>OU015742.1:121152396-121168277 GCA_907169655.1 Acomys percivali
TGTGTGTGTGTGTGTGTGTGTGTGTGTGTGTGTGTGTGTGTGTGTGTGTGTGACTGTATCTATACACATATGCATTGCCACATTAAAGCTAGAGTCACCTAAGCAGCTGCCAGGCTTTGGTCTGTGTGAGGTGCTCAATGCTCCTTGGAAACACAGAAAGAGAAAGGCAATCTGTTGACCGTGATTTTGCTTGGAAATAATGAAAGGGCAACTTGGCCGAGCTTCAGGATGGGGTAAAACCCACAGGCAGCTTGCCCAGATGATGCTAAGTGACGGTGGGACTGAAAAGAGGTGAGTGAGAGTCTTGGTGGAGAATCTGAGATTGGGGAGTGCCATTCTCCAGGATAAAGTAGAAACGCTGAATGCCACAGCTACTCTCCTGCTTTTGTGTATGAGCATCTGACTGCCTTAGCTACTGTTCTATTGCTGTGATTAGACACCAAGACCAAAGAAACCAGCTGGGGGCTGGTTTAGAGTTTCAGAGGGTGAATCCATAATCATCAAGGCTGGGAGCATGGTGACAGGTAGGCAGGTGTGGGGCTGAGACAGTAACTGAGAGCTCAGATCCGATCCACTAGTTGGGGGCAGAGAAAGAGAGACAGACTGAGCCTGGCATGGGCTTTTGCCACACCTCCTAATTCTTCTTAAAAGGTCCACCAGCTGGGATCCAGACATTCAGATAACTGGGGGGGGAGGGGGGATTCGCATACAAATCACACTGTCTGCTTTCCTTCCCAGAGCATGTTGACATACTGATCAGGGAAGCTCCTGTATGCAACACACATTCATACACATACACGCGTGCGCAGACAGACAGACACACACACACACACACACACACACACACACACACACGTACACACACGTCCACTTTGAATTTCAAGTTCTGCAGAAGCAGAAGACTAACTCACCTTGGTATGCCTTTGACTGGAGATATGAATTTTCTTTTTTTTTTTTTTAATTTTATTAATTTATTCTTGTTACATCTCAATGGTTATCCCATCCCTTGTATCCTCCCATTCTTCCCTCCCTCCCATTTTCCCCTTAGTCCCCTCCCCTATGACTGTTCCTGAGGGGGATTACCTCCCCCTGTATATGCTCATAGGGTATCAAGTCTCTTCTAGGTGACCTGCTGTCATTCCTCTGAGTGCCACCAGGTCTCCCCCTCCAGGGGACATGGTCAAATGTGAGGCACCAGAGTATGTGAGAAAGTCATATCCCACTCTCCACACAAGTGTGGAGACTGTTCTGACCATTGGCTAGATCTGGGTAGGGGTTTAAATTTTACCTTGTCCTTGGCTGTTGCCTTAGTTTGAGCGGGACCCCTTGGCCCAAATCTGCCTATCATAATGTTCTACTTGTAGGTTTCTAGGACCCACTGGATCCTTCTACAATGCTATTCTCACATGGTTCTCTCATCTAGAGTCCCAATAGGATGTCCTCCCCTCTGTCCCAGTTAAAGGTTGTGTTTCACCACCTATATTTTGCCACAAGACACGGGTCCTGCTTTCTGTTGCTAAAGCAGAACACCTGATAAAGTAAAGGAATTTATATGGGCCACAGTTTTGGAAACAGAAGCAAGCTCAGATGGCCACTTCTATTCAGCATCCAGCGAGGGCCTCCTTGGCTGTGTCACAACATGGCAAAGGATCAGAAAGAACTATGGGCATACAGACATGGGGCAGCCTTGCTTTACAACAACCCAGTCCCATATGAACTAGCTCTCCGAAGTCCATCAGCATCAATCTCTTCCCAAGGTAGTGCCTCTAATGATCTAAGGACTCCTAACTAGGCCCTGCAGGCATGCCTTAGGGTTCTAATCTATGCAAGGTTGGAGGAGAGAGAGAGAGAGAGAGAGAGAGAGAGAGAGAGAGAGAGAGATGAAAATGAAGATGGATTCATAGGTAACCAATTAAGAATGTGAATGCGAGACGCCAAAAGCCTTGATACAGGGCTCTAGTCCCCACAAATTCTTGCAACAGTTGTCCATTTTTGAGTTCATATTCAAGAAGCCAGTGGAAGAAACTGAAACATCTAAAGAACTATTGAGTGCCTAGAGTGATGGCTCTGTGGATGAAAGTGCTTGGTATGCAAGCAAGAGAACCTAAGTTCAAATCCCCAGTACTCATGTAAAAATCAAGCATGTCTGCACCAAAATCTATTATGCCCCCCAACTCTAGTGTGGGGGAGATTAAGGACAGGGGGCTCTCTGTGGATTTCTGCCTGCCAGCTTAGCTCCAGATTCTGTGAGACCCTGCCTCAAGGGAATACAGTGGAGGGTGATAGAGTAAGGCACCCAACACCCCGCTCTGGCCTCCATCCCAGCACATAGACACCTACACCATTGCATGTCAGTGCATATATGCCAACACACACACACACACACACACACACACATACAACATACATATTTATCAGCACACACAAAGAACCTAAATCACAAGAGCCACCAAAGCCTTGTTATCCTTCGCCCTCCCTGGAGTCGTGTACCTTAGTTGTCTGAAGAAAGTCTGCGTGCCCACTTGTGGAGGATGGCCTGTGAGGACCCCATTTGTCTTCCATCAACTTCACAGGAAGGTCTCTGCTTGTGAGTTCTTTAGTGCCTCAGTAGAGTGTTCTTGTTTTCTCGCCGTCCTGTAGGTAGCACTCTGCTAGGCCAGCCCTCTGTGGTTGTGGTTAGGGTAGGCATGACTAGCTCCCTGAGTTTCCCTCTTCCTGTTCTCTCCTCCCCATCCTCCCTCCCCCAGCTTCCCCCACTTATTGTCTCCCCTTCTCCAGTTTTCTTTCATGACCATTCTCTGCTAAGGCTCCAGGCTCATTGGTGAGTGTCAGGATTATGATGTCATCACTGGGGGTGTGACATCACCATCAGATGGAGCTTAGAAGGGAGAGGTGGATATAGATTCAAGCAAATGTCGAGAGGCCAGCATGGGCTTCACCACAGAATATGGGTAATGCTAGAGGCAGATGGATGGGTCGCAATCCTTCTATGAGATTGGAGTTCTTGGCGGCTTTTGAAATCACCGACTCATAATCTGGAAAGTGGCAACCAACAAACAGAAAATTTCAAGAGCGGAAAGAGCCACGCCCACTTTTCTTTACAGACTATGGACAATCAGTGTTGTTTACCAAGTCTCATATTGAGATTCTTACCGTGGATGTTGAGTAGAAAAAGCATTGATTGTAGAAAACTGAAGCTACATGTGAGCTCTCAGAAATGCCCAAAGCAGGCGCTGGGGAGATAACCTACCCAGCGACGAGCTTGCCTTACAAGCACAAAAGCTGGCATTCAAGCCCCAGCATCCACCTTTAAAAAACCGGCAGGATTGATAGCACGAGTTTGTAATCAGAAAATCAAAAGGCTGAGACAGGAGGAACCCTGAGGTTAACTGGCCAAGTAAAGCTAGCCTCATCGGTGAGTTCCAAGTCAACAAGAGACTGTCTCAAAGGAGATAGTCTTCCTGAAAATGACATCTGGGGATGTCATCTGACCTACACACACACACACACACACACACACAGACACACACACACAGACACACACACACACAGACACACACACACACACCAAAACAACAAAATAGCTTTTAAAAGAACCAATGGGAAAAAAAGAAAAAAGTCAATGGGAAAGCTCTAGAACTGGCCAAGCTTGTCTGGGTGTCACACTAGGTTCCCAGGCTTTTGCTGAGAGTCAAGGTACATACACCTTGGCTCCTTTCTTCCTGTCACTATGTAGAAGCCTAAGGTCAAAGCTCATGATCAGCTTCCTGGTAGGCGAGCTCCACAGCAGATGTGAAGGTGAAACATGGAAACCTTGGGCAGAGCCTCACTATGCATGGAATGTGACTGTGTGCCAAGCCTTGGCTGTGCCATTCCATGTGGCTTCTGGTCTGTGCTCCTGAGCCATGAAAAGAAAGCTGCATTTTGAAGATGAGTTCTTTCAGGGAAGACATTTTCTTCTTCTGGTGCTTCACAGCATTTTGGACTGCTAGGTGGCTCTACAGCATGTGCACCACTATTTAGAGTCTCAGGCAGAAGGCTTTAAAAACCATGGGGAATATCTGCATTATTTCTCGGCTTGTCCTTATGGGACAGCCTTTTTTGGTAAGTCACATGCAAATCTAGCACCTAGAGCTGTCCTCGTAAGAGAATATGACTGTACTTAAAACATCTATGAAAAATTCCAACTGAGCACCAGACTCTCTTACAATAACTACAGAGTGTGACAATCCTTCTATACCAGAATTTAGGGTATTCAGATTATTCGTCTCCATCTGAAGTTACAATTCTCTTTTTTTAAACTTTTTTATTCTTTACAAATGGTATATCATGCGCCCCAGCCCCACTAATCTCCCCATCCTTCCATATTCACTCTGTTCTTGCAACCTTACCCACAAGACAGAGGACTAGCTCTCCTACACTCACTCTGTCGGTGCCAGCTCTCCAGTACTGTCCTAAACAAAGGGCAGAGCCACCTCTCCAGAATGCCAAAGCTGGTGAGGGACAGGGACAGCTCTCCAGAATGCCAAAGCTGATGAGGGACAGGGACAGCTCTCCCGCATGCCAAAGCTGGTAAGGGACAGGGTCAGCTCTGCAGAGACCTCAGGCATCAACATGGCCCCAGGAGGCAGCCCAGACTAGGCCTTTGGAGGTGACATGGGCCACTGACAAGAACACAACCCCCTGCTGCTTCAGGGCCACAGACCCAGATGTGGCATGATCTGGGACCTCACCATGGCCTCAGGTGATAGTGCAGGCTACTCACATCATGCTATTCCCTACCACTCTTGTGCTTCCTGTTCCTCCTCTCTTCATAGAATATAAACTGTCTGTTTCTCTTTCTCTCCCTTCTCTCCACCACATACTTGCTCATTGTAGCAGCATCTGCCTGCCCTCTGCCACACCACATTTGGCATGTCTCTGGGTCTCTTTCCTGAGTAAAATGTTCTTGTCTTTAACAGTGTGAACTATTTTCTTGAGAACAGAGAGAATATTCAATTTATTCAGCATCATCTTTGAGCCACAAGAATAAGATCCCATAGATCTGTGTTTCCTAAGTTCTCAGATCTTGTGCTACAAATTTCTGACAGTCTAAAACAAGAGAAGTAATGATTTGATTTGGCATGGTTTGGTTTGGTTCAGCTGAGAAATGGTTTCATAGGCCAGGATGGCCTCAAGTTTGCTATGTAGCCAAGGGCTAGCCTTAAAGTTCTACACTTGATCATAGCCAAAAGGCTAAGGACCAATTAGCCTTGAACTTCTGATCCTCCCTCCAAAATGATGGGACTGCAGGAATGGTTGCCACATTCCAACTACATAGTACATACTACATACTACATACTACAGCTCTTTGCTGGTCCTCTCCTGAAGTTGGATCCCACTCACTATGGCCATTATACTGCAGTCACAAGGATACTTGCTCACCTGTTGGGAAAAGTGTGACCTGATGAGAAAGGGACTACAAGTCATGTTCTAAGCACAATGGTCAAAGTTGTTTAAGCCACAGAGAAAAACCCAGTGGAGAAATGGTGGTCTAATGCCACGTCTGGTGTGCAAGAGACAGATGGTGATGGTTAAAAATTCTGAAAGACCTGGAAGTGTGGATTTGTGGTCACTTTAACAAAGGAGTCGGGACTGAGACAAGGGTCTATCTCTCGAGTCTGGGGACTTCTAGTGTCCTCTCTGGGAATGGGCTAAGAAAAACATGTTGGCTAGATTCTGTTAATGCTCCTTGCCTGGCCTTACTCAATGAGCTCTCTCTCCCTCTCTCTCTCTCTCTCTCTCTCTCTCTCTCTCTCTCTCTCTCTCTCTCTCTCTCTCTCTCTCTCCCTCCCTCTCTCTCCCTCTCTCCTCTCCTCTCTCTCTGTCTCTCTCTCTCCTCTCTCTCTGTCTCTGTCTCTCTCTGTCTCTCTCTCTCCCTCTCTCTCCCTCTCTCCTCTCCTCTCTCTCTGTCTCTCTCTCTCCTCTCTCTCTGTCTCTCTCTCTCTCTCTCTCTCTGTGTATGCATGAGCCTGCATATCTGTGTGTGTGTGTATCTGTATCTATTTGTCTCTGTCTCTCTGTCTCTGTGTGTGTATCTGTCTCTTTATCTGTTTCTGTCTTTTCTGTCTCTCTCTGTCGGTCTCTCTGTGTGCATCTGTCTCTCTGTCTCTGTCTTTCTCTGTCTCTCTCTGTGTCTCTATCTCTCTCTGTCTCTGTCTCTTCCCCCCTCCCCCGGCCACCTTCCAAAGTGAGCCACTGTGTCTTTTGCCAAAGGTATCTGAGAAGCCATGGGTAGTTGTTTTCCCTCATCTGAGCAGACCACAGGTGGACCTGGAGGTGGCAGATGGAGAAGAGCCAGCTTTTGAAGGCTGCTATGATCCACCTTGTGGAGCCTCAGTGATCTTTAGTGGCTTTCCTCTCTTCTCATCCTATCAAGGATGATCTGGACGTGGGAACGCTCCATGCTGGGTGTTTATGAAAAGGGAACTATAGTTTCACCACATAAATCAAGAGGGGGCAAGAAAACTTGCTTTGAAAGTTCAGAGTTTCGGGGCTAAGAGATAGCTCAGCGGTGAAGAGCACTGGCTGCTCTTCCAAAGGTCCTAAGTTCAATTCCCAGCACCCACATGGAAGCTCACAACTGTCTGTAACTCCAGTTCCAGAGGATTCAACACTCTCTCACAGATATACATTGCAGGCAAAACACCAATGCAAATACAATAAATATTTTTTTTTAAAAGAAGAAGAAAGTTCAGAGTTTCACATTTACCCTTGAGCCAGACCCCCCCACACACACCTGTGGGCTGCCCAAGTCGTCACAAAGAGAGGGAATGTCAGAACACTGCACTGACTCTGTCCTGGGACCCAGACCATTGATTTGTTTTGCCCTGCCTCAAAAGTCAGGTCTAGTGACCAACAACAAACAAAAGATTTCAGATCTTTCTAGAGTCTAGGATGTCCTGACAAGAGTGAGTCAGCAGAACAGGAGAGCTGGGCTCTAGTTTGTTCTCTGCCATTATCAGATGACCCCTGCATGTCACCTGAGGACCCCAGGCCACCCACTAGAAAGCAACAATGACAGAACTTTTTGGAACCTTCTTCTTTGGCCTATCATCTAAATCAGGGCTTCTCAAACGTCCACTTATGATAGCGTTTCAACCAAGAAAACTTGTGACCCTGAATACATAGGTATATAAAATAGTATACAAGTCAAACAATGTCCGCTAATAACTCAGAAAAAAATTAATACAGTTCTTTGGTGGCTGAAGAGATGGCTCAGTGATTAAGACCACTAGTCGTTCTTGCAAAGGACCTGAGTTCGGTTCCTGACACCACATGGTGGCTCACAGTTATCTAAACTCAGTTCCAGAGTATCAGACGCCATCTTCTGGCCTCCATGGGCACTGCATGCATATGCTACATATATAAATGTAGGTAAAACACTCAGGCACATAAAATAAGTAAATCTTAAAATAATAGTTTGATACATATAATTTTATAATTAAAGACAATAGAAACGTTGCATACTAATGAGATGCATGTGCTTGCCTGGCTAATACAATCTAAAGACACACTAATTTGATATTTACATGCTGAAGACTGATGGTAGAAAAATATCAATTATCTTCACTTTCTGTTAACATGGTAGCAGAAAAGTGTCAGCGCACTGTAAAAAAACATTGCAGTTCCCAGGACAACGGTCATGAACCTCAGCCAAGGTGTTTCAAGCTGTGTTGGTTGAGCCTATGAGGAGTAACAGCGCATGCAGTGCAAAGTACACACACTGTGTGTGTGCAGAACCAAGGCTGTGGTGAAATCAGGTGATGCCAGAAACACCTTGTATTCATGTTTAAGTTTTTTAAAATTTAATTTATGGCAGTTACAAGTTCAGGAAACCTTTGTCAAGTGTTTTGTGACTCACACATTCAGACGTCACAGTTATGACCCACAGCTTAAGCTTTGATGTTATATGCCTGTGCTGGGACTTCAGTGGCCTATCTTTGTACCCTTATCTCATATACTCATATCCTCCCCAGCAACTCAGTGTTAATGGTGTCTCTAACCATCCCTACCCATCTGAAGGGCTGTTTGGACCACTTTGGAAGAAGAAATTCGCACGACGTCCTTATCATTTTAGAATAGTTAACGCTCTATCCAATACTTTCCCATCTCTCTTCCTGAGCCACTTATACTAAAGAAATGAGTGTGCCTAAGAGGGCTTGAGCCCATCCTTAGAATGCACCCCCTTTGAATTCTCCTCTCTCAGATTCCTTTGTGGAGTCTACTCTGTCATTGTGTGCACTAGCTAAGCTGCCCCTCCACCCTGCTGCAGTCAGGAGACCACAAGAGCACATGGCTCAGAGAGATACGCCTCTACACCGTCTGTCATCAAATGGCTGACTGCCCTGGCTTCATCACTTCCACTCTGGCTCGAGATTCAAGCCTCCTTGGGTCATTTTCATTCCTCGCTCCTGTCAGATCCCTTCTGCTATAGTTCCTTTGTCCACGCTGCACCCTTGAGGGATCAATGATACTGGTAAACTGTCATACATTTGTACTTAGTGAAAGCAGACTCTGGGGATGAGGATGCTCCCCTTCCTTGTCTCAGATGTGAGCATGTTTATATCAAGTGTCCTCTAAGACACCCTGTCCTGGGACAGGTCCCTTGGTCCTGAAACAGGGAAGTAGGGGACCAGCAAACAGCTGAAGGTATTAAAAAGCACTGCACTCTTGGGGACAGCTGGAAGGCACAGGGTTTCCAATTGAGGTCACCATGTTTTTCATGAGAAATACAAAATGGCTGCAGTGGGAACCAGAAGCTGGAAGCTGGCCCACAGGGACCACTCATCTCTGCTTAGGAATTTCCAGTACGAACCTCCCTCGTGATCTCAGCAAGCTGGCCCCATCACCACTGTGGCATGTCATAAGCCCCGGATTTGATGATGTTTTCTCATTTTTCTGCTGCTTCTGTCTGCTGCTTGCTGTTCATTCTATTACTTTTGCTCACTTTGAACTTAAAACTTTTCTCTTATTCAGAACCAAAAACATGGCTATCGTGGACCATTCTCTATTCAGAACAGCCCTGGGCAGAGAGTCCTCTTCCTCTCACCTTCCTCAACCTCACTTTACGTGTCACTCCCCCACCCCCGCCCCCAACCCCAACCCCAGCAAACTATGTGGGTTCTGTTAGAGACTCTGACTCTGCCGTACATCTGGGTTCCAAGTGTAATGTTCCATTTGTATGCATGACTATTATGAATCGCTCTCCAGTAGGCAGTTACAACAAAAGGATAAAGACCATTGATTTTTTTTTTTTTTTAATTTATCTAAACTGTGCCTGACACTTAGGTCTCAACAGATATTTTCTAAATGAATGCCTAATTATCACATCATGGAGTGTCATGCCTGCTTACAAATAGGCTCATCATAATTACAAATAAAGCTATGATAAATGTGTGCATATATATACATGCATATACATATATATATACTTATCACACTAAAAATAAATGAATGAGCCCTGCTATAGTATTAAAGGTGTCAGCACCCGTGTCAGAGGCCATCCTGATCCTTGCAACATGCACATGCCTGGCCCAGTGACAGGTAGGTACATAGGAGATGACCTGCTCTCAAGGAAGTTAAGACCCAACAGATCCCCAGGCTTCTTCTGGCAAGAGACAGCAAGGAGAGTCCAAAACAAGGTGTTCCCTGGGGTGGGGATAGAGACGGTTGATGTGGAGGGCTATAAAAAGAGAGACAGAAAACTGACCTGTCACTGTAGTGTGGTCATTGATAAACAAGACAATGCCTTGGGATATCTCTAGAAGCCACTGACAAGAAAATGAAAGTTCTGTGCAGTGTGACACTCTATTTAAATACGTTTTGGAAGTAACTGTCTGGGTGCCTGTTGGTAATAAACACCCCCACAAATTGATATTAAAAACAAACTAACAAACCAGAAATTGGCTATGAGAACCACTCAGTGCATTTCTAGATAAGAGCCTGTGACTATCATCAGAAACCTGAGAGGATGACACTCACAGTGCCTGAAGGAGAAAGCCACAGAGCAGGAAGCACATCAACAGGACAGACCAATATTTGTATGTCCCCTTTGCTTCAAAAGGTGTGTCTTAGGGTCACTATTGCTGTGATGAAACACCATGAATGACCAAAGGAACTTGGGGAGGAAAGGGATTATTTCACTCACAGTTCATTGAACAGTTCATCATCAAAAGCTGAGAGCAGGAACTCAAACAGTGCAGGGGTCTGAAGGCAGGAGCCGACGCAGAGGCCACGGAGGGGTGCTGCTGACTGGCTTGCTCTCTGTGGCTTGCTCAGCCTGCTTTCTTATGGAACCCAGGACCACATGCCAGGGATGGCCCCACCCACAATGGGCTGGGCCCTCCCCCATAAATCACCAATTAATGAAATTCCCTACAGGCTTGTCTACAGCCTAATGTTATGAAGGTATTTTCTCTCAACTGAAGCTCCCTCCTCTCTGATGACTGTAGCCTGTGTTAGGTTGACATAATACTACCCAGTATAAGACTCACGTGTTTTAGAACTTAAAAACTCGATATTGGGAACAGGAGGGCCATCTTCACCCATTTCCGAGTTTTGTGTCTGTTGCTGTGATAAAACACCCTGACAAAAGCAACCTAAAAGAGAAAGGGTTTGCCCTAGCATACAGTCTCAGGGACAGTGGGGAAGTCAAGGCCGAACGGAGCATGAAACAACTAGTTACATCCACAGTCAAGAACAGAGAGAGAATGAACATATGCAACGCTTACTACTCAGCTTGCTTCCTCTACTGTTATGCAGTCCAGGGCCCCCTAAGCAGGGAATGGCGCCACCCACAGTGGACTGGGGCTTTTCCATATCAATTAACATTAGTCGTCAAAGCAATGCTCCACAGACACACCCCCAGGCCAACCAGATCTACACAACTGCTCACTGAGACTCCCTTCCAGGTGATTCCAGGTCCTGTCAAATTGACACTCTAGCCATTACAGCTGAAAGAGAGATTTAATCAGATTTGGAAGCAAACAGAGAGTTGAGGCAAACACCCCATTATCAACGGGATAAAGTCTGAGGTCCCTGGAAGACCAGATAAGTCCTCCTGATGGCTGGCATCAGCTCCTGCCACCTCCTCCCTCTTCCCTCTGTATCTCTGGTGGCTCGTGTCTCCAGTACTGGGGCCTAATGCTGTGTCTTACCTCATGCTCAATTGTTAGGCCTCTTCCATCGCTCCCCAGGAGACTCGCCTTATGTTGGAGGCCTTTCTCAGGAATTGCTCCTAATCTTTCTCTACCCACCTCAGACAAGCTCTTACCTCCTCTCCTGCTGCAGAGGCTTGTGGTAAACAGCAAGCACTCGTGTGTGGGATCAAGTGAGCACCTACTGTACACAGGAGCTAGCATGCCATTAGGCGTCTCTCTCAGATACTGTTAAGTGGCAGAGCAATGGCCATGACTTTGAATTTTCATCTCTTACCATGGGTGATGAAGATGTTTTGTAATTTCACCCTGTCGTCTCCTGCCCTGTTAGGATGAGTTGGTTCTGTGAATGCTGCCATATCTAAGGCCAGTGGGCTGCTTTCTTCATCCAACTCTCCTGTGGACCATAACCACTGGCCTGCATGTGGGGCCAGAGGTGGGCTGGAAACCTGCAAAGCCTGGTAGCCATGGCTTCTACCCCAAAGTCTGCAGACTAGGGAATTGGCCACAGGAAGCAGTATCAAGCTACTTCCATGACCACCAGGCTACACTACCACCCACCAAAGGAGGTCCCGCTTACCCAGAGACTTCCTGCCCCTTCTCACAGAACACTGGCTCCCCATTCAGGCCTCAACTGCCACTAACTGCCCACTACTTGGGCTTCCTGGCCTCCTGTCATGCCCATTTCTCCCCCACAGAGTCCCTGAAGCTCCTTGTCAGTCTTCCTCACTCACTCCGCTGAGGCCTCATCGCAAGAATGGATCCCTTGCTCAGCTAGCGCTTCACTGGCCCTCGAGGTTCTCTGCAAGTCTCAGTCCACATCCTGAGCTCCTCCAACCTGTGAGTTCTTTAATGGCAAAGCCAAAGTGCTATTTGTTTTATAGCCTTAAGGTAAGGAACAAGCCACAGTAGAGTAAAATAAGTCTCAAGAATTGATTTTTCCTTGGACTGCTCCAATAGCCTCCCTACCTCGAATCCACTGCCAGTCCTCAATGACTCGAAAGTTTAAGAGCCATGGGCTGTAATGAGCTGTATGATGTTATTGAAACTTATACCCAGCACCAGGGCAAAGGAACTGCTAAGAAAAGGACTTGGTCCCAGCACTCAGGAGGCAGAGGCAGGTGGATCGATGTGAGTTCGAGGCTAGCCTGATCTACAAAGCAAGTCCAGGACAGCCAAGGCTACACAGAGAAATTCTATCTAGAAAAAACAAACAATAAAAACAACCAAAAAAATTTCAACAGCAAGAAAAGGACTTGGGAGGTAGCAGGACCATTTCCCAGATCCCAGTCTCTGAGCTTGCCCCAAGATCAGGACACATAATTCCTCCAATCCCAGGCCACCCTGAAAAGCTCTGCCCACAAGAAACCCTATAGAAAGGCTGCGTCCTGCTCAGTTCTTGCGGCTTCTCACCCAAGCAGAGACAACCCTCCTGTGTTTCCCCTCCCAATAAATCTCTTGTGTGAGGTTTGTTGTGTGGTGTGACTTCATGGTATTCCTTGGCTTCCAATGGTCAGGATACCTTACCATCTGAATTGTAACACTTAAGATGAGCATCTGGGGGCTGGCTATGGAGCCTGAGGGAGATCCGAAAAGACAGGTTTCAGGGGCAGACAGATCAAGGCCAGAGTATAATCCTAGCGATGATGGGACAGGGTGGGACCTAAGGCTTGGACCAGCTACAAGGAGGAAGGAATCTGCAGCAGGTCCCAGAGGAAGCTACCAAGGCTCTTATTAGACACTTGTGATCACAGCCAGGGACACCTGCAAAGTCCAACCAAGGACATGAGTATTCATGTGGACTTTGTCCGCTATGCTAGGAGCCTTTAGAATCTAAAGTTTGGAGGATGGTTTTTAATTGAAGAGATGACTAGAGGGGGATGAGCTAGGAGTAAAAATCAGAATCCAGGCAAAGTGGACAGCTGCCAGGGCAGTGCTTCTGAAACACGGGGAGTGCTCTGGAAGCATCAACCGAATGGCACAGTCCCACTTTGAGGACTGTTTGCCCAGGGGAGGAGGCTGCACTGTGACAAGGAAGACTTGAATCTTGACACATGAAAGCACAAGAACACCTTAGAGCTACTACACTCACGTTGATGTTTGAAGGCCACACACTTCGGATCCACCCAGGGTCTCTCATTATTGGGATCTGAAAGACAAAAACATAAGAGATATGCAATAAGCAAATCATGACCTGAGCCCTGTTCATATGTCAAAGTCTTTACGGTTTTATGTATCTGGTAGAAAACGATGCAGCTCAGGCAGCAAACTGCTTGCTGTACAAACATGAGGGCCTGAGTTTGGTCCCCAGAACCCACATAACAAAGTTGAGCATGGGAGCAGGAGTTTATAATCCCCGCACCCAGGAAGCAGAGACTTGCTAGCCAGCTGGTCTAGCCAAATTATCTGCAATCCAGGCCAGTGAGAGACCCAAGGTAGAGTGTAGCTTGGTTCAGTGGGTAAGATCACTTGCTGTGCAAGCTGAGGACCTGAGTTCTAATCCCTAGCATCCATTTAGAAAATAAGGTGGACATGGCTTGTGTGAGTGTGTGTGTGTGTGTGTGTGTGTGTGTGTGTGTGTGTGTGTGTGTGTCCCCAACATTGTGGGCATAGAAAAAGGCAGATCTCAGGAGCTCACTGGCCAGCTGAAACAGTAAGCCTATCTCAAGGCTACAAAGGAAGAGTGATGGAAGAAGATGCCTCCTTTGGATCTGGATTCTGCATGTGCATTGATGCCATTCACATAACACACACACACACACACACACACACACACACACACACACACACACACCAAAACAATTACAACAAAACAGCTTTTAAAAGAGTCAATGGGAACGCTCTAGAACTGGTCAGTAGTGAGAGTCAGACAACCAGCGACTGCTAAAAACCACAGAGCTCTGCAATCTAGCACAGAGAACTGCAGCTCAGCTTTAAAAGAAGAATTCAGGACGAAGCAGCATGCAGTGACTTCCCTTGGCACTCGGAATGTGATATGGTCACAAACTCCACTCCTTCCCTCTTTCTCTATCCCATCATCCTACCCGAAGCATGTACAACATATGGATTAAGCCACAGATCAGGCAGAGACAGTGATGGGATCAGAACTCAGGAGAGAGCACCTAAATGCAGCCATGCCTGTTTCTTAGGTGTGTCACTGTGCCCAGACTGTTTATTTACCTCTAAAAGGGGATCCTATGGGCGCTGTATGAACTGAGTCCACAGAGACTAAAGGACATACAAAGCCTAGCTCCCTGGTACAGCTCTCAGCACTCCTGGTACAGTGTGCCCATCTTAAAGGAGGCCTACAACCATCTACAAAGGACCCAATTAGCACAGCCCAGAGCAAATCACGAGGCAGGGTTATTAGCTCAGCTTTCCAGCAGACATGTTAGCTATCCAGAGCCTTTAATTAATTGCATCCCAGTTTTGCTCAGAACATGCCTTTCTTATTTTATTTCCCCATTGTTGTAATAAGATACCCTAATAAAGCAACTTAAGAGAAAGGGGTCTTATTTCAGCTCACAGTTCAAGTCCATCATGATGGGCAAGTCAGGGGGTGGGAGCTTGAAGCAGGTCACATTACATCCATGGTCAAAAATCTGAGAGTAATAAATGCATGCATGCTGGCTGGTGCTCAGCTCCATTCTCCTCTTTATTCAGTGCAGGATCCCCTGCCTAGGAAACAGTTCCACTTGCAGTTAAAATGGGTCTTCCTGTAACATTTCATATGGTTGAGATAGTCCCTCACAGACATGCACAGATGCCCACTCATCTCCCAGGGGATTCTGTCCCAGGGGATTACATCAGACTGACAATTAACACTAACCATCACAGTGCATGATTTGAGCTCAGCTCTAATAACTAAGCCGTGTAACCACCCCCCCACCCCCTACCCCCGGTCTTACTACCTCTTTGACTGGGCTAGCTTTTCCAACCGTGTTTGCTGACCGACTGATGGAGAACCTCCATCTCCATCAGATGCTGCAAGGAGACCTTCACCTTGAGCTCTGATGTTTGAGAACAGCTGACTCAAATTCTTCAGGGGCCACAAACAAGGTCATGCGTGCCCCAGTCTCTCTGTGTGACAGCAGTACTGCTTTGCCACCCACAGGGTTGACTAGGAAGGCTAATGGCAATCTAAACTCACAGTGGATGCATTTACTCCCTGATTGAAAAATGAAATTTCAAATCAAATCCCAAAGCTATTCTTCTACCAACAGGTGCATAATGTCTCTCACACCACCTCCCACTGAGAGTGTGATTTTAGAGGGTAAAACACACGAACACCTGGCAGAATCATACGTATGTCACTCCACATGCTCCATGGGTCGCTTGATGAGATGGTGGAGTGGGGATCAGACTGGCAGAGCCCCAGCCTGTGGCCTTCCAGGGATTCTTCAGAAAAGAATTAAAATTGAGCCTGGGAGGTAGAGCCAGGAGGATCTGAAGTTCAAGATCATTGTCAACTACAGAGTGTGAAGCTATCCAGGATTACCTGGGGCCACATGTCAAAAGGAAGGAGAAAGGGAGGGAAAAAAGACAGTTGGTTCTGAGCCTTTTTGAATTTTTTAAAGATTTATCTTCTGTATTATGAGTGTCTTGCCTGCTTGTATGTATGTGTATCATTGTATTGTGAGTGTCTTGCCTGCTTGTATGTATGTGTATCATTGTATTATGAGT
>OU015742.1:121197187-121211357 GCA_907169655.1 Acomys percivali
TTTTTTTTTTTTTTTTGAGACAGGGTTTCTCTGTGTAGCCTTTGCTGTCCTGGACTCCCTTTGTAGACCAGGCTGGCCTTGACCTCACAGCAATCCGTCTGCCTCCCGAGTGCTGAGATTAAAGGCATGTGCCACCACGCCCAGCCTCATGATCTTTTCCTATTGCATGCTCTGTCCCTTATGTGTAGCCATTGGTGAGGGTCACCAGCCTTTCTCTGCCATTGGTTGCTCCCCTGTTAATCTTGATACCTCTCTCTCCCCCACCCTATTCTCCTGCCACAGTACAAGGTTGCAGGCCCTGACATAAAGCTCCCTCCTTCTCTTCCTCTGTGCCATCCATCGTGTGTGTGCCCATTGGGGTGTGTGGACAGGGAGAGAGGAGTCTAGGACCTATCCAGAGGTACTTGGTCTACCCACCTGCCTATTCACCAAGAGGAATCAGGGGACCCCATGGGAAGAGCCAAGTGTGCCCATGTGTAAGCATGTTCTACAGGGCTGCCTTATCCCTAGCTGAGGATGAGGGGATCAAACATCTATCAATAATAGCTTTTGTTTGGTTGGTTTTTGTAATGGGTTTGCTTTAAGAAGGAGTTTGCCCATTTCTAGAATGAGAGTCCAGCCATTATATGGAAGGGAGGGAAGAAGGGAGGGCGGGCAGGCGGGAGGGAGGGAGGGAGAGGAAGCTTAAGGGTTCTAGTCAGGACTCTGTTTCAAGTAAGAGAAGCACAGGAAGAAACTTCAATTTAGAGGATTCAGGACAAGGATGGTGAGCAGGAGGAGCAGGACCCTAAGTCAAAATGCCAGGTTTGCTGGCTCCCAGGAGGCCTTTTTTCTGTTCTTTGAACCCAGAAGCCCTGCTGTGTTTCTAACTCAGAAAGGAGTGTTCGTCTGTTGGTGGGTGTTGTTCACATGCCCGTTTTGCCTGAATGCTAAAAGCATGACACTGGTATCATGAGAGTAATTAAATGTGACCTCGTGAGAGTGCCAGGAACACAGCACAGCAGGTCCTCAGTCCACGTTCCCCCCCACTTTCTTTCCTTCATCACTTATGCTCCAGAGAACTGATCTCCAGTTTGCCTTCCCACTGAAGCACTTAACCTAGGCTACCCGATGGCATGGTCACGTGCAACCTTTCCCCTTTCTCCCTCTTGGCCTCCTCATGAAGTCCCCCCATAAGCATGTGAATAACATGTATAGCCTGCAGGAGCTGCCCATGTGGCCTCTAGGATGATCACAGAGAGAATGAGTGGGGAGCGAGTACACACAAGCCACCCTCTGCTGTCTTTGCCCTGGGTGTGTCCAGAGGACCTCACTTCACTTGGGCCCCGTGGTGCCCCAGCTCTGGCAGGGGCTCCCTTTGGCCACATGGTTCTGGATACTGTCCCTGCTCTTGCGGGGTAGACTGAGAGGTGTCCCCAGAGCTAACACTTACTGCAGCCTCCAGGCCCATCTCCTAACCTCTGAGGCTGTGATAGCAGACTGTAATTTTTTAAAAAGATTCATTTTAGTTTTAATTGTGTGTATATGTCTGGGTATATGGGTATGTCCACATGCAGGTGACTCTAGAGGCTAAAAAAAGGGCATCAGATTCCCTGACTTGGAATTACAGGCTGTTATGTGCTGCCCAACATGGTGCTGGGAACAGAGCCCTGGTGCTCTTCACCACTGAACCATCTCTCCAGCCCACAGGCTGTGGTTTTAAAAATAAAGTTGTCTAGCCAGTGGGAGCCATTTATTTTTTATTTTTTATTTTATTTTATTTTTTATTCTTCAAGACAGGGTTTCTCTGTGTAGCCTTGGCTATCCTGGACTCACTCTGTAGACCAGGCTAGCCTTGAACTCACAGCAATACGCCTGCCTCTGCCTCCCGAGTGCTGGGATTAAAGGCGTGCACCACCACGCCCAGCTCAGTGGGAGCCATTTAAAGACACTGTTTGAATACAAAGACTACAAAGCAGGCTGCGGCACTCAGTGTCCTGTGTCCAGAGCTGAGAAGAAAGTGGGCTGAGGAGATTGAGTCTCCAGTGCTGTCTCTCCTTGGAAAGTGTTTCCAACTCCTGCCCATAGGAAGTATGGCTTCTCTGTGACCTTGAGCTTGCATCGTAGCATCACAGGTCCTTAGCTTTCCTTTCCAGGCCTCTGGTCCCCCTGTTCCACTGATGAAGATTCTGAGTACAGAGCAAACCTGATGGCCAGAGCCACGGGCCTTTGGTACTGCCCCTATAACACTCAGAATTACCTTCACAGGTGAACATGCTGGTATCCTTCCTGCTCCCCTTGGCACTCACTGCTTTCCTGAATGGTGTGACTGTCAACCACCTGATGGCCCTCTACTCCCAGGTACCATCAGCTTCTGCCCAGGTCAGCTCCATCCCCAGCCGCCTGGAGCTCCTGAGTGAGGAAGGCCTCCTGGGCCTCATCGCATGGAGAAAGACCCTCTCCCTTGGGGTCCAAGCCAGCCTGGTGAGACACAAGGATGCCAGCCAGATCCGAAGCCTCCAGCACAGCGCCCAGGTTCTCAGTTAAGTCCTCTTCCACAATTCCCTGAGGGAGAGGAGCTCAGGTACCAGGGGTGTTTCCATCAGTTCCTGGCTGGATGACTGCGGCAAGCTGTTGCCCCTCTCTGCACCTCCTTCTTCCTGTATCTCAGGGGAGCTGTACACCCATCCATAGCTTTCTCTCCAAAGCACAGTGGGATAGTTAAATGAAAGAACTGGAATTCTATGCATGAAAGTACATATCGGCCTAGGCAGTGGCATGCCCAGGCAGTAGCATACCCAGACAGACAGAGCCTTGGCTCTGTTTCAGAAAGTTGCACTATGTGAGAAGGCCAAGAGTAGCAACAGTGAAGGACTGTAGTCTGGCAATTGTGGGCTCTCAGACTGGCTGGGTCCCCAAATCCCACATTCCTCTAGCTCTCCCCTCTCCTACTCAGAACACTGATCTGTTTACTTGCTTGCCTTTGTTAGGATCTGGGACAATCTGGCCTTGTAAGAGACACTTTTAAAGGAACAGGAAAACAGGTCTCTGCAAGCTCCCATCATGTCCTAGTTGCAATCTGGGCACTAGCTGAAGTCTGGGAGGATCCTATGAGACAGGTCTGTGCTCTCTGCAACATCAGGGTGTTGTGGGAAAAGACGCAAGAGCTAAGTGCACTGTGATGTGACAAGCCACACAAAATCAGCACAGGAAGGTATCAGGGCTCACTCTGTGGCTGCTGGGCAGAAGTTCCAAGAGCCAACATCTAGAGCTGTTGCCTTCACAGCTCTTTAGTGTACGGGCCAAAAAATTCCCTCAGAGTGCGCGGCAACGGTCCAGGACATGGTAATAGCCAGAGTTCAGGATCCAGCCATGAGATTCCAACCCAAGAGGTCCTGGGTGGATAGCAATCTTCATTTCTACCAGGGTACCAGTTAGTGCTACCGCTGCAGGGGCCACCCTGGGTTATATGTGGGTGATTGCTCACAGTGGCAGAGGGAAGGTTGTCAGAGTCCATGGGAAAGAGACAGGAGTTTCATAAGGTGGCAGCAGTGGAGACAAGGAAGGAAAAGAGTGGACAGTTACTGGGTAAGAACCCATTAAAAGGCAAGATGTGGAAAGATAGAACACTAAGAAGATTCTGGCTTGTGGCCTGATGATGGTACCACCAGCCATCCAGAAGGAAAGGGAAGAGTACCGGGGAGCCCTTTGCAGAGCACAAAAGGCATTTGTATTATGCTGCCCATGCAGCCAGCCAGGTGGAAATATCTAGCCTTACGTTGAGAGTGTGGGTTCAGTAGCCAATGGAGGATTCATGTTGTGTCCAGGGACAGGGCAGGTTCATATCCAATAACCTTGCATTTCTCTTTCCATCCTTTGGCTCTGGGAAGAGGCCATAGAATTGCTGTTGTTACCTTGGGCACATTCTTCCCTGATGTAACTGAGGACATGTTTGCTTTCTGTCTGCTATGCTCTCTCTCTCTCTCTTTCTCTCTCTCTCTCTCTCTCTCTCTCTCTCTCTCTCTCTGTCTCTCTGTCTCTCTGTCTCTCTCTGTGTCTCTCTGTCTCTGTCTCTGTCTCTGTCTCTGTCTCTCTCTCTCCCCCACTGTCCTGCAGGAGCCATTGTGGCTGTGTATGTCATCTGCTGGCTGCCGTACCATGCCCGTAGGCTCATGTACTGCTACATCCCTGATGACGGATGGACTGAGTAAGTGTGTTGTGGCGCTCTGGCCCCTGAGAAGACACTATTGGGCTGGGCTGGGCTGGGCTGGGCTGGAGCCAGACAACAGTGCCACAGCTGCCAGGCTTTCTGGATCTTTGGCCTGTAGTCTGTCTGGTCCTGCTCAGGTTACACTCTCAAAGTCTTCCAGCTATAGGTGGGGAACAAGGCATTGTGGGTTTTCTTGTTTGTTTGTTTGTTTGGAGACCAAGTCTTGCTGTATTGCCTCAGCTGGCTTAGTACTCTCTTTGTAGCCAAGCATGGCAGTCCTTCTTCCTCAGTTTTTCAAGAACTAGGATAAGAGGCATGAGGCATGCCTGGCAGGATCAGGGCATTCTCTACAAACCACCCTGACCTGGTAAGGCCATGGGTATGACAGGCCTCATAGGAAGAAGTCAGGGATATTAGCATCTTGCCACCAGAATACACCAAAGCCTTCAGCCCAGAGAGGGAGGGGACAGCCACGTTATTAAAGACTTAACTTGGCTCCATGAACCAGTAAAGACCACATGGAGACCAGGCTGCGAACCCTCTGTTATTACCGTTAGAGGAGAGAGCACTTACTATGGGCTGGAAATATAGTTCAATTGGTACAGTGCTTGTCTAGTGTGCACGAAGCCCCATGTTTGATCCCCAGCATCACGTAACCTGGGTATGGTGGTGCACATCTGTATCCCAGCATTTGTGAAGTGGATGCAGGAGGATCGGAAGTTCAAGGTTATCCTTGGCTACATAGAAAGTTGAAAGCTAGCCTGAGCTACATGAGACTCTTTTGGATGTCACTATGCCTGTGACCATCAAACGGAAGCCAAACACCCAACAGAGTAGAGATCCCATAATGACCTAGCTGTGTCCACAGACACCTCTTTCCCAGGAGCAACCAGCACCCCTCATACACATGTGCATATGGGAGCATATGCCAAGCCCTTACCAGTGCAGAGAATCTCTGTCACATGGAACATGGCGACTGGAAAACAAAACAAAACTTCCTTTCTTAGTGAAGCCATACCTCCTTGACCAAGAAGCACAGGGCTCCCAGCATCTCACTGACCTAGGCAGATAGCATCTGTTGTCAGGGTGACCATCTGCTATCTAGGTGATCAGTAATCACAGCCAGTCACAGAGGCTGGAATGCATCAGGAAAGGCAGCAATAGAAATTTGTACTACTTCCATTGTGCCCTGTCAACAGAAAGACCTTCCTTGCTCACCTGGCACTTTGGAGGGGATTTGCCGGCACTGTGAGGAGGTGGCTGCCTCTAATCAGACCCCTGGGTTTCCTTTCCAGCACGCTCTATGATTTCTATCACTATTTCTACATGGTGACCAACACGCTCTTCTATGTCAGCTCAGCCGTGACCCCAGTCCTCTACAACGCCGTCTCTTCCTCCTTCAGAAAGCTCTTCCTGGACTCTCTCAGCTCCCTGTGTGGTGACCAGCACTCCATGGTGTCCTTACCCCAAGAAGCCCCAGAATCAACCCCTAGTACATACAGTTTCCGGCTTTGGGGATCCCCAAGAAACCCCAGTCTGGGGGAAATACAAGTATGAAGAGAATAAACATGGCTGCTTGGGACGTGCCCATCAGACAAGTCATGCCATCACTAACAGCCCAGGTGGACCTCCTGCTCCAGCTCAGTCATTGACCAGTGCGTACTGCAGG
Organism: Acomys percivali; assembly: GCA_907169655.1. Classification (NCBI taxonomy): domain Eukaryota; kingdom Metazoa; phylum Chordata; class Mammalia; order Rodentia; family Muridae; genus Acomys; species Acomys percivali. The sequence goes on from OU015742.1 coordinate 121,203,046, forward strand.
CAAGCCACGTAACACCTCCTGCCCTCAGCTTCCTATTTGTGCAACAGAGTTAAAGAATAGGACCCATTGCCTAGTGATGAAGGTGCCCAGTGCCAGGCCAATACTCAATAAATTTTAGCTGTGCTATTTTTTGTTTCTCTCTCTCTCTCTCTCTCTCTCTCTCTCTCTCTCTCTCTCTCTGTGTGTGTGTGTGTGTGTGTGTGTGTGTGTGTGTGTGTGTTGTGTAGGCTTGTATGCATGCAGATGCATGGGTACCTCTAGATGCTCATGTGTGTGCCGGCCAGAGGTCAATCACCCACCTTGTTTTTAAGACATAATCTCTCACTGGTCTTCAGCTCACCAAACATGCTAGGCTAGTCTCCTTACACGTGTTTCCACACCCAGCTTTTAAAAGAAAAAGGAACAAGAACAGCAACAAAAATATGAATTATGGTAATCAAACTTAGATCTTCAGGCTTGAATGACAAGGACTTTGCCGACAGTCATCGCCCCGTGCATGCTGGTCTAGTCACGCCTACTCTTATATTAGGAGTTCTGCTGGTGTCCGTCCTCTGAACATCTGCTCTGCTGCTCCATTGCAGTTTAGGTACAGCTGTCCTATAAATTTCCACAAATGACAAACAAGTAGGCCACAGGTGCTGGCTGCATGGTGGCATTGCATGGGCTGTAGGAAGGTACTCCAGTCTCTTCAAGCTGGGGACAGCTGCTCATAAGCAGACGCATTTTACAGGCTTTGGAAAGCTAGGGTGTCCCCAGCTTCCTGCCAGCCTCCGCCTATGTGATTTTTACCGGTGACAGCCAGGATTGCTGGCAAGACAAAGGTTGTGTGGCTGAGGGAAACAGCCGCGTGCTGTGCTGGCCCCAGAGCACACAGGCCCAGCTGCACTTGGGCAGCACCACCCTGGACAAAAGGCCCTGTGTGTATTAGCCAGGCTTAAGTTCCATGGACTGGCACCCAGCACCAGGCCTCCACCTCACAGTATGGCTCTGCTGAACGTTAATATGCTATAAGGAAGGCAGGTGGTACTCTGGGCTGTGAGGAGCAGGAAGATTAGGGGTTCCATGTGATAGCCTGTCTGTTCTCTCAAGTCCATCCAGCTCAGCACCCACTATTACCCTCAGTCCACCAGAGATCAGCGCTAGGTGTGCTTGCAGCACACACTAACTTATATCCACATGCACCACATATATGATATATATACATTCACATCACACCTCTCATACATACCACATCACACTTCTCATGCGTCACACTCACTTCACATCTTATGCATGCATCATATGCACATATCACACAGGCACCACTCAGTACTGCACACTCCTTTCACATATACATGTCCTGCACATACCCTACATGTCCACACCTCATCACATATTACGTACATGTACCACACACACCTACAACAATAGTCACAACAGTCATTACATGAACATCACACATCATAGATACACATCACACGCCCATACATCACACACACACACACACACACACACACACACACACACGTACATGCTAGTAACTGCCTGAAAGGAACAAATGGCATGGGCAAAGGACAATGGGAAGCACACAGACCAGAAGGCAGGCTGCCCTGACACACAGCCTGGCTCACTGTGCTGACCTTTTTACATACAATAGTGGAGGCAACTGTTTTTCCAGCCTCAGAGTCCTTGGGAGGCAGCCAGAGGCACTGACCATAGTTCCCAGAGCCTTCTCTGATGAGGCTACTCCCCTTCAGCCTCTCTCCACCTTCAGCCTCTCTCCACCTTCAGCCTCTCTCCACCTAAGGAGGTGGGCTAAAAGAGTTGTCATCTGAATGGTAGAAGCCAGCACAGCACCGGCCTGGGACCCTTGCCATGGCTGAGGGGAAGGATGCAAGATGGGTTTGTCCATGGATGGAAAAGAGCCCCAACACTCCCTCACGAAACACCCCCTGCCCCCCTGCCCCCCACTCCCCTGCCCCCCCTCATGGTCTTCAACCCTCACACCAGCTCTGACATATGCTACAGTCTTGTTCTCCCAAGCTCTTGCCCAAGGCTGGGCTCCTTAGCCTACTTGTCCCCAAGCAAGACTTCATAGAGTATAAGGTGGAGTGACTCACAGAGTGAAGGCTTGAGCGGCCTATGAGGTGGCTCTGCAAACAGGTCCCACTGGACCGAGTGGCCCGAAGCTGGTTCAAGGTAGAAACGAAGCAGCATTACTTCCCTGGACCAGCTGCATGTGGCTGCCAAGACCATTTAACACAAACAACATGGCTGAAAAGAACCCCCAGTGAGTCCCACACTTGTGGAGGCTGCAGATCTGAAAGTCAGGCCCCAGCCAGTCTCCTAGTTAACGTCAACTGCCAACGTAAACAGCCCAGAGTTGCCTGTAGGCGTCTCATTTGGGGGGTTTCCTTGATCAGATTGGCCTATCGGTATGTCTGTGGAACATATTTTTATTGCTAACTGATGTAGCAGGGCTCAGCCCACTGTGGGTGGTACCATTCCTAAGCAGGGTGTCCTGGGCTGTATAAGAAAGTAATCTCCGGCCGGGCGCGGTGGCGCACGCCTTTAGTCCCAGCACTCGGGAGGCAGAGGCAGGTGGATCTCTGTGAGTTCGAGGCCACCCTGGTCTATAAAGCGGGACCAGGACAGCCAAGGTGAACACAGAGAGACCCTGTCTCAAAAAAAGAACCCCCCCCCAAAAAAAAAAGAAAGAAAGAAAGTAATCTCAATGGACGATTAGGAGAAAGTCAATAAATAGCGTTCCTCCACAGTTCTGCCTTTAGTTCCTACCCTGACTTCACACAGTGGTGCACTGAATACTGGAAGTGTAAGCCAAGTAAACCCTTTCCTCTCCACATTGCTTTAGATCAGTATTTTACCACAGCAACAGGAAAGTAAACTAGACCAGCCCTGCCCAGCCTCCAGGGTAGGATACATCCTTGCCTTTTCGGTTTCTGGCAGATGATCCTTGATGTTCTGTGCTGGCAGATCCATCACTCCAGTCTGCATCCCCTTGTCCCATGATCTTGGCATGCCTGTGGCTCCTCAGAAGACAGCCACTTAGGGCTAGCTTCACTATAGCACAGGGGTTCTCAACTTTCCTAATGCTGTGACCCTTGAATACAGTGCCTCATGTTGTGGTTGACCCCCCCAACCATAACGTTATTTTCATCACTACTTCATAACTGTTATTTTGCTATTATTACGCTCGTACTACAAAGAGTCTGTGTTTTCCGATGATCTTAGATGACCCTTGTGAAAGGGTCATTTAACCCCAAAGCGTCGTGACCCACAGGTTGAGAAACACTGCTTTGGTGCACTCTTAGTCAATTACACAGTAATGGCCCAGTTTCCAAATGAGGTGCTGAGGGTCAGGGCCAGTATGTCATTGGGGGGCACAATACCACTCTTGTAAAATCATGAAAACCCCTACCTTGAAGGGCAGGCATGCACTGCTGGAGAGGAACATCTGTTGAACAGGAGCAAGCCCAAACACAGCCCCCGGGCTCCAGCAAGAATACCAGGGCTTACCAGGGTTTGATGAAGAAAGAGGGAAACTGGGGCAGAACATTCAGCGAATGACAAATGCAGTCACGGAATTCTTGTTTCTGCTCAGACACGAAGGGTGTTTTCAGAAATCTGCACTGGCATTTCTGACTATTTGTTCCATTAAGATGCTAGTCTTTTCTGGGCTGGGACATCTGCCCAGACAAGCAGATTGAAACAAGAGATGAAACCAAGCGACGCTGGAGGCAGCCTTGGATCGTGGCCCTCCTTCAAATAAAAGCTGTCTGTGGAAGCTGAAACCAGATCTAGTAGGTTTGGGGGCGAATTTTGGAATGAAAAGGGAGTTATAAACTTCAGTGCTGGGGTCACTAGACACTTAGCAGAAGATGCAAAATCTAACTGGGTTTGGCATACACTAATGTTTGGTATAGACTTGTGTCCAACACACAGTCCCTGCAAGTGGGCTTCCGGTGGAAAAAAACAGGACCAATATGTTTATGCAATACAGAGCTAGAGAAGCCGACAATGCCTTCTAATAAGATGTGACATCTGCAGAAGCAAGTTAAGATGGAAAGCAGCTGCAAGGCTAACAGGGGTGCTAACGTGAAGGTGAGATTCTGTGCCTGCGTTTTACTCATCTACCATCAGAGCAGCCATCAAGAGGTCACTTAGCCTCTTTGCTTGTTAAGATGGCCCCAATAAAATCTACTTCAGAGTATTGTTACATTAATAGATTGTCATAATGGATGTTAGTCACCTAGTGAATACCTGGCACACAGCAAAAGCTCAGTAGTATTTGCTACTCCTTGGGGTTTTCTCTGTGGCTAACAAACCTTCTGAGGAGCTGGGTAATCTGGCCAAAGGGCAGAGGCATGAGTCCAAGGCTCCCGGTTCGCATCATTGCTCTCCTCACCCCCACTCCCTCCCCTCATGGTACAGCGAGAACTCCCACTTACCTACTGTCATAAATGCTAAGTCTCTGGCATTTCTCATCTTTCCTGGTAATATTCCTTACATTGCTGAAAGTGTTTGAGTAGTTTCTCTCTTTAGGAGGTACACATGCCAAAAAGGCATTTCTGAGCCCAGACGATAAGGAACAGAGAATGCAGCTCTAAAGTCAGGAACTAGAGGCCACTGTGTCACCACATATGTTCATGTCACTTAGCCATGAAGACCTGCCAAACATATACTTGGAGCCCCAGCCTCTGGAGGAACTAGGCTGAATTGTACTCAGGCAACAGTGAGTTCCATGTTTGGTTTGGAGAATTCCACTTGTGTTTTGAGGATGTTCTAGTTGGTTGTGTTTAAGTCTAAGGCCTCCAGGACTGTGAAAAACAACTGACTTAGAATAACTAAGAGTCTCAGCAACCTGGGTATCCCAGCAAGGATGCTTATGGACCTTGGAATGCTCCCTAGATGAAGAAACTGGATGTTAAACAGGCGGTTGTGTTTGGGGCTATTGGAGACATTTGAGTGTATCTTTGAGTGTGCAAAATGCCAAGTGTGTAAGAGTCTATGACACTGCCTCTCCTATCAGAATGTCTGTAGTGGGAAGAACTCAAGACAACAGGAAAAAACATGGGGGGAAAGTACAAATCTTAGGACCCCACCAACTATATAGCTACTAAAATTTTTAACCAAACTTTACTAAAATTTTTAACCAAACTTTGACACATGCTCTGTTACCAAAATAGCAAGCTAAGCCTTCTAGTTCAGAACACGTGGAAAGGCTCAGGCTGTTTGCCCAGCATGCATGAAGCCTTGATCCCCAGCACCACATAAACTTGGCTATACTAATGAAAACCCTCCAAACACTGTTTGCTGAGTTTCCAGAGATACAGAAATAAAGAAAGTAACCATGTTCTGAGGGAACACACATGATAATTGATTGAAAGATGGACCAATGCTAAGAAAAGCTCAGGCAAGATGACATCACCAGTGAGAGCCAGATAGTTATGGATAGATCAAGTCCTGGCTGGGGTGCAAGACTGACCTATACAGTGCCTCCTTGTGTGGCCTATTTCTTGCAGGGAGAGAAGCTAACATTTGCCAAACACTTAGAACAGGGTGGAGAAAGTGTTAGGTAGACAGTAAGTACTAAACATGTATTTTATTAAATGCATGAAAATGAATACACTTCATATGCCCGGTGGATAAAAATTGGCAGATCCCAAACACAGAGCTCATCTTTCTTGCCTGAAGGAATCCAAGATGACCAAAGAGAAAAGCAAACATAGGCAAAACAAATGTCTGAGCTTGAAACTCAAGAAATCAAAAAAAAAAAAAAAAAAAAAAAGTGCTCCACTCTGGGTTTGCCCATTTCTGTCCCAGGACTACAGATACAAAGGAAGAGAGGGGACATCGTAATAAAGGTTAAAAGCAGTGCTGAGTCTTTTAGGAGAAAGGAGACAGGAGAGGCTTGTTCTGCTAAGAGAGAAGGGTATGGCAGGGAGAAAGGCCAGGAGCACTTGAGCATGAGGAAGAGGGGTAGCGGGAGCTCTGGCTTTCACCAGAGTTGGGAAGGTAATGCTACAGAAACAACCATGGAGACAGGCTACTCCCCTGGGAGGGAGGCTCCATGGCCCCACACAGTTCTCCAGCTAAGGAGCTATGGTTGCAAAGCACCTGCACGGGTGTGAGGGTCTGAGAACAGCTGTTAGCTGCTACAGCAGGCGGGGGGGGGAGGGTCATGATTAAATGAATAGGGCTGCCATCTTACTAAGTGTCACATTTAGTACTGTCAACCTCAGAGGATCTAGAACACGCAGGTTAATGTTGTCAAGTTCTAGGCATGTTGGTAGGAACTTTTCTAGACTGGGTGAGCTGATGTGACGCTATCCACCCTAAGTGTAAATGACACCATTCTGTGGGCTGGAGCCCCATGCTGAATGAAAAGAAACAGAGCTGAGTACCAACATTCATCTCTCTCCACTTCCTGACCATGGATGCAATGTGCCCAGTTGCCTCATGCATCTGCCACCATGATTCCCCACCATGATAGTCTATACTCTCAAATGGGTTGGCCAAAACAACCCCTTCCCTCATTAAGTGGCTTCGGCCAAGTAATTTTCACAACAACTGTTAGCATGCAGGCAATTGAGCTGGCCTGCCTTAAGGGTCCTAGCGATGGCTTACATCATCACCTGCCAGGTGTACCAGGTGTATGCAAATATAAGGGCCCCAGACACCACCACCCAGCTCTGTTACAGCTCCCCATCTCTCTCTGTTCCAGGTGCCCACTTTCTCTCTTGCTCCCTCCCTGGCCCCGCCCCTGCCCTCATGGCTTGCTTCCTCCCTCTATGCTTTCTCCAGGGACTCCTCTCCCTTCCCCCAATAAAATTCCTTATACAGTATCTGTTGTGTGGCCTAATTCCTCAGGGAGTGCGCTTTGGCATGGGCCTGCCATAGTACCCTCCTGCTGCCTCATGATTATATAACATAACAGCAACAAGCAAAGTAGGTAACACACTTAGGTTTCTCATCATCAAAGGAGTCATTTGATAAAAGGAGCAAGCAACCAGAATTGAATCTGAGGCCACAGAACCTGTGATCCAACAATTAGGCTACGTCTCAACAAGTGAACTCTGAGATCTCAAGAGCTTAAATAGGGGGAGGGGGGCTGATGGGGCATGTCATGGGTTCCTGTCATAGAACACCATTAAGGGGAGGAAAATAGCTCTGTTCGTGGTCCTACCTCCCTTCCATTTCTTGGGCCGCCCTTCTAAACACACAGCCACGTCCTGGGGTCAACACACAGGTTTTTAGAAGCACTGTAAAAGTCAAGCACTAAGTAGGCAGAAAACAGTCTTAAAAAGGAGAGCAAGCTTTTCACTAAGAATTTTTCATCTCCAGAGAGATCGGCCATGTTAATCACAGACTTAAGGGGCAGGCCCTGTGCGGTAGAGATTCCCAAATTCTGATGTTCCCACTCCCTGATGGGAATATCATTAATAGCACACTTCTAGTTTCTTGCTGCTTCCTCATTAACCCTTCCCCATGGGCAGGCGGAGTGCTAGTTTAAGGTATTTGGCAGGGAGGAAATGGAATGCATAGCTTAGCATTTTACACTCTCTCTGCTGTTAGATATCAAAGCCCCGAGCAAAGAGCTGAGATGCCTATTAACATATCAAAGCTGACCTGGCTGGCAAGTTCTCCCAGCATCTCTCAGTCCCTACCTGTTACAGGGTCTTCTTTTGTTGGCATACCCTGCCCACTACTCTGAACTCACCAACTCCCTGCCACATTCTTACCTATATAATTCAGCCATTTTGGCTATATTTTGGTCTTTTGGCCTGGGCCACTTCTTGGTGTGTGACTTCTCTCCTGCTCTCTCTACCCCTCTCTTCTCTCATGGTCTGGTTTGGTCTCCTGGCATGTTCAGCCTGGACACTTCCCTCTGCCTGCTTTTCCCTTCTATCCCCAATAAAAATCCTTTCCATACTTTATGAGTAGCCATGTCCTCTTCCCTTCTAATTCATTTTTTCATTCTTCTCACTGCATGTTATCAGCATTTTGTACTTGTGACAATTCCTCCTTTAGCTAGCTTGTAGCAGTGTCCTCATGTCGCAAAGCATTGTGGTCATTGTCACCCCAGGTAACTGCCCATGGAGGCATTTAGTTTTACTTTCCAAGATCTGTGGTGGATCTTTATGTTTTGGACACATTATCACCTCACTTCTCTCTGATTTTCATTTTACTTGCTTCATGAGATCCGGCTCCCTGTATCTGTCTCCACACAGCTCCCTTTTCCTCTCACTATATGGCGTTTCCTGTATTTTTTTTTCTGGTTTTTTTTTTTTTTTTTTTTTTTTTTTTTTTTT
>OU015742.1:121220030-121236459 GCA_907169655.1 Acomys percivali
GTGTGTGTGTGTGTGTGTGTGTGTGTGTGTGTGTGTGTGTGTGTGTTCTTGAGTGCATACATCTGGGCACTTGAGTACATACATATAAGCCCTTGAATGGGAGTTGCATGCATTTGCTGAATGGCTCTCTTGTTATATGGGTCCTAAACTCTATCCTTATGATTCTGTGCCAAGTAGTCTTTACTACTCTTTACTGCTGAGCCACCTTCCCAGCCCTTGCATTCTCTGTGTATTATATAGCTCATTAATAGTTTTTAAAAATCAAAAGAATCAAGACTTTGACAATGAGTCCACTCCTGCTATATCCAGGGCCTGGCTCTCTGCTATGAGAGGCACACTGTGGTCCTCAAGGCTGAGAAGGGACTGCCCATCACTGTTCTCCATGGGTCTCTGAGTGAAGGGAGGAGCATGCCCAGGCTACCTCACCTGCTGTGTTCTCCAGCACAGTCCACATCTGCTGCATTCCACATCACACAGGAGTCATCAGAAATGACGATGAAGGGCCAGATGTCCTGAGGCTTGACCCCCAGCTCCTCCTGTCGGTTCCTCTCCAGCTCCAAGTTGTGGTAGCACAGCTCTTTGATGAGGAAGTGGGCGGCCCCTGTGATGGCCAAGATCCAATTCTGTGACTCAGGATTCCATCCTGCACCCACATGCACAAGACAGAGCCCATACCAGACAAACCAGAACCCAAACCACATACCCCTCTTCCAGTGACCACTGACTACCAGCAAGAAAATACCCTTCTATAGTTTATACACACATTTCTGCTTTTTTCCTAACAGCTGAGAAAATGAATTAAATGAATAACCAAACATTTAAAAGGGGGGCAGGGCACACGCCTTTAATCCCGGCACTCAGGAGGCAGGGGCAGAGGCAGGCATATCTCTGTGAGTTTGAGGCCAGCCTGGTCTACAGAGAGAGTTCCAGGACAGACAGCCAATGCTACAGTGGAGAAACCCTGTGTCAAAAAACAAACAAACAAAAAGAAAAAGACAAAAAAAGATACTCATAATTCTAACATAGGGGCTAAGAAATACCTCAGTTGGTAAAGTACTTGTCTTGCAAGCACAAAGACTGAGTTCAAATCCCAGGACCTATGGTTTTTAAAAAGCTGAGTATGGTTGTCTGTGTGTATCCCAACACTGAGGAGATGAAAACCAGCAGATCTCAGGGGCTCACCATCCAGTGCGTCTTGCCAAGTCAGTGAGCTCCAAGCAATGAGAGACCTAACTTCACAAACCAAGGTGGACTGCTTCCGGGGAGTGACACCAAGGTTGTCCTCTGGCCTCCACACAATATGCATGTGCACTAGCACTCACAAATATATGCCCAGGCAAAACACATATGTGCTTGGTCATTCCATAGACAAAGAATCTGATGTCAACCATCTAGTTCTTCCTCTGTAGAACACTCCCCCAGTCTTCGTTCTCGGAAACGAAACCTGACAGTGGATGCCAAAGTCACCTACCAACTCCAGCACTGTTGAAGATGCTCGGGAGTACAAGCATGATGTGGTTGGGCCAGTATTTCTTATAAATGGCCATCTCGTACTCCTTGACCACAAGCACGTGTAAATGGTTGGCTCCATCCATCGCGTGGTACAGATTAAAGAGCCCATGCTCGTGACGGCCCGTCGTTGGAGTGAAGGTTGGGCTTTTGATGTGTTCATGACTCTGCAAAGTAATGGGGAAATGAGGGAGAGTGTACCTAAATATTGGCATAAGTCCTCACCACTTCTCACATCTTCCATAGAAAGATCCAATCATTTCTAATCTCAAGGAGAATATTGTGATTGGACAGAGCTGATAAAATGTGGGGAAAATTATACTGTCCCAGTTCAGAGCCTGGCCTAGCTGACTGTACCCTCTCAGAATGTGCTCGTGCTTAGCATGGGCTAGCCTGTTGGGGCTCAGAGATGTTCAGGGTAGAGAAACACATCCCAATGAGGCCACTCTAGACAGATGCTCTCCAGCTGGCCACTAACCCAGTGACAGCTAACACAGACACAGGAGTGTGCTTGATCAAAGTCAGAATAACCGTTCATCCAAACCTGACTTACCTGTGGGCCTCGGAATGAGAGGCCAAATACAGTCTGGTTCAGGAAAGGGCGTTATGCTACAAAACCTTATGGGCATCCATCAGCTAACCAAACCCATCGCCAGCTCACACTGGAATCTGGTCTTAAGCAGGTGTTATTCCTCTATGCCCAAACCCTCCACTCACTATGGACACTGACACCCCACACAGCCTTGGTATCAGTACTTGCAAGTGGTGCTGTCTCATGCCAACAACTCTCCTCTGGCTCTTTGCTTAATGAGAGCACCTCTGACTGAGCTGGGGCTTGTGTTGCCTCTGAATTCCTCAAAGCACCTGCTACATACACAGGCAGTGCTTGTGGGTACCCCTGAGAGGCTGGGAACATGAGCTGAGTCCAGACCAACCTCTTCTGGCACACTTACAAAAGGACTATGGCAACACCAGACCCAGGGTCTGGGGACATCTTAATAGCCAAGACCCTTTGGTGCTATACAGAGATCTGCGTTAAGAGACTGCTAGATCCACAAGGCCAATTCTGGTTTGACTAACCACTAGTACTCTGGAGGAGCAGAGTCCTCCACTCATGTCTGTTGACAGGGCCTGGGAAATAACATCCAGTCAACCCTGAGGCTGTCGGGCTGAGTCTGGGAAGCGAGGAGCCCTCTCAGAAGCATCCCCGGGGGGGGGGGGGGGATGGTGAGGACAAGGGTTTAGAAACATGCCTTGACCTGTTAATGGGAGAAATAGTGAGATGCACAGGACAGAAAACACAACTGACTGGGTTCGTCTTTGTGGACGTTGGGGGACAGGCCCTAAGGGAGTCTTGGAATCTTTCGCCTATTCCTTCTACCTCTGCCCAGCTAAATGTTTCATGACAGAGCATTAAAGGAGGGAGAGAGGGGGGGGGTGAACATCTCAGCAACATGTGGCATGTCCCAGGTACTGTAGTCACCTTGTGTTGATAAGTCTAAGTAATTCTAACAGCAAAATGTTGTGGCTATTTTTGACATGGGACCTCATATAGCCCAGGTTGGACCTGAGTGGCTACACAGCCTTGAACTTGAACTTCTGATCTTCCTGCCTCTACTTCCCCAGTGTGAGGATCATAGAGTGCATTACCATACCCAGTTTCTGTGTTGCTGGAGAACCCAGGGCTTTGTCCATGTTAGGCAAGGAGTCTGACAACTGAGCGACATCTCCAGCCCCATCAGCAAGCTTTTAAAAATGAATCATTACTGCCCACCTTTATAGGTGAGGACACTGAAGCTCAGCACTATTCACTGACCGCTAATGGAATTAGCAAGTGCTATAACGAGGCCCAAGAGTGAGTGACTTCCAAGTCCACACCTTCAGCAGCATCCCCCAGGATCAGTCACCATATTCTCTCTGTGCCCTGCTCCAAATGCCCTTCGCTCTTCAGGCAACTATGTGTCACCTACATCCCCAACTCAGTGATCGCCTGGCCCACTGGAACACCAAGCCAGTACCTTGTCTGTGACGAGCGGCAAGCGCATGCTCTCCAGTTGGCCTCCAGGTTGGCTGAAGACAAAGTGGTGCTCCTTGGACTTGGGGATGATGAAATGGAGCTGGATCTCCTCTCCTAGCATGGAGTAAGAGAAGGCAAAGGCGTGCAGGGTGGACTCATAGAGCTGAGGTGCGAGGGGAAAGGACAGAGCTTATCATCAGAAGTCCGACTCCTCACTTCCCAAAAGAACCCAGGCTCAGCCTGGCCTTGACTACACCCGGGTCACACCCACCTCTGCCCTGTGGTGCCAGAGACTCGCAGCATAGAGCATAGATGCTCAGATCTGGCTACTGGGTGAGCACACCCATGGTCACCCACACAGGGCCAGAGTCTGGCTCCATCCCCAATTCCATCATGCTCGCCAGCCCTGTCACTTACATCATCAAGCCTTACTGGCCTTGGGATTTGGTCTAGAGACCCATCAAGAGTCAGCAAATAAAGCATTCGTACTGATCTCATGTGTGCGTGCGTGTGTGCGTGTGTGTGTGCATGTGTGTGTGTGTGTGTGTGTGTGTACATGTGCAGACCATAGGACAATCTTGGCTGTCTTTCTTCAATCACAGTCCACCCTTTTGTTGTTGTTGGCAGTGTTTCGTTTTGGTTTGTTTTGGTTTAAGACAGCTCTGTCAATAGCCCGGAACTTGCAAACTTAAGCAAGCTGCCTGGCTGGTGAGCCTCACGATCTGCCTGTCTGTCTTCCCAGCACTGGGATTACAAGTGTCTAACCCCATGCCCAGTTTTCTCTTTCTGTGGGTTCTGTCTGGAAATTAAACTCAGGTCTTCACTCGAGCGAGGCAAGCAACTAACAAAACAACCCAGCACACCAGCCCTAGAATTTGCTTCTAATCTTTCTTCTTTTAGACGTCTTTTATGGCATGTTAAACCCAGGCCTCATGTGTCTTAGGCAAGCACTCGGCCATTAAGCCACCTTCAACTTTTTTGAGTCAGTGTTTAAATTACCCCAGCAGGCCTGAACTTGTGATCCTTCCGCCTCTGCCATTAAGCTCAGCTTTCAGTTTTCATTCTAATAGGGCATGTTCTGTTGTGGTTGTCATGAGAGCTGGCATATAACAGAAGGATAATATCCACACAACCTTGTATGTCTTAATACATTCAGCCTTGTGCCAGGATAAACTCAATAACAGTTAAGCTTTTTTTTGTTTTGTTTTTTTGTTTTTCGAGACAGGGTTTCTCTGTGTAGCCTTGACTGTCCTGGACTCACTTTGTAGACCAGGCTGGCCTCGAACTCACAGCGATCCGCCTGCTTCTGCCTCCCGAGTACTGGGATTAAAGGTGTGCGCCACCACGCCCAGCTTATAACAGTTAAGCTTATTCTGCCCCTTTTACACTGTCACAAACAATCCTAGGAAGGGCTGCCCTAACTAGCAGGAAAGGTTACTGTCCCACTGTGTGGACATAGAAGCATCCAGAGCTCCTGGGCTCACTCCTGTCCCCAAGTCTAACCTCACTTTCCTCCATGACTATTTGTGTGCACTCCTTTCTGGGAGTGACATCCCCACACCCTCATCGAGCCTTGTTCTTGGCTTGGACAGCCTCTTGAATCCTCCTGACCTTTGCCTTTCCCTCAGGACAGTCCTCCATGCCAGGAGCTGCAGAGGAAGGCAGCAGTCCAGCATACCAGCACATACCGCCTTCTATTCCCACTAGGGCTCTACTAGAGCCACAGAGCCTTCTGGGGAGCAAGGGGACTAGACCTGGGGGGTAATGTAGTAAAGGTAACAATGGGAAGAAGATTCATTAAGAGAGAGACAGAGAGGGTGGGAGGGATGGAGGGAAGGAAGGAGGGATGGAGGGAGGAAGAAGGGAGGGAGAAAGGGAAGGAGGGAGGGAGAGAGAGAGAGAGAGAGAGAGAGAGAGAGAGAGAGAGAAGAGAGACTTTCAGGAGGCAAAAGAGAGGCAAGAAAGAGCAGAGACATGGGGGCCAGAATCAGATGCCAGCAGCCGGCTGGTGCCCCTGCATCCCTCACCAGACTGGACCCAGCTCCCTCACCATCCCAAGCACGCTGCTACTTGACTACCCCCAGATCTACACACCTCAGGAACAAGTGCCAGTATTCCCACCATCTAAACAGGGTGTCTCTGCTTCCTGCCTCCTGTGCTCTGGGCTTCCACTAACAGAGAAGAAGGAGATGCGCCCTTGATTTTAAGTAACAGCTCACTGTTGAAAGTTACTGCCCTGACTGGTGATCACAACACGTGAGTCCTTCTCGGCTTATTAAAGTTCAAAAATCACCACAGGTATGTGATATTCTGGTTGTCAATGAGTATGCACATAGGAGAAATTGCTTTTATAGTTTTACGTTATGTAACTTTTCTACATGCAAAGGAGAAATATTAACTGAAAAACTGTAGTAATAAACATATTTAGGTTAGAAAATTCCCAATATGTTAACTTGGAAACATGCTGGATAATAAGGTTAGAGCATTGTTTTGGAGTAAACGGATACAATTTGGAACGCCTTCAACAGTTTAGTATGTAACAGACGCAAACAGACTGAGGCCCGAGTCTGAGAGTGTATTACCTATGTCAAGACACTACAATTCAATGTAAGGAGAACAGAAACTCTTCCCTCCCAAATAAACTATGTCTCAATGGCAAAAAATAAAATAAAATTTAGTGAAATGTGGGGACTCGTGTAACAAAAGAAAAGAAAACAGTTCCACGTGTTTTGTTATTGTTTTTTAATTCTTAAAACAAAAACCTCATGTCCAAGCTGGGAAAGATGGTCTTTGTTTATCTGTTATGAACAGCATCCACCGGATGCTGTTTCTCTGCATAAACAAGCTACTCGACAAGCAGGAATCCTTAGGCCTTCAGCTCCCCATCACCAGCAGGTGACCCTCGCTCCTACCTGCTCCAACCCTCTATGTCCTTCCTGCGTCCCTGCTTGCTCTGAATTAAGCTGAAGCTCTTAAATCTAAACTACTAGAGGTTATGTGTGCACTACCAGGCAAAGACCAGTAAGCTAGGAAGAGCTCATGCAAGCTGCAGCCTTTCCTACTGTTCTCTGAAGAGGCCTACCTGCTCCCTGGTGCCCAGGGCCTCCTGGGACCTGGTCTCTGCCCACCCTCCTGGCTGCCTCCTTGGACCACCCACACCTTCCAGTCTGTGCTCCGGCCACACTCCCCTGAGATCAGTTCTCGTTCGCCAGAGACTCCGCATGCCCCTTCTTGTACATGCCGCCTCCCTTTCACCTGCTTTGGCCCCTCAGCAAAGTCCCCAAATCCTTTGTCTACCCCACCTGAACTGTAAAGGTCCAACGCCCCACATCTGAAATGCTTGATCCTGAGGATCCTTCATATTATTTTTTTCCTCAGGTTTTGTAACATTTCTATGGATGCATCCAGTGAGGCATCCCTAGTCTAAGATCCCCAAAAGCCCTGAAATCTGAACTATTTTGAGCATCGTGTTAGTGATGGCTTGATTTTCTGATGAAGGATGCTCAAGCTATGCCTTCATTTGTAAAGCAGGGATGACAAGGCTTAGGTGAGAATCCACTAAGAGCCCGGCTAGGATAGTTTTCTAGCCACCCTGAATGAATTACGGGCGTGGTTTTAACACAGTGCCCTGATGGCTGGCCAGAAGAGGAGCGTATCCATTCATTTATACATGACACAAAGGGCTGATGCAGGAGGACACAAGCATGCTGCTGGCATCCAATAGGCGCTCAATAAAGCAATCTCCTCCCCCATCTATGTGATCTCTATGCCATAACCATGGAACTCTCCCTCCTGCTTCCTGCTGTTCTGAAATCTTGCTGAGGTGCCCATCTCCCTCCCAGACCATGAACTGAAAGGATAAAAACAAGGTTTCTTTGTCTGTGCATTCCCAGGTCCTCTATGTAGTAAGTTTTCAGTGAGTGTCCCTAGCATTGAAGTAACTTTTGGATTCTCTAGAGCCTAAAGACAGGAAGGACACCCCTAGTCTTGGCTACTAATACCCGGATGAAGACAGAGAGGATCTGCTGTCCTGTGGAGTCAACAATGTATTCACAACCTATGACGTAAGGCTGGGATGCATGCAACCCAGGAAGCAGAAGCTTCCAGAACTCTCTGCCCCCACCCTGGAGTATTATCAGGGAGGCACAGAAAAATAAACATGACTTGTGATGCTGCAGCAGCAGGAGCTGCTGGGAGCAGCCAGAGAGCCAGCCAGTGCCCGAGGCCTACCTGGTAGTGGGCGTGGAAGCCCATGTACTGGTGACACTGCTCACAGTGGTGGTATGTGTTGTATGCTGCATACTTGGACAATCTCATCCGTGCTGTCTGACGCCGCACATACAGGTCCTCTGGCTTCCTGGACAGCCCTCTGTCTGCAAAGATATTCCCAGAGTTAAGGAGCAAAAGCCCAGAGCAAACACCCCACCCCTGCCTTCTGAACACAAGTAAGTGCAATGCTCAAAATAAGCAGCCAGCCCACAAACAGGCTGTGTCCTCCCTAAAGATGTCTCTCACACCCTCGGCCCTGGCCAGAGGAGGACAGTGTCTCAGGGGGAAACTAACAAGGAGAGAACCTAGACTACATGGCATCACACTTGTGGACCAAAAAACACTTTATAAACATTTTGAAGGAACCCTTACATGACTAGAAAATTAATTAACAGTATGTGTGGTCCCCAGCTTCTTTAAGCCACTTAGAAGGAATAAGATGACAAGACTATCCCTTCATTGGAGTTTATCTATGGGAAGGGACACACACACACACACACATACATACATACACACACACACACACACACACACACACACACATACACACACGCATACACATGCACGCATGCTCATATCCTCCTGCCAGTGACAGGGAGTCAGGTCAGCAGGTTCTGTTTATCTTTTGGAGACAGGGTCTCACTGTGTAGCCTAGGCTAACCTCAAACTCATAATCCTCCTGACCCCAGGCTCCTGAGTGCCCAGAGGGGTACAGGTATGCTCTACCATATCCCAGTTTATAGGTAAGCTGTTTCCCCTGACATGATGTTCACTATACTTTCTTAGGCTACACTAATGAGCCCACCGGCCACTCCTAGCAGTGTTGGCTAAGGCTGCCCACAAATACCAAAGAAGTTAGTGTTCCTGAGGAGAAAGCAAGAGGCAGAGAACAGAGGAACATATGCACCCATTTGATGACAACTTCATAAATAGAAATACACATCTTTTACACTCCATTAACCAAACTTTCAACATATTCCAATGACAACAAGTCCTTAGGGGCTCTCATGGCTCTGTGGCAGGGCCCCTTCTACTTGCAGGGGGCAGTCTCAGTGCTGAGCCAGGTTCTGGTAAGTCACTCACTTAATACCAAATAGCATCACTAACAGGATACACCAAGCCAGCTGACTTCTATTAATGCATAAGAAGCCATTAAGCCTATGTACTTTGGGCAAGAGTGAAGTAAGACATCCAGTGTTGGCCTCACTGTGTGTGCGTGTGTGTGTGTGTGTGTGTGTGTGTGTGTGTGTGTGTGTGTGTGTGTATGTGTGTGTGTGTGTGTGTGTGTGTGTGTGTGTGTGTGTGTGTGTGTGTGTGCCTTACCCATGTGCCACATGCCCACATAGGTACATGTAGAGGCTATAGAGGTTGTTCAGATGTCTTCCTCAAGTGGCTTTGCATTTTATTTTTTGAGATAGAATCTTGTCTGAATCTGAAGCTCACCAATTGGCTAAATCTCGATAGGCCCAAGATCCGCCTGTCTCTATTGATTCCCCTGTTTAACAGGCATGCATTGGCATGCTCATCTTGTTACATGGATGTTGAGGACCTGAACTCAGGTCCTCATGGGTAGTCATGAGCTGTCTCCCCAGTCCCTGACCTTCGCTTTTGATGCTCTGATGGTGTGAACAAATCAGACTGGCATCCTCATACTTCGGGTCATGAATGATGTAATCAAAGGGCATCTTCTGGAAGAGCTCCAGGTCTGGCCAGGGGTCAGTGAGCTGGAGGTAATGCCAATCCGATTCCTCTTGGAGGCCTATGAGATTGACAGAAAAAGGGCTGCATGAGAAACAAGGCATGAGGATGAATTCTTTAACTGCACCCAAGGGTGATGGCATGCGGAACCAAATCATTGTCAATCCATGGCTTCCTGGAGACCTGTACTATATCTAGAAGGCTTCTGACACAGTGACCTTTTGGGCTCTAACAGGACAAGGTCATGCGCTGAGATCTGACTCCACCCAGGCCAACAGCCTTCACTCTGTCTCCTGTAGACGCAGGTCTGCTCTCTGCCCTGCACGCTGCCTTCCATTCCTCCAGAGTCCTGAGCCCTCAGCTCAAGCTGTGTTCCACCAACACCTACTTCATGCACAGCCTGAGTTTCTTGTACTTGTGGTGCCTGCTAAGGTTTCTTTCTTACTCTATCACCTACATCACCCCAGCCAATGTGACTCCACTAGTGTCGCTCCACCTCCCTTGATCCATTGCTTTCCTATGCAGAGGGCAATAACACAGCAGAAACCACTTTTTATGCATGACAGCACCCTCTTGCACCAAGTTTGGTACAGTGTTTTGGTGTTCATCAATCAAGGTGTTCTGGCTGAACAGCCAGCTAAAAAGTCTAATTGGCCCAACTCCAATTGCATGACATGTTGATAACTATGTTTTATGGTGAATGTATAATATAGAGAACGTTATAGATGCCAATTTATGTATATCCAGGCAGTGGGCATGTCCACAAGGAGGAAGGAGGCCAGAGCTTACTAGATCTTTAATAGACACTTCATACCCTGTGAAACAGGAAGTATCACTATTTTGCAAGAAAAAAAATGCAATATAATAGTTGTGTTTGATGAAGTGCTTTCAGATCTTGTCTTCATCACTGTTCTAGCCAAGAAAGCACGATGACAAAGAGTCAACAGCCCCTGAGTGTGGGGAAAGCACAGGAACTACAAGCTCATGAAACAGCAGAGGGCTGGATGGGAGTCCTGGCTAAGCTCAGCCTCAGAGAGTTCCCAGGAGTTGAGCTGACACCAGTGTGGGGCGTCTGATGACCTCTGCAAGGAAGCCAATTCCCCTTACACAGGGTCACAAATTTAGTTACAGGCCAAGGCCATATGAGGAAGACACAGCTACAACTTGGGCAGGATATGAGGAGGAACCAGGGTGTGCTTTACCATCAGCACAGCGCACATGCAGAAAACAATTCTTGCCTTCCTCCAAACAAATCTACTCAGCAAACAGGACCCAGAAACCCCCTCCTCTCAGTTTCCCACAATTCTTTCCCCCTAGACGTTGTCCTGGATATTTGGTTGCCTGAGCTGGGGGACCCTCCCTGATGAACTACATCCCATAGGCCATGCATGGCCAGTGAAGCCCAATTCCTACTTTGGTACTGCCCAGGTGGGTTTCCCACATAAGACGACAATATCCGAGCTCACAGGGCCGTATTGAAGATCAGATGGAGATAGCATCTTTCACAGTGCTTGACACATGGAAAGCCGTCAAAAGCCATGAATTACTTCAGTGTTAGTAACTATCCCTATGAGGTTATCAGAGTGTCATTCCATACTGAGAAAAAAGGCTACAAGAAAAGGCCCTTGGGATAAGTCAAACTTTAGTCTACCCTGAAGGGGATAGACACAGTTACCAGGACCACTGACAAAGGTCAAAGGATACTTGCTCAAGCCCAAGGGTCACCTGACACAACTCACCTGTATTGATCTCTTCTTCATCGTAAACATCCACTTCTGTCAGCCGAATCAGCATCCTGGACAAGATGCTGAGGAACTGCAGGTAGGCACCTGTCTTCCCAATCTGTGAAGACACTAGAATCAGAGCCCAGTAGCAAGAAGCCTGTCCCTGTGCTGAACACCAAGTAGAGCAGTCTCTTGCCACCTGCAGCCTCACTGAAAGGCACATCACAGAAGTGAAAACCATGTGGATGCGTGGCACTCACCAACGCATTGAAGAAAGCAAGGATGTCTACTTAGATCTGTCTTCATCCAGAAGCATGGCGTGTGCGTGCATGTGTGTGTGTGTGTGTGTGTGCGCGCGCGCGCGCGTGTGCATGCACATGTGCACTCACACTAAATAAAATTTAAAATAAAATGAACTTACTAAAGAAGGACCAATGTCAATGGACACATTGCAATATGCTCAATCTTACTAACACCCCAGTACCCTGCTTCCCATCTATTACATGGCTCAAAAGTTCTATAACGATATGATCCAGCATTGTATGAAGACAAACATGTGAGGTTCCTAAAAATCTGTTTTTTCTATTTTTTACTTGTGTATATGTAGACATTTGTATTTGTTCGTGCATGTAAAGGGCAGGTCACCTTGGGTGTCATTCTTCAGATACCATCCACCTCATTTCTTGATGTAGAATCCCTTCATTGGCCTAGACCTTGCTAATTAAGCTAGGCTGGCCCAGGGATTCTCCTGTCTCTACCTCCCCAGAACTTCGATTACAAATGTGAGCCCCCATGCCTGGATTTTTGTGTGGATACTGGAGCATAGAACTAAGGTCCTTATGCTTGCATGACAGGCATTTTGTCAACAGATACATCATCCCGACTCCACTTTTCCTATTTTTAATTAGAAAAGTATTGTATAGTCATCTTAGACAATGAGAAAAGCCACAGATTGATAATAAATTCGAATGCTGATGATCCTGCCTCTCCTCTAGAGACAAGGAGAAGCTAGCCTTCCCTAGACATGCTCACATATAATACAGTGGTTTCTCTCTTAATTGATACGATGTTATGGGGGGGGGGGTGTATTATTCTGCAGGTTGATTTCAAGTTAAGTTTCTTAGAGGAATTTCATTGTCAAAATAAAGAGACCTTTTTAATTTGCTGTGGCTGACTTCTAGGACCCAGTCATGTGCAGATGAGGCAGCTGAGACTTAGCCGGGGAAACTTTCATTCTGGGTCCTTTCTCATCACTGTAAATAATACTAAAGTGAGTGAGCGTACATGTGTTTTGTATTTGGGGGATGGATTCCTGGAAATGACCAATGCTGAGAGGAAGGACAGTACATGGTGCTCTGTAATGAAGCATACAGAACAGTCCGTGTGCACTGTAAAGGTCAGGCCATACACCAAGCTCCTCACACCTTGACACAGGGAAGATCAAAATCCTCTGTGGGTCAGGTGACACAAAATGTGGTCTCAGGCACTTGGACCCCAGAGTCTTCTCTCAGTCTCTGACCAGTTCTAAAGATCATGCCACCCTCCTCCTCCCATGCCCACTACAAGGGACTCTGTGTGTAGGGTGTGTCTGTCTACCTGTGTGTGTAAGTGTGCACAAAGGCAAGAGGCCAACATTAGGTACCTCCCCCGTTGCTCCCTACCTTATTCCTGAGCCCAGTGTCTTGATGAGGCAAGAGCTTGCTAATCTAGCTGGTCAGTGAGCCCCAGGAATCTTCCTGTCTGTGTCTCTCCAACACTGGGATACTAGGTATGGATGCCATGCCTTGCTTTTTATGTGGGTGCTGAAAGCATGTGATTGTGTCTGCACAGTGAGCACCTCACCAGCTGAGGTCTGCGGTATGTGAAGGACACACAATAAACTGATAATGAGCTGGTTTCGACTCTCTGTCAGCTTGACACTACATTGGGAAGAGAGTTTGTTGTTGTGTTTTGAGACAGGGTCTCACTATGTACCTCTGGCTGGCCTTGAACTCACAGAGAACCACTTGCCTCTGCTGGGGATAAAGGCATGCACCACCATACCTGGCTGGAAAGAGAGTCCTATGAAGAAACGTTTAGGTCAGGTTGGCCTGTTTCCATGTCTGTGAGAGTTTATCCTAATGATGGTGGCTGATGTGGGAAGACTCACTCTGAAGTGGGCATCCTCATTTCCTGGGTTTGGGTCCTGAATGGTTTAAGAGAGGCTCAGTCGAGCTGAGCACCAAGCAGGCATGTATACATTTCTATGCTCTTGACTGTAGATGTGACATGACTAGCTGTTTTAAGTTATTGCCACATTGGCCGCTATGCTGGACTGTGACAAAGAATCATGAGGTAAAAAATAAACCCTTTCTTCCCTAAGTTGCTTTGTGCCTGAGTATTTTATCACAGCAACAGAAGTGAAACCAGGGCATCCACAGAAGCTGCACATAGCGCATAAGTAGCTCTCAGTGCCAAGGCTATCCTCAGGCAGACCCTGGAGGCCTGGCCTGTGCAGGGGTAGCAGGTATGGCACCCACCTGAGGTGGCCCACTGAGCAGCAGCCTGCGGGGGTGAAAGCTATCCACACGGCCCTCGGCTCGGTTGCCATAGTCCATGTGGCTGGGCCGGGGTACTGTCCACTGCCGGTAATAGAGGGATTGTTCGGTTGACGTCATCATCTTGCTGAGCAGGGGGCGGAAGGAGCTGGTCCACATAACCGAGGGCGAAGGTAGGAGGGAGGCGGACTTGGGCAAGCCACTGCTGTCCGTGGACACGAGCATGTCATACACAAGCTTAGGCAGGAAGACAGTTGGAGGCTGGCGGCAGGCCTTGGCCATGGAGCACTGAGAGGCCTGGAGAAGTAGTACATTGGCAGTGGACACCGCACATGTGGACGATGAGCCCGAGGAGGAGGAGGAGGAGGACGAGGAGGAGGAGGAAGAGGACAGCTGGGAGGATGGGGCGGCTGGCACCTGCAGGCTCCTCTGGCGAGTCCTGAGGCTGGAATCAGGCTGTGGGCCAGGACCTGGGCTGTGCCTGCTGATGACTGTAGGTCCCTGACTCGCTCGGAGTCGCTGTATCTCCCCCGTGGCCTTGACCTCCTCTGTGGGGCCACAGGGTGGAGGTGATCGGGCAAGCTCTCCCTGAGGAGGTCCTGAGGGCTGAGGCAAGGTCTCACCATAGAGCACTGAGCCTATAGAAGAGAGAAATATGGTCAGTCAGAGGTGCCCCCAGAACCACGGCACAAACCCACAGCCACTCTTGTGCCTGCCCTGGGTTCGCTGGGATGACTTAAGCCAATGGTGGAGGACATACACTTAGTCAGCTGCTCCTCCAGAACCCAGGCCTTCCCTCAGCCACAGAGCGCCATGCTGGTGCAAAAAGGTCATGTATATCTGTGGGCAGACCATCCCCATGGTACCCACTGTCACTCTTGGGCTTCTAAAGCAAAGCTTGTGCTGGGCTCTGAGTTCTCCCTACCCCAGACCACAAACTGTTGTCTCCTAATTTCAGCTAGGTTACACTGAACCCTACACAAGCCTACATGTCCCTGAGCATCTCAGCCTGGAATATGCCCTCCCCAGGAGCACCTTTTCCACTCTCTCTGGAACCTGTGATGAACAACTGCCCTAAATCTATCCTGTATGTGAGACAAAGCGGAGGACTTGGTGTGACTCTGTACCCAGAGAGGATTAAGACAGCAATAGTGTTTAAAAGCAAAGATGAATTAGTTTTTCTTCTGTTTTGCTTTAAAAAACATTTTTTGGGGGGGGGGGTTCTCTGTATATCCTTGGCTTGGCTGTCCCAGACTGGCTTTGCAAACCAGGCTGGCTTTGAACTCACAGTGATCCACCTGCCTCTGCCTTTAAATGTATTTTTTGTTTAGGTTACAAGGTATATAAGTAGATTTTCGTAAAGCATGTGTCCTTAGTTTCAGTTAACACCCCCTTTTATTTCCACCTCTCCCTGATCCTACCATTCCAATTGTTTTATTTGGCCTTAAACTTTCTCTCTAGCTGAGCATGGCTTTGAACTTCTGATTCTTTTGCCTCCAGCTTCTGAGTGCTGGGAGTACAGGCATACACCACTATGTCCAGTTTATGTGGGACTGGGGATTGAACCCAGGTTTTTTTTTTTTTTTTCAATTTTTTTTTAAATTAATTTATTCTTGTTACATCTCTATGGTTATCCCATCCCTTGTATCCTCCCATTCTCCCCTCCCTCCCAGAACCCAGGGTTTTGTGCATGATAGTCAAACACTCCACCAGCTAGCTGTATGATACTCTGAGCCCCATACATTTAGTTTCTTTTCTTTTTTTTCTTTTTTTTTTTTTGGTTTTTTGAGACAGGGTTTCTCTATGTAGCCTTGGCTGTCCTGGACTCACTTTGTAGACCAGGCTGGCCTCGAACTCACAGCGATCCGCCTGCCTCTGCCTCCCGAGTGCTGGGATTAAAGGCGTGCCCCACCATCGCCTGGCACATTTAGTTTCTTAAGGGCAGAATTCATACTGAATTCACCTTTCAACACTCTGATCACATCAAATGCCCAGTTTGACACATCCTTTAAGATGAGCAACGCTATTTCCCATGCATGAGCCGAGCTCAGAAACCAAGGACCCTAACCCTAACCCTAACCCTTGAGGGCAATATCCATGAAGTGAAGGCCAAAAGAGGTGCCTCCACATGGCCAGGGCATTATGGCCTATATTACAGCCAGGGTCAGATTAGTTCTACCAACAGGAACAGCCAGACCTTAGAGTCCTATCCTGGCTTCATGGCCTGAGGTGTCCAATTCAGTTCTAGGCTATTCTAGAGTCAGTTCTAGACTATTCTAGACAGTCTTGTTCTCACAGGTCCTGGCTGGAAGCCTGGATTCAGCAGACATCCCGTGCATGCTCTTCCTACTCTCTGAAACCAGAGGCAGCCCCAGGCACGGTGTTCCCAAGTGGAGACTCACCAGATGCTTTGGAGGAAAGGGAGGAAGATGCCGAGTCGTGGGAGTGGGAGCGCTCCCTCTTCACAGGGCCCCTCTTCTCTGAGGTGGAGCCTGCTTCAAAACACCCTGAGAACACAAAGGAGTCACCATCCCTGACAGCAGCCTGGCATCCAGAAGTCAAGACGTCATCATGCCTCGTTCCCCGTTTCTTCTCTCACTCCTTCATTCACCTGCTAGCATTGTAGCTCACACACACACACACACACACACACACACACACACACACACACACAC
>OU015742.1:121238703-121252114 GCA_907169655.1 Acomys percivali
TCTCTCTCTCTCTCTCTCTCTCTCTCTCTCTCTCTCTCTCTCTCTCTGTTCCCCCTCCCTCCATCTATCTCTAACTTACAGATCAGATGTAAGCTCTCAGCTACTGCTCTAGTGCCATACCTCCCACCATGATGATCATGTATTAACCCTGATTAAATTCTTTTTTTTTTCTTTTTTCTTTTCTTTTCTTTTGGCATACACATTTATATTATTACATGTAAATTAAGAAAATTATATGCAGCAAGAAGAACCATGAAACAATCAGGGATTATATGAATGTTACATTCATGATGTTTTGGCTAATTGTATTTGGCAACCTTGTAGAAAACATCTTTACTATCTTGGTGATTCTAAAACTCTGAATGAGAATCAATATCCATCATATCTCATCTCTGTCAAATTAAAACATCTATCTAGACCTAAAAACATCTTAACCCCTGAATAGCTAAGGTTAATTCTAAGACTAAACTATCTGGTCTTCAACCCCATCAGAGACTTGAGAAGGAGTTTTTTTTCTATATGTTGCTTTGGTCATAGTGTCTCTTCAACAGCCATAGAACAGTAATTTAGAAATGAGACATTTATTCTTTATACTCAACAACCTCTTTTTCTGAGCAGCACCATGAGTTCCCCACCCCACCCCCACCCCCACACCAGTCACAAGGGTCAAGAAACCAGGGAAACTGGCCCCAGCTCTAGGGATGGTGGTCACCATTTTATATGGCACTGTCCTCTCTAACACACAGAAATCCCCCAAACTGAATCCATTTCCCATCAGTCTGGCACTGATGTTCTTCCAAGCCCTGACTCCTGCCCAACAGTGTCTTCTGAGAACTGGGAAATATTGCCTACGCCTCAGACACATTGCCCTGGAATACCAGCCCAAATATGCCACCCCTGCTGACCAGGAGTGTGAAACCCTTCTCCTGTGGTTGAGCAGTGGTAACTCAGGCTGTTCTCCTCCCATGAGGCTTATCTCCTCAGGACCTCAGAGGCCCTGATTCCCAACTTACCGAGGCAGCGACTCCCCATGAGGGTCCATCCCACTGAAAATTAGGATGCAGGGCAGGCCCTCCAACTCCAAGTAAGTCTGAGGCCTCCATTCCGCATCCTCGATTTTCTGCCACATCTGCAGATATGAGAAGGAGGGAAAGGTGCAGAAATGAGGCCTGGATATCAGTACTGTCACTTCCCTGGGGATGTTAACGAGCTTCCTAGAAGCTCCGACTCTTCCCATCTGAAAGATATGAGTGACTATTTGTAGGACCCAAGCACACCACTGTGGACTAAATGCACCAACTGATGCTGGCGAGACAGCTCAGCTATAAAAGAGCATTTGCCACCAAGCCTTATGACCTGAGTTCAATCCTCAGAACCCATTCGGTAGAAGGGAAGAACCAGCTCTCAAAAACTCTTGACCTCTACCTGCATCCTGCAACATTTACACACACACACACACACACACACACACACACACACTGCATAAGTAAGTGTAAAATAAAGCATACTGACTAGGCATGCAATCATGCAGTCCACACTTGACCCAGGCTACTTCCTATCCAGCCTGGCTCTCAAACACTCTGATGTCCACCCACTCACTGGTGACCCTCACAGTCCATCTTGCAATGCAAAGGAAGAGCTTTGTTCTGTGTGTAAGTATGTAGTGAGCCACTGAGCTTTCAGTTGGGGAACTGTGCTCAGTCTCCATCTTCCTGCCACAGCAGGAGCTGGGTGTGTGAGGACGTGTGGAGTCTGGACAATGCTCGGGAAGACAGGGCCCAGTTGTCTCTGACGTCTCTCCCTGTGTTCTCTAATGGTACTGACTGTGCCTTTCCTCCACGGCTTCCACTTATTTCTTCTTTCAATCAACTCTATCCCTCTGCCCCCTTCACATGTCCTGTCACATGTCACATGTCCTTTAATAAGAGCCTACAAGGGACCAGGTTCTGTGTTTGGCTTTGGGGGGACCAAGATCTTCACCACTTGGACAAGAATAGAGATCCCACCCCCCACCCCGCAAGTGTAGGACAGGATGCCTTAAAGGAAAAAGAAAATGAGCTGGATTCTCAAGGAGTAAGTATCAGCTAAGGCAGAGGAGAGAGGTACCTCAGCAAGAGGGGGAAAAAAGCATGCTTCATATCAGAGGACTGACATTGCAGGCTGTGCTGGGGGACAAAGGGAGCCTGGGGGTGAAAAGGTGGAGAGGGGAGGCCAGGCCTCAAGGGCCTGCTGCCACCACCCCCTCTTGCTGTCGTTTGGAGACTCCTACATAAGCCCTCTGCTCCCCCCCCACCCCCGACCACAACACCTACCTTGAGTTGCTTCACAAAATGCTTGCCCACAGTGATGCCTGAGCTGGGGTGGCCCAGGATGATCTCAAAGTGTTCCTCCAGAGCCAACCGAGCTCGCACATGGGCCAGGCGCTCGTAGGCCACAGCTGCGAGGGGTGAACAGGGCACGCGCAGCAGGACCATGAGCCCGTGGCCACAGGGGCACTGCTTCGGGGAGTTGAGGAGGTTCTGAGTGATCTCCAGGGTCTCCACCGATGTATGGTTCTTCATCTGCGGGAGGCCACTCACGGCCATCATGGCAGCCGCGTAGTGCTGCACAAGAACAAAGGTCCTGATCACCGCACTATGAAGGCGGGGGAACCTGCAAGGAACACAAAGAGACCATGCCCATGACCTGGGGCTGGCCATGCTGGTCACCCAAGACACAAGCAATTACCAAGTTACAGATGTGATAGAAGCCTGTAGGGCAGTGGTCTCAGCTTCCCTCATGCTGTGAACCCTTTGATACAGTTCCTCATGGTGTGGTGACTCTAGCAATAAAATTATTCTATTGTCACTTCATAACTGTAGTTTCTGTGTTTCTGTGTTTCTGATGGTCTTAGGTGACCCCTGTGAAAGAGTTGTTTGAACCAAGGGGTCCCAACCCATAAGTCGAGCATCATTGCTTGTAGGGGTTAGCTGCTGGGGACTTCAGAAACTAAAGCACAGATGCCTGTGGGTTTTTGTTTGTTTGTTTGTTTGGTTTTGGTTTTTTGCTTTTTTTTCCAGCTGGGAGACAAAAGCATAGGTTGATTGCTGCTGCTACTGCTCATGCATTTTCCAGCACTGGGCATGAAATAATGCCTACCTAGTTTGACACCTCGCCCCAGAAGCCAGATGTGATGGTCAGTCTTCATTAGCAACTTGACAACATCTAGAATCACCCCAGAGACATGGCATGTCTATAAGAGTGTTTTCACAGAGGAGGAGGAGAGCTATCCTGAATGGGGGTGGCACTATCCAACAGGCTCGAGTCACACTCAACTAAAAAGGAGAAAGTAGGCTGAGCAGTGGTGCTTATCTCTCTCTGCTTCCTGACTGTAGCTGTGATGGAGCCAGCTGCCTCACACTCCTGTCACGACTTCTCTGCCGTGAGGGCCTGCACCCTCAGTACTTGGGTACTGGAGAACCAGTCCCAGCCCCTTATGCTTGCACAGCAAACCCTTAGCTTATTGGGGCTCACAAGTGGCTAGTCCCCTTCCCCACAATCCACGTGGAATCCCCAAGAGCTGTGGAAAGTTGTGAAGAACTTAGGAGGGTCTTGCCTTAGTCAGGAACAAAGGTATGGAGCAGGCATAGACTAACCGCTCTTCTGCCTGACAACAAAGCTTAAACACAAGACCGGAAAGGCTTTCGCTACTTCCTGATAGCTTCGTTGTATCCCAGAATAAAACTCAGGGTTAACAGGAATAAAACAGACACCCAAGGAACTACAATTTACAATGTTCTGGTGTAGCAGCAAGATAGAAGAGTCACGGACCCAAGGTAATTCAGATGCAGAAGAAATATGGGTCCCCTTGATAGAGGGACTGTGTCCCAGGGGAAGGAAGGAGGGAGGGAGGGAGGGTGGGAGATGGACTCCCTTCCTGGAACCCCATGGCCCGGATGCAGACTTCCACTTTCTACTTATTCTTGAAGCTACCAAGCATGTCTAGTAACTTTGAAGAGAAACGTACCTTTTCCCCAATGCAGTGACCATGGCCTCAAAGGAGCTGTCGTACCGGAGCAAGGGGAGACTGTGTCCAGACAGGGTGGAGTCAATAAACTCAGACAGCCCAAAGTACTTCTTGCTCTCATGATACAGGTCCACACCCTAAAACAGAAGAGCACCATCCAGTCAAGGGTCACACTCACGCGGAAAGTCAGGGCTTCATTGGCTGGGACTGGTGGACAATGTTGATTGGCAACTTGAGCTCAACCAGTGGTTCTCAACCTGTGGGTCACGACCTCTTTGGAGGCTTGACAATGCTTTCGCAGGGGTCGCGTATCAGATAATCCTGCACAGCACATCACAATTGACATCACAACTCATAACCAGAAGAACTACAATTGTGAAGCAGGCCACGAAGCAATCTTTTGGTTGGGGGGTCACCACAACATGAGGAGCTGTATTAAAGAGTTGCAGCATTAGGAAGCTTGAGAACCACTGATTCTAAACAGTACTGATTGTGCAGTCCATAAACAACAAAGGCGGAGTGTTCACATCAGTCAAGTTTCCCATTCGTTTGGCCCCAATATCTTCACGGTTGGGGTAATGAAGGGGGGAACACAAACTTATCCAATGTCTCTTACATTGCCATAACATGCCTTCCAAATGAACGCAGGAACTCCACCAAGCAAAGGTGGCAGAGGTTGTCCAAAATGCAGAGGCGTGAACCCTGCTCTCAAACAGCAGAGTGGGCAAGTACCACTGCCAAGGAGCCTGTCCCTGGGTCACCCCCCCCCCACAGTGGCCCTACACAAGTGGCCCGCCACTTTCTTCTCATTCTTGCCATCTGTAAATCAGAAGATCCTCTGCCCCTTCTGTAAGTTCATGGGTATAAAGCACTTGAGTGGAGCCCACAGTAAGTGCCAACAAAACACTGATTCCGAAGTCACGGGATGGAAACCAAACACCTTGGGAGTTCCTGGCATGGCTGAAGCATTCTGAAGAAGTCCAAAACTCTAGGGTACTTTTTCCTTGTGTTCCCAGCCACATAGAATTCTCAAATTGCCAGAACTCTGGACATCCACTTTAATAAATGATGACAGGTGGCCAGCCAAAGCAAGCCTTCCAGGGTAAAGGGCGTAAGTTCGGTCTGAAGAATGCTTTGAACATGTCTGCGTAGCAAGCCACTCCCTGTGGAACTCAAGCCTCTACTACCTCCCAGGGCTCCATCTTCAGTACCAGAAGGACAGTCTATCCAAATGTTGCTCTGAGATTCAGAGCATCAGCTCCTGGGGAAGATGTCAAACCAATTGTACTGCCTACACATTTAAGATGGGACAACCTATGGACGGGCTTCAGAAATTTCTCCAAATAGACAGGAAGGCTTTAAGTCTAACCCCTGGGCCAAACCAATGGCCCAAGGAGCTGGGAGCCACTCATTCCCAACTGGCCAAGGCTTCTACCAAAGCCAGTGTCTCTACACCTAAGCATACTGGTGACACTGTGGCACAGCCGCACTCACATTACTGTAGGAGATGGGCCAGTGGATCTCATTGTAGGGGCTGATC
The DNA here is from genome assembly GCA_907169655.1 of Acomys percivali. Lineage (NCBI taxonomy): Eukaryota > Metazoa > Chordata > Mammalia > Rodentia > Muridae > Acomys > Acomys percivali. The sequence goes on from OU015742.1 coordinate 121,244,250, forward strand.
AGCGTGTGCTGTGTCTGCAGCGCATATGGGAAAGAGGTCACATGAAGGGTCACAATGTTGGGCGCCTCTTTCACCTCCCTGCAGTTGAGCAGTCTGTCCACTAATCCCACGGATGGGTCACTTTGAGAGTAGATGTTATGAACAGCACTGCTGAGGGGAGAAAAGAAAAAATGTTAAACAGAAATACTGACACTGTTTGATAGCCTTACAAGGATAAGGCAGCTGATTAAGCTTATAACTAGTTCCCCAGCTTCACCTACAATTGAAGTTTATAGTGCCACCCATGATTATGAAAAAAAAAAAAAAAAAAAAAAAAAAGAGGTGATTAGTCTTGGGATCTGTTGGGGGCTCTCACAATACTCCGTACATATAGGAAAATTGACTATCAGGAAGGGAACTATGGTGGGTTTCTTGCATGGTACCACGTCTATTCTCTCTCTCTCTCTCTCTCTCTTTTCCTTATTCATATTATGTTCAATAGTTATCCCATCCCTTGTATCCTCCCATTCCTCCCTCCCTCCCATTTTCCCCTTACTCCCCTCCCCTATGACTGTAACTGAGAGGGACTTCCTCTCCCCGTATATGCTCATAGGGTATCAAGTCTCTTCTTGGTAGCCTGCTATCCTTCCTCTGAGTGCCACCAGAACATTTGCTCAACTATGTTCATAGCAGCCTTATTCATAATAGCCAGATTTTGCAAACAGCCTAAGTGTCCCTCAGTAGAAGAATGGATAAAGAAACTATGGTACATTTACACTATGGAATACTACTCAGCTATTAAAAACAAGGAATTCCCGAAATCTGTGGACAAATGGATTGAACTAGAAATGATCATAATGAGTGAGTTAACCTAGAAGCAGAAAGAGTCAAATGATATATCTACCACATCTATTCTTAACAATGACTCATGCCCAATCTTATTCTATGTAAAAGGGTGATGGGGAGGTGAGGGAAGAAGGGAGGAGACACAGATGAGGAGCCGGGTGACCCTCTTAATGTCCTCCTGACTTGGCAGAGGATGTTGGCTGGTAGCATGCTTATTTGCCTAGCATGTCTGAAGCCCTAGTTTGACCCACAGCACCACGTAAAATGGGGCATGGTGGTGCACACTTCTGATCCCAGCAGTTGGCAGATAGAGGCAGGAAGATGAGAAATTCAAAGTCATCCTTGGTGGTGTACTGAATCAGACCAGATCTTGCATCAAACAAAATGTTGACAATAATATCTACAGAATCAAATCAAGTTCTGCTGACTTGAGATGATTCAAAGATAATATAAGAAGACAAATTCTACATGTGTCTAGAAGACAACATTAAAGGAATGGGAAACATTTTTGATCTGAGGTCTTAGCAGCCAGGCCCCGCCCAAGCTTTCTTTATAAGACAATGGGCTCGGTCAGCACTCTCTTAAACTAGGGGACAGAATAAAGAAGTCAGTGCTTCATCTTCTGGATGTCAGGCAGCTATCTGAGACACCTGTCCCCAAGAATGAAGATCCAAAAGGCAGTGGCACCTACCATTTCCAGAAGCTCCATCCCTCCAGTCACACTCAGGTGCTAGACTGGAAACTGTCCAGGCCCTCACAAGCTCAAACAGCTACAATCCGTAGGAACTAAAGCCTTGCTCTATGACCTGGTCCAGGAGCTTCCTTCCTTCCTCACCTCCACCAGAGGTAAGAGCTAACTGGTCAGCTGCAAGGCCTACCTCCTGAAGGTGCCCAGCCGCCAGAACTCTCCAACTGACCAACCTCATACACATCTAGGGTGAGAATTCATTTCAATTGAGTAAAAGCGTCCACCCTTCAGGAAGGGCCAAAGCAGACATTGCCCATAACACTGGTCCAGAGGGAGTGGTAGCAGGGAGGGTTTCATCCAGCAGCTAAGGGCCTGGCTCTCCCACCAACACCTCTGACCTGGCTCCACTTCTGCAGCATTCAGCCCTTAGGCCTCTTGCTGACTGGTGTCAGAGATGTTACACAGCTCTAGGAGGCTGAAAACTGCCCACATCCTCTGCCTACAAACACCGAGCCCCAGTTAATACTCGCTCACAGCCTGTGCCCTCATCCCCAAGAAGAAACATGTCACCGTCACAGACCAGGAGGTCTGACCTCACTAGATCCCAGTGGGCGTGGTCGTGGATGAGGACAAAGAGCGTATGTGGGTTCTGGAAGGAGTTTTGCAGAAAGGCCTTAAATCTTGCCTGGGCCTCCGTGTCTAGCTTCAGAACGTGTTGCTCCGCCCTCTGCTTGGTCACAGGCTCTTTCTCGAGGCCCAGCTCCTGCAGAACCCCTGCAACACAGCAGAACACCTCAGGAGCCCCTGGGTTCATTCGTCACCGACACACTGTCGGCCAGCCTACGTGGCCTGCCCTGATGAGAGAGGGCAACACAGTACAGACACGTGGGCAGGAGGGCACCACCAAATTCTTCGGCCCAAGGAGCTGGGTGAAGGTCTGGCTCTGCGCATGGTGCCCCCACCCAGGAGTGCCAGCTAAGCAACCATCTAAAGCAACAGCTCTCAAACAGTGATTGGAAATGCCCAAGTGCCTAACAAAATTATCTCAGGTTTGAGCTGCAGGCCCAACATCATGCCACTGAGGAGGTAAGCTATGCCACGTGAGTGCCAATTAGCATTAGCCAGTCACAGAACCGAAGAGGGACATAGCAAAAAGCCAACTATTGGCTCTACCTTTAACCTTGAGGGGAAAAAAATTACTATCCTTGGACGTGTTTTATGGTCTATAATAAACGGGAGACAATAATACTTGCTCCATCAGCCAGGCGTGGCGGCACACGCCTTTAATCCCAGCACTCGGGAGGCAGAGGCAGGTGGATCTCTGTGAGTTCGAGGCTGGCTAGTCTACAAAGTGAGTGCAGGACAGCTAAGGCTACACAGAGAAACCCTGTCTCAAAAAAAAAAAAAAAAAAAAATCAACCCTTGCTCCATCTATAGCACAGCAAAGCGTGGCGACAACATCCACATGTGACAGTAAAGGGATCAAAGCTCCTCCCCCAGGCCCCACACCTCCTTCCTTGAAAGGCTCCCCCTACCTGAGTGCCAGACATGGAACACGGTCTGCTGGTAGGTCACCTCTGATGGTGGAATGCAAATGAGAAAGTCCACCTTCTCGAAGGACCCCAAGTCCAGATTCTGGGTGCTGGAATCTGCGATTGAGCACACGTGGGAAAGGAGCTTCTGCGCCACCGCCAGCTGAAAGGGCCGGATGCCCCGTGGCTCCGGATGGTAACCTGCAGCCAGAGCCCCGAGGGGTCCCCGATGAGCACAGCGGGCAGCTACCACCCAGAGTGCAGGAGGAGAGGCCTAGCTACACAAAACAGTCCGGGAAAGAGATGCAGTCATATTCGCCAAGGGCATGCTGTCAGTCAGACCCTGGGGGCAGCCTCTCACACATCCTCCTTCCTCAGATAGGAAAGCCTAAACCAAGCACTCGAGCAACTCAGAGTTATAGCCTATGCCTGCTGACGCTAGACTGTGGAGGAGGCACCACATTCCCCAAGAAGAGAAAGAAATGATTGCAGCTCCTTACACCTAAATAAACAATTGTAACTGCGCACTAGGAGGAAACAAATCAGGACAAAGAAATGTATGAAGGAAAGGATGGGTGACCTCGCATCAATATGTCACATTTTAAAACTATAAGTAGGTATATTTTAATGCTAAGGCTACTGCCCGCCTTCCAGGTACACCTCGGAAGTTTTAAAGTCTCACAGTTTCTGGACAAGTGCTATAGAATTTAGACCCATCTCTGCAGGCTACCTTGTCACTTGACGAACACACCTGAGACTACTGGCTCTACTCCTCCACACTGTCTGCACCTGTCTGTGCACGCTTCCGCTCACACTCACTGTACACACCTATACACAAGCCATCATCACCTATGCACACGGCAGCCAGTCCCTCCAATCAATCACTGCCGTCTCCTTCCGTCACTTACTGTGCCTACCTGTGCCCTTTCCCACCACTCACTTGTGCACACGGGAGCCCCACTGGTATCCAGCACGGCTGTTTTCTTGGTAGAGGAAGCAGTGAATGAGGAAGAAACGTGGCCTTGGTTTTCCTGGTGAAATTTGTCCAGCAAAATGTCAATGTCACCCTCTGCTCAAAACAGAGAACAGAAGTGGGGTTTTGCATTTCAGAGAAATTCAGCCACCCTCTCTGGACCAGCTACAGTGTCTAGTCTTGGCCTGAAGTAATGTGTGGAGAAGGCACCGTCTTCCTGTCCCGAAGGTGTGTCCCCGAGGTGGATCATACCATGGCTCCACATGTGGTGGGACAAACCAGAAACAAGGTACTTAGGCTCAGAGGGGAAGATAATTCTGAGCCTTCCCAGGCAAAGATTGGTCCATAGAGCTCTTTTGGAGGGCATTAAATTAGTCCTGAGGGACCAGAAGCCAGGGTGGGGCTGGGGGTCCAAGTGACTGAAGATCACAGAGACAAAGACAAAAGGGCACAAAACACAGGGAGAGTTGTGTGTTGTAGCCTGTCCCTGTAATCCGAGCCCCAGAAGATGAGACAAGAGTACTGAACAATTGAAGTTAGTCTAGGCTATAAAGGGAAACCTTGTCTCAAATAGAAAGATACAGACAGACAAGCAGACAGACAGACAGACAGCACAAAGCTTTCTCCTAACCTTGGAACTCTACAGCCAGAGCAGGAAGATAGACAGACAGCCAAAAAGCACTGCCCTGGGAAGGAGGACATGTCAGTGCACCGAATGGGGGGCTCAGGCACAAAAGTTCGGCTACCACAGATCCCAGGTGTGAGGGGACCCCAGCAGCCTCCCCACCATATTTACTTCTTTTCAATGTGTATATTTGCACCTGCCTCTCACAAGCTTACCTGGACAGAGACTGCTAAAAAAGGCCCCCAGCGAGTCCACTTTGCCAGTGACCAGCTCATAGTGAACTTCTCTCTGGTACTCCGCAGGGCTGAGGAGGCTCTCGGACAGAATCCGGGCTTGGTATTTCCCTGGAAGGCAAAAAGCCACTGTCCCTGGACCCTCAGCACAGAATCACCATGAATTCTCAGACAAGATGCCTGACCTAGCCTAAGCCCAGCATCATGCCTGACGAAGAAGTGAATCAAAGGCTTGCAACATCCTGACCAAGGGGGAATAATACAAAAGCCAAGATGACTTAGATGAAACCTCTGGGCATGACTCCGGATGCCACCACCAACTTTGTGGCACAGATAAGTCCCCTAGCCACCCCAGACCCACCACCCTCATTGTTCCCAAGTGGCTGACAGCAGTGCCGGCCTCATAGAACATGGGAAACAGTGCCAGACATGCTGCAGAGTATGGGCTTATTAAAGACAGTAGGACTCACAGAAAATTAATTAATAAAAGCCAGTGAGTTTACGAGTGAATGTTAAGAGGCCATCAAGATGCTATGGAGGAACAATGTACACTTTCAATTAAAAGTGATAGAAAAACCTCAGGTTGAAAATATATACCATTTGTGGACATTAAAACAGCACCCCCATAAAAGAGAGCCAGAGAGATGGTTCTGCTCTTCCAGAGGACCTGGGTTTAATTCCCAGCATCCACATGGCAGCTCACAACTGTTTGTAAGTCCAGTTCCAGGGGGATCTGACATCCTCATACAGACATACATGCAGGCAAAACACCAATGCACATAAATAAAACAAAACAAAACCAGCTGCTCAAAGCCTACGTGTTCAGTGTTTATATTGCCTGAACGCCATATTGAGACCCAGCCCCAGGAGCAATGGCTGCACACAGTAGGCTTTCAGGAAAATTTGTAATACTTATCTAGCAAAGTAGGTCATTGTTTCTTATTTCAGTCTAGTCCTTAAATAACTGGAGGCCAGACTGGTGGTGGTGTGAAAGGATTTTTTTTTGAAGCCAGATTTTGTAACCAAGGCAATTCAGACTCTAAAGTTGCTAACCTAGCCACTGCAGGCAGAAAAGTCTAACTAAGCACATCTCCAGGGACAGGTAGCTAAGACTAAGGCTGCCTTCTAAAGCTACCTGCATCACTAAAGTGCTAACTGCCCCTGCAACCCAGAGATCCCAAAAGGACAAAGGTGAGATTAAACAATCAACAGCATGCTGAATTCCCACTGCTCAAGGGATAGCCAGCACTCACCAGTGACAGCAATGCAGGAGTCGATGGCGGCATTGCGGCAGGCACAGATGATGACCACGTAGTTGGTCTTGGAGAGTTTACCCTCGATGAGCAGCCGGAACATCTCAGAGAGGCCCTCAGCCAAGGAGTAAGCACACTCGATGACATGCACACTGTCATTGCAGGAGCTGGCAGCCAGGCCCGCTAGCCAGGGCAGCTGTGCAGAAGTCACAGGTGCAGCAGTGCTGGTGGCTGGCGGGAAGGGCTGTGGAGGCACCTGCTGGTACTGCCTTATCTCCGTCAGGTGTGATTCACGCCAGGAGCGCAGGAAGATCTGCTCCAGGTCCTCCATCAGCGGCACCTGGTCTGCAGCTGCCCAAAGCAAACACCACAGACTTTCTTAAAACACCATGATACTTTTGCTGTTTTAAAAAACTGAGTGCACAGTCCTCAAGTGAGAGCTCTGTCGGTGACAATGCTGTGTGAGAAACATCGAAAGGCTGACCAAGCCTGTCACAGTTTCCTAAGCTTATGTCAGGCAGCTTGTACAAGCAGCCTGGGGCTCTGCCAGACTTTGATTAGATGGGCTTAGATCTTCACTGATTTTCCCATTTGTTTCCGTGTGTGTGCCATAGAACATGTGTGGAGGCCAAAATCCAACATCCTCTCTTTCCACCATGTGGGTTCCAGGATCAAACTCATCCTCAGGTTTCGTGGCAAGCACCTTGACCCCGTGAGCTGTCCCACTGGCCCTACTGTCTTTATTTTTAGTAGATACTTCTGATTGTGACTAGCTATTTGAAATAGGTAATCAAATTAGAATTGACAGATTAGCTGCTTGCCCCTTATCTGTGGGAGCTCTCCCTCAGGCCCAAATTTCTCTCTAGAGCCATCACCTCCAGGCTGAGCTCCCTTAGAGGTGGCCTGTACTCCTGTACTTCTTTGCCTCCCTTCTCTCTGAGCTGCTCTTATATGGCTTTTGTCCCTGCCTTCCTCCTATATCCTTCATCAAGGTGGCCACCCACCTATGTGACCAACTCACAAGTTAAGCACCAGTGACCCCACTTTCTACTCCCAGCCACACTATGAGGTGCTCAGCCCTTGGCCTTGACACACTTCCCTTCAGTGGCCTCTATATCAATTTAGTCCTTTTCCCCCAACACACCCTCAGTGAACACCAAGCTGGCCCTGCAGAGGCTGCACCCACACATGAAGCAGCAGGCCAGCGTTCTTGGTCCTGTAACTCATGAATCCTAACCAAGGAGAGATGCTCAGGTAAACACAGCAGCCCATGATGAGCTCCTGGAGTGGCATTGCTCTAAACACAAAGGAAACTAATAGAGACCAGGGGACCCAGATGTGGGGAGCTGTCCAAGTGGTGGTGACAAGGCTTCTCTGAGGAGGTAGCAAGTGGGTCAAAACTCAAATGACAAGAAGGAGCAAGGTACACAGATGTCCTAGACTAGAGCACTTCACAGGGAGTAAGTGTGAAGTCCATGATGCTCCAGCAGGGTCAACATTACACAAGAGGCAGCAGCTGGGGCAGAGTGGGACAGGGGAGTGAGAGACAAGCAGCCACCAGGTCTGGGAATGGATGTCTGTTTAACAGGACTGGAAATAGCCAGTGAGCTCCAAGGAAGGAGATGCAGGCTGGTCCATGGTCCTTAGAGACATGGAGAGGGAGAGGAAAGAGAGGGTGGTGATGGAGAGGGTGGTGGGGAGGGTGGTGATGGGGAGGGTGGTGGTGGGGAGGGTGG
>OU015742.1:121252124-121282478 GCA_907169655.1 Acomys percivali
AGATATGTGGGTCGTGGGAAGGAGCCTCAGAGAAACCACCACTGGGTCTGCCAGAGCCTTGACCATCCTGTGCTTCCATCCTGAGCCTCCTCAGCCACTGAGCCGCTGACTATATCTGGGTATGGAGGATCAAGCCTGAACTCCTCACTGTCCACCAGCAACTGCTCACAGTGGGGTCGTAACTGGCCTGGGCACTTCCACATAGACTTTATCAAGCCCACGTTTCCTAAATGTATACCTTTGGCCTCAGCCTCCATGAGACTTAAGATAACTCTCCTTCCATAGGGCACCTCGCCTTGAGAGCAATGCAACCAGATGTTACCAACAATCTTTCACTTATTCCGGCCACTCACCTGTTCTGCTCACCCACCAACTCCCACCACATACATACACACCTGCTGTACTCCCTCATACCCACAGTGAGCCCCACCTGTGCTCCCACCCACATCCCAGCCCCCACCAGTGTGCCCACCCACCCACTCCCACCTGTGCTCTTTCCTCAGCTCTTCACCAAGCTGTTCCTCTGGTGGTCAAGTCTCCACTCACAGGCCTTTCTCGATGACCCTAAGTGGACCCCACATGCCCACACACCTCTTAAAGGTCCCTTTTCTGGGAAATTCCTTGTCTCTTGTTTCTCTTTTCTGGTTGAGCTCCGTGGGGCCAGAGTGTGGACTTTGTGTATGGAACGGCGGTGAGGGAGCTGTTTCTGAACCAGTCTGTTGATTACACCCTTCTCCTGGCTGACTCCTCCCTGGGAAGGTTAGGGTTAACCTGGTCTTCATATTCCTCTCTGGCCTCCTGAGTCTGTTTGGTCCTCCCATGAAGAGCCATCCCGAGCCCATAGCTACACACAGGCTCACCCAGCTGGACGAGGTAGTAGACAGTCAGCAACAGCTGTGTCTCCTCGGATATGGGCTGCATGGTGGAGGCACCGTGCTGCTCGTAGGCCCTGGAAGGCGACTGCGAGTTTTGGTAGCAGGTGTACAGCAGGGGACTGACGATCACATCATTCAGGTTTCCACAGAGGTACGGGAAGTTCCCGTGGCCTATAGGAGAAGAAAGCAGCCACATTGCAACTGGTCTTGCACTCAGCCTTGGTGAGGTACCACTGTGGATCCCATGAGCCTCACAGCCAGGAGAGTTCCCTCAATCTCTCAGACCTCCTACAGCCCTTACTGACCTAGTACACCTGCTCTGCCCTCCTGGCTCCTAGAACAGAAATGTCACCTGTCATCCAACCAGAGGCAGAGCATTCACTTGTTCGTTTTGTCCAATCCTTTTATTTTTCAGTTGAGCAAGTTCAAGTAAAAACTAAAAACAAAAAACAAAATAAAACAAAACTTCCTCGGAAGCAAACAGCAATGACCTTAAAACAGCTGGTGTGTGCAGCAGTGGGACTGTCCACTAGACCATGTTCCCAGGGCCACGATGCATATCTTTCTGAAGCTCTACAACTAGCAGAGTTAACAGGGCGGAGTCTAGACCCAAAGACCTAGAAAGTGAAAGATCTTGAGAGATGTTAGAGTGGATGTTAGAATCACTCTGAGGACAGCTCTCAGGATAACTGCCCAAGCATGGGTCTAATCACTTCCTTTCCATCATTACCTGCATGACCCTAGGCAAGAACTTGACCTTCTTAAAGCCTTCGCACAACAGGGAGGTATTAGCAGGTCAGTGCATGATGAGAATGGGTATTCTTTGTTACCAAAATGACACTGGACCTCACTATGCAGAGCTATACTCAGGCATCACATGGGACTCCATGGGCCACTTCTTGAGGAAAAACTGTTTCTCATACTTGATCGTGATGGATTTGCTAAGACACGTGCTAGCCCCACCCACAGCTCCAGGCTCACACTTTAGGCATGTTCTGACTCTGGGGTAGGCCTGTGAATTCGCATCTGTTTCTTGCCCTCGGATGGTGGGATGTGGGAACAGCGGCCCAGTACTGTTCACAAATGTGCCAGCCAATGAAAAGGATGCCATGCTTGCATGCCAGGGCCTCCTGGAAGCTGCCCTGAGAACTGGATGGAAGCTAAGTTACAGAGCTGCAGGCTGGGCCTGGAAGCCTAGATGGGGGTCAGGGAAGGGAGCATATTTGAGCAAAGAAGAAGATCTGTCCTCTGAGATGACTCAGTGTAAGGCACAGGCCTGTGGGGCTCCCTTCTGTGAGGCATCCTGCCCTGCACAGGTGTTGGTGTCCACCTGTGAGTCCTGCCCCCAGCTGTGTTCTCAGCTTCTCTCACCCACAGAACAGCTTGATGGGAGGTGAGCCTTCAGAGCCCCATGAAAGGTCAAGGCACCGAAGGTCAGACTTGTACCCTCCTTTCTGAATATTGTGTCATTTTTGTTGCTGAGGTCAGGGGCACTGGCTTATCTTAGGAAAGAAGGTAATGCCCTGTCCCAGTGAGCAATGGCTGCCTCTGGCATTTTCCTGCTCTGTTCCCACTTCACTTCCTACAAATGAGATGCCAAGGAAGGAAATGTATATGGTCCTGCACACCTCAGCACCTCAGGCACTGCTTGCTGAACCTGTGCACAGCTCCCCATTTTAAAGTCTCCAGCTCACCACAAAAGGATTTCTTCACAAAAAAAAAACAAAAACAAACAAACAAACAAAAAACACAAAAGGATTTCTTCAGTTGAGCCACAATGCCACCTCCATGTAACACATGGGGGTAACACTAGCCACCGCATAAAGGCAATCCAATAGTGTCTTATTTAATGCTTCTGTAGCAGTGACTATGGCTGAGTGCATGGTCCTAAATGACTGCCGGCTTTGGATGGAACAAGGCATGGGGTTGCTTTGTCCATCTCCCCAGTCCTCAAAGGTCGACACTGGCTGGGTAACCGTAGTTCGGGTTCCATGAAACAGAGTGGATGAAGGAAAGGACCTCGAAGAAGCAAACAAGTGTCATGGGGTAGAGTCACTACATGCCTGCTGGGACAAACTGACATGTTCTGCCTTTCTCAGCACTCTAGAGACTGCACCCACTTAGTTTGTTCATGTCCCTGTAGAGCTTTTGGGCTGGTTTGGGAGCTTTCGGGATGGCTCGGGAGCTTTCGGGATGGCTCGGGAGCTTTCGGGATGGCTCGGGAGGATACCTTTGGAGCTGGACTGAGATGAGGTCACAGTTTGGTAGGGGATTCCTTGCATGCTTCCCTACCTCCGCTGCTCGATGCATAGCTGTACTTGCCTTTAAATATCACTGGCTTGGCCTTGCATATTTTCAGCAAGTTGTCTGGAACAGACACTGGTTCGCCGGAGGCCACCACTGGGAAGGTGACTGAAGCTGGTCCCACCAAGCCGGCCTGGGGCATGCAGGCCATGCTGGTACTTTCTAGAACCACAACAAGCGCTTTAGTAAAACATAGCAAATGAGTAAAACATCAAATGAGGCATCTGCCCCTCCGCACCGGACATCCACCCAACCCTACAAACTGCTGCCTGACCCATCCCCATACTCACAAAACTGTGGGCTCCCTCAGCACCCCCTTCCCCACCAACAGACACAATCTTCACTGTCAGCTGAGAAGCTGCTTGGAGATCTTTCTAGGTCGGGTGACTACTACAGGAGTGTTGCAGGAGGCTAGACCTCAGGTAGCTGCAGACACATGAGAAGAGGTCCCTATGCTATGCCGGCTACCCAGAACCCCTTCATTCACCTGCCTACCGACCTGCACACACATGCACACATGCCACTAGCAGGCCACCATCAACGGCATCCAACTTTGGGATTTGGGCAAGGCCCTAGCCACTTACCATGTTTAGCTGCTCTGTTGCCAGCCCCTTGAGGGAAGCCACCATCCGTGGTGGATTTAGACTCTGGGGACCACCCTTTGTGGCGTTTTTTTGGAGGCCCAGAGTTTGGCAGGATACCTAGATAATATTCAGAGCATGGGTTAGGTCACCACTGGAAACTGGTATAAATAAAAGCCTCCCCTGACTTGTTTTATTTACAGAGGTAGAACTCTAATCCAGGACCTTATATATGGTAGGCAAACGTTCTACCACTGAGATACATCCCCAGCCCTTGGTATTTTTTTTTTAAATCACAGTTTTACAATGGATTTCAAGCCTCTACTCAAATACCTAGGCAAAAGGGAACATCTTGTTGATTTTTATAAATGTTTCGCTCCAGGGTTGTGTTTAAACTGTAAGTTTGAGTTCTTTTTTTTTTTTTTTTTTTTAACAACCAAAAAATAAAATAAAATATACTGAGAAAGTGTCTTAATCAGAAGTAGAGAGAATATAAGTAAAACACTTAAATGAAACACTTAGCCAGGGGTTTGGGTTCTGTCAGCGGCTGCTGCCTTGGGCATCAGCCAGCCACATTGCCAGTGGTCAATTACACATCCAGCGTTCAATGCACCAACAGTTTTGCCACTAGAGGGCAGTGCTGATCCACTTGCACACCAAGTCCTGCCCTCCAACACCACCCTCACTCCCACCCAACCTGGAAAGCTGGTTTCAGACATTAAAAAACAAGACCAGAAGCTGGAGCCGCTGCTGCTTAGGAGTCATCCCTGCCCACTCTGGATATCAACATGCTCACAACTTAAAAATATCTGTAGATTATTCAAAGCACCAAGAATTGGCTACCATATTTTCTTGAAAATTTTCAGACACAAATTTTCACATCTCTAGAGCCCTCAACCCTGCTGCACGTTTAAAAACTACCTAGCCAAGGGTGTTGGTGCGTGCCTTTAATCCCAGCACCCAGAAGGCAGAAACAGGCAGATTTCTGTTGAGCTCAAGGCTAGCCTGGTCTACATAACAAGTTCAAGGCCAGCCAGGGCTTACTTACCCAGTGAGACCTTGCCTTCAAAAACAAGACAAACAAAAACCTGACTATCTGAACCCAAGCCTATTCCAAGGAACTCAAGAAGCTCAGCATGTGGGGAGCAGGTCATCCCGATACTTGGGGCCCCTGGGTGATGTGAACCCATAGCCGGAGTGGAGACCCGGAGGGCCGAGGCTCCCTCAGCCTAGAAAGAGGATATACACAGAGCTAGCAGGTGCTCATCAAAATCATCCCTTCCTAGGCTCTGCCTAGAGCTACCACATGGGGTTTGTGACATGACAATTAGAGCATACGCCCTGTCACTGATACCCAAATTATTCTGAAGCCTGTAGTAGTTTGAGCCTGACTGCAGTAGAGTCGCTTGAAAGGAACCCCAAATAAGACCTCATCTGTAGATCGGCTGAAGGAGAAGAAAATCAAACAAATGGACACAAAGGTGCAAGGACTTGAAATACTTTCAAACGAGCAGGCTTCTTTGTCCTCACGGGCAGGACTCTCACTTCTGCACGAGGGATCCAGCTCACCAAATGCTGGCACCAGGAGCGGAGGAAGAGCCCCTTAGAAGAAGGACCCAGCTCTTCTAGGAAGTGGTCCTGAACTGCTGGAGGGTGAGGCTGGAGCAGAGGAACCCAGAGAGATCTACCAGCATCCCCTACCTTCTCTAGAAGGTCAACTGGAAATGCCTCTACTGGGACTCTATGCCATTAAGTGCTCTCAAAACATCAGAAAGCAGCATGAGCCAACTATTTCTCTGTCTCTAGAAGGGGACCTCATTTGACATTTCTGAGGAGGTAGTTCAGGACTTTTAGTTTCCTGTTCCCTCCACTTCGGAGCACCAGCCCCACCCCACCCCCAAAGCCTCTGAGACAAGGCTCCTAGTTCCCATCATCCACCAGGGGGCAGCACTTCACTGAGAGCAGCGAGTACCAGGCCTCACTCAGTTTCCTACACCTTGCTTTTCAGGGTCCCTCCACACCAGGACAGAGAAGGCATGGTAGCTCTGATACATGCCTGTGCTCAACTCTGTGACCCAGGTCAGCCAGTGTCTCTGAGTCAGTCCCTCTTTCTGTCAGGCTTTACCATAGCATGTGCTTGGGACTCCAAGGTGCCTTCAAAGGTCAAGATGACAGAGGGTTGTTGGGACCCCACCGGGAACTCCTTTGAGGGAGAGCAGGCTATGGCCCTAAGACATCCATCTAACTGAGGTGGGGTGAGCATTGAGAGATGGGGGAGCAGAGTGTGGACACCACAGTGTGGCCACCAAGGACGCGAACAGTTAAAGGAGGAGAGTGAGGTTCAACAAGCTGATTCCAGAAGGCCTTTGAGGCCCCATCAGGGAACTGAAAGATCTCCATCCCCCCACATAACTCCACAAAATAAGCTTGAAGTTCAAGTCCAATCCTGAAGGAGCCTCTGTAGGCTACTGGCCAAAGCCAAGGCCAGAGGCCCCAGGCTGACAGGATCTGGTGGATTGTTGCATGGGTTGTATGACACTAAAACTAAGTGACCACAGAGCTAAATTCAGAGAAGTGGCCATGGATAGCACGGGGCCTCCTGTCCTTCTGTCATGAGGCTGTCCTGCACTCAGCATCTGGAGAAGAAACAGCCACTGGAAGAAGCTGGGGGTCTTGAGAGTGGGGTGGGGAGTGATAAAGGCTCCAGAAGGCAGAAGCTAGTCAAGACTGAAGAGCCTTGGATTCACTGAAGGAGGCACTGGGGGAGGCAGGGGAGTTGCTCCTTTAGAAAACGAGAAGGCTTCTGGTACAACAGAGTTGTATTCCAGGCCAGGGAGCCTCTCTGGACCTCAGTTTCTTTCCCTAAAAACAAAAGCCAGGCAATACACTCTACCCATGAGCTCAACACCATCCCCAGGGTGGGCATTTTCTAAGGACGCTCCAGTTAATGTCCTGGACCCCAAGCTCCAGCTCAGTCCTGTTCACAGTGAAAGGGAAGCAGGGAGGGACAAAGTAGGAAGAGAAGGAGACCGGAAGATTTGCTTTAAGACTTGAGACGGAGAAGTCATGTTCCTAAGACTTGGCCTTAGGAAGAGCAGTGGTGGGGCTGGGACAGTAGTCTGAACACAGTCTCTAAGTCTCTGTCTCCTTTCATGGGTCTCTAAAACTCATTTATCACCTCCCCCAGGTGGGCAGACAAGTTTGAGTGGTGGGCTGATGCTGATAGCAACCGCCAGTACCAGTCAACGAGCTCCCAGATGTGCAGTGATTCCACGCAACAGCTGGAGATCCTCCTACTGTCCTCGTGGTAGCGTACTAACCCCTAAGGAGGGACTGTGAAGAGACTGCTGGCTTACAAGACAGCGCTGGGCTCTGGATTCATTCTTATCTGCTCCGACATCCATTTCCCCCAAAACTCCCAATCTTCCTGACACATACTTCAAAGGAGGCTACCTGTCATCAGCACAGAACATCCACGGCCCCTCAGCACATGTGACGTCTCTCACGTAAGACCCACCCAGCACTAGCCCAGGCCCAGACAGGAGGATATGTGACACCTGTCCTGATGCAACATTAGACTCAGGAAGCTCCATGTCCCTAGCCCTATAGTTCCCATGTCCTCTCTAGCCCAGGCCCAGAGAAAAGAAGGAGTCCCAAACCCCCCCCCCAGGCTACCTAAGGCTGAGGGGCGTGGCAGAGCACACAGGCTACTCTTGGCCAGCTGTGGGTGCTTAGGGGAACCCTTGCCATTGAAGACAGCAGGACTTGATGCTGTAGTCACTGAGGGGTGATCAGAGGCTGTTCCTGAAAGCAGAAAGAACGGAAACGGGGTCAGACCACAGGCTGCACTGCAGCTTGGCAGACAAATTAGCTCTGTTCTTGCCCATGCAGACATACATGTGCACATATGAATGCAAACACATTTCTGATTTCACACACATGTACACATATGCACAGGTATGTAGATAGGAGCACATATATGCATGCTCTCCTACTTATGCATACAAATACACAGAAACATACTTAATAAGCACATAAATGTACAAGGAACCAATATATACAAACACTTGTATGCACACTTAGCAATACATACATTTTCCTGTTCGCACATGAACATGTGAGCAGACAGACACATAGGAACATGAACATACAGATACCATGAATCTTTTGCTTTCACCCCAGTGGGTCTAGCATGGGTAAGGGAAGAACCCAGGGTGCATGTGTGGCTGGGGCTCCCTGACCCACAGCCCACATCTGAGATGGATGGTTCTGCTTGCTTCAACCTTCCTCCACATCTGGAGTTCAGTTTGCATCAAAACACAGGCAGGTTGCATGCCTTCCCTTGCCAGTTGGTGGTGGCACACGCCTTTAATCCCAGCACTCAGGAGACAGAGGCAGGTAAATCTCTGAGTTTGGGGCCATCCTGGTCTACAGTGAGTTCTAGGACAGAGAGGGCTACACAGAGAAACCTCATCTCAAAAGCAAAACAAAAAGCAAACTGAGAAAGGCTGGCAGGCGGGTTGCTGACGGTCTGGGCTGCTTAGAGGGTTCAGGTTCGCTAAGCTTTGGGAATAATTCTGCGGGCAACTGTGGACTCTGGCCATGAGGAGGCCTCTGCTGGCTGGAGCGGTCTGAGAGGCTTTCAAGTAGAAGCAACGTGTAGGGGCAGTGGCTCGTGACAGTTCAAATATGGCACTGGGGCGGCTGGCCACCTTGTGTCAAAACCACTTACTTACGAGCTATGTGACTTACAGGTCACTCACTGAATCTCTCCAAATTTCAGTGTCCTCTCCATAAAATCGGGGTCGGGGTATCAGCTAGCAGAACCACTGCATGAGGGACTCAGATGGGTAGACATCTGGGGCATGGAACAGAGCTGGCATGGAACAAATACCATGATGGGCTGCTGTCACCATAACTCACTGAGCTCACCCGGTAAGCTGGATGGAAAAGGCCCTCCAGGTTTATAGAGGGGGAAGGAGAGTTAAGTTCCCAGAAGTGAGCAAATTGCACAAACCATTCAGCATGCATAGCAGCACTTGCGTCTACACCAGGTGCTTAGACCCCAACCGGCAGGCCCCCACACCCCAGGAAGTGAAGGGCCTGGACACTGGTGGAAGAAGAGGCCAGAGGCCAGCCTGTGGAGGGGAGCCTAGAGCCCCTGGAGGACAGCATGTTCCGGCTACAGTGATGGACAGGTGCTAGAGCAGAGTCTGAGACGCTGGCTTTACTCCCAGGGCAATGAGCCACACTGACTGTCTGGGCAGGAGACAGGAAGAGTACCCAGGAAGGCTGGTGTCTCTAGCCAACCACGCTCACTTAAGGCATCACCTGTGTGGCTCAGGGCCAGGTGTGTGAAGCAAAAACATTTGCTGCCTCTCCCCCCCTTCACCCTCTCCCATCCCCCCACCCCCACCCCAACTCATCCCGGTGAGGTCCCAGGCAAGCCTCAGCCTCCATGAGCCTCGATTTTCCAAATACTCCATTGCTCACAGGGCACGGTGTGCCTTCATGAGGCACGTGCACACAGTAGGCCTGCCCGTCACGAGATAAAAGACACGAGTGTAACCTCAGCCTCTCCAAGAAGTCCACTTGAAATGCTAGCTTGTCACTTCGCCATGCGCTGAGCTGTATGCTGTGAGCCTGCAGGTGGGCCGTGGCACAGACTTCCACCACTAGGGGACTCACATACCTCCTCGAACAGGAGAGCAGGCAGGCTTTCCAAACCAAAGTCAGCGTGCACACTTTGCTAAAACGTACAGACTCAAAACAACATATAATGACAACACGCAAAGCAAAATGCCGCGCACTCGAAACGACAGCGAACAAGACTACAGGAGAAGCGTTCCCTTTATTTGTTTCGAAGAACGCCAAGGCCAGGTGCATGGCTTCAGCACCTGGGGCACCACCACTCTGTAGTCATCTCACCTGCCTGTTGAGCTCCCACTGGGACACTGGGGTTGGTCCCAGGAGCAGGCTCGCTGGGGAAGGCAGCCAGGGACCCCGAGCTCTCCAACGGTGGCAACAGAGAACCAGAGCAGGTGTTGGAGTTCTGCCGACTTCTGAACTCTAATGGAGGCAACAAGCATGTGGAAAAAACCTGATTGGCTCTTCCCCAATGGCTACAGAATTACTTCCTGGAGTGGAAGTTGACTACAGGAGAGTGGGGCACGTGAGCGTCTATAAACGCGCCATGCTAGTCTCTGTCTCAGTGTGTTGCGGAGGTGCCATGTTCCAAAAATGGTTCCCCTGCCAAAGGGCAGCTCTATCAACAGAGAGAATTAAGGCTGTCCAGTAGGAGGAACAAGAAATACAACTTATGTAACTGAGCCATCTGAGCTGTGTGCTTTAACATCCAAGGAGACACAGAGTAATGGCCCAAGGCACAGGGCGAGTCGGCACCTCCCTTCCAGCCCTACACAGTCCTCTTTCATAAATAATGACTCCCAGCTCCCTAACTGTGAGCAAGACAGAGAACTGGATCCACGGGGAAGACCAGCTTCACCCACGGGGCCTGGGCACTGGCTGGTACACAGCAGGAACTTATTAAGCAGTCACAGAATACAGTAAGGGGGGAAGAGAAAATGAGAGGAAAAACGGGTGGGGTGAGGATCACCACCTAGCCACTCATGCCTCAGACCTCTTCCTTCCACTCAAAGAACCAGTGTAGAAGATTCCAGAAAATGCAGAAAAGTAGGGAACAGAAAAGGACAGCTCTCCTGACTATTTCTGGAAAGTTCCTTCTCGGGCGTACTCTACCATCCAGGGCAGAGCTCAGGACAGACAATGCCCTTGCTTCTCCCCTCAGCTGACCCAATGTCTAAGAGAGATATAAGGGAGACTAAGGGGCCACAGTGCAGCCTTCCTGATAAAGCCCAGCTCACCCCTGGGAACTAGCAGCACAGAGCTGGTCTCTTTGGTCACAGCGGGCAGAGCTTGGGGATGCAGAAAGTGGTGATGGCTTGGCACTGCCCAAGCCCAGCTTTCTCAGTCTCCCCCTTGGGACACTTTGGGAATCATAGCCTCTTGCCAGGGGCTGTCTTATACACTGTGGGGGTATTTAGCAGCATTCTAGGTGCCAGCAGCAGCCACTAGTCTTCATGATCAGAAGCATCCCCCAGGCAGTGGTAAATATCCTCTGGGAATAAGAACCACGGTCCCTACCACCCACCAAAAAGAGGCTCAGTACCAGGTGGCCTCCTACTAGTGTTTACCCTGCCCAGTGAGTCTGTCACATAAGCAGGCACCAAGAAGCATCTCCAGTGGCACGGGCTTGGCCTGTAGCATTGTACAGGAGTCCTATCCCCTCTGAGCCCCACAGTGGCCACTGGGGGTATGTTCCCAGCTCCCTCCACCTCTTCATCCCTCCAGGTTCCAGGTCCCCTCCCCCCTCACCGGAGCCTTTCCAGCAGATCAAAGGTCCTTTGGTCAGTGCCCCTTGTGCATTTCGGACCAGATAGTACTTGAGGTGTTTCTGTTTCTTGGGCTGCGTGGTCAGCTTCAGGTTGATGTGGTTGGAGAATTCGGTGAAGTAACAGAAACCTTTCTTGCCACAGCCAACACAGTTCCCAGAGAAACCTGGGCAAGAGGAAGCAAGCCATGAGCCTCAGCGCCTCCCTTCCAACTCCCTTCTGGCCTCCTCTTCAAATAAGCGTAGTTCATGAGGACTCTATGAATTTGCACCCCATACCGTCACCCAGACAATGCCATTGGCAGAGGACCTGTCACAATAATCTGACTTGGAAGTCAAGAGCAGGGCCAAAGAGACTGGGCCACTGAAGTGAATCTGGGCAAGGGTGGGAGATTTCACCCTTTTGGGAGCATATTGAAAGTTCCATGTATGTGAATAGATGAAGAAAATGTAGTAAACACATACAATGGAGTTTTTTCCAGCCAAAGTGAAGAACACAATTGTATCATCTGAAGGGGAAAAAGATGAATGGAATTAGATGTCATCATGTTAAGTGAAATAAGCTAGACTCAGAAACACAAGTATGTTTTTCTCTCACATGCAGAATCTGTATTTTAAATATATATGTATGTGGGGGGGGTGGATAGATGATAGATAGATAGATAGATAGATAGATAGATAGATAGATAGATAGGGCTTTAAAAGAGAGAGGAAAAAGAATGAGAGGATAATGGGGGAAGAAAATATTATTATATATTTTCTCTGATAGTCAGAATCAGAATATTTTATATAAGTATATATAACATATGATACATTATATATACATATATATGTATATGTATGTATGTATATGTATATATATGTATATATATATATATTTAGATATATACTAAAGGAGTAACATTCAGAGGAGAAAAGGAACCAGTGAGGGGATGGGAGGAGGGACCAGGAAGGGTAGCTGGGAGCAAATATGAACAAAATACAATGACATACATACATGAAGATATAAAATATGCTAAGAAATGACAAATAAAAAACCATATATAGAGCTCACTTTAAAGGGCCAGAATGAGTATATTCAGCTAGTCAGGCAGATCAAAATACCAAATGCATGGTGGAGACCCTGGGAGTGACACCCAAAGTTCAGCAGCCAGCAGAGTGGGGACACTGTAGGAACATAGCTGTGTCCAGGCAGGTAGTCCCCCTAATGCCAGTTTGCAGCCCTAGAGAGGCCATCTGGGTAGTGATGAGAAACTTCCTTGCATGAATTACAAACACACAGAGCATGCGTTTAGAAGGATCTGTACAAAGCATGGAGCCATTCCATGGGGACAACCGTAGGCACTGGTTAATGCAAGAGACACGTGACAGTTTGGCCTCTCCATCTAACCGCTGCTTCTGTGTAAGCCATCCCAAGATGACCTTGCTCTGTCAATAGCAGGTCTGGTTCCTGTGAGTCCAAGGTCCTGGGTCAAGGGAGGCCTGGGGCAGAGCTGGATTTACTTACTTTATCACACTCGCCACTTGATGGTTCTCCAGAGGTCGTTTTGTGTGAGGCCATAAAAACCACATGTCTCTACATAAGCACTGCTCTTAAACAGGCTGTCCCTGGGGGCTCTGGCCAGCA
This sequence comes from Acomys percivali, assembly GCA_907169655.1. Lineage (NCBI taxonomy): Eukaryota > Metazoa > Chordata > Mammalia > Rodentia > Muridae > Acomys > Acomys percivali. Next base: position 121,264,923 of record OU015742.1, read on the forward strand.
TTCAAAAGAAGTGCAGTAGGTGACATGAAGGTTAAAATATTACCACTGAGATGACTCCATGCTGCACAAAACCTACAATCTGCACATCTTTAGCAGTTTAAAATTCTATAAAAAGGCCTAAGAAACAAAGAAAAACCTCAGCTTGGCCAGGACAGATACAGAAAGACTTGGCCATCCAAATCCTACTCATACTGTACCAGTGTGGACAGGTAAGACAGCAAGGACATGGACACTGCTATGTGGGACCCGGGAGAAGCTAATGCGCGCACAGTGCCAGGGGACGTACTGTCATTCGTTGTCAAGTACACAGTGCACTCAGCTTAACTGATCCCATTGCCAGTCACTATAGTAACCAAAACGTTCTTGTGAAATCAGCAGGATCAGAGACATAAAGAGTGGTATCTAACCTCAACAGAGGGATGAAGTCCAGGGCCTCAGGAACCCAAGGCAGTGGAATCTTCCATCCGTCTCCACCTATATCTTCTCACTGAGAAAAGGTGCCTCTTAACCCATCGACTCCAACCACCCCTACCCTGCCCATTGGTCTCTTTCACAGGTCTCCTACACATATGTCCACCCATTCCTCAGTGCTCAGCTCCCTGCATCACAGAGGGGACTGGTGCTTTCCCAGGCTCCTATTCCCATCTTGCTCAGAGTCCTGGAATGTATTAAGCATCGGGACAATATATGTCTTCTTCCCCGTCACTCTCCCTGCCCTTCCAAAGGGCCATGCTTTGGTGTAACTGTACACATGTTGGGTTGTATTTAAGTAAGCACATGTGTGCTGACTGAGAGTGCCATGTGACAAAATTATCAAGAAGGTTGGACAGAGAGGCACAATTAGCCAATTAGTTAATAATAAGCAACCCTTCTGTTTATACACTGTTTATCCCCAACCTAGGAACCTTGAGACACACACAGCCTGACTAGCACTCAAGAATGTCCACGGTTCCTGAGAAGGCATCTTAAGCCTGAGCACAGAAAAGATGCTGAGCAAGACACAGGAACTACAAGGTCAACGACTCAGAGAGAGACCAGCTAGGCAGGTACGCGCTGGTGTCAGCAACCATGCCCAGCAGGAAGTGACTGTAGACCTTTGGAGCAACTCCTGACGGCTGTGAGGTGAGAGTAAGCACCTAGTCCAGTTGCAAAGTGGACAGTTAGGTGCCAGTAAGCAGAGTGCTCCCCTGCAATGGTAAAACCTTCCAGCTGGGGTCATAGCTGTTCTGAGAAGTCTATGTCTATGTCTATGTCTATGTCTATGTCTATGTCTATGATGTCTATGTCTATGTCTATGTATATATGTATATATGTATATACGTATACCAAGAGACAGCTGGGAGATAAGCAAAGAAGCTGGGGAGAGAGCACAGGACCCATCCTGGAGGAAAGAAGTGACTCATACCATCAGCTGAGCAGATGGTGTTGATCCTAAGACTTCAGAAAATTGTTTGAAGGGAAGTGAATACTTTCAAGAAAGAGTGAAGCATGATGTCATTCCTTTTGGGAACTGACCTTGGGAACTTGGAAGTTTATGAAGACCTCATCAGAAAGTGAGGTACCTGGGCTGAAGTCTCACATCCCTGCTGGGCACAGATGCCAGAAAATGGAGGGACTATTGAGTTCTGACACTACCAGATAACCCTCTTCCAACCTCCTCAGCACTCTGGGATTGTCCAGTGGAGCTAGTGTGGCAACTAGAGGGCTATCTATTTAACGACACCTCTGAATGGATGCTGCACCCATAGGCCGCTGTGTGAAGCGTGCCCTCCTATGGAGAGGAAGCCTCTGACCACCCACGCTCCATGCAGCAAACATGCGGGAACACAGAAGTCAGCAGGACTCCGGCTCAAGTCCTGACTCACATATACCAGGTTACTTCACATCTCTGAGCTTCCTTTTCAGCGTCTACAAACATGACTGGAGCTAATAGTTATTGCACAGCCACTGTGTGTGTGTGTCCACCCCTGACACGGAGTCTCATAAATCTGTAAAATAATCCATAACATCTCACTTCCTAGGTGATGGGATCAAAGCACAGAGAGGTGACTTACCCACAGCCTGGGGTGGTGGCAGGGGCTGAGCCTAGCTTTGCCTTCACTATGCCATCTCTTCCACAAAAAGCACTCACAGGAACACTATAAGGGTTAAGGTGTCTCCTGGATATCTAACAGGTCTCAAACTCAGGGCACAGTATCCTCTCTCCTTCCTCTTGGATAGGCGGGAGAGAGGAGAGTGCAGGCGGCAAGCGATAAGAAGCGACTCTGCTCTGGGTTTCTGTTGCCCAGTCACAGAAGGCAGAAGGTAAGACAGAGATGCCCCCACAGTGGCTTCCTTTGGATTTGATGGGTGGTGTCTATGCACACGGCTTTATGACTATGGTTGGGGGGGTGGGTGTGGGCTTGTTTCTGGGATTACTTCCTTTGCAGAAAGGGGATCTCCATCACCCAACCTTCATGAATGGCACACAGTCTAAAGAGAACCTCGTGGGTAGCCCCGCGAGAGACGTGAGTGGCCACAGACCCCACATATGTTGTCACACTCCTACTTGTGCATGTGATGCTCTCTGAGAGCAAAGAAGAGAGAAACAATTTCAGAGTTTCACCTTGACGTTTGAGCCAAATCCCAGTTCCGGGCACAAAAACTCTACTTCTGTGGAAGAAGCAAGCAAAGCTGAGTCAGATAGACCCCAGATGAGACAGGGCCAAGAGCAGGATGCTAGGGTACAATGTGGAAGGCTTGAACTTTTGATGAGAAGACCATAGCTTTCTTGGGTCCTATACTGCTAACCACAAACTCATTTCCTGCCTCAGATTCTTTTTGGATAAAAATCAGTCTTATGTGTAAGCCCCAAGAAAGCTTTCTAAAACAATAATTGCCTTACTTTTAGGAGTCATTTATTATTTTTATGTTTTTGTATATGTGTGAGTGTGTGCGTGTGTGTGTGTGTGTGTGTGTGTGTGTGTGTGTGTGTGTAATTGTGTGAGGGAATGCCCATAAGTGTGCAGGTACCCACACAGGCCATTAGAAGATATTGAGTCTCCTAGAACAAGAGCAGGTACTAGGAACTGAAGTCGAGAAGTCTGGAGAAGCAGCAAGCCCTCTTAAGCACTGAGCCATCTCTGCAGCCCCTGATTGCCTTATTTGTAACACCACTAATATTTCTTAAAAGTGTGAATTGGAAGGAAAAAAACAAAGGAGAAGGGGCACATAATTTTAAAGGGCAGGAGCTGAGGATGTAGCTCGTGTGGTGGAATGTCTGCTTGGTGTGTACAAAGCATTGGGTTTGGTCCAATCACTGCATAAACTTAGCCACAGCGGCACACACCTGTATCCCAGCACTGTGGAGATGGAAGAGGAGGCTCTGAATGAAGTCCAAGGCCATATGTGGCTATACAATGAGTGTGAAGTCAGCCTGGGATCATGAGACCATGTCTCAAAATGTAAGTACATATTTAAAATGCAAGAGAGAGGAAATGAATCAAAAATGCTTTAAGACAACTTTGATTGGGTCTTGATTTAGTATACCAAGTTTTAAACAAAGGCCATATGATAAGATCTGAACCCACCAAGTATTTAACAATATTTACGAATGCTTTAACTTTCTAGATAGGATAATGGCACTGGCTTCCCAGAAGAAGAAAAAAAAGATGTCCTTGTCCTTTTGAAACTGATACACATGGAAACAGTTTCAGACCGAGTACATAGGGAGTGGAATTTGAGTAAAATTCCTGGCAGATAACCCTGGCAGAGAGAGGAGTCATAAGGCGCAGGCCTGTCTGCACCCACTGGAAAATACTGAAGACAAAGGACACGGTGACCTTCTGTGCTCTTTCCCCGCTTTGTTTCAAGGTCAAAGGTGACTTTCTATAGTCTGTTATGCAGGACCCAGTGAAGGTCCAGCTCTACACATCTCCCCAGGTGTCTATACCATGGTACTTGAAATGTCCTTTGTCCCTAAGCCATTACTACATCATCTGGGTTCGAGGTCAAAGGCCTGCCAGCTACTGCCTGGGTGACCCTCTCTGCAAGTCAGCCTTTGCCTTCTGTGTGCCACATATGGACACAGGACTACAGCACCTCTACCTCACTTGTTATTCCAACTTCCTCAGAACAGCTCCAGGAACAGAAGTCTCCAGTAAGTAAGATTTATGTACTATTTGTGTGCTGCGGCTAACACTGTTAGTTGCCTTTTTCCAACTAGAAGATTTTAACTCATTTTTCAGGGCCTGACTTGAACCCGGCTGCCACTAAAACACCTTCACTGTCACCAACATTCCATCCTGACACCCTCGTATCTTTCTAAGGGTACAATACCCTATGAGATTGGGTATAAGATTTGCTGGCATCGTTACTTTCAATGAACCCTATGAATCCCCATGGACCCCGAAACTGTTTCTGCTAACCTATGTCTCCTCACCAAACCAGAAGCTCCCAATGGAAGGGTTGAGTTCCCAGGTATGCCAAAACACCAGCCTTCATTGAACCTTAAACATTCAATAAATGTATAGATAATTTGCCTACAACTAAACAACAGACTCATTTCTTTTTTCCCTAAGAATAAAAAGCGCACCAATCAGACAGACCTTTTCTTTTCTGATGGCTCAGGTATTGGCCCACTTAGATTAATTACTGGTAACAAAACAACCACAACAAAATCTGAAGAACACACCTAGGATTTTAACCTCTCAGTTTTCTCAGACCAAAAAAAAAAAAAAAAAAAAAAAAAATCTCTCTAAAGCTTCAAAGTTGCTAGGACAATATTCCTGAAGGCTTTGCTTTCCCCCAAGGTGACCCACAGACCCTGTGTTATGGATCACAAAACAGGACTGAGCCTGGGTATGCTTCAGGAGCTATGGGGCACCACCTTGTCCTGGGCAGCCACCCGGGGTTAATAGCAGGAAACCTAAACAGTGTGAAGTGTCCACGCTGAGAGCATAAAGTTATGTTCAAAGGAGAACACCCAGGCCACTTCCAGCCAGCCCTCATTCCTTATCCGGATGGCTTTTTGCCAGCAATTAACCAAGTTCCTTCCTGGGCCTTGCAGCCACTGGGGAGGAGCCAGACTCTTAAGAGCCGCAGGAGAGGAGCTGGAAGATTCCTGTCTCCAGGGCTCAAGAGGCAGGGCCTCCCTGATTTACAGCCTGGGCAATTCCCTTAGAGTCACAAAGGGGTGGAATTCAGACAAGACCCCCGCCTCATCCCACCCCACCAGCAGATCAAAAGCCAGCTGTGTGAGGCACCACAGTGAACTGAGTACAACGTGCACCCAGTAGCTCCAGCAGAGCCGCAGGGACTCCCTCGGCTTCTAAGGTAATTTTTCAGGATTGTTCCTAAAGAACTGATCTCAATAAGTGCACAGACCCACCTTAGGACCCACCTCCTAGGCTGTGCTGTCTCCTGGGAGCATTCATCCACCTTGCTTGAGAGTTTACACACATTGGGATGCCCCAGCCCCCATCCCACCCCCCCTACCGCTATCAGGAGGCAGGGGCCATCCCTTTCCTTCCTGATTCCCACTCTTTCGTCCCTGGGGTGTCCCTCTGCAGTGCGTTTCTCCCACCTGCTCTGGGGACATAAGAAGTGCAAAAGTGGATGCTTACAGGGCCGAGACCCATGCAGAGTACGGAAGAGGTTGTAAACTTTCTCGCTCTCTAAGTTTCCCCCATGAGGTCTCTCTGCTAACAGCAATGAGACTCCGTGTGAAAACGGACCACCTCCAAGTCTTCCACTCTCCTGCTCTCCAAAGAGATGAATGGGCAGGCCCCGAGTTACCAGACAAGAACAAACCACCCAAGGCTAGGACATTCAAAGCCCTCTCTAAGGCATGAGTGAGGGGCCTCAGGAGGCCACATGGAGGTGTGCGTGTAAACAACAAACAGGCCCTAGTTTTCCAGATCTCTGAGCTCTGGGTCCTAACCAGCCTCATCCTTGATGCTGCACATGAAGGGGGCGTCGTATGCAGCAAGAACATAGTAATGTATCTGAGCAAGAAGTCAGGCTAGGCCTTACTGTCACAATATGAATCATCAAGACCTTAGTAGGCCAGTGACTGAAAGACTGTGGACAGGTTCCCATGGCCAGGAGGGAAAGCTAAAACCCCAACTGAACTTTGACCACAGCAAAAGCCTGAGAGTAAGGGAAGAGCTTGGAGCCTGAAAGACTTGAACTTGGGCTCCTGGCTTCTTCTTTACTCTCACGACTCAGGGCAAGTTCATGAGCACCTCTACACCACCCCTAGAGAACTCTGACCAGACACCAGGGGGGGCGGAAACAAAGGAAAAACAAAAGCCGTGTAAGGACATCAAAGTACCCTATCACCAGCACCAGCGGCCAAGGCCTCCCTCGCCCTGCCCCACCACTTGCAGCCAGAACCACAAAGAAAAGAAAGCAAGAACTCACCAAGCAAGGCATTGTGGCCATTGTCGTCAGGCAAAAACCTCTGGTCTACTGCACACACCAGGAGGTGGTCCGGCAGGCTGGGAGACTTGGCACCCACGAGGAGGAAGCCTGCAGGGACCTCGATGGGCTCGCTGGAAATGGAGACGAGACGCAGGTCCTTCCCAGCCTGGCAGAAGCCTAGAAGGGGTAGACAGGACTAGCACGCTGTCTTGGAATCTCCCAAAACCAAGGGCCTGGGGGCACAGGAGCAGCAAAGGACACTTAGCTCTGGGTTAGGGGTTAACATCAATTACCTCTGAGCTGAGACAAAACCCATCAGAAAGTGAAAGTTGTCTCGCCCTCCCATTTAAAACTACATCTCATGGGGCTGCACAGTGGGTACACTCAGGAGGAGGAACAGAGCAGGACCTCCTCCTCGGTTTCCTACCATGAGGCCCACGGTAGAAGCCACTCTACACCTTCTGAATTTTTGTCTTGCAAAGCTTTTAAATGTATTTCCTACGTGGAAAACTACGTCCTCAAATGTATCCGAGACAAGGTAGGGAAGAGAGGAATGGCTGGGATCTCAGGCCGCCTTCTAAGCCTTGCTCTACATGATGGGGCTCTAACTTCACAGGCTTCCGGAAAGACACAAGATCCCCCTCGCTATCCCAGGAGACAACTCTGCGCCCCTGCAACCCTTCACAAGTTTCTCTTTCTTTGGCTGCTCCGAGCTGTCTGTACTGGCCCCTCATCAAACTTTCTCTCAAGCCAGCAAGCAGACCATCTTCAGGGCAGCTGGAGAACGTGGGCTAGGGCAGTCAGAGTCCACTACAGTGCCTCGCAAATCCTGTGGAAGCCACTTCAGTGACCTTCATTCTCCCTGCTCCCCTCTGGGGACACTAGATAGTTCTGTGTCACAGCTGTACTGGCATCTTTGTCCCGGTAACATCAGCCGGAAGTCAGGGTCGGGGGTCAAGGTCAGACCTCAGGGTGCAGAGGGCATTGGCATCTACCCTGCTGTTTTCCCAGTCCTGGCCTGTCACCACTCCCAGGCCCTGCCTGAATAACCTGTTCCTTCACCTGCAGCTCCCAGACAGCATGCATCTCACCCCATACGCCTTTGCACCACTGTTTCCTCTGCAGTTTCCAAGCTCCCCTAACCCATAGTAGTCTCCTAGCTAACTCTTCCTCCAAAACCCTCTTTTTTTGGGGGGGGCGCTTCTCTGAAACTCTTTGCCTGCATTTGGCATTCCCCTCAGCGCCCATGCCTCCATGCACCTGCCATGCACTCCACCCACACAATGGGCATAAAGCATCTGTCTCCTCAGATGGCTTCCCAAATACTCGTCTTTCATATCTGAACTTCCAGTTCTGCTGGAACTGCTGATTACTATAAGAGTGATGGACAGCCCTTGGAGCAGGGAATGGATGGCTCTAGGATGTGAACCTGCAGGCCTTCCTAGTGCAGAGCATAACTCTCGTCATTGTCCTGAGATGTTGCTATATCCAGCACGCCTTCTCTCTCCTCTCTCTCTCTCTCTCTCTCTCTCTCTCTCTCTCTCTCTGTGTGTGTGTGTGTGTGTGTGTGTGTGTGTTCTTCAGCAAAATGACAGTGACACTGCTGACTTCCCAGATTCCAAGATAATGCAAATACGTTAGCTTCACAGCTAACCGACAGGCATGACAGGTCATTCCTAACCTACTCCACATCAGATACCCTGCAAAGTCAGCGTGCGTAAGGAAAGTATATTCTGATTTCCAAACAACAGACCCAAAACAATGACTATTGGACACCATGCCATTCTGACAATTTGAGGCTGTGCACAGCAGCCAAGCAGCTAGGGCTGCCTCTCCTGTAACCTGTGTGAGGACAAGGGCCCAGCTCACAGCTCAAGGAACAAGGAGAGCGCTACAACACAGCTGCAGATCCTGAGTGGGGGTGGGGGGATGGGGGCGGGGTGAGGTGTCTTACCATCTGTGGTGCAACAGCCTTCAGGAGCAGGGGGCAGCTGGTAGGCATTTGGGGGACTGCTGGGTTCCAAGCCTCCCTCTCCCTCTTCCTCTTCTTCCTCGTTGTCCACTCGGCTGCCGCCTAGAAGTGGGGGACAAGAGTGACGATTTAAGGAAGCGGCAGTGGGGTCTTGAAATCTCCTCCAGGACCTTTCCCCACCTGGAGCTACAGGCTCAATAAACAACTCCAGAGCCTGGGGAACTGGTCCCACAAAGAAGACCTGAACCCCCCAGTAAAACCTTGCTGCGCTGTAATTCATTGGCATACTAGGAAGTTGGGCAGTTTGATCCTTCTATACCAGAAGGAAAAGCCAAGGCTCCTCCCGGAGACCAAGGTGTACATAAGCTCAGCCTCAAGTTCACTCCTCTTCTAGCCACCACAGCTGCATATGTCTGCCCAGGTGCCAGGGAGTTGCTACGGATATGGTAGCCTGCAAAGGATGGAACACAACCAAAAATATTCATATGACAAGTATCACCATGTAACATGTGGCCTGTCTTGCACATAAGGAACCTGGGGCTAGCCGAGTCTGTGTGTCTGCAGGTGCCCTGGTGTTCTTGCAAACAGCAGCTGGATGCACGTCCTCAACATTGCATGAGGGGACTGCTGAGCTATACACAGTGTTCATCCAATGCAGACATACACAGAGAGGGGTGGGCATTCCAGAACATTCTAGACACAGGCATGCTGTGGCTTTAAGAAAGGAAGAACAGCAAATGTGGAACTGGTAGAGAAAGCCCTGGCCATGAGCACCACCCCTCAACATGGTGTGCTTAATGTACCCTCATTGATCCAGCACCCAGCAAGGTTCCCAGGGCAAGGGTTGCAAGGAGGAGAGAGCACCCCACCATCCCATGGTTGGGGAAAGCAGGGGAAGCAGGGTGGTCACAACAATTACCTTTCTTCAAGGCTGCTGACATTTAGTCTTTCCAATGTCTTTTCTCATAGTGTTTTTGGGCAAAAATACTTCTCAGTTTGTCTTTAAATTTCACAAGTCAAACAACGCACAGATTTAACTCACAGAGAGGGTTGTTACAAGTGCCCTTAAACTTCTACTGAGGGACTATGTCCCCTGGAGGGGGAGACCTGGTGGCACTCAGAGGAATGACAGCAGGTCACCGAGAAGAGACTTGATACCCTATGAGCATATACAGGGGGGGGTAATCCCTCTCAGGAACAGTCATAGGGGAGGGGAATAAGGGGAAAATGGGAGGGAGGGAAGAATGGGAGGATACAAGGGATGGGATAACCATTGAGATGTAACAAGAATAAATTAATAAAATTAAAAAAAAAAAAGTGCCCTTAAAGACGCTGCACCGGGATGTGGCTGTCTCCTCACTTTTTGTTTGCCTGTCTCTTACTTGCTGGCTTGTTTTTATTTCTCCTACTGTTCTCATACCTGGCTCTAACATCCTCTCTCCATCCAAAGGTTTTAGGTTAGCAATAAAATTATGAGTAATGGAGAAGCCTAGACCACAGCTCTGGGAAGTCATGTTTCAGTACATACATCTGTGCTGCCTGTATAGCTGCTGGACACTCAATTTACTTCTCTATGCAAAATGTGTTGGTTAGAAGGTAAGCCCTGAGGTCACCATGAGTTTCAATGTTCTAGAACAGGGGTTCTCAACCTGTGGGTCGCAACCCCCACAGGGATCACATATCAGATATTTATACTCTGACTCATAACAGTAGCAGAATCACAGTTATGAAGTAGCAATGAAATAATCTTATGGTTGGGGGGAGGTCACCACACCATGAGGAACTGTATTACAGGGTTGCAACCTTAGGAAAGCTGAGACCCACTGTGCTAGAAAATGTAGCATCTCAGAGGTGGCACTGAGTTCTCTACCTAGGATTTAACTGTACAAGCTGCTGGGGCCAAGACCTTGAGAAGGAAATCACAGCTCCCGCCCCTTCCTGATGCCCTGGACCTTGTGGGTACAGAGGACAAATACCAAGTGCTGGGGAAACTGTGGAACGGCTACACAAGGATGAACACACAGGGTGAGAGAAATGAGTCCAGATGCCTCATCCCCTCAGTCTCTTCCTGTGCTTAAAGCAGGCAAGATGTCTCAGAGTTCCACCAGACTCCAGGCGCCAGCACCTAACACCACAGCAGACGGCACAGTCCACACGGGTCTCTGATCTAGCTCTGTACAGGCCCAGAGAGTGGCATAGACACCAGCCTTGGAACGGAAATTCACACAAGATCCCCAACAACCCAAATGAACGCCCCCAAAGCCTTGCGTTCATCAGGATGGGCACTATTCTACTAAGCCCGATGAACAGACATTCCAGCACGCTTAGGAAGAAACTAGAGAAGAGGGCCTTAAGCCTCAGAAAGCCAAAGGGCTCAAACTGCAGGCGGGGTTAAAGGTCAAAGGTCTGCAGCAGACTTTCCCAACTTTGATGGGCTCCTCAGCCGGCACAAGCCTGGGACAGACTAAACAGACATATTTATGGAGGTCTCTGGGCAGGATGAGAGCCTTAAAGTGGTCTTAGACAAAACCATCAGGGTCGAAGGCTTAGTGCAGTAATAATAAAATACAAGCCCAAGGACCCCATAAGAACCCCTGACTGCAAGCACATAAGGGCATTCACTCTGGTGTTTATGCTCAATTCTCTTTTCTTGCCATGAGTCACACATCATTCTGAACAGGCAGGATTATAGGAATTTACCTGCATTCTGTTTAAGTAGTAAATTTGTGATGGCTAGAGTTTATGCAGTTATCTGTTTTGTTGGTCTTTCTCGTAAAAAGTCAGTATTGTGTAAAAGGATTTCCCCCTAAAGGGGGTAGTAGGTAAGAGCCCTAATTCAAAGAACAAAGCTATAATAAGACCCCTGCTAAATTACCCCCCACAAATACATAAAATGTTACCAGATCCCCATGAGTTTAGTGTCCCAGTACCCTGGTCATAAGCATCATCAACAATGGTATTGTCTGAGGAAGGCCAGCCATCAGATAAGAGACCCTGACAAGAGACAGACAGACAAAACTAGACGGGGCCCAAAATGCCAGTCTGCTCCAAAGTTTATGATGCAGAAGATATGGCCTAAGCTTAGTGCTTGGTTTATGGTGACATCTAACAAACCCAAAGGTCCCACCGACCCCTCAGGCTGACTTCTGTACTGGACAAACAAAATCCCAGGGGATAGTTCTGGGCTATTTGTTGAGAATAGAGGAATCGCACAGAGGAGTCAAGTTGTCACACAAACTCAAAGGCTGAGCAATCCCACTGACATCTGACAAGGAGCTTAGGACATTCAGCACCCAAGAAATCAAATTTATAAGCCTCAATGCTGTCCCTGGGGACTGAGATGAAGCTCAGATGCAGAGCACTAACTAGCAAGTAAGAACTCCCGGGTCCCAGCACACTCAGGGTGTAGGAAATATCACACACACAACAAAAAGAAGATCCTGAGATGATCGAAGCCCCCCATCCGACTAGAAAAGGCAAGGAAGGAGAGGCTGGCCAGGGAGACCTTCAGCAGCAGGAGAATGTGACTAGGGGAGCCCCCAAGGACTTTCCGCTGCTCCTTGTTCCCATGTGAGCAGCTGTGCACTAACTTCCCCAGCATCTGACCCAACACCAGCACTGAGAAAGCAATTCCACTACCCCTCAAAATCTCCAAGTCACGAGGGCCTCAGCATTAGCAGGTGGACAGACTGGAGAGTTTAGGCCAGCACTCAAATGATCTACAGTAACATCATGATTGCTGCTCATAAGTTGCCACTGGCAAGGCTTGTCGACACCTTAAGTTGTTAAGGATGGCCCTGCAAAACCTATTTCACAGAAGCCTTTCACCTGGTCAAAAACAGGATCAATTAAATATCACCTAATGAGAGGGTCCACCCAGCAGCAGATCGAAAAAGATGCTGAGACCCACAGCCAAATATTAGGAGGGGAAGAAGGTGGGAGGGTGAGAATGGAAGGAGAGGTGAGAGGGGGCTTCAATCGGGATGTAAAGTGCATAAATTAATTAATTAATAAGAAAGAAAGTGGCATCTAATGACTTCTTAGCTCCCGGCAAAGTCATGACAGAAAACCTTGGCACTCTCTTAATGACTACCAGAGAACTTCCTAATTGATACTGCTGAATGCAATCGAGTTTCTCTTAGACCTGTACCCAGGTTGGTTGGGTCTTTATCTGTGCCATTTGCAAGGTTAATTTAGTAAGGTGGCTAGAAAATGACTCACTTTGCCCTCTCACAGGAATAAGGGCCACCAGGCATCAGTGTTACTTCAAGACAGGCACCTCACACAGCCCCCGAAGCCTAACAGTGCAAACCTGGCAGACATTTGTCTTTCTTGCCTAATGTTATTTTTTTCCACTTTAAACCATGACCTTTTCTACTTCAAAAACTATTGTTGATTGCATGTAGTTTTAAACTAAAAGCATGAACTTACAAATTAAAAAAAAAAAAAATCTAGACCTTTCACCCTACAGATTGCTTTGGGCTTACTTGACATGAAAACACACAATCACTCACACAATTTATCTTCCAGATAAAGTTAATTCCCAAGTCATCTCCATACTTGAAGATCACTTATTCATTTACTTCTTGGTGCGTGTAAATTCATAAAGGTTTACTCCTAATTTTTGTAAGCTTTGGGGAGGGATGCTCTTACACCTGTTACCACACAGAGACGTAACCTCTAAATTATTTTTGCAAAGACCATGAGTCACAGAAGGAAAAAGAAAGAAACGAAAGAAACACATTGCTAAGGGTCAAACGCATTAAAACCTCTTACCAAAGCTAAGCTGCAAACCATGTAATCAGAGTGTGAATACCGCTTTGAGGAGAGTCTAGCATGCCGCATTCTCCCTGTCCCCTGTGATCCAAGATTATTATTTTTCTTTGTATTTTCTGGCCTGAAACTTGCTTTTAAACAAATAAAATTCTGTGTGCAACTTTCACTCTTTTTTGCTAGACTCCAAACGGGGCAAACTACAGGTTTGTGCTGCACATAATAAAAAGCTGCACAAATAAAAAGCATGTACACAGCAACATAAGAAATGCGTGTTTCTTACCTTCTAATGAGGACAACTGCTGCTCAGCCTCCAAATACAACTGGGAGAAGATAGGCCGGGGCACCAGGGTGTTGGAACGTAGGGAAGCCTCGATGGAGTTGTGAAGGACTTCTTCAAACCGCGTGCTCTTTAGCTGTCCAGCATAGGAATTGCCCATCTCCAGATCACAAAGAGGACGGTGTCTTCTGGTCAAAATGACATTTCAGTTCTGCCAAGAAGGGCTGCCTCCACACAAAGCCCAGCCGGGAGATCAACGCAGCAGCAGCAGCAGCAGCAGCAGCAGCAGCAGCAGCAGCAGCAGCAGCAGCAGCGAGAAGAGAAGGGTTGCGCCTCTGCTCAGCCCCAGACAGGAGAGGGCGGCTCTCCACAGCTACTGCCAGGCAATTACAGGAAGTTATATAAGTAACAACCCCCACAGATCCAGCACTCACAGAGCCCACCGCCTCTTGGACTATTCCACCAAGAACTACTTTGGCGCTCCTGATTTTCCCAGAGATAGGATCCTGCCTCCCAGGATACCCAAGCAAAAGACATAACTTCTTCCACAAATGGTTATTCACAGGTCTTTATCATGAGAGCATGAGCCCAGGCTTTAGGATTACAGGGGACACACACACACACACACACACACACACACACACACACACACACACACACACACAAACACACACACCTCTCTAAAGGCAGGATTAGCAAACCTGCTGTCCCTGTTAAAAAGGCTAACTATTAAAATTCTCCCTTTGGGGCTAAAGGGATCAGCTAAGGCCATCAGAAAAAAACAAATATTTACCTTGCAATTCATAACAGTAGCAAAACTACAGTTATGAAGTAGCAACAAAATTAATTTTATAGTTGGGGGGTCACCACAACACGAGGAACTCTATTAAAGGCCCGCAGCCTTGCGGTGAGAACAGTTGCTCTAGACTGTATTTTAGCTTATGGAACGTCTCTATCCTACAAGTAATGCAGACAAATCCCAGAACCTGTTGGAGGGAGAAAAATGAAGAAACCACTGCTGGAAGATGATCACCCTTGTCTTATTTGTGGCAAGTTCATAATTAATTCACACACCAAGCTAGACAACTCACTGGTTTTTGGTATGTTCACCACTTGGTGCCATTATTTCATGATTGATCTGGCATGTCCACCATCTCCCCCAGAAAGAAGCCTCAGAGGTCACTCCCCTGCCCCACAGCAGGTTTATTCTCTGCTACTGCAGATGCCCTTCCTCGTTCTGTCCACTGCACGGGTGGAAACAATGGCCGGGAAGCCTTCTGCCAAAAGCTTCTTCCGTTTAGCACAGCGGCTCCATGATATAAACGCATCATGGAGCTGGGGGGTGGTGGCAGCACAGCCCCTTAATCTCAGTGCTCCAGGGGTAGATCTCTTCTCTCTCTCTCTCTCTCTCTCTCTCTCTCTCTCTCTCTCTCTCTCTCTCTCTCTCTCTCTCTCTCTCTCTGTCCCTCCCTCTCTCTCCCATGCTTGATCACACATACACACTGATATAGGGTCTCCAGTAGCCCAGGCTGCCCTTGAGCTTGCTATGCAGCCAAGAATGACCTTGAACTCTTAATCCTCCTGCCTCCACGTCCTGATTGCTGGGATGGCAGGTGTGCCCCACCAAGCCCCAGCTTCTAATTTCTTTCTGGTCAGCTTATATCCTCCATTTGGTTTCCCTCTGACTTTGCCCCAGTGCTTACCAAAGAGTGTTTAATGTCTAAATAATCAAAAAAGGGGGGATCTTACACTGTTAACTAAATTATAATTAAGGCTAGTCTGTAGACGCTCTACTTTTTAAACTTCTTAAAGGTCTCTTTCTGACTGACGCCTGAGGGAGTTTACAAGAACATTGCATACAGAAGAGAACACACAAGGGATGTAAGGAAGCAGGTCAAATTATTTCTTTCTTGTCTATCCTGGCATATTTCTTGTCTAGTATACTGTTAAACTATAGAGCAACCTGGAATTCACAGAGTAACGCTAGAGGCTGAGAGCAGCAGCCCTGGCAGAGGTCCCTGCTTTCTCTGTAAGGACACACACACACTAGTCGGGAGCTCAGGTTCACCACCCAGCAACATCTGACCCATCACTTTTTGCCTTAAGACATGAGTCGTAAATTTTCCTCTTCCTTGCTCCATGTCTCTGTGGGACTGAAGACACACCACTTCCCACCTGAAGATGAAATGAATGGTGTGGTCTGTGGATTTCCTGCCTCTATTGCAAGGGGCATCAGCCTTCCTCTTCCAGCTGAGTCAATGGATCCGATTAACCACTTCCGGCCTGTGGCAATAACTCTTGCTCACAGGCCTCTCCACCAGCTCTCGTACAGCCAGGGAAATGACCTAAGAATAGTTCGGGAATTCACTCAACAAAAGGAAAGTGCTCCAGAGTGGAGAGGTCAGCAGCAGACCCCCAGAAAGATATCTGAAAGGAGTCCTGTCCACTGGCTGCTTTGGTTTGCTGCTGGTTTATTTTACCTGTCTCATACTTCAAGATATTCATGAGGGAGTTGGCTATCCTTGGGGGTGAGGGTGGGGCTTGTATAGCTCTCAGTTCAGGGTTAGGTACAAAGTGTGGGCCTTGTGTAGTCCTCAATTCAGGGTGGCACCTAAGCTGCCACCATTAATAGCATCACAAATGCCTCCTGCTTATATAGCATCCTTGTCTGAACAACACCAGGCACACACAATTTCTTTTAGCAAATCGACATGGAGCCTTGCAAACTCCACCTGCTCACAACCCTATCTGTTTGCCTGGTGGTGCCAGGCTGGCACCCAGAGTCCAGGGAACTATGTAGTCCAGGCCAATTGATACCTTAGGTAAATATAACAGTAAGAAGGAAGAGAAAACACAGACCCTTGGGGGGAAGGGTGGAGGGCAGGCTCCAGGTTTCTTCCCTGCTTTTCAGGAGTGGTGGCTGGGGAGCGGGGAACCGTACATTTCACTGACTATAAATTAACACTGGAGGCACAGAGCCTGGGGGAGCCCTTGTTGAAAAACTAGAAATAGGAGGTGGGGAGGAAAGGGCGCACATGGCCAAGGAGCAACAACTAAGCAAAGTTCTCACACTCAAGAAATGGCAGCCTTGGCAGGGGGTTGGGAGGGGGGTAGGGGGGAGAGATACGGTGGATGTATAGGGTGGATATAATCAAGATATGTAATATACATGTTTGAAAGTCTCAAAGGGCATATTAAGGTTTTCTTTTCAAAATAATTTTTTGCTCTGTTCCAAACAATAGCATAGAATACTTGTTTTCCTTGAGTGGAAAAATGGACATAACAATTCTCAAGACAAGCATGCATAAATCAAAGTTTCCTATTCTCCCATTGCGATGTCTACTGCTTGAACAGTGTAAACTTCACGGTATTAAGCTGAGACACAGGACACTGGCAAGTAAGGTTGACATCATCTATTCACAGCATGTAATTCTGACCAGAACATGTATGCATGCAAACTAACTCATGCACAGACCATCTAGATTAATGGCTCAAAAGTACTGGATCCATCTGACCAATGATGTATGAATAAAATTGGCCAGCTGCCTTTACTACACAACAAACATAAAATACATAAATGGTCTCAGGGGGGCAGCAAGATAGCTAGCTCAGTGGATAAAGATGATTGCTACCAAGCCTAAGGACATGTGTTCGATTCCCAGGACCCACATGGTGGAAAGAGAACCAACTCCCTCAAGGTGTCCTGTTACATCTGTGCACACAGTACATGTGCACCTACACACACCAAAGTAAATCTCTCTCCCTCCCTCCCTCCTTCTCTCTCTCTCTCCTTCTCTTTCTCCTTCTCTCCCTCTCCCTCTCCTTCTCTTTCTCCTTCTCTCCCTCTCCCTCTCCCTCTCCCTCTCCCTCTCTCTCCCTCTCTCTAAGTTATAATCTTCTCAAGCAAGACTATAAATTCCACTGTTTTTCAAAGATCTGATGGGCTCTAGGACTAAGTGATCCTTCACTTAAGTCACATTTCTCAGTGATATAGTCACCAGCACACTGACCCTACTCAAGCAAAAACCCCATACCACGCTTATGCAGGCAACCTTGATCAATCGAAGTGGGCCACAACAAATACACACACACACACACACACACACACACACACACACACACACACACA
>OU015742.1:121282488-121295459 GCA_907169655.1 Acomys percivali
ACACACACACACACACACACACACACACACACACACACACACACACACACACACACAAGATATGGAAGGAGGAGGAGGAGGACTTAGGAAGAAGAAACAATTTAGTAGAAGGAGAAGGTGAGAGAAGATAATGGGGGAGTGTTTGATTAAAAAAACATTATATACATGTATATATAATGAAATTATTTTTAAATATTTTTATATACATTTATATTATTAAACATATATAAAATAAGCTACATACAGCAAAAACTAACTATGAAACAATTAGGAATTATATGACTGTTACATTTCATAGTGTTTTGGCTATTTGTATTTGGCAACCTTGAAGAAACATCTTTCCTATCTTGGTGTGTCTAAAATTCTGAATCTAAATCAATATCTATCATACCTCATCTCTATCAACTTAAAACAGCTATCTAGACCTAGAAACATCTTAATCCCTAAACAACTAAGCTTAATTGTAAAACTAAACTATCTGGTCTTCAACTCCATCAGAGACTTGAGAAGGAATAAAATTAATTACCTGAGTAAACAGAAAGTGCAGGTTAGCAGCTTCCAAAGTGAAAAAAAAAAATGACAGAGACAGTTTCCTGCCTGAGCAGTCACCAAAAACTCTCTATAACATTGGAGCATCACTTCAGCCTTCTGGCCCATCCAGTATATCTGACATACATAACTGTGTAGCAGAAACTATTGAGGATTTGCTTACTCTATCTTGGCAGAGTTTGGCCATCAACTCTGCCTGCATCCAAGCTTGCCCATTTTTAGGCAGAATTCTGTCAGTGGCCAAAATAATGATAATGATGTGCCCAGTTTGCCACATCTGAAGTCATCTCCATAAGGTTCATTGATGCTCACCATCTTCTTTAAGATAGGCTGGGTGTTGCCAGGAGTTAACCTGTCTTATTGTCAATGAATCTTTTAAATAGTAAAAACATCTTTAAATGCCATATTATGTGGGTCTCTGAGGTTTTTGAAGACCCTATCTAATTATTTTACCTTATCTATCTATAAAATCATATCTATCTGTTGAACTTAGGATGTATGTTCTTATAATATGAATAGACTAGTCATTGACATGATCATGTTTTGATCAACTAACAATGAAATTATATTGCATATATGAAATTATAAAAGAATATTTTTTTGGACCAGGTGAAGGTGGCTTATGCTGTTAACCCTAGAACTTGGGAGGTAGAGGCCAGTAGATCTCTGGAAGTTCAAGGCCAGCCTGGTCTACAGGCCAGCACAGCAAGGGCTATGTATAGTGGGACTCTACTCCAAAATAAATAACTATATAAAAAAACAAACAAATAAAAGCTTTTCTGTGTATACATCATTTTCACTTCTAAGCTATGGACACAATCGCTCAATTTTATGTTTTATTTCTGTTTTTTTTTAAGTACATAAAATACTATAGAATATTTAAAACTATGGTAAATGGTTAAGAATGAAAGAGACTTCCTTGTATTCTCTTTGCTGAAATCTGGTTACTGTTGATATTTGTCTTTCTAGATTTTTCTATAAATAGCTCTAAGTTCAAGGCCATCCTGGTATACAGAGCAAATTCCAAGACAGCCAGGGCTACACAGAGAAACCCTATTTAGAAAAATCAAAATTTATATATCTTTTAAGTAAAACCTAGTTAGTTCCTAGATTCTATTTAACCTTTATTTTATAAAATATTATTAGTTTTAAAGGGCTGGAGTGAGAAGATGATTCAGTGGGTAACTAAATCCAAGCTTGAAGATTTAAGTTTCCTCCCCAAAACCCAAGGTAGAAAACTGATTCCTAAAAGTTGTCCTCTGAATGCCATACCTGTGTGATGGCACACATATACCTGCACTCATATTTACATCACTATACATACCACTAATTATTATTATTATTATTATTATTATTATTATCATTATTATTATAAATACATTTTTATTTTAAAAAGAAAAAGGGCTTGAGAGGTGGTTTAGTGGTTAAGAGCACCAGCTGCTCTTCTGAGGACGCAGGCTTGAGTCCCAGCACCCACATGGCAGCTCGTAACTATTTATAACTCTAGTTCCAGAGGATCTTGCAACCTCTTCTTGCCTCTGCAGATGCCAGGCACAGATGTGGTATACAAACATACATGCAAGCAAAACACACACATAAAATAATATTTTAAAAAAGAAAAGGAGAATTTTATCTTGCAACCCTAAGCAAACATCGAAGGTTTAATATCTACAAGCGATAGCAATAGAGAAAATATATATTACTCCCTATCTGCACACACTTATGACGTCACAGCTATGAGGACACCCTGGTAGATAAGACTGGAGAAGCAGCATTAAAGGTGTTACTAAATGTCATGGTCCTTTTTGTTTTCCCTACTGGACCACAATCAAGCAGTGTGGGCACTTTCCACATACCACTGGTAATATTCTGCCTCATAGACAAGTCATGGCCAAGACATCTTACCTGCCAGCTAAGGAAGAGTTGAACTGGCTTGAGATGGAAAGTAGATCAGGCTAGTCAGAATCATCCACTTGACCATGAGAATCAAAGGTGCAGACAAAAGAGCCTAATTCAGGATCAAGCACTAGCACTTAACTACTCAATAGGGTAGACCAGATGGCTCAGTGGATAAAGGCTCTTATTAGTAATTCTGATGACCTGAGTTTAATCCCATGATGAAAGAAAAAAAGTTGCCCCACAAGTTGTCCTATGACCTCCAGATGAGTATCACAGAACATACACACATGTGCGCATGCGCGCGCGCACACACACACACACACACACACACACACACACACACACAAACAGTAAATAGACACAACTTACAATTTCTGTACAGTGCCTCATGGACAGAAGTCAATCCCGGTAAAAGGCTTCCTTAGGCTGAGTTCCTTCCCTCCTGATCTGACCACATAGCACCGTTGGTCTCCTGCAGCCATAGGTGCAAGATTACAAAGGGCTTCTGAAATCCCTTACTGCTCTGACACACTGCCCACTTCCCAAAGCTGAGAGAGGATCTTGCCAGTACTCTTTACCCTGAGAATATCAAACCCCCACCCCAAGTCAGAAACTCTGCCAGTCAGAGTGGCAGCCACACCAGAATACGGTCTGCATCAGCTCACAAGAGTTGGGACAAAGCAAAGAAAGTTCCTCAAAGGCTCAAGTCCAAACTGAGGGCTTAGAAAGGCAGATCAGTCACTAAAGAGTCTGAAAGAGACAGCATCTGGAAGCGCCCAGCGTAATGTCTGTAGCACGGTCGTTCATTTCTAACTAAATCAGAGCATTCGCGTGTTTGAAGGATTAGAATTTCAGGTCATGAGTGGTAAATGGCAACCAGTTCAGCAGGCCATATGTGATATAAGAGAGAAGCAAACGTACAGGGTATCACAGAGGCTGTTGAGAAGTTCCATAACCTCAAAGCTCAAAACAAGAGAGACAGTGAAAGAACAAAGAGCAAAATTGCAGAGAAAGTAAAATCCACCACAATTAGCAGTCTCACTGGGACACTGTATTCACAAAACAAGAACAGAATGCTTTGAAATATAAACATGTAGAAAACAAGACTGGGAAAAAGAAAAAGAAAAGAAAAGAAGACTGAACTCGTCTAAGCTACCTAAATATCTAAAATTTAAACTTCAATAGGAAAGCACAAAGGCAAAGCTGAAGTTAAGGAATCAAAGGACAGAAACGATAAGGACATTTTAATTATTTAATTATATACAATTATAATATTGAGTTAACTTTCTTTAGTGGTTAACCATGTCATTGTCCTATCATATTATTTCCAAGATAAGAAGCAAAAGAACTACTCTTGGCCACAATTACTTTAAAACATCTCATAAGGTCTCACTAAGAGTATTCATACATTTAAGCATCTTCTCCCCCTGCTCCCTTCAAGAATAGTGGTCAAGACCTTGGTTAAGAAAGATCCTGGCAGATGACAATACCAAAGGAAAATGCTTTTATCTTTTCTCTTAATGTCTTTATTCTGTTGACATGTTAGAAGATACTCTTTGAGGTTGGGGGCATACAGAAAGAAATCTTGACACTAATCCATGGGCTCCCTAGGAGTTCCAGGAAGAGGAACAAAGGAGATAGAGAGTGATGGTACCTAAGAAATAACTTAGAGTATTTTCCAGAACAGTAGGATAGAACATTCTAGATCAAAAGAACCCTATGAGTAACCAGCACAATTAAAAGAAAATGAGCCCAAGGCCATGAAATAGTAGGTCACCAAAAAGGAAAAGAGAAGAAAGAAAATCACATTAGATTTGAAATGACCACAGTGGCTCTGATTTCCCAAGAGCAACACCAGACTCTTGAAATACTAATGTAATGCCTTGGAATTCTGAGGGAATCTTTTCTACCTAGAATTTTATACCCAATCAAAATCACAATCCAAAGAATAAAGAGAATACATTTTTAGGAATTCAAGGTCTCTAGAAACTACTGGGAAATAGCGGTCACTAGCAAATGTGCAGCCATGGAGCCTACCAACAGGGAACCCAGTGCAGGAGACGGTAAAGGTGCCAAAGACAAGTGTGACGTCATGTGGTAGCAGGGTACATGGGGCCCCAAGAAAGATGTCCCAAGGTGACAGACTGGACTGTGTAGGGTTTTATACCACATTGGCAGTTTTTCAAGATCTACAAAAATACAAGGATGGTGTATTGGTAGATTCATAAGGACTTAAAGTCTAGAAAAGAAGGAGGTAGTATCTGCAGGGAAAAGAGACGTACTTCATGGGAGGACTAGTTTTCACAGACTGTATGTCTATGAGTACTGACTAACTCACCCAGTTTGAAAGATGAGGGAAGGGAGGGAGTGTGCACCTGTCCTGTACATGTATGAGTCTAGGTATGTCCAGGTCATCTAAATGTGTGCATGTCACTGTATGTTGGATGTGTGAGTTCAGGTGCTTGCATACATGTCAATGCAGATATATTTATTTGACTGGGAAGTTGGCTATGTGTGTTTTCAGGGTATGTGTGTGTAAAGATGTGTAATTGCTACAGGATATGCGAGAAAGCTAAATTCTCATACTCTACAGTAGGAATGAAAAGAGAGTCTAGGAGCAAATGAGACACTGAAGCACAGGGCACTATTTGGAAATAAAGAGATAAATCCCTAAAAAAAAAAAAAAAGAAAGAAAAGAAAGAAAGAAAGAAAGAAAGAAAGAAACATTTGCCCTTTGACCCAGCAAGATGACTCAGCAGATAAAAGTGTTTGCCACCAAACCACATGATCTGCATTTGATCCCTGGAATCCAACATGGTGGAAGGAGAACCAACTCCCGCATCCATTCTCAGGCCTCTATGTGCACACTGCGACACTTCTCCTCTGGAACAGTAACTGTGACAAGTTTAAACAGGGAATAGAAGCATCTCAGGCACCCTGTGCTCATGGCTAAACCTATGCATAACTATCCCTCCCGGTACCTTTTCTAGTAATGACACAGCATTGCACAAATTTTTAAAAGATGTATTTATTTTATGTTTATGTTTATAAGTACATTATCTTTATGCACACCAGAAGAGAGTGCCAAATTGTACTACAGATGATTGTGAGCCACCATGTGGATGCTGGGAATTGAACTCAGGACCTCTGGAAGAGCTCTTAACCGCAGTGCTCTTAACCACTGAGGTATCTCTCCAGCCCGCATTGCACAATTTTATAGAAGGCTATGGCATTCCATTCAACTTTCAGCAAGCCGAATCTCAGCCTGTGGGCTGTGTGCAGCCAGAGATTAGCTATGAATGTGACCTAGAACAAAATGGGAGACTTACTTAAAACCTTATGAGAGACTTTTGTCATCTTTCCTGTAACTCGATTCTGTGGCTCTTCAGCACATACTCTGTAGATGATGACATCATGTCAAATGTCAATGTCAAAAGGTGGGGCACACCTGCTAGGATACTGGCATAAAGAACCTAAGCATGCCTGGACTTCAAAGCCAGGTGTCTCCCCTGGGTAGGTTACCTTTTCATCACATTGAGAGCCAAAAAAAAAAAAAAAAATCCTGCAGCTATTCAGAGAATACAGCTCTGCCTATACTGCTGGAACCTCCAGACAGCACCCACATAGACCTGTCCATCACAGTGGCGAATCCCAAAGGATACATAAAAACACAAGACTTCAGTTTTATCTATTCACTTCCATCACATTTCACTATATTTTTAAAATATCCTTGTGTGTGCCTGTTAGAGGCTAGGAGTCGATGTTGAGTGTCTTCCTATATTTCGCTCCGTCATGCTCAACAGGATGCTCAGCATCTCCATCTTCCTCAACAATTCAGCAAGCCCAGCTGGCTACTGAGCTATAGATATCCTCTCCCTAGTGCTGGGATTACAGATGGTGTCATAACACCCAGCTTTTTTTATTAATTTTTTTACATATACACTTATATTATTACACATATACAATAAATTACTTACAGCAAAAAGAACCATGAAGCAATCAAGAATTACATAAATGTTACATTTTTAGTGTTTTGGCTATTTGTATTTGGCAGCCCTAAAGAAAACATCTTTCCTATCTTGGTGCATCTAAAATTCTGAATGTAAATCAGTATCTATCATATCTCATCAATATCAACTTAAAACATCTATCTACACCTAAAAAGATCTTAACCCCTAAACAACTAATTGTAAAACTAAACTATCTGGTCTTCAACCCCATCAGAGATTTGAGAAGGAATAAAATTGATTACCTGTGTATACAGGGAGTGCAGGTTGGTAGGAACAGAACTGAACAGAGAATTCTCAACAGAGGAATATTGAACGGCTGAGAAACACTTAAAGAAATGCTCAACTCAAAACGACTCTGAGATTCCATCTTACACCTATCCAAATGGCTAAGACAACACTCAGCTTTTTTTTTCTTGGTTTTTCAAGACAGGGTTTCTCTGTGTAGCCTTGGCTGTCCTAGACTCACTTTGTAGACCAGGGTGGCCTTGAACTCACAGCGATCCACCTGCCTCTGCCTCCCAAGTGCTGGGATTAAAGGCGTGCGCCACCATGCCCAGCTCCATCACCCCGCTTTTTAAGTGGGTCCCTAGGATCCAAACTCGGGTCCTTATGCTTGCACAGCAAGCCCTGTACCAACTGAGCCATCTCCCTAGGCCCTAATTTATATGTTTTATAGTATAAACAATACAGAATGATGCTTTAGTCCATGTGTTAAATGTATAAATCAGCAAATATGCCACAGATAAACATATGACTATATACTTACGTGTGTTCTCTTTGTGTCCCATGGTGCTGGGCTACTGAAGACCTTAGACACCAGCTATTCAGAAGAAGCAGGAGTGAGGGGAGGTTGACAGTGAGGTCTGGAGGATGGAGTGTGTGGCTGGCAGCATTCAGATGCAACCTGCATCAGATGAGCACAGCTCGGGCTATAATGTAGGTCCTCAGGATGTCCCTAGGATGACCCCCTGTTATGGTCTAAAAAGTCTTCCAGCTGACGTTTCTCCCCCAGATATTACCTGAAGACCTTACTGCTCTTTGCTTCAACCGCAGTTGAGAGGAACTTTCTTGAACACCAGGAAACAAGATGTGCATCCATCATCCATCCCTCACAACACTGCTCAGCCAACGTCTCTATATGGTCTTCCTTCAGCTAAATCTTCACCCAAAAGTCACCACTGTTTCTTCTCTTGCTCCACCCCCATTAAGCTGCCTGTATCTCCAGATGGGCCTGGATTTATTAGCCAAAAGCCCCAGAGACAGACCATCCCCAGAAGAACAGCTGCAGAAAGTGCACTCCGTCCTCTCACTTCTGTCCTCATCTCTCTCAAAGCCTGAAATAGTTTCCTATGGAGAAAGGTCCTCTCTCCACTAACCCAGGCCACCCCAGGCTCCTAGAGATGGTACAGCTCACCTCAAGAGTCTCAAAGCCCAAGTGCAGATAGTCCTTGTTCTCAAGCTACAGATGTTCCTGGCCTGGCCCTCCCTGCTCCTGTGAGATGCAAAGATCATCCTCCTGCCAGGATCTGCTCCCAGTTTGACCCAACAGTCCAATGGCTCCAGGTTCTAAGCCTGACACACGGAGGGGAAGTATCTCATTCCCACCTTGAACTAAGAACATGGACAGGTCACAGTGTTGTCCTGGAACATCCCTCAGTAGACAAGAGTAAAGGTGGTCAGTGTGAGCATCACTGTGGTGTGTCACCTTGGAGATGGGCGGCCAGAGGCCATCTTCAAGAGAAAGGGAAAAGGGGGGCAGAAAAGGCTCTCTCGGGTTGGCCTCGCCTCCTGGCACAGTTCCAGCCTTCAGGAAGAGCTCCTGGGGAGCTCCCACAGGTGCAGGGAGGCCTCGTGAGACCGCAAAGAGAATGAGGGGAGAGTGAGGAGAACGTGAAGACCTCACCCTGTGTACGCTCACGGGGGAGACCCAGCTGGCTCTGAAAACAGTGAGAAGTCAGCAGGGGTCTCAGCAATGCAGAAAAACACCAAAAAGTAGCACAAGGCTGGCGTGAGTGACAGCAAGAAACCAGGCCTTGCCAACCCTCAGAGACCTCAGCCAGGTCTCTACAAAGCTCCCTGCATGGGGCCTCTTGGGGGCCCAGTCCCATGTATCCCCACCATTCTCCAAACCCCGCTTTACCTTGAGAAGAAAGGGCAGACTCCCTGGCCAGGGCCTATGCATGGCTCCCGACCTACTTCCCTTGTCATCTTTCCATCTGCCCTGCCTGTTCTGAACGCAGCCCGAACATGTGCAGGCCTCCCTTTGAGTTTGAGCTCTTCCTGGAAACATATCCATCAGAGTCTCTGCCTGCCTTCCAGAACCACATATGAGGATGTCAGAGGCAGCCACGGGGCCGCAGACCACATGAAGTCTCACTGTGGCACCCCCCCTCCCTCAGCTACCACCAACTCTGACTCCATCCTCCAACTTCTGAATAAATTCTAACTAGAAGGATCCTCCAGACAACCAAGGTAGGAGCCCAAAGTTTGTGAATACGCGCATGTGTATGTTTGTGCACCCATACATGCCTGCCTGCTCATGTACACGGACACGAACATGCCACGGCGTGCACGTAGAGGCCAGAGGGCAACCCGCAGGAGTTGGGTGTCTCCTTCCATCATGTCGGTCTGGTGCATCTAACTCAGGTTGTCGGGCTCAGCAGCAAGCACCTTCACCCTCTGAGCCATCTTGCCGACTTGAGCCCAAAATCTTGAAGAACTGAACACAACAAAGCAATTCCCTCTGAGGATGGCGCACTCAACCCTCCCAGTCACTTCCAGCAGGCCTGGTGGCTCCAACGCTACAGCAATAGCAAGTCCTGAATATATGATATGGCAATAAAGACACTAAACTGCAGAATTGCATCCCATAAACTCTTTGGCGGCCCTGCAGGCAGGAAACAGGGGCATTCGAATGGAGATTCCCTGATCTGTCCTGAAGGAACTCATGAACTCCACAGGTGCTATGGAGGAAAGAGAGGGGGGCTGGGAAGGTGCCTGGTAACCAAGCTACCAGCCCTCCCCCCCTGAGCCTGCCCAGCCTGCGAGGAAACTCTGACGCCGATTCACTGGGCCCTCTGCAGACATCTGTTCACAGAAGGTCAGGGTGATTCTTTGGAGATCTTCGAGTGCTCTCAAAAAGAATGACAAAGCAGGCAGCTTTTCATTCTGGCCGTAGAGAGCAGTGAATGGGAGCACAAAGGCAGGAAGACGTCACTGGAAAGCTCGCTCTCCAGGGCCAGCAAAGCATGCTCCAAAAGAGTGTCCAAGGTCCCCTTAGCCCGCCCTTTGTGATAGCTCTGACTGCGGCTTTTGTATCCACCCTGCATATAACAAATCATTTACCTCTTCCTTACATACCACGGCAAACAGCACCAAGGACATACTTAAGTGGGCTTCCTTCTGGCTATGTATCCAGCACCTTACAAGAGGCTGCTAATTGGCTTATCCCAGCCAGTTCTGTCATAAATAAGCAAAAGCCAACACAGACCTCCCCGACCCCAAAGCCAAAGCCATCATACCTTACAGAAAGCTGGTCACTGCGCACAGCCCTTAAACCAGCCAGCTAAGAGCAGGTTGCAAATCCCCTTAAGGGCGGAAGTACACAGTGGCTGCCCCCCCACCTCAGTCGGCACCTTTGATCTGCCTAGGAGAACAGGACATAGGACAGGACGGAGTGGGCCGCTCTGTTCCACCCTGATGCGCAGCAGGGAGCCCGGGGGATGGGGGTGGGTTGTCGACCTGACATCATAGCTCAGGAGCCCTGACACTGAATGGTATCAGAACTGGTATCTGCCACCTTGCCGCGCACACTGCAACCACTCCCCACAGAAAAGAAAGGGGAATTGGCAGTGGCTGTTCCAAGCTCCATCTGCCCCAACACTCCTGCTGGGTCAGTGTTCTCAGAACTGAAGCGCTTGTGGGTCACAGTGCTCTCCCGGCAGGTACATAACAATCCATTTGTCTAACCACAGGCAGTCCAACTGGTCCTTTTTTACAACAATATAGAAGTCTCTGTACGTGGGAGTGCAAAACCAAGTACACTGGTGTGGAGAACAAACGGTGGTGACCAGAGCTCTGCTGTGCAGGGCAGTTGAGTGGACAGTGCAGTGTATACAACACTGGCATGAACCAGAAGTAACCAGTGTCCCTCAGAGCCATCACCTCCTAAACACAGGAAACACCATGCCACTTAGAACTTCCTTGAGAATCACAAGAGGCATAGATTTTATTTTTAAATATTTACTGATTTTTGCGCAGGTGTGTCTGTATGTGTGCATACATGCCAAGGCATTCACGTGGAGGTCTCTATATTCTATCTTCTGTGACTCCAGGACTCTAGCCAGCTCCTAACTGAGAGAGGGAAGAAGGGAAGTGACGGACAACCTTACTTGTGGCAGTGATGACTCACTTGAATACAAGTTGGGGATTTCAATGCCATTTACCCATGTGACAAAAATCTAAGTTGAATTATTCTTGTTATTGTTCAAGTCACCAATGCAGTTTCTAGATGTTTCTAAATATCATCCTCAAAAGTACCAGATACCACAAGGTAGAACTAAGATACGCACACATGAGCCGGGTGTGGTAGCTCTGCCTTTAATCCCAGCACTGGGGAGGGAGGTGGATCTCTGTGAGTTCAAGGCCAGCCTGATCTACAAGGCAAGCCTATGACATCCAGGGTTGTTACACAGAGAAACCCTGTCTCAAACAAAACACACACACACACACAAACACACACACACCCATCACCCCGACCCCTGCCTGAGCAATGGGCTCCTAGGAAAAGTGGCATCCAGACCACCCATTCATACACCTCCTGTCAACTGTGGAGCAGCGCCCCCTGGTGCTCCTGTTTGAAAAGATTCAGGAGCCCCAAACAGCTTCCTGGGGCCCCTGGCCTCCTCATTCTCCTTCAAAGGAGGATGGAGAAGGAGCACCTCACATAAAGCACCCGTGGCCTTCTGCCAGAGCCCTGTTGGTGACGGGGAAACTGAGAGCTAGAAAAACGCAAAAGAGGGAGGGATATCTCAGTAACCTACAACACCCGCATCCAATGAAAGCATTGCAAATAACACGCACCCTCTTAGTCTGTGACGTATGGGCTGAGGACGTGGGTGGAGAGCTGACCTAGAGGCCATGGGGAGTTCAGTCACCACGCAAGGACGCACGGAAGGAAAGAAGGAAGGAAGGGTAGAAGGTGGGAAGGAGAGAGGGAAGGAAGGCAAGAGATGAGGAGTCGGGGGTTGGCAGGAGAAGGAAAGAAAAAAGCTTTAACGCTGCTGCTCTGGAACTGGAGAGATGGCTTGGTGGTTAAAAGCACTCGCTGCTCTTGCAGAGGATCCAGGTTCAAGTCTCAGTATTCACATGGTGGCTTTCAACTCCCTGTAACTCCAGTTCCAGGGGATCTGACAGCTTCTGGCCTCTGTGGGCATCTGCGCACACATGGTGCATACATATAACATAAAATTTTCATACATGTATATTGTATGCCTTAAATTATTATATGAGTTTAGACATACATTATAACATATTCTGATTACCGTACTGCATCGATTGTAACACAGAGACAATTAAACAGCAGTTTGTATACCATGTGCTCCTGGTCCGGGACTGCGTTTGCACCCTGACCTACTAGATGTTTGACCATGAACAAGTTAACCATTATGCGTTTCAGTTTCCCAAACCTGAAAAATAGAGTTAAAAACAACAACAACAACAGCTCCCTTTTTGAGGTGTGCTGTGTAGTAAGTTACTATGCACAGAGGTCTTGCAGCAGTTCCTGGAATGTAAAAGCACAGCAGGATCACAGTGATGACCATCAGGCTCTCTCGGCCTGTGACTCTGCAAAACTCACAAAGCCACTGATGGAGCATGCCCTGCAGTTGCCT
The DNA here is from genome assembly GCA_907169655.1 of Acomys percivali. Lineage (NCBI taxonomy): Eukaryota > Metazoa > Chordata > Mammalia > Rodentia > Muridae > Acomys > Acomys percivali. The sequence goes on from OU015742.1 coordinate 121,294,838, forward strand.
CTGCATGGAAGGGTTCAGCGTTTTTTAGGTGTTTCTCATTTTTTCTCTAGTCAGTTAACTCTTTAAGTTGGTCTACATTAGCACAGGAAGAAATTTAACAAAGCAAGGTTTGTGGGTCTGAAGGGGGACGGGGCTTTGCCATGGCTGGGCTTTTCCCTCCCTGACTTGCAGCAGGAGGGGGAAGGGGCATGATGGCATGGCAGAGAGAGCCCGACCCCCTTCACCACACCAGGATGATGAGCTGCTAAGGGTGTGGCATGGCTTGTCCTCCTGACTTAACTCCCAGCCTGTCCCTTCTCCATAACAAATGCTGCTCCGCCCTAGAAAATCCCCTTCCACATAAACAGAACACCGAGGTCACGAACACGGCCATTGCACCAGCCGCTACCACATTTTGTAAAAATATAAAAATTTTATTTTTCCTCCCCGACCACAAAGACTGGAAGTAATGACCTTCAAGAGGCAACAGAGTCTCTGTTTATTCAACAGAATGATCCAGAAGACTATGATGACTGCCATCCACAGGTAAACATGCCTTGAGTTTTACAAAACGTGTCCCTGAACAGTTTCCAGATCACTTGAGGACACGAACTTCACAGGAGCACCCAGGTGATGGTACTGC
>OU015742.1:121295469-121330246 GCA_907169655.1 Acomys percivali
ACACACACACACACACACACACACACACACACACACACACACACACACTAAATAGTTCTTTTTGAGACAGAGTCTTACTCAGTAGCCCTGGCTGGCCTGGCACTGTATAGGTCTCACAAAATCATAGGCTACCAGGCCTGTCCAAAAACAAAAAACAAAAACAAAAGATCTAATTTGTTTGGTTTTAAGCTTTTAAATGGGCAGAACTATTTTGATATACTAAGACAAGTGAGTCTAAATGGCACCTAGCTAGACTGAGCTACATAGGAACACACAAAATCATGCATGCATAAACATACTACAAGACCGGCCAGCTACTCCAGCAGCATGTAGTTATGCCCCTGCATGTGGGGCACTAGAATTTTCTACAGATTTCTACAGCTCCCTTCTTCCTCTATCCCACAGTAAGCACAAGCACACCTGTGTGTGTATGACTCATCACATTTGCCTGTGCCCTTCAAGGTAGCATTTTTTTCTTGATTGTACGGTTTATATATTTCTTAACCATTTGCACATGTGTATGAATGCTAGCCTTTCTACTAGGATTTTGTCTCTTTTTTTTTTTAATGTGCCACTGGGCTGGAGAGATGGCTCAGAGGCTAAAAGCACTGGCTGCTCTTCCAAACGTCCCAAGTTCAATTCCCAGCAACCACATGAAGGCTCACAAGCCTCTACAATGAGATCTGGTACCCTCTTCTGGTGTCCAGGCATATGCAGGAAGAACACTGTAGACATAGTAAATAAATAAATCTTTTTTTTTTTAAAGTGCCATTGATGAAGCATTTGACCTCTGTGTCCTTAACCCCATCCCAATAAACAAACGTAGGTTTTTATCACAGTCTCATATGGTGCAATTTTTTTTTTAGAACACACATGTTGTATTATGACTGTATATCTGTATTTCCCTCCTCTTGAAGTAAGAAAGTATAACTGTATCCTTGCATACAGGATAAAAGCAGAGTGGTCCCCTGGCATGCACAAAGTCCTGGGTTCAAGCCCCACCACAAAATAAGCCAAGTCTGGTTATGCGCCTATCATCCCAGAACTCTAGCAGTGGAGGCAGGAAGCTGAGGAGCTCAAGGTCATCTTTGATGCTACATAGCAATTTCAAGGACAGCCTGACAGACATGAGACATCAAGGGGGAAAAAAAAACTTAAAAGTTTCTGATTTATGTATCCACATAAAGAACAAAGGATGTGCCAAATTGAACAGCATGCTGGTGTTGGCTTCAAAAAAGGGGGCATGGGGCCTCCACACAAACTCCTCCCCACACTTCTAATCTTACCCAAAAGCTTTCCCCATCTGCTTGGCTCTCTGCACTCAATCTCTCCTTGGGGGTAGGAGTGACACTTGAGGTTTGGTTCTATGAAAGAAAGCTCTGAAGCCTCTGTCATTCATTTGTCTCTTTCCTTCATCAAATACAAAACAAAGTTCGGACCTCACAGTGAAATGTGCGCCCCTGGCATTGGTTTACAGGAAAGAAAAGAAAGTAGCATCTCCAGGGAAGCTTGGGGACGTCTGTGCCCGGGTTCCAGTCCCAGCAGCCTCACCCGCTGTTACCCTGTGACCCATGGCAGACCCCTCTCTCCTCTCTGACCTCCAGCCTCCTTGGAGGTCCGTGGAGATAAGGATGCTTCCTTGGGAGCTCCACGGGGATTAGGTAGGATGACGTACTTAGCTGTGGTTGCCGTCAGTATTTGTCCTTTAATTTAAAAAAAAAAAAAAAAAAAGATATATTTTACGTGTATGAGTATTTTGCCTCTATGTATGTCTGTGTACCACATGTCTGTGCCTGGTGCCCATGTAGGCCAGAAGAGGGGGTTGGATCTTCTGGCACTGGAGTTACAGGTGGGCGTGAGCCATCATGGAGGGTGCTGGGAATCAAGCCTGGGTCTTCTGCAAGAGAAGGCAGAGCTCTTAGCCACTGAGCCATCTCTCCAGCCCTTGGCCATGTTATAAACATACTTCATCTGTCTTGTGCTTTTTGTATGTGTTGATCCCCCTTTTGAACCTATAACTTAAAAACCTGGTGTTGGGAGGGGTGAATCATTGGGAGGTTAGGAAACCTCTGAACTGTTGGGACCCACTCTCTCGGTCCATATCAGCCAGTCACTCTCTTTAAGGTCTTTTTGAATTCAAGGTCTGTTTGAATTCATTTCTCACTCACTCACTTAAACATTTAGGGGTGCCCGACATATAATGGAGATGAGTGACAACTCTCCAGAACCTTCATTTTCTCAGCAGAACAAAGAGTGAAGTACCCTTAAAAGACTGTTGAGTTGAAACATTTTAAAAGATCGATACCCTAACAAGCCTTTGACAAACCGCGGCATGTCCTAGACGCTCAGCAACGGCTGGCTGTTTACATGGAAACTGTCTATAATGAAATGAGTAAGGCTCAGTCCTGGCCCAGAGGGTCTCCAGCATCAGGAGCACGGCACCCCATGCACCTACTAATGAAGGTAAGCATGTACACAGCTCACTGCTTGGAAGATGCACAGTTTTTCTCCTCCTACAGACCCAGACAGGCTCAGGCACGTATCCCTGGCTCTGGAACAATGAGTCTGATTATGAGCGCTTACCAGTGAAGAGGCACGGGCTGGCTGGGTGCCACATTTAGAAGGATTCCAGGCGGATCTGGGTCAGAATGACCCAGCTGCCACAGTTATGTTTTTGTTGTTGTGCTTTTTAGTTTTGTTTTTCCCACTGATACAGTTTGTGGTGGATCTTCCAACAAAAACCTTAAGAAGAGATAAGCATTCGGTGGCTTTTGCTCAAAGCAACAATGCTAGGAACTCTGACCTTGAGATGCAGGTCCCAGTCAAGGAAACCATGTAGAGTTTCACGTCTCTGGCTACAACTGACCTTGAGTATAATTTTCAGGGAACACCCTCCCTCCCCAAGCACCACAATTTCTCAATAACAGAATTTTTTGCAAGACATTTTATGCACCACGAACATGGAGAACACTTCTAGGTTCTCCTAGAGGCAGGCAGTAAGAGAAAGTAAGAAAATTAGTACCCTCAATATCAGATCCTTGCCAAAACTTTCCGGCGTGTGTGTGGAGGGGGGGGTGGAGTTAACATTTCTCACACTATTCTTGCTAGTGTTAACTCATTACCATGGTTGGTTTCGACACATTTAAGGTGACATATTCAAATAGCGAAGCACGTGAGGTAGTAAGAGCAGCAAGCCTGCATCTCAGGAGGGAAGCCTCCGCACGCACATTTGCACACCGTTAACACATTATACACATTACACATCGTTTGTTTGCTTGGCTTTTGAGACACATCATATTAGCCCAGCTGGCCTCAAAGTCACCATATGGCAAAAGTTGACCTTAAACTCCCAATCCTCCGATTTCTAAGTACCACCATGGCCCCTTGTTCATTAATATGTAGAAAAAAAGCTGGAAGGAAATGCACTAACATGTAAACAAGGGGTGTTCAGTGAAGCAAAATCATAGGCCTATTTTATTTCTTCTTCTTAATTTGTATCCCCTAACTTTACTTGTTTTGCTTATGCAAATGATCACATGCAAATTTTTAACATATTTTTCTGTGTATGAGTGTTTTGCCTACATTTACGTATGTATGTTTGTATGTATATGTACCACATGTATGCCTGATACCAGGCCAGAAGAGGGCATCAGACCTCCTGGAAGGAGTTAGAGGTGGCTGTAAGCCACCACCGTGGTCCTCTGAAAGAGCGGCACATGCTCTAACCACTGAGCAATCCCTCCATCCCTGATCACAGGCAGTTTTTATAAATTGCACACACAGTCACAGGGAGATCTGTAGGGGGCCACATGGGAAGCAGGGCACCATGAGAACATGTCCTCAGCAAAAGGCAACCAGGGAAACCTGCGTATTCTTCATCCTAGACCACCCGCCCGAGTAACACCTCCCCTAGCTGACAGTCACAGGCCAGGTGACATATAACATCTCTGACCCAGGGCAGCCAGGGAAGCCTTTACTCCACAGACACCAGGCTCCCCAACCCTTCCAAGTTAACCCCAGTTCTTCTTCCTCTTACTTTAACCCCTTCCTTCCTTCTGTTCATGCATGTACATGTTCATGTGTGTGCACCTGTGTGTTCATGTGTGTGTGAGTGCGCACGGAGGTCAGAGGTCAATGTCAGATGTCTTCCTAACTGTCCACCTTATTTTGTAAAGCAGGGCTCCCAGTGCACCTAGCGCTCACCAATTCACTTGGGGGCCAGTGAACCCTGGGGTTCCATGCAGGCATCAGCACAACCTGCCTTGACTGTGGATACTGGCGCTCCAACTCACGCCCTCGTGCCTACACACGCACTTCACCAATAGAGCCATCGCCCTAGCTCTCTAAACTCTTCATTTTTAAAAAATAGTGTGTATTCTACTTAACTAGATGTAAGGAATATTTGTAATACACTGATGTTGCAAAGATTCAGCAACTCAGCGTACAGTGAAGGCCTCACCAGCAAAAACCCTCACATGCTTTACCCACTCAGTCTTCCCAAGGGATAAAGGACCTGACTTTATGCTTTGTTTTAAGACAGGATCTTCCTATGTAGCCTTGGCTGTCCTAGAACTCACTCTGTAGATCAGACTGGCCTTGAACTCACTACCTGCCTCCACCTCCCTGGTGCTGGGATTAAAGTCGTGCGCCATCGTGCCTGGCCTGAACTTTACATCCTGTTTGTCCCTTGTTTTTCTTCTTACACATCACACGGTTTTCAATGTAACTTTCACTTAATTTTTAGCTTAAAATTTAACAAAGAATTAACCTGATTTTTTTTTCCTGCTTTGCAAAAGTCAACCTTAATTAATATGTAGGAATGCCTGCAGGGTCTTGTTAAAACTCTGTTTCAGTAGAGCTGAAAATATCATTTCTTTCCTTTAAAAAATAATATCTCTTTAGTAGAGAGACGCATGTGGGTGTAGCTGCACCCTGGAAACTAGGTCCTGTGGAGGTCAAAGGGCAGCTCTCAGGAGTCGACTTTGGACCTAGACCTTACTGAGGTCTCTCTTGTCTTTGCCATCCCATGTCCACAAGCTTCCAGTCGATTCTCCGGCCTCTGCCTTCCATCTCACAGTAGCAATGCTAGAACTGCTGATGCACAACACCACATCTGACTTTTTATATGGTTTCTGGGGACTAAACTCAAGTCACCAGGCTTGTGCAGCAAACACTTTCACTTACTGAGCCATCTCCCAGGCAGGAAATATGATCTCTAACAAGCCACTTTACCTAACTTTTTAGTTTGACCTACGCAGTGCATGATTCAGTTACCCGTTCCTGCAGTCTGTGTGAGTGGACTTGTGTTGTACACGTTTTCTATGACTGGCTTTTCTGCTTCATACAAAGCCCTTGGGCTTACCTGCAATGATGGATGATGCCTCTGTCTATAAGGCCCTAGGCATTGCTGCTATGTGCAAGTTATTCTTCCAACATACAGCTAGTGGTTAGTGGAAGCTATTTCCAGTGGTTGATTGTTCATGAGTTACCGAAATGACCCTTAGATAAGCATTCTCATATCTCCCATTACAAATACAGGCTGACATACAGCTACAGAGTTACCATTCCCATGGTAGGCTGCACAGATGGCGTGCCCAAAAGTACAGTGTCAGACCAACTTACATCCCGTTAAATCATGTTCTAGGTGACCCACATTTTTATCCACTGTCAACTTTTTTTTCTCATTTTTGCATGCTGGGAAGATGTGAAATGGTAGCTGATTGTGAGGGTCTTTTTTTTTTTTAACTGAGTTTTTTGGGGGGCGGGGCTAGTGTTTTACAAACCTCAGACTGTCCTCAAATTTGGTATGTGGCTGAGGATAACCTTGAACTTATGATGCTCCTGCCTCCACCTCCCCAGCACTAGAATTACAGGTATGCACCAGTATGGAGCTAGGACTCAGTCCCAGGGCTTTGTACACACTGGCCTCCACCAACTGAGCTCCAGCCCAGCCACAGGCACTGTGGTTTTAATTTGCTCTGCTTTCCTCGAAGGTGACATTGAACCATGCTTATTAACTATCCATTACTCTCTTGTCCTTTTCTACATTTCTAAATTATCCCTTGAATTTCTCTTCTCAAACATAGAAGAAACATCAATGACTATCAATGCCTCACTGTACTCTGGCTCAGTCCCTGCCTGGTACTCTGTTTCTCGTTTTACTAGTTTGCAGGGGGATGAGGGATTCTCCTCCATCTTCATGGCTTTAAAGCAGACTCCTCAACTTCTTTATTTTTATAATTCCTTTCCATCACTTTTTAAAAATTTATTTCTTTATTAATTCATTCATATTAGATCTCAATTGTTATCCCATCCCTTCTGTCCTCCCTCCCTCCCACTTTCACCCTATTCCCCTCCCCTATGACTGTGACTGAGGGGACCTCCTCCCCCTGTATATGATCATAGGTATAAAATCTCTTCTTGGTATAAAGAATTTTTTGTACTTAATTATCTTATTATATGGATACTTTGTCTACATGTACATCTGCACACCAGAAGACAGCAACAGACAGTTGTGAGCTGCCATGTGGATGCTGGGAATTGAACTCAGGACCTCTGGACGAGCAGTGAATGCTCTTTTTGTTTGTTTTTGTTTGTTTGTTTTTCGAGTCAAAGTTTCTCTGTGTAACAGCTCTAGCTGTCCCGGAACTCTCACTGTAGACCAGGCTGGCCTCAAACTCACAGAGATCCTCCTGCCTCTGCCTCCCAAGTGCTGGGATCAAAGGAGTGCGCCACCACCATCTGGCTCAAGCAGTGAATGCTCTTAATGACTGAGCCAGCTCTCCAGCCCCCTTCCCATCACTTTCAAATGAGGCAGATTCTATAGATCCTAGTAAATGGAAATTCCAAAGTTACTGTGGGAGAAAAGTACACACACACACACACACACACACACACACACACACACACACGCTTTTGTTTTGGGTTTTGTTGTTGTTGTTGTTGTTGCTGCTGTTGTTTAAACAGGATCTCACTGGGTAGCCTTGACTATCCTAGAATTCACTGTGTGAATCATGCTGGGCTTGAACTCACAGAAATCCTCCTGCTTCTGCCTCCCAAGTGCTGAGATTAAAGGTGTGTGCCTCCTCTCAGCTCCCTCTGGCTTCTTTTTAAAGTAGTAACTATATACAATAATATAATTCTGTACCTCCAGTGAAAAGCCACATTTAACCAAGTTAAAGACACAGAGTCAGTTAAAAAAAATGAATGGGAACTAATCTTTCATCGTACTTAAGTACTGATGGTTTCTGCAAAGTTGTATGGCTGTCCTCTTTATTTTTATAAGATTTGTTTTTTATCTTATATATGTGTATGTTTTGCCTGCATATATACACACACACACACACACACATATACACATACACACACACACACACATACATATATATATACACACATACACACACACACACACATACATATGTACCACGTGCATGCAGTGTCACAGAAGCAGGCAGTACTCTCTCCTGCTCTTTCAAGATAAACACGTATGGGCACAGTAAAGTGACTCTTTCCTTGTTTGATCTTAACAACCTTATGAGATAAGTATTTAACCCTATTTTTGATGCTTTTCTAAAACGTTTTTTCTGTTTTGCCTTATTTGCTTACTTTATTGCTGCTGTTTGATTTTTGAAATAGGAGCTCACTCTGTAGAAAGGGCTACCTTGAAACTCACTATATAACCTAGGCTAGCTTCTAACTTACCATCCTCCTGTGTCAGCCTCCCAAGAACTGGAGTTCCAGGTCTGAGCCACTCCACACAGCTCTATTAGCCCAATTCTAGGTAAGGTAACTTAATTACATTTATTGGCTTATTGGCGATGCTGGGGATTGAACCTGGGTCTTGCATATACTAAGCAAGAGCTCTGCCACTGAGCTACATCCCTGGCTAGAAAAATGCACCCTGGGGCTGGAGAGATGCCTCAGTGGTTAAGAGCACTGGCTGCTCTTCCAGAGGACCTGGGGTTCAATTCCCAACAACTGCATGCAGCTCACAACTGTCTTTAACTCAAGTTCCAGTGGATCTGACTCCCTCACATAGACATTTGTGTAGGCTAAACACCAAATGTACATAAAAATACATAAGTTTTAAAAGGAAAAAGAAAAATACACCCTAGCATAAAAGTACCAGTTCCTAAGGGTATTGCTCGCAGTTTGGGCTTCTCCCAGGACATACAAACTCTGGGCATCTAAATGGCCACTGTACGTCTTCCTGACAAGAAAGGACTGAAAACCAAGATCCAGTCCAAGCCCCTTAGTCTTATAATAGGAAACTGTATCGTGTCAAACAGAGCAGTGATTTCCAGGAATTCACCACTTTCAGCTATCGTGTGTACTTTGTAAGTTCCTGCTGTCTGGGATACATTAGAAAAGTGTTCTCCCATAAGGAACATCAGTGTCTGTGATTTTGGAATAGATGCAAAGGAGCTACAAGCCTGCATCCTATCTGAACAGTGCCCAGTGGCATTTCTGTAACCTGTTCTTCAGACACAGAGCAAAAACCTGAATTCAAGGCCCTTTCCCAACAGGCACAGCAAGGTCCAGACTTGTGCACCTCCATGCACCACTTACCTGAGCTATATACCTGGCTAAAGAACTGATGTTACAAACTGGGTGCAGTGGTGCACACTGTTAATCCCAGCACTTGAGAGGCAGGCAGGTGGATCTCTGTGAGTGTGAGGCCAGCCTGGTCTACAAAGTGAGTCCAGGACAGCCAAGGCTACACAGAAAAACCCTGTCATGAAAAGCCAAATTAGTAGTAGTAGTAGTAGTAATAGTAATTAATAATAATAATAATAATAATAATAATAATAATAATAATAATAATAATAGAAAGAAGGAAAGAAAGAAAAAATGAAATAATTGATTTTACAACCCAAGACAAATGATCATGAGGTTGTATGTTGGTTCCACAGCTATTTTCAGTAAGGGCATTAGCATTCAAAACAGCTAAAGGGAAGAGAAATTAAGGGCTAGAGGGACTGGTAGACCCTACAGCAGCTTTGGATGCTGTATCAGCATAGCAGTAGAGATGGTGGACTTTAACATGAGGGACTAGTAGTACACCCGCCTGGGCCAGCCTGCCCATTTCCTTGGAGCATTAATCTCACTAATAACCCCTATTCTGTTTCTGTCATCCCACAAGGCTAGCAACCCCAGACGGGCCAAGAGACATGCTGTTCCCCGACACCTGCGTTCCCCTCTGTGCTCAAGTGTCACAAGATTCTTTCAACTCTGTGAAGCCCCAGGAAGGGTACAGCCCCCGAGAGTGATGATTTTGTCTCATCACAAGAGGCAGAAGTCTGTGTAAGTACAAGAGGCAGAAGTCTGTGTGCAAATACAAGAGGCAGAAATCTGTGTAAGTACAAGAGGAAGAAGTCTAAGTACAAGAGGTAGAAGTCTGTGTAAGTACAAGAGGCAGAAGTCTTGGCCAAAGACTGATGGAACTCAAGAGAACACGTCATTCTAAAAGGAAATACGCAGGAAACAAGGACACGCCCTACAGACTTGTTAAAATGTGCAGTGCTAAACTGTTAGTGTCAGTGTCAGAGTGAGTGTAGGGCAGCACTCCCTTGTGGGTAGTCGGGTCAGGTTGCATGGAACAAGAATTCAGCCATGGTGGCTTGACCTCCAACTTCTGTCCTGCAATGACTTCAGTGACTCCTTCGGCAATTTGCAGAAAGGAGATGGCATCCTACTCCATACCAAAAGGAGGAATACAGGCAAAGGACAAAAGCAAGGCAGCCTCCACACCAGAAAACAACTGTTTGTCCACAAGCCCCACCCGATGGACTTCTGCTGGCCAGAAGCCTCACGGTGACCTCAGCTCCCAACAGCGTTTAGCTGGGCACTTTCTATACTAATAGAGTCAGGGCTCAAGACGGAGGAGTGGGCAGAGCTGTCTGACATAGGCGGCCTTGGAGCCCAGCATGCGTTCAGCCCGTGACTGAGGAGATGAGTGATGTGTTTTGGAAAGCACGCCATGAGAAGCCATGATAAGACCAAACAGACCAAGGCCAAACCCGCCCCAGACTAGGAGGTCAGGCTGACCCTTCCGGGAGAAGAGGCTGTTCAGACAGGCCACAGCACTGTGTGTGAGGACAGTTTGTGAGCCTGCAGAGGTAGCTCTTTCCAGCCCATAAGCATAGCACAAAGACTGTCCCCAAAGGACACTGCCACTTAGGTGTCACACACCACCTCGCTTCATCCCCTCCTAATCCCAGGAGGCAAAGAGGAAAAAAAGCATGAGGGCTCACCCAAGATCATCTAAGCAGGAGGCCCAATCTGTCATGCTCCCAAAACATGATCTCCTCGTCTTATCTTGTTCAGCTTCATCTTGAGAGACTGGACATGGCCCTGCCACCATTCTGTTCCCACCAGGGCTGAGGCAGACAGAGCTTCAGCTCCCGGCGTTCCTGGGAGGCAGAATGACCAGCTCTTCTGACAGTGGCTTTGTCCTCGGGAGCCTCAGAGCCCTCTCTCTGCCTGTCATGGCACCTCATGGCTGTGGTCTCTAGGTGACACTGCTGTAGCTGTTAGGTCTGCTCTGACAGAACAGTCAGGCTAACCAAAACACCTGTCAGGGCTCAGGGATGGGGAGGGAGGAACCTTGCAGATCTCTGAGGGAGGAAAGGCATCCTGTTTACTGTACATTCCAGAAGTCTGTATCTGTGCTGATGCTCCAGGCAACAGATCTTCTGTGGCGCCCTTACCAAGACCAACAGTAATTAGTTTCCAAAATAAAACTAGTATTAAAGCACAGACTCCAGGGCTAAAGATATAGCTCGACGGTAGAGTTCTAGCAATGTGTCAGGCCCTGGGTTCAAACCCCAGAACTGTAAAAAGAAATGCATCTTCAAAACACAGAAGTCATCACACATGCTTTTTCCTAGTCGGGAGATGTTGGACACAGTTGAGCAGCATTTTATGAACCCTGGTTAAAGATGAGAAAAATGCTGCCTCATGCCTGCATAGGAAAAAGAGAAGGCACCCATGTGTTGGATTCTTGCTCACTGCTGGGCATCATCTACAGCCTATGGCCCTCTCAGCCCACCTACTCGTAATGACAATACTGTAGTAAAGACACTACCCCCAAAGGTTGAGAAGATGGCTCAGTTGAGAAGAGGACCTCAGTTCAGATCCTCAGCACCCACACAGAAGCCAGGTGTGGTCATGCACACCTGTGGCCCCAGCACTGGGTCGGTGGGGCAGAGATAGGAGGATCACTGGGTCTTGCGACCTGCCAATCTAGGTCCAGGATCAGTGAGAGACACTGTCTCAAAGGAACAAAGGACACCGGATGTCCTCCTCCAACCCCTCCATGCATGGGCACAGGCACACATACCTGTGTACACACACGGGGTACCTGTGAGTTCACACAGCTCCTGTACTGTAGGGCAAGAACACCCCCAGGTCTATCTGCCCATGTCCTTCTGTGAACCCACATAAGTATGGTGTTCCCAAGCAGAGGAGATGAGCTCACAGACCTGAACCTGTGCTAGCAGGAGCTGGACCACAGCTGCCAGAGCTGTAAGAGCTGTGTGTTCAATGGCTGCCCCCTTCAGAACCAAAGCTGTGAAAGCTTCAGGTCCATGTGCTTACTCTACATTCTTGCTGAGAGTCCTCAACCCAGCACTGGGCCTTCCACAAGCATCAGTACAGTAGGTATTCTGCACCCACGGGCTCTAATATCCTATAATAACCCTATTATCCTAACATGGAAAACAGCCGCAGGAATTTTGTGTCTATGCTGAGAATTTGAAGATCTTTTTCCTGGCCATTACACCCTAAGCAACATACAGGAACTTATTCACATTACATTTACATAGACTGGGGTCTGTTGAATATGTATCTAGAGATTATTTAAAGTATGTAAAAGGACACGTGTGTTATATGCAAATGCCATACCGTCTTGTATGTCACAGGTCTCAGGGTAACGATTTCATGCGATATCAGGCACTTTCAGGGCACATGAGCTCATCAGAGCTGAGCTTTATGAGTCCAAATACAGAGGATTAAAAAACACGCACTACAAGTTCTTCATTCGTGCCCATCATAGGATCCCTTCACAGTATGATTGACATTACCACACAATAGGTTGACTTTAAAAGTCTAATTATAAGGTTGAGGAGAATCTCAGGGGGCTGCAAGTGTGAGCACCTGGGTTCAACTCCTCCACTGTTCCCCAAAACACATCTAATTATACAAATAATACGTCAGCACGATCTGGACCCTCCAACGTGGGAACTGACAAAGCTTGTCTCCCGTCCTGGCTTCTATAGCTCCACCAGGCCCAGATGCAAAGCAGCTAGTGTGGCTAAGAGAGTGCAGCAGCCATCTGGTGCCTCCTGGCAAAGACGGGCGAAGTCCTATCACCAAAAAGATGGGACTAGAGGCTGGCAAAATGACCAAGTGAGTGAAGGCATTTGCCACCAAGCCTGACAACCCAAGTTTAATGCTTGGGACCTACTTGGTGGATAGGAGAGAACTGACCTCTGACCTACACACACACACACACACACACACACACACACACACACACACACACAGTAATTTTTTTAAAGAAAAGATGAAACTTCTAAGAGCATTTTTTATGCAAAAAGTCACATTCTTGTATTTTATTAATTTTTCCCCCATTTTGTCTCCTTCTGTATTGGAGCTGGAAAGGATTGTCCAAGTTCTAATCAAGCTGAGTACAATTATCAGCAGTCAACGCTCAAGCTTCTTCTCAGGGAAAGTCTGGACCTGGGCTCGATGGCCTTGCTCAGGCCCAGCACTCTCTAGCTGTCCCCTCGCACTGGCGCAGCTAAGCTGTGTCTTGATAGATACCATGACCCTGGCTTTAGAACTCTTGCATCTAGACACCATGAGAAACCCCAGAGAGCAGCCGGGTTTACCTTTAAAGAAAAGTAATTAATGTCCTATACCAAAAAATAAATTTGTCACGATGGTTCCTAGTTTGTTTGTTTTAGATAGTCTTACTTGGTAGCCCAGGCTGGCCCAAATGCATGATGCTCCTCCTGCCTTAGCCTCCTGAGAGCTAGGACACACACATGAACCACCACTCCTGGTAAGATGTTGTTGTTGTTGTTGTTGTTATAGTTGGTGGTGGTTGTGGGGTTTTTCAGTGGATGAGAAGATTGAATCAGGGTTTTACTACTTAAGCCTTGGTTGACTTAGTAATTACTTTGGTAACCCAAGCTGGTTTCAAATTCACAGCAGTCCTCCAGCCTTGGCCTCCCAAATAATGGAATTAGAGGTGTAAGACACTATACCTACCAGCCTAACACATTTCAAATATCTTCCCTTTCTACTTTCAACGGTTATAAAGTTATAAATCCCTTCCCAAGTAGACCTTCATATTCCTGTCAACCTTGACATCAGATGTGTGGCTAGATCAGCCCCTTCCCTTAGCAGGCCCTCCAGCATAAAGAAGGGGAAAGTGCCAGCATTGTAATGTGCATGTTTCATTTTGTTAGAGCTGTGGACTCCTTTATTCCTTTGTTCACGAGGAATAGGCAATAAAGCATCCAATAAAAACAACTGCTTAAAAAAAGAGAAAGAAAACAAACTATTCCTTGGAAAATTCTCCAATCCTGTAGAAGTCCGAGATCCCTTCAGTTGTTCTGAAATACATCAGTCCTAGTTGTTCAATGTCACAAAAATAAGAATTACAAGCAAGCATGGGCAGGAAAAAAACCGGTATGTAACAAGGATGGGAGACTAGGGAGATGGTTCAGCAGATGAGAGCTCTTGCTGTGCAAGTATGAAGACGTGAGTTCGAATCCCCAGAATCCATGGAAGAGCCATGTACCTGTGCTTGTGTCTATAACCCCAGCGCTGACAGGTAATAAGATGAAGATAGGGTGGCCACCTTGGGACTTGTGGCCGGTCTAGGTGGTAACCCAGAGGTAAGTGAGAGATTGTGTGTCAGGGGACTAAGGCAGAGAATGATAGAGCAGGACATTCAACAGTCTCCTCTGACTTCCACATCTGAACACACGCTCACGTGCGCAGATGCACACATGCACACATGTACACACACAAAGTCTCTCTCTGTCTCTCTGTCTCTCTCTGTCTCTCTCTGTCTCTCTCTGTCTCTGTCTCTCTCTCTCTGTCTCTCTCTCACTCACCGGTCAGTACAAGAATCTTTACATAAATATAAATGTCACGCACTTTACGGCTGCCATGGATATGCAGGTGGGCACAGTGGCTACATCATCACACGGTTACAGATAGAGAAACTGGCAGACAAAATTGAGAGTAGATCCAAAAGCTTGGTGGGTTACAAACCCTTCAGTATCTACTCTGCCCTCAGTCACACAGAAACAAGGCACACAGCCGAAATGTCAAGGAACAATCACTTAAAATAGCATATTTTCCAAATATCTAAAAGGTCCTAACAGCATGCTACAACAGATACTTTATAGAGTCTGCAGGAAGCCATGACCTTTTGGGTATTTCTAAAACCAGAAGCAAGTAGGTTAAAAAAAAAAGAAAAGAAAAGAAAAAAGAAAAGCATGCACAAAGCTCACTAAATTTCGGAGAAAGCGTTCACTCCCTGAGCCAAGTCATAACTTATGCCAGAAAACTGTGATTACTGCACAGATCTTTGTGAACAGGAAGCTGTGTGGAGGGGAGCTGACTTAAAGGTGGGCTAGCAAGTATGTTACAACTCATCAAGAAGTCAGAGGAAGGGTTCCCTCACTATTTGATATACACGTTGCCTTAGTTTGATGAGATGTGTGTGACAATAGCCATGGCACCCCCAGGAGGACAGTGACCCTCAGGAGTTGCAGAGGTACTCACACATCTGTCCTCTTTTCTAACTCTCCTGAGAATGTGTCATGGAGTTACTCTAGAGGTCAGGAACTCCATCCTTACCCTCTCCGCTGGATCAACAGAGCCCGTCTGTCTCAAACTGTGTACTTGCAGAGCGGCTTCCCCCATCAATCAGGTGGATTTCCAACCCCCACCAATTACAGAGATACAAAGAGCCAGGGAATCATTTAGAGAGGCCTCTTGGGCCAGATGGAGAGGGCAGCAGGCAGGTCAAGGTCAGAGAGCTAAAGTAATACCTGCCCTGAAAGTTCCCAAGTTTGTCTCAGAGACCAAGCTTGTCTCAGATGAACGAACCAATGGGCAAACCAAGTGAAAGGCAAACTAGCCCACCAGGCCTTCAAGGATCCGGCCCCTCCTCCCTGCTTCCCTCACTCTTAATATGTCACTTGGTCTTAAGTACCTGGGAGTCAAGAAAGCATCAATGATGGGCTGAACTGTAAAACCTCCCCCTCGTTAGAAGCGGGGTCACTATAGACAAAACTAGATATGAGGCCATAGTGGAAGAGGGTAGACTCTGCTCCAATATGACTGCTAATGGGGATGTCTAATTTTTAAATTATGTATAATATAAAATTTAATGATATATAAACATGAGGGGGTACAAGTGAGTTTAGAGTCACAGAACCCAGAAGAGGGTACCGGAGCTGGAGTTACAGGTGGTTGCAAGCTAGCAGTGTCCCAGGAGTTGAACCTAGGTCCTCTGAAAGGGCAGAAAGCGCTCTTACCAACTCAGCCATCTCTCTAGCACCTATAAAGGAACTTTTAGACAAACACATAAGGAGAGAACTGTGTAAAGACTAGAGTTGATGCTCCCAAGGCCACGTAAGCCTGGAAGCCAGGAGAAAGGTCCCTAGCACCTACAGAACGACATGGCCTGGATGACAACGTCACTGAGGCTTCCCATCCCTAGAACTCAGAAAGGATAGATGACCATTGACCAGGACCCCCAGCCTGTGACAACGGGATGTGACAGCCTTAGCAAAACCTTGGCTGATGCCACCAACATGGGACCTTCCCTATCTGCAACCTTTGTACTCAGTCTGAAGCTGAGAGAGGTGGGAAGAGGCAGTGGGTTACAGTGACCCTGAAGAAATGGTCGGGCCAAATCCCTCTGTCACAGGTTCACAACCAACAAAACACTGATTCTGAGAGCACAGGACACTGTCCCACAAGCTCCCATGGCAAGGACTCAGGTCAGCCTTCTACTGAGATATCATGTCCCCTTAACGTCCTACTGCCCAGTTTCTACAGTCTGCAGTCTGAGCAGCAGGAAAGATCTCGTGTCTTCCAGGCAAAAGCCTGTCTCTGTCCCTTACCATCACATAAGGAAAATTAGAACACTCAGACTCTCCATACTTCCCACAGATCTCTATCAAGGACTTCCTGTTGTCTCCCCAGCCAACTGGAAAGCACTGGAGACTAGATATGGAATCTTAGGCATCAGGACATTTCCACATGGCCTGATACACATGCGCAGAAACCTGTTCAAAGTCCATTCCATCTCAGTCACTGAGTGAGCACCCACCTGCTACCCCATGGTCTTTGTAAAGGTGTGGGCAGCAGTAGGGGGCAGAGTGGCCCAAGTGTCACTAGTAAAAAGACTATTGCAACTATCCGTCACATCACAGTTGAACCATATTCTAGAATCTGGGAGAGGAACCTAGACACTGTACTTGAGGTAGCCACTATATGCTTTCAATATCAGAAGGAGACAGGATCAGCACATTTGTGGGACAAGTCTAGACAGTGTTAGTTGAACAGGGAAGTGGGGTGAAGGGGACTAGGTGCTCATGGAATTTGGGGGAAAGGATGCACAAAGAGTTAAAGGAGTCGTGACAGTCGGTCCCGGCATGGTGGTGTTCCACCTTGCATAGCTCCTGGCTCCCCATGTCCCCATGCCCCTGTGAACTCTTCTCCCACGTCCTTCTGGCTCCTACACCTCCTGTCTGCAGCTTGTGCTGAGTGGCTAACTTCTGTCACCTTCAGATACAGCCTGGCTCTGCTTAAACAAAGACACCCAAACCAGCTAGGAGGTGGTAATGACAAAAGGCAGCCCACACGGCAGGTTGTGGTGACAGAACATGGTGGCACCAGGCAGGCACAATGCATTCAGACAGTGGCAGACTAAATGACCTCAAAGAGCCTTAGACTATCTTCGCTGGGAGATCAAAGGCAGAGCAAGCCTAGCCTTAGAATAGGGGCCACCACAATGTGACCCCATACTATACCCACAACCTCACCGAGATAATCCCGGGCCTACTTCCTGCACTTTCCATAAACATGGGCAGAGAGAGACTTCTAGAAACACAGGCAGGGTCAGGTCACACATGGTGCACATTAAGGAACTTGGACTTGATCTAACAGGTATAAGAGAATGGGCACTCTGCTCTGTCGCCATTGTTTCTGGGCTGGAAGTTGTCCTTCCTCAAAACAAAACACTTAGATTCATGCCCTTTCAAACAGCTCACCAAGGAGGAGGAGGGTCCTGTCCCTGCAGGAGGGGGCAGCCATGCCTCCTCTACCATAGGGAAAACATACCACCCTTCAGGTCAGAACTCTTCCCAAGTCTGGGAGCTGGGCCTTTGCTCCTCCCCTTTCCAGTGGTAGAACCTCTACTTAGGTAACACTCCCCTCCCCTTCCATCCTGCCCCACCCCCCACCCCACACCCTGCCTCCACCCCAGCTGCACTACCCAAGGCCCTAGGAAGGGAACATTAGTAAGTTCATTTGCCCCCCACCCCCACCCCACAGTCTCAGCAGGAAAGAAGAGACGCTGCTCCTTTTACAAGGCTGTAGCTTAGGTAGGAAATGAAAAAGTGACTCCCTATTTCCCAAGCTGCCTCCCTCACCCGTCCACTTCTCCCAGCTGCTCCCACCCCCAAAAGAAACCACAGCACAGTTTGAGGACCCTGCGGGACAGGACCAGGTTTGTGTGCTGGAAAGCACACTGGTGGAGGAGCGGGGAGAGTTGCACTGGTGTTAATATGATCCACAGTGGACCCCTAGCAGGAGCCCACATAACAGCCCAGCTGAGGACCATGCCACAGGGGTCATGGAGAGAGAGAATAGACTGCCTCTCCCAGCAACCCCAACATGCATGCACACGAGCGCGCGCGCGCACGCGCACACACACACACACACACACACAGTGCACTGGCAAGAAAATCCCTAATGCTAGGCAATTACCTGCCTGTGATGTCCTGGGGACCCCAACAGAAAAGCTATTAGTCCAATTCCACTCCAAAGAGAGGGTGCAAGCCACTGACACTGTTGTCACTTTCTATACATTTCCAATTTAATGTCAGATTCAAGTTTGCAAAGTCTCTTTGAAAATAAGATTCTGGCTGGGCATGATGGCACACACCTGTAATCCCAGTACTTGAGGAGGCAGAGCCAGGCAGATCTCTGTGAGTTCGAGGACAGCTTGGTCTACAAAGTGAGTCCAGGACAGCTAGGGCTACACAGAGAAACCCTGTCTTAGAAAAAAGAACAAAAAAAAAAAAAAAAAGAGGAGGAGGAGGAGGAAGAAGAAGGAACAAAAAAAAAAGAAAAGAAAAGAGAATAAGATACTGGGCCCCAATGAGGCTTTTTCTAGCTGCGGTCCAAAGCATGCAATGCCTTGTGTCACTAAATCAGCCTCAGTGGGCAGGCCTATCCTTCACAAAGCCCAGGGAAGCAGAAAGCATTCCTCTGCCTCCCGGAGTCTGGATGTGTCACAAACTCCTAGTAGGTTGGATCAAGCATAATATCAAAGCACTCTGCCTTTGCTCTCAGAGAAGTATGCTGTCACCTCCTGTCCGCAGAGGAGGGCTAGTGAGTGATCACCCTAGCCCAAAACATCTGCCTGGTCCTTTCAGACAGAATCCCTCCCAGGAGACACAGGAGGAGACATGGATTCACCACCTTGCAGTCACTAAGTCAATGCCCCCTGCCCTCCCTCCATACTCAGGCCCCCATGGAGAGCCATGTGTCTCCCTGGGATTCCAGCTAAGGAAGGGCCAGATGGTGCTGCCACCACCTCCAGGGGAGGGTACAGAGGAAGCCGGACAGGAATAGGAGCTGCCTCACTCACAGCTATACCATTTAGGACAGGAAATACATTTTAAAAACATGATTTCTTCTTGAAGCATCTCAGATATGGAACACATAATGTCATCAGTCATTCCATTCATTCTTTCTTTTCTATTCACAAGGTTTTTCTCTCACCCCTAGACTATGAGCAAGCTCTTCATGAGCACAGTCTGTATCAGATTTGATCTGTTATCTTGGATTGTCACTTCCAGTACACTATCCTATTTAAAAAGCAAACAAACAAACAAACAAACAAACAAGCTAAGTGAGTGGGGTAGGTAGATGAATGAATAAATATTGAATAGTTGAGTAGATGAGCGGGTGGTGGGTGAATAGATGATGGATAATAATTGGCTGGGTGGGTAAATGAGTGGATATGTGGGGGAGTGGATGGATGGATGGATGGATGGATGGATGGATGGATGGATCGACAGACAACGGGTGGGTAGGTAGATGGATGAATGGATGACGGATGAGCAGGTGGGAAGGTGGATGAATGGGTTCAATAAATGGTCCTCAAATGTCTATCACACGCCAAACAGAGTGTGAGCCCCAGGGCATGTAGAGATAAATGGTATCTGTACCCAACTTCAGAGGCACTCATAAGACAACAAGGGGGAACCTCCACTGATCAACTAATTTATGGAAAGTCATGCAACGTGGGGAAGGGAGCAAAGGTCTCATCACAGAGAGAAGCTACACAAGTTGAGTCATGAAGAGCATGCAAGTGCCCTTTGGTCACTGGAGCTGTTGTGTGCTTTCCTGAACCTTCAGGGGCATTCCTTTGGTTGTAATCTCCAGTTCTTTCCCACAAACGAGCCTTCTGGAGTCAAGGCCTATCTTCTTTTTCCTCTCTTCCCCAAACAGTAACCAAGAAGCATAAAAATCTGAGAACACCTCACTAACAATAGCATCAGTGATATGACATGATACAGCGACAATGGTTGACAAAAGGGGCAGTAGTGGGAAGGATGTAGGATTTGGAGTCATAGTCTCTCAACTGGTAAAGTCCAGGGTCAAGCATCGCAGTCTCTGACTTGGAGAAATTATTCCCTCTGCTCCTGAGTTTCCCGTGAACAATGAGTCATTTGGAGCTGCCAATATAACAGCACTGTTTAAAAGGGTCAGTGATGTCACAAGACCCTGTCTCAAAAAATAAGTAAACTTTAAAAGTTGGGTATGATGGCACACACCAAGGCAGTCACACGCAGATCTCTGTGAGTTTGAGGCCAGCCTGGCTTACATATTGAGTTCCAGGAAAGCTAAGGTGACATGCTAAGACAAGATCCTGTCTCAAAATACAAACATACATACATACATACATACATACATGATTCTGTGGAAATGCATACAAATGACTAGTCTCTCTCTTTCTCTCTCTGTCTCTCTCCCTCTGTCTCTTTCTCTCTGTCTCTCTCTCTCTGTCTCTGTCTCTGTCTCTCTGTTACACACACACACACACACACACACACACACACACACACACATACACACCAACACACTTTGCCCCCAGGGTTAATCTATGCTTATATACAGCGCCCTGGGATTGGGTGCATCATTTACTTCCCACTCCCTTTTGGCTTATAGATCCAACTCCATCTCAGCTGGCCCAGTCTCCCAACCAAAAGGACTCCTTCCTGCTGTCATCCCACCCTTCTTGCCACCCTCCTTTAGGCTGTGAGTTCCTTTAGAGCTACACTGGGCTCTACAACCCTGAAGCCAAGCTCAGCACTTGCCAGAGTATCACTCAGAAATTGCTGGCTGGCAGACTGAGATATATATAGCTCCATGGGCAGAGTGCTTGCTTAGCATGCATGAAAGCCTGAGCCAAATCCCCAGCACTGCATACAACTGGGTGTGATGGTGTGCACTGGTAATCCCAGAACCAAAACAGTAGAGGCAGGGAGGTCACAAGTTCAAGATAGCAGTCTGGGATGCATGAGTTCTGGGAGGGAGGGATGAAGGGAGGGAAGACCGGAAGGAAAGAGGCCTGCTTGCATTACTGGCTAAATGAAACATAGGTTATGTTGAGGTCATCGGTATGATTCCTCCCCTCCCTCACCCGCCCAGTTAAGGGAGACTACATATAGCAAGCCAGGATGTCCTCAGTAAACATGGAAGTTTTCGATACACAAAAGAGCAAGCCTGGGGAAAGGGCAGCATGAACACTCGGCATGAAATAGATGTGAATTATTACAAGGAAGCTATTTTTAAGGCAGGAGTGAGAACTAACAATGGTCTAAAGTGATTGAGAAGTGGGATGTTCCTAGTCAGTGAAATATCTGGGAGTTCGAGAGAACCCCCAGCTCCAAGGAGACCAAGGAAGGCACCCTGGAGGACATGACCTGAAATGACTAAAAGGGTCCCTGTGGCCTCAGCATGTGCCAGCAACTATCAGAGTCCAGTGGGAAGGCTCACTTGAAGGCCGCTCAGGGGCAGTGAGCTACAGCTGATGAGAGTTTCCCCAGAGCCCAGCCTCCAATTCCAAGGTGGGCAGGGGCCTTCTCCACATCCTGGGACCAAGACACACCTCTGCAAGACGAGCTGAGAGTTCTGACAGGCCCCCAGGACCGATGAAACACAGAGGAAATGGCCAGGCGGCTTGGAGGATCACCCAGGGAATTGTCTGAAAGCCAGTCCTGCTATGCTCTCCCATTAGAACTGCAAACAGGAAAACTATTGGACCCACAAAACCTTTAATTTTCCCCCCATTTAGCTCAAAGACAGAGAAAATCCGCTCATCAACTTCTCCAGGCCAGGGGTGTGTTGTAGGTATCCGAACACTCTTTTCTGCCCCCTTGCTGCTCTGTAGTACAAAGACCTGACTGTCTTTGTCTACAAATCTTAAACGACAGTTCAGTAAAACACAAAATTAGTTAAGCTGCACAAAACATCATGAGGATTCTCTAGATAGCATCTTTTCTGTGCCAGGCACTGCTGCGTCTTGCAAGAACCTTCTACTTGACACGTGAGACCTGTAACAGTCTTCTCCTTTGTCACTCAAGGCGAGGACGGCTCCTGAGGCTGGGTGCCTGACTCCCGTGACAGCTGAAGTGCCAGACATCCCTACCTGAATGAAAACAGCCCGTAGATCCATAGGGAGTGGTACTATTAAGAGGCGTGGCTTTGTTGGATGGGTGTGGCCTAGATGGAGGAAGTGTGTCACTGAAGGTGGGCTTCAAGGTCCCAGAAGCTCAAGCCAGGCCTAGTGGCTCACCCTCTCTTCCTGCTGCCTGCCAATCTAGATATAGAACTTTCAGCTACCTCTCTAGCACCAAGCCTGCCTGCATGTCACCACACTTCCCACCATGAGATAACGGACTAAGCCTCTGAAACTGTTAGCCAGCCCTAACTAAATGTCTTCCTTTTTGAGAGTTGCCCTGGGTATGGAGTCTCTTCATACTAATGAAACTCTAAGACACTGAGTTATCCACTCATAGTTCACTGCACCTGCTGCCAACCCCAAGGAGTCCCCAACAATCCTAGACACACACACACACACAAAGCACAAATTTTGGTTTTGGTTTTGGTTTTAGTAAACATAATCTTGGCAAGAATCATGTCTGCCTTGTTCATTACTATAGATTGAAAGCATGTAATACAGGAAGACTAAATACATATATATTGAATGCGTTAGTTACTTTATTTATAGAGTTAGTTTCTTGGAGTGGGATGTTGACTAGCTACTTCAGCCCCGTAAGGCTTTTATTTGGGTCCACAGATATGGCTCAAAAGTGAAGAGCATTGCTGCTGTTGCAGAGTATTGGAATTCTGTTCCCATCACCCATATCAGGGACCTCACAACTTCCTGTAATTCTAACTGCTCACAGCTGCCTACACTGTAGCTCCAGCAGCTCTGAAGCCTTATTCTGAACTCCACGGGCACTCATACTCACATACCCACACACAGATATACATCTATAAATAACTAAATAGGATTAAAATAAGTGTTTAAAGAATCATAAGTTATTTCTTTGAACTTTACTAAATTAAGTGCAGTTCCTAGAAAGAAGCATCTTCAGGGAGGAAGGAAGGTGGCAGAAAGGGCTTGCAGTGTGGTGGGATGGTTGTCATTTGTCACAGTGGCTGGTCAGTGACTCTTGGCAGAAAAAAGTGAGGTAATCACATCTGAAACAGTTGTTGCTTTTTCATAGGGCTCCAGAGAAGTCTAGTACATCTAAATCCATTTTTCAAAAATCCCTTTAAATTCCAGGCATGGTGGCATATGCATTTAATCCCAGCACTAAGGCAGAAGAGGCAGGCAGATCTCTGTGACTTCGAGGCCAGCCTGGTCTACAGAGTGAGTTCCAGAACAGCCAGAGCTACACAGAGAAACCTTGACTCAAAAAAACAAAAAACAAAAAAAAATTTTTTTTTCAACGAGCTGGGTGTGGTGGTGCATGCCTGTAGTCCCAGCACTGGGGGAGGCAGAGGCAGGCAGATCTCTGTGAGTTCAAGGCCAGCCTAGTCCAGGACATCTGAGGCTACACAGAGAAACCCTGTCTCAAAAAAAAAAAAAAAAAAAAGAGAGAGAGAGAGAGAGAGAGAGAGAGAGAGAGAGAAAGAAAGAAAAATATCAAAAGCAGCTTTGATAGAGGTGCCCATAGCAAATCACAGTGAATGTACAAAACACCACTAATTGTTTGTTCTTTTTTTCAAGTTTTTTAGTTTAATTTATTTATACTTATTATTGCTTTATTTATATGAGTGTTTGCCTTCCTGTATGTCTGTGCACCATGTGCATGTCTGGTACCTTCAGAGGTCATAAGAGAGTTCAGATCCCCTGGAACTAGAGTTATTCCAGATGGTTGTACCAAGTCCTCTGCAAGAGCAACAAGGGCTCCTAACCACTGACCCAACTCTGCAGCCCCTAACTGTTCATTCTGAAATGGTAAACTTTATGTTGTATAAATTAAAATATATACTATAAATATCATTTTCATACATTATCAAATTAAGCTTACGCTGCTTGAGATCACAGCAATTCCTGTGTTCAGGTGCAGGGTTCAAGGTCACTGCTGTACATTGGACCCTGAGAGACGCCAGCAGGTCGGGGGGGGGGGGGGGGAGGAACACAACTTTCCCAACACTGCTTTTGAAAAGAAAGTTAGTACTCTGCCCCATAGAGACACCTTCAAGCCATAAGCTAGTAGCCACCTGGTAACAAACAACCCATTTTAGGACTTCAAAGAACAAAGCAAAGGATGGGTATCCCCGGTGGGGACAGGCAGTGGCTGGACCACACAACCCGAAGAAATAGGAACTGCTAAGAATGGGTAGTGAGTGTCTGTTTAGGGCCAAACATGGACCCACTGAGTCACTGAGAGTTCTCCATACTCAGGATGCTGAGGTCCCAAGGAGGGAGGAGGGTAGCAAGTCCATAGATGAGGTAGGTCCACGGAAAGTCAGCTGACCCTCCCTGGCAGTCAAAGCTGGTCTCAAAGTTGCTTCTTTGTCTGTCGTGGCGACATCCCAGATCCTCAATATGGCATTGACTCTGCCTCCCCTACTCCACAGGGCTGTGCTTGGTTGAAGACAGCTGAATTCACTCCTGTGTTCTCTGAGTGAGTTTACCAAGCGTCTCCTTATACCCGGAATGCTCTCCCCACCCCATCCTCACTCTTTTATTGACTCCCAGGAACCCAAGACCAAAGTTTGTTTTCCAGGTTGTCTTTATTGACTCCCTGGGTTTTGGCGTCTCAGCTTTCCAGTTATAAAATGGGGAGGTTGCACAGTGTCAGAAATGCCATGACCTCTAGAAAAATGTCTTCTGGGAAGTGGGCAATGCGACCTTCTAAGGCTGTTCCATCAAATCCTCTGTCCACAGGCAGCTATTCACTAGAGCAGTGGTTCTCAGCCTTCCTAGAGCTGCAGCACTTTAATCCAGTCCCTTGTGTTGCGGTGACCCCCAACCATAAAATTATCTCATTGCTATCTCATAACTGTAATTTTGCTACTGTTACAAATCGTAATGTAAATATCTGATATGTAGGATATCTGACATGTGACAGGTCTCAAACCACAGGTTCTCTGAGTGGCAAAAGTGAACCCCAGCCCCTCAATCTTGTGCTCTTGCCAAGCTTGAATCTACAGAAGCCACTGTCCCGTGGTGAATAAGTTAAACACCAAAAGAATTATCACCTTGCAAGACTGAACACAATGAATATATTAAATCAAAATACGGGTCATGATACTAATGAAGCACCATCAACAGCAGACAGAAACTAACACAAGTGAGTCAGTTTGTGAGGATTGTTCTAGAAGAGGAAAATAACCACAAACTACTTCTGCCTTGCCCATATCAACTACAGAAAAGGCCTTTATAATAAATGAGAAGGGGAGAGCTGGTAAGATGACTCAGTGGGGAGGGGTTCTTCACCAAGCCTTACAACCTGAATCCAGGCCCTGGAACCACAAGGCAGGCTGAAAGAACAGACCTCTGCAGGCTGTGCTCTGGGTTTTTTTGTTTGTTTGTTTGTTTTGTTTTGTTTTTTGAGACAGGGTTTCTCTGTGTAGCCTTGGCTGTCCTGGACTCACTTTGTAGACCAAGCTGGCCTCAAACTCACAGCGATCTGCCTGCCTCTGCCTCCCAAGTGCAGGCTGTCCTCTGACCTCCACATGCACACTGCGGCATGTGAGGCCCCCCCATAAGCAAATAAATAAGTGAAGAAGGAATTGTAAATCAGGATATTAGGGTCTCTGTGAAATCAATGACTATCAGTTATGGCTTGACGCAGAGGGAATGCTGTGGGGGTTGGGTGATTTGTGTAGTACCAGGGATTAAACCTAGGGTCTCCCTGCATGCTGGGCAAGCACTCTGCCACTAAAGATATATCTCAACCCTTTTTATTTTTACTTTTAAATTTTGAGACAGGCAGGAAGCAGTAGCGCACATCTGTAATCCCAGCACTCAGGGAGGTGGAGGCAGGCAGCTCTCTGTGAGTTGGAGGCTAGCATGGTCTACAAAGCAAATCTAGGACAGCCAAGGCTACACAGAGAAACCCTGTCTAAAAAAACCAAACAACAACCAAAATTGAGACAGAAATTCACTTAGATGCCTAAGATAAATTTGAATTCTCTATGTAACCCTGGCAGGTCTTAAACTTGCAATCCTCCTGCCTCAGCCTCCTAAGTATCTAGGGTTATCAACTTGTGATACTAGGCCTAGCTTGGTGGGGAAATTTTAAATATAAAAACCAGAATGCCATATCCAACCCACTGGCCAATCCTAGCGCCTCAAAGATAGGCAAGCCAACATAAGGCATTGTGTAGTGTAAGCCCATAGCTTCGCTCAGACATCTACCAGGCCAACACTGAGCCACAGAATCTGATCAAGCCTCCATATCTAATTAGTGTTTCTAATATACATGGACAAAAGGTACAGAATGAGAAAGAACCCAGCAATTCCAGGGGAACGATGACCCAGTGCTTTCCACAAAGAAATGTCAAGGAAAGATTGCTACGGATCAAAAGAAGCTAAAGTAATTTACTAATAACGCCAGTGCCTGCGGCTGGGGAGTTGGCTCAGTCAGTGTCGTTTGTGCCTATAATCTCTGCTTGCCAAAGGTCAGCCCCACCCCTGACCCATGTGCTCAGTACTAGGAAGCCAGACAGGAGGATCCCTCGGCTTGTTGAGCAGCTAATCTAACCAAATCAGCAAGTTCCAGGTTCAGTGAGAGCCCCTGTCCCAAAAAGTAAGGTGGGGAATGGTTGAGGAAGGCGCCTGTCATCAGCTGCTGGCTACTACATGCACGTGCACACATAGCGACACATACAGGAACACGTTCAAACCAAAAAACAAAAACTTTTAAGTTAAAAGAGAGAGAGAGCAAGGTATAGTGGCACTCTCATTTAAGCACAGCATTCAAGAGGCAGAGACTCAAAGGCCACTGTAAATCTGAGGTTAGCCAGGTCTACATAGTGAGTTCCAGGCCAACTAGAGCTAAGAAGTAGGATCCTACCTTTAAAAAAAAAAAAAAAACAAATAATGTCTGGATACCTGTAATCTCAGCACTCGGGGAGGCAGAGGCAGGCAGATCTCTGTGAGTTCAAGGCCAGCCTGGTCTACAAAATGAGTCCAGGACAGCTAAGGCTACACAGAGAGACCCTGTCTCAAACAAACAAACAAACAAACAAACAAAAGACAAACAAAAAAAAAAAAAGAGAATAGTGTCTGGGCCGAGTTGGGTCCTGAGTCAAACAACCAGGTTAACTGCACAGACATGACAATGAAACATCTCAGGGAACAGGTGACCACTTGAGTCCACAGAGGCTGCCATAGCAGAGCATCTCAGACAATGTCACTTACAGCTCACATGCTAGAAGCCAGAAGTCCAAGATCAAAGTACAGCTCCACCAATGTGGGAGTCTCCGATTTAAAAATAGCATCTTCTTACTGGGTCCACACAGCACAAAGTCAGGCCTCTTTGATAAGAATACCAACCATATTCATGACCTAACCAATCCTTGAAGGCCCGCCTGTCAATACCACCATGCTGGGTACTAGCTTCCGACTTAGAGATTTTTTTTTTAATTATTTATTACATTTGTTTTATTTGTTTAGCGTGTGCATGGGGGGAAGGGCAGATGCACAGGTGCCACAGCACATATGTGGAGGTCAGAGGACTTTCAGGAGCCAGTTCTCTTCTTCCTCCATGTGGGTCCTGTGAACTGAACTCGGCTCATCAAGCTTGACAGCAAGCGCCTCTACCCTCTGAGCCATCTCACTGGCCTTGGGTTCCTGGGGGCAGGGGGTATTGTTTGTTTAATACAAGGTTGAAAGTGGCCCAGACTGGCCTCCAAAACTCTGTGCAGCTGAGGATGGCCTTGAACTTCTCATCCTCCTGACTCTAACCTACCAGGTGCTGGGAATAAAAGGATGAAAGCCATAGGGAAGGTGAAAATCAACACCCAACGCTGACCTCTGACCTCCATACATGTACAGAGACATGCACATGCCTACACCCACACCCATGCACACCCATGCACACCCATGCACACATATGCACATGGGGCAGTGAGGAGGAGAGAGAGGGAGAGACAGAGTAATGGTGGAGAGTCTAGCCTGGCAAGAAATGTGAATGGCACAGATCTAGATAGAAAACAAAATTTGTCTTCGCCAAATTCCTCTCTGTAGCCAAATCTCTATTGTTTATGTTGGCTTTAAAAGAATGTTTTGTTTTCTTTCCTTCTAAATTTGAGTTTAGACTAGCTGTCCTAGAAAATAACTGTTTGTTCTTGAAAGGGTTGTGTGTTCTCGTTCAGGCAGCTGCCATACAGCAGGGAGAATCGAGTGCAGAGGAGGGAAGGGTGGGAACACAGTCCTTGGGCATGATGGGTGAGGGCGGAGGAAGGACAGGAGCAGGAGGCTGAGACCGTGCCACCCAAGAGCCATAGAGCTGCCTCTGCATGAGATGGAAGAGGAGGATCCTAGGGACAGGCCAATGCCAGACTCGTGTGACCCAGAAGGAAGGGTGCCGAGGAATGGATGAAGGACCAAGATAAGCCCTTAGTTGTAGGGAATTGAGGGAACGGCTCACGGAGAGGTTAGTTCCAACTATCAATCCTCCTGAGAGGACCACCTAATAATGGAAAATAGCCAAGGAGGTCAAGCTGGGGACAGGAACTGGTAACACAGGAGAAATCCAGAAAGGGACCGTTCTCTGCCTTCTACATTCTGAGGGCTGATGTCTCCTGTAGAGATATGAGTCCTTAATATGTAGAGACCTCTGAAAACAACCCCATCTAGTAAGAGGAGGGGGTCTTTTTGTTGCTTGGTTTTGGGGATTGCTGTTGTTGTTGTTTTGGTTACTCTGTGCAACACTGGCTGTCCTGAAATTCACTCTGTAGACCAGGCTGGCCTTGAACTCAAAGAGATCCACCTGCCTTTGCCTCCTGACTGCTGGGATTAAAGGTGCGCGCCACCACCACCCAGCATAGATAGAGGTTTACATTTGGTAGTCTCTTCTTCCCTCCTGAGGGCATTTCAATACATTACCAGTCTTAGGAGAATTAGTAGAAGAATTAGGGATGTTCCCAGACTCCCCAGCGACAACAACTCAGGGAAAAAAGACAGTTGCCCTTTCTTTCTGTACCTGCAAAGGCAGTATGGTAACAGTAGTGACAACTAAGGAACAAGTTTCATGGCCTCAATGCACCAGCACAGAGGGCTACCCAGACACCCAAAGAGGCACAGGGGCTCTGAGGAGCAAGGTGGGATCCTCAAGCCAGGAGATTCCAATAGTAGAATGATACCCACAGCACAGAGCTGGACTGTTAAATGCACTGTGCCTACTCACTGTTGGTTTCCTGATACCAAGTATAAGGTATCTTTCCAGACCAGAGAGCAGTCACCAAAAAGTCATTTTTGCAGCATAGCTAATATTGTTATTGTTACCCTAGTTCATCACTAGAAAACACCAAAGCTTAATTGCAATACCTGTCATGATGTTAGTCTCAACTGTGCAATTGCTGAGATCCAAAGTCACCTGATTTAACTGAAGTGAGAAGACCATCCCACTGTGAGTGGCACCATTGCCTAGTGTATTTGTTTTCTGCTGTTGTGATTAAATACCAATGCAACTTGATATGACCAAGGCAACTTAAGAATTTAGTTTGGCTTACAGATCCAAAGGAAGCATCGATAATGGCATGGGAGAGACAGCATCAGGTGGCCAGAGGAGAAAGCTAAGAAATCACATCTCCAACCACAAATGTGAAGCAAAGAGAAGCAACTGGAAGTGGGGTAAGAGCATAAAGTCTCAAAGCCCACCCCCAGTGACATACTTCCTCCTCCAGCAAGGGTCCACCCCTTAAAAGTTTCATAGCGTATCTAAGCAGTTTCACCAACTAAGTCAAAACATTGCAGGTGGGGACCAGTGTTTCTCACTGAAGCTTCCACCATCCGGGACTGGGATCCTGGCATCCCAAGAAGTGGCACGGTATAAGCATCCATCACTCTCTGCAGTGTCATCAGCTGCCTCAGGCGTCTACAACTGTGACTCCTCAGCAGTGACGGACTGGGACCTTGATCTGAGAGGCAGAAAAAGTCCTATCTCCCTTAAGCTGTTTTAAACAGCTCAAGAGAAGTAAATAAAACACCCACCTACCCAAACTGCTATATAGGGAAGGATTACAATGCTCTTAAATTTCAGTTAAATGGATTATTGCTTATTGTGTAAGTTTATGTCAAAATGTGCCTACTCTTTCACTGATTTAAAGGAACATAAACACTTTGTTTTTTAAGACTATGCTGGTGACTTGCCTGGGTTTGGTCTCCAGCACCACAAAAGCCAAGAGTGGTGGGGCTGGAGAGATGGTTCAGTGGTTAAGAGCACTGCCTGCTCTTCGAAAGGACCCAGGTTCAATTCCCAGCACCCACATGACAACTCACAACTGTCTGTAACTCCAAGATCTGACACCCTCACACCAATGCACATAAATTAAAATTAAATAAAAAAACATTAAAAAAAAAAAGAATGGTGATACATTCCTATAATCACAGAACTTGAGAGGTGCAGGCAGGAGAATAAAAAGTTAAAAGTCACCCTTGGCTATACAGCTAGTTCAAGGCCAGCCTGAGATACACGAGACCTCTCTGTCTCAAGGAGGGGAAAGACTGGAGACTGTGAGTAAATCTTGATGCTGGAAGTTCTGTTAGGGGTGGGGTGGGGAGTCTACCCCCAGTGCCATGATTATAGTCATACCCTGCAATTCCAAGAAGAGAGATCTCTTTCTCAGGTTTGCTATTGCTGTGATGAAACACCATGAGTATGAGTGACTTGGAGAGGAAAGGGTCTATTTGGCTTACACTTTTCATCACTGAAGGAAGTCCAGACAGGAACTCAAGCAGCGCAGGAACCTCGCAGCAGGAGCTGATGCAGAGACCATGGAGGGGTGCTGCTTACTGGCCTGTTCCTCATGGCTTGCTCAGCCTGTTTTCTTATGGAACCCAGGACCACCAGCCCAGGGGTGGCCCCACTCACAAAAGGCTGGGCCCTCCCCCATCAACCACTGATTAAGAAAATGCCCTACAGGCTTGTACAGCCCCGTCTTAGGGAGGAATTTTCTGTTCTTTTATTTTTTTAAGATTTATTTATTTATTTATTTATTCATTCATTCATTCTTTCATTCATTATGTAAACAGTGCTTTCCCTGCATGTACATCTGCAGGCCAGAAGAGGGCATCAGATCACATTATAGATGGTTGTGAGCCACCATGTGGTTGCTGGGAATTGAACTCAGGACCTCTGGAATAGCAGTCAGTGCCCTTAACCTCTAAGCCATCTCTCCAGCCCTGAAGGAATTTTCTTAACTGACTGTTCCATCTTCTCAGATGATTTTAGCTTGTGTCAAGTTGACATAAAATTATCCAGCACACTAGAAAATCATAAAATATTAGATAATATATGTTTTTAATTTTCTGTATATGTGGAAGGCAATTGACATCAAGTGTCTTCTTTAATTGCTCTCTACCCTATTTATTTCTTGTTACATTTCATTTATTTAGTATTTGTGTGTGTGTGTGTGTGTGTGTGTGTGTGTGTGTGTGTGTGTGTCTGCTTGTGCTCATGCATGCCATAGAGTGCATGTGGAGGCCAAATGACAACTCGTTGGACTTGGTTTTCTCATATCACCATGTGGGTCTAGAGGATGGAACTCAGGTTGGCCCAGGTTTACCTACTGAGCCATCTTACCAGCCCGCCACCTTATTTCTTGAGACAGGGTCTCACACTGAACTAGAGCTCATCAGTTAGATTAGATTGACTGGTTGAGAGCACCAGGGACTGTGCTTTCTCCACTCCTTCTTCCTGCCCCCAGCACTGGGTTACAAGTGTACACTAGCACACCTGGCATTTTTCCAGACTAAGCCATCTTCCCAGTCTAAATTTTAAGAGCTGGTGCATAATTCAGAAGGCATGTGGAAATATCTTCAGATCCCTCATGGAACGTGCCACGGAGGGCAGAGACAGTGGGTCTCTTCTAAGCATTCACTTAGTGCCTCACAGCGTCTGACCAAGGGGAAGCTTCCCTTCCCTCATTGCCACACATTTCTTCTGGTCCTTCCACTTGTTGCTACCACTAACTGCACTGCTGGAAGACCCAGGCTACTCTCCTTCTCCCCAGCACATGCAGCAAGGAGTGAGTGGAGCGGGAGGACCATCTGATCAACATGCAGACAGCTATAATAGGTCTGTCTGCTCACCCCTCATAGACTAATCCAATCAATCTCCCTTTATAATATAAATTTATATATTATATATTATAATTACATATTATACACACACACACACACACACACACACACACACACACACACACATATATATATATATATTCCTCTGCCCTAGTACAGTTACCAAGCACACTTCTCAAAGACAGAAGATCCCAGAGTCTAAACAACACCAAGAGGCAAGGATAAAGTTTGACAGTTGACTGTGGCTGGCTGAGTGACTCCCAGACTATAGAAAACATTAGGGCTGTTGAGACCCTCAGGCGCAGTCTCAGCACCTGGAGAAAGTTTCCATCCAAGATGGTTCCTGGAAAGCCTTAGGAGCCCTGTGACAAATCCTGCCCACCCTGACTTCCAGCTGAGACGACTCCAGGGGGTAAAGTCACAAGAGTCACAGCACACGCAATATATGCATACATATATAATGTATATCACACACACTCACACATGCAACGGGGATTGTTTTCTGCTATGGAAAAACTGCAACCACCCCAGAATCTTAAAGAAAGTATGCACACACTGCCTTTCCTACTTGGCCTTTTAAGCACTAAATGAATTTAATTTGTCAATTGACCCCAGGTCAGTTATTGTTTAGTTATGCATCTACTCAAAAGTCTGGGGCCAAAAAAATGCCTGCTCAAAGATCAAGCCTAAACCCCTCTGGGACAATTTTAGAAGGTGAGTGATGGAGGACACCTGCCATAGACACCTCTGCTGGTGGAAGGGACCCTGGCTGCCTTCTTTTAGGTATTGAATAGATGTCCTCACACCCACAGGGAGAAGGAGGAATATGAATGGAGGAGGCCAGGAAGGAAGGGAGGGAGGGAAGGAGGGAGGGAGGGAGGTTGGGAGAAAGGGAGGGAGGGAAGGAGAGAGGAAGGAAGGAAGGAAGGAAGGAAGGAAGGAAGGAAGGAAGGAAGGAAGGAAGGAAGGGAGGGAGGGAGGGAGGGATTCTATACCTAGCGTACAGCAGGAAACCTGAACTCCATTTCACAGCTACAAACACCAACCACCGATCTGCTGTCTCTACTCATCAGGAAGGCAAAGCAAGAGGCAAGCCTGCCTTGGTCTCCTTCTAGCTGCTCACGTCACTTGCCATGTGCCCTGAGTCACCAAAGTCTCAAAGCTAGAGAGTGCTTCTGACTCTGTCACCACGTATTCAGACCTACCTGAATCAATGTTGTCAACACAATTCCCATCTTGGCTTCTTTCTGCCGCTATGATAAAACACTGGCAACTTAAATTTTATTTATCTATCTATTTATTTATTTATTTTACATTGGTGTTCTGTCACCATGTATAGATGTCTGAGGGTGTCAAATCGCCTGTAACTGTAATTTCAGACAGTTGTGAACTGCCAATGTGGGTGCTGGGAATTGAACCTGGGTCCTTTAAGAAGAGGCTCCTAACCACTGTCAGTGCTCCTAACCACTGAGCTGTCTCTCCAGCCCCAAAACACTGGGAACTTAACAGATGAAGGATAATGGGCTTACTCTGGGTCACATTTCCGGAGTGTACTCCATCACAATGGAGAAGCCATGATGGCAGGAGTGTGAAAGAGCTGGTCACATGCATCCACATTCAGGAAGCAGAGAGTGAGGAGTGTTTCCACTCAGCTAGCTGGCTCAGTTTTATCCTGGTATGAAGCCCAGGGGTTGGTGTCACCCACTCTTATGGTGGGTCTTCCCTCCTCAAGCAACCTAACCAAGATAATCCCTCACAGGTGTCCCATGGGTTTGTCTTCCAGGTGACCCCAGATCCATCAAGTTGCCAGTCAACACTAACCATCATGCTTCCTTTGCCCAGAACTGTAAAACATGGGCAGTAAGCTTCAAAGGCAGGAGAACGGAGAGTGGCAAATGCCTGCAAGCATGAAGGATCCTTCTGAGCAGACCTAAGACTCCATGAGGCTTCCAAGAAGTGGGGAGGTGAATGAGCAAGTGGAGGGAGGTTACCCTGCTAGCCGTCCTCAGCCCTTGAGATTCTCACATGCCACAGATTTAGTGTTAGCAGAAAATGTTGTGATATAATAGGAATACAGCATTCCTGTGGCGTCACAAAGCTCACAAGGGATCCTCGCTCCTAACTAGACCTACGAAGGGAGGCCACATGGCCACCACCTTACAGAATGGTCACAGCCTTGGATCCCCACCCCTTCCTTGTGGCACCATAAATAACTGATCCCACCTTCCCATATCCATGTGTCACCCCTTAATATTTCCCAAGCATGAGAGTCATTTTTCTCTGATGTCTGAATAATCACAGGACAACTTCAGTCCCGGAGTCCATTCTCAAGTTGGGACACTTAACAGCTAGTGCTACAGTTCATTGATTTGCTGTTCCTAGGTTTTCTTAAGGACAGAATCCTCTGGGTGTGGTAGCGTATACCTTTAATCCTAGCGGGGGCAGGAGAGGGGAAATGGGGGAGAGGAGGGACGCAGGGGGGAAAGGGGAGGGGGCAGAGGCAGAAGCAGGTGAATCTCTGTGAGTTCGAGGCCAGCCTGGTCTACAAAGCAAGTCCAGGACAGCCAAGGCTACACAGAGAAACCCTGTCTTGAGAAGGAGGAGGAGGAAGAAGAGGAGAAAGAGAAGAAGAAGAAGAAGAAGAAGAAGAAGAAGAAGAAGAAGAAGAAG
>OU015742.1:121330256-121344855 GCA_907169655.1 Acomys percivali
AGAAGAAGAAGAAGAAGAAGAAGAAGAAGAAGAAGAAGAAGAAGAAGGAAAAGAAGAAGAAGAAAAAGAAGAAAAAGAAGAAAGAGAAGACAGAATCCTCTTTCTAGTGTTTATTCTGTAATTGGCTGGGGTCCTGGCATGTGTAGCTTTCTCTAAACTCTTACATATTATGGAGATTTGGAATATCTCTCTGTCTCTCTGTCTCTGTCTGTCTCTGTCTATCTGTCTGTCTGTCTGTCTGTCTCTCTCTCTCTCTCTCTCTCTCTCTGACAGAGCCTCATTATGCAGCCCAGGCTGACCTTAAATGCATGATCCTTCTCCCTCAGCCTTAAGCTCACAGAGAGTTCATCTGTCATGACAGAAAGAGCACAGAAAACAGAGCAGTTCACATGGCCCAAGAAGAAATAGGGAAAGTCCTATCCCCCAGCACAGCCTCAAGAAACTTCTCCCAACTAGACCACACTTCCCAATGACCACACCTCCCAAAGACCTCACACCCATAAACCACACCTCCCAATAATCATACCTATGGCCACACCTTCCATAGACCCCATGTCTCAATGACCACACTTCCCAATGAACACACCTCCCAATGACCTCACACTCATAGACCACATCTCCCATAGACCACACATCCCAATGACCACACCTCCCATAGACCACACTTCCCAATGACCACACCTCCCATAGACCACATAGCCCAATTACCACACTTCCCATAGACCACACCCATGACCATACCTCCCATAGACCACATATCCCAATTACCACACCTCCCATAGAACACAACTCCCATAGGCCACACCTCCTATTTGCACCATCTTACAAAAGCATCATTGTAGCTGGGCATAGTGGCTCACAACTTTAATGCCAGCATTCAGGAGGCAGAGGCAGGCAGATCTCTATGAATTTGAGGCCAGTTGGTCTACAAAGTGAGTCCAGGACAGCCAGGGCTACACAGAGAACCCCTGTCTCTGTCTGCATGTACACCTACATGCCAGAAGAGGGCATCAGATCTCAATTTAGATGTTTGTGAGCCACCATGCAGTTGCTGGAGAATTGAACTCAGAACCTCTGGAGGAGCAATCAGTGCCCTTAACCTCTGAGCCATCTCTCCAGCCCCAGAAACCCTGTCTCTAAAACAACAATAACAACAAAAGTATCATTGTACTAAGAATCCATCAAGGAATTAATCCATGTATCAGGCCAGAGAAGAGTCGGGGGCCAATCATTCCCCAAAAGCCCATCAGCTGATAACCAAGTACAGAAGCCTTTGAGGAACATTTTATATTCAAATCATAACATCTCTCCACAAACCAGGCAGCCCAGTGGTACCAGCACAGACTTGAGGCCCTATGGGCTTATTATTTAAAATACCAGTCAGGCTCCTTCCAAGCAAAATGATTTGTCACTAGGCCCTCTAAACTGCCATTCTTCGGGAATGGACCATAGATAATCAAACTTAGCACATAGACTCTTACAATAGTCTGTTATGTGTTCATTTACTATACTAAGTACAATAGATAAAATATCAAAAGATATGGATGCACAGAAAACAGACAGTACAGTGGCTGGGGGGACACTAAGTATTCTCACCATGTTTATAATAATTGTCTTTACTTAAATAAACTAGCAAATTGCAAATATGTGAACTTAAAAAGGCACAAAATTATGCAAAGTCTGTAAACTTGAGAAATCCAGGGGCTAGAGAGATGGCTCAGTGGTTAAGAACATTTCCTGTTTTTCCAGAGGACCTGAGTTCAGTTCTAAGCACCTACATTGGGCGGCCTACAACCATCCATAACTCCAGCTCCAGGGTATCCGAGGCCCCTTCAGGCCTCTTCAGCCATCTGCATGCACATGCACATCCCCATACACAGACACACAGACACATAATGAAAATTAAATCTTGAAGAAGAGGAAGCCAGTGGTGGTGGCACACCTTTAATGCCAGCACTTGGGAGGCCGAGACAGATGGATCTCTATGAGTTTGAGGCCAGCCTGGTCTACAGAGTGAGTTCCAGGACAGCAGAAGGCTATATAGAGAAATCTTGTCTCGGAAAAACAAAACAAAACAAAACAAAAGGAGGAGAAGGAGAGAAAGAAGGCATTGTCACTATCACCCATGCTCTAGTCAGAGTCAGTTTGGCAGCCAGGCGTGGTGGCAGCACTCAGGAGGCAGAGGCAGGTGGATCACTGTGAGTTTGAGGCCAGCCTGGTCTACAAAGTGAGTCCAGGATAGTCAAGGCAACACAGAGAAACCCTGTCTCAAAAAACCAAAAAAAAAAAAAAAGAGTCAGTTTGGCTGCATCGATGAAAGGGGGGATGTCAAGGTGTGGCTCCTGAAAACACATCAAGCACAGCAAGAAGCTGGCACTTCTGGTGGTGGTTGTTGGAACATCTCAGAGTCATCTTCCTCCAAGGCACA
The DNA here is from genome assembly GCA_907169655.1 of Acomys percivali. NCBI lineage: Eukaryota > Metazoa > Chordata > Mammalia > Rodentia > Muridae > Acomys > Acomys percivali. The sequence continues at coordinate 121,332,685 of OU015742.1, forward strand.
CTATAAACTAGAATATGAGAGAGTATTCTCTCTTGATAAACTCTTCTTCGCTACAGCCCCAGAAACAGAGAGACAGGCTGTCTAGCTAAGTTCACACTCAGGAATCCCACTGCAGCTCTCGACTACATCTGTCTGCCTGTCAGCTCCCTACCATCCCTGCTGTGATTCGGAGATGTCACAACATGAAGGAAGAAATGCAAAGTCAGCCGCAAGTGCAGTTAATTACATGATATCACATAACTGAGTTGAATGTGTTCACTGGCAACTCCAGGAGGCCATAATCCTCAATCCAGGTCCCGTGAGTTCCCAGGTGATGGGACCTGATTCTTGCCTTTGAGGATCTGGCAGCTGTAAGGTTAAGGTAAAGATAACACAATCAAGCCAGATGCTGCCTGGTTGAGGATCCTGACCACGGCCCTGCCAACGTTCAAGTCACGTCTTGTCTGAAAACGTGGAGCGCGGCCGCAGCTCCTTCACCCTGCCCGTGTCTCACACACATTTAAACCGCATTGCAGCAGCCATCACTCACTCTCTCTGTTTCTGTTTGCTGCTCTTCCTAAGCTCTTTCTCCCCAGAGGGGCTCCCAGTTGGTAAAAAATTTAAGACAAAAGGTACACTGGGTGCTCACCGATCAGAACACAGGTCGTTTTGTTGTTGGTTTGTTTCTATGAGTCAGGGTCTCACTGTGCAGCTCTGGCTGGCCTGGAAATCACTATGTAGACCAGGCGGACCTTGAACTCCACCTGTGTGGATAGACATGAGATGGTAAACATTTTACCTGGCAAATAACAGTCTATTACCTCAATGATACTTTTGAACAGTTCCCAAAAGGAATAGGTGCAATTTTATAATATTTAACAGTATTTATTCACTATAATAAAAATATTTGACTAAGCAAAGAGGACAACAATATAACTTTGATTTGTTCAAAGTCAAAATCCCATAATCTAAAGCGATTACATCAAAGGCTATCTGATATCCGCAGCTATCAAAACAAGTGTAGTGGAATACTTACAGTAAGGACAAAGACAAAAGTTCCCCCCAGAGAAACAAGGAAATGGTATCTAAACATAGACAAGCCTTTTAGCATTGGTGGCGCCTTTAATCCCAGCACTGTGGAGGCAAAAATCTCTGAGCTCAAGGTCTAGTTTGCATAATGAGTTTCAGGCCAACATAGTGAGACCCTGTCTCAAGAAAAAGCAAAATGAGCCTATTGTGGTGGGAGCATGGCTGCCACTTGGAGAGGCAGAGATAGGTGGATCTCTGTGAGTTCAAGGCCAACCTGGTCTACGAAGTGAGTCCAGGACAGCCAAGGCTACACAGAGAAACCCTGTCTCAAAAAAACAAAGAAGAGGAGGAGGAGAAGGAGGAGGAGGAGAGAAAGAAAGAAAGAAAAAGACAAAACAACAATGGCAGAGAACAGGGCCATCAAGTAAAGGCACTTGCTGCCAACTCTAATGATCTATGTTCCATATCTGGACCCACACTGTAGAAGGACAGAACGGTGGCAAGTTGTCCTCTGACCTGCTATGGCATGCATCTCACACACACACACACACACAGACATGTACACGCACACACGCACGCACGCATGCACCACGCCCTAAACAAACAAGCAAACAAATGTAAAGATTCATCGAGTCCCCAAATGCTGACAGTGCTTAACCTCTAGGGGAAAGGAATTCATTTCTTGGTTTGTGTTCTCTTCCATTTATAAATTTTCTGCCCTCAACACATATCATCTTCGAGTCTGAAGAGAATTGCTTTTTAATCTTTTAATCAGATAAAGAAATCAATACATTTTCCTCTGAACAGAACAGAGAGAAGGACAAAATGGCTAATGCTAATGTCATTGATCAACCCCCGCCAACAATTATCACTTGGATGTTAGCTCAGGGCTCCCTCACCCCGGCTTCCCATGGGGAGACCTTGTGCTGTCAGGGCAAAGGATGGGGCCAGATAACAGTATGTAGACATGCCTTTGATGTCCTCAGCTGTCACTGGGACAGCAGACCAGGGGAGACAAAAGCTCACTATTCCAGCTTTGACCACAGCCGGACTCCAGGCTCCCCACCTTTTCATACTGCCAGGCTCTCTGGTATGACCTCTGCCCCCACACACAAAGGCCTCATTCAGCGGCACGGCCAGCCATGCTGGAAATTCTCTCCAGATTCAGCCATTGAGAGAATTTGTTGTTTCCAAACTAGCTTTGTGTTTCCATGACTCAACTGGACTGAGAGAGGGGTTTTGGAATGAACTGATCAAGAAACATAATGTCTACCAAAATTAGCATAGTTTGGGATTCATAAAATTTTTTCAGGGCAAGGAAATTCCAGATACATTTTGTATAATTGTGTGTGTGTATGTGTGTGTGTGTGTGTGTGTGTTTACTTCTTCAGTGAACACATCTGTGTATTAGAACATTTTTTTAAAGTCATCAGTAATCTTAACAAATGGAAACTCACATTCCCAAGACTGCATTTAAATTTCACATATTGCCAACCCAGGTTTCCAAACCAACTGCTAAAACCTCGTTAGTGGGTCTGATAGGAGCTGATAGCTAAAATTGGCAGCAGTTTGGGCAAATTAGTCCCTGAAGGAGCTCAGGCAGGTCATGCCCATGCCAACCACAAGGTTAACATCACCCTACAGGTCAGGGTGCCCCAGATCAGCCCAGGATCCTGCAGGCTGCCAGGCACCATCAGCACAGCCGTGCTGCCTGCCCTGATTCATGTCCTCACTTAACCACCACACAGTCCTGACTCACAGAGTCCTAAAGCTGACCTGTGTTCATGACTATCGGATGCCTTGAGTTACCTAAACAAACACATATTTGAGTTTATCATAAACAATACCAACTTTGTTTTCTGAAATATCTCAAGTAGCCCAGGCTAGCCTCAAGTCCTCTAGGTGGCCAAAGATGCCTTAGAACTGCTGATCTCCTGTCTCCACCTCCAGAGTGCCAAGATTACAGGCACACACACCATGCATATGGTTTATGCTGGGGTAGAAGCCAGTGTTCTTATCAATTCAGCTGGATCTCTAGCTCAAAGGGCATCAACTCTAACCACCTTTAAAAAAAAAAATTGGCTTGAAAGGCACAGTGGCATATGCCTGTAATCCCAGCACTCTGGGAGGCAGAGGCAGGCAGATTGCTGTGAGTTCAAGACCAGACTGGTCTACAAAGAGAGTCAAGACACCAAGGCCACACAGAGAAACCCTGCCTCAAAAAACAAAAACAAAAAACAAAAGATTAAAAGAAAAAAAATCAGCTCAAAAGCAATTCAGTGAAGAACAGGAAGCCTTTGCAGCAAACATGGCAAAGAAGTGAGTGAACCTGGACTTAAATCAGTAGCCACAGACTCAAAAAAAAAAACAAAACAAAACAAAAAAAACCATATATATACACACATACACACACACACACACACACACACACACACACACACACACACGCGCGCGCGCGCGCGCGCGCACACACACACACACACACACGACCAGAAAACAATTCTTTAAATAATTGAATGTTTTTGTGATCTAGAGTTAGTCAAAGAGTTTTTTAATTTGACATCAAAAGCATAATATCCACAGACACACACATCTAGATACACACAGACACATACATATACAAATACACACACACATATACTCACACATACAGACAGACAAATACAGAGAGACACAGACACACACAGAGGCACACAGACATACATGCATACATATGCAAATACACACACAGACACACAAACAGCTGATACACTAGACTTCATTAAAATTTAAAAGCCCTGCTCTGTAAAAGACCCTGCTAAGCAGATAAAAAAAAAAACACAGCATGGAAGAAGACGCTCCGGAGACACACATCCAAGCAAAGCACAACAGTGCAGTCAGAAAACAGACCAAACTTGTGAAGAGGTGCTTTACTAATGCAGGAAGAACAGACAGCAAGGAACCTGGAAGGAAAACATTAATAAACACAAAACACAGCGGGCAGGAGGGATGGCTGGGGGGATGGGGGATGTTCGGAGCACCTGTGGCTTTTACAGAGGACCTGAGGTCAGTTCCCAGCACCATGTCCACCAGCTCACAACCACCTGTAGCTCCAGCTCCAAGGGATCCAATGCCCTCTTCTGACCTCTGTGGACACCCTCACATATGTGGCATACACACATAAATGGAAATAAATCTTTTAAAAAACACAATTAAGACACCACCGCATACCTTGCAGAATGACTAAAGAGGAAGTAATAATAATAACAAATACTGAAAAAGACTCAGAGAAATTAGAACCTTGTGCCCTAGCTGTGGGGACTATAAAGAAACATAGTCACTTTGGGAACTGCTTCACAACTTCTCGTAAATTAACCATGCAGGGGCTGGAGAGATGGCTCAGCAGTTAGGAGCACTGGCTATTCTCCCAGAGGACCGAAGCTTGAGTTCCAATGCCTACATGGTGACTCACAACCATCTGTAACTCCAGTCCAGGAGATCTCATGTCCTCTTCTGGCCTCTGCAGGCACCTGACATGAATGTGGTACACAGACATACACACCGAACACCCATACCCACACAACAAAAAAATAAAAATTTTAATTTAAAAAATGCGACTAGCATAAAGCCCAGCAATTGTGACTTTAGGTGTTATACTATTTGGTTTACTATTGCTATGCTAAAACACCATGACTAAAAGCAAGTTGGGGAGGAAAGGGTTTATTTGACTTATACTTCCACATTGTCCTCCATCACTGAAGAAAGTCAGGGCAGGAACTCAAACAGAGCAGGAATCTGGAGGGAGGAGTTGATACAGAGGCCATGGCTTGCTCAGCCTGCTTTCTTATAGAACCCAGGAGCAGCAGCCTAGGGATGGCCCCACCCACAATGGGCTGGGCCCTGCCTCATCAATCACTAATTAAGGAAATGCCCTACAGGCTTGCCTACAGGCCACATGGTGGGAAACACCTGATCTGAGTAGAGGGCCAGGAACTTTAGGGAGGAAGAATGAGGTTGATGTGTCCCCCTCTCAGTGGAGCCATCTTCAGGGAAAATCGGGTGTGGAGACTTACAGAGAAGCAGGCACTGGAAACCCTCCTCACCTAAGAGGGTCATTTGGCGGGTCTGTCCTAGTCTTACAATTGGTCACCTAGGGAGAGCACCACAAGGAAGCGATTCAGGTTTAATCGGGTTCTCATCTGCTAATCATTGTAAGAGGCACCAGAGGGATCGAGAGAGGGGCAGGGAGGAGTTCAGCAGGTAAAGGTGCCCATAACCAAGCCAGACAACTCGAGTTCAATCCCTATAGTAAAATGGAAAAGGAGAGCAAACTCCCACAAGTTGTCCTTCTGATCTCTACACCTCCTCCTGCCCCACCCCCAACTCCCAGGCCCAAGAAAAAGGCAAAGGGGTGACACTCCTGTAATCCCAGCCATAGTATTTGGGAGGCAAAGAAAACGGCCATCAAGCTGGGTGTGGTGGTACTCACTATTAATCCTAGCACTCAGGAGGCAGAGGTAGGCAATTCTCTCTGAGTACAAGACCAACCTGGTTTACATAGTGAGTTCCAGGCCATGCAAAGATACGTAGTAAGACACTGTCAAAAGAAAAAAGAAAAGAAAAGGTAGACGGAGTTGAAATTAAATGATATCCTCACTCAATTACGTCCAGCCAATGAGGGACAACCTGTCATTTCCAGGCGGTAAAATCAGCATTCTAATGAACTGAAACTTTGAATTTCTGCATCATAACATACCACTCAAGAGAGCTAAGAAAACAACTCAGTTGGTAAAGTGCTTGCATGAAAGCATGAGGACCTGAGTTCAATCCCCCAGCACCCATACTAAAACAAAAACCAAGAGATACTGCTGTGCCCTGGAGGCAGAGACAGGAAGATCCCTGGGGCTCCTTGGCCAGCCAAGCTAACCTAATAGGGAGCCCCAGAGTTCAGCAAGAGACTCTGTCTCAAAAAGTAAAGTGGAAAATGATTAAGGAAGTCACCTGATGTCGACTTCTGACCTAGACACACAGACACACACACACACACACACACACAAATATAACAATATTTAGTAGGAGAAAAGGGACATAATAATTGATAATTATTTTTACATTTTTCATATTTATTACTTTTTTTTTAAAGATAGGATCGTATGCTGTAGGCAAGATTGGCCTCAAACTTGCAGCAATCCTCCTGCCTTTGCCTCCAGAATCCTGGGACAGGAATCCTCCACCAGGCCCAATGACACCTATTTTGAAATGGCATTTATTCCATCTTCACTCTATGCAATTTATGTCCAAGTAGAGATTTGGCAGTTTGGGATGCCCCTTCAAAATATCTGGTGAACAGGTCTATGTGCTCAGAATCTCTGGAGATATCTGAGCCCCTCCCTGCCCCCCCCCCGCCCCCCCCCCCCCCCCCCCCCCCCCCCCCCTTCCTGCCCCCACCCCCACCCCAGTCCTAGGCCACCACCTGACACCAGTTCTTCTGGTGACAGTGTGGTGGCTGCTTCCTGTGGTGGTTTCAGCAGCTGCAGCCTCCACTCTCCAGCCTGGGTTTCCCTCACCCCTATGGTGTCTTTGCTCAAACTGATCCCTACCGCCAGAGATAAAGAACTGTTTCCTAGCTACCACCACAGCTCCGTGACAGACCACTCAGCAGGGCTGTCCTGGGGAGTCCAGATGCAGCTGGACTCACTTTCTCACTGTAGTCCCCTTCCCAGGACAGGGATGTAAGTCATTGAGGCTGGACTGGATCGTGGCAATCTCCCACAGCAAACCATTTTTTTTAATGATTTTTTTTTTCTATTTTATGTGCATTGGTGTTTTACCTGCATGTGTGCCTGTGTGAGAGTGTTGAATTCCCTGAAGCTGGAGTTACAGACAGCTGTGAGCCACCATGTGGGTGCTGGGAATTGAACCCCGGTCCTCTGGAAGAGCAGCCAGTGCTCTTAACGGCTAATCCATCCCCCCATCCTTGAAAGCCACTCTCATCAAACCAAACATCCACCCTTTTCTCCTCTCTTATACTGACTCCAGCAAATGCATTCTTGAGAGTCAACCCTGCCCCTGCCTTCACACATACTCTCCTACAACAGCCCAGCACAAGGTGGACTCTACTCACTCCCCAAAGTAAGCCTTTGTCTCTCCCTGTCACTTATCTAAACAATCCCACTGCAGCCACAGAGGCTAACAGAGGCTAACAGAGGTGCAAGGCTTGGAAAAGAGTGACAGCATGCAGTTACTGCTAATGGGTCCTGGTTTCCTTTGAGAGTGATAAGAAGATTCTGGAACCAGACCGTGGGAAAGCTGCACAACTCTGAATGTATTTTTCTTTTAAATTGAACTGCATACATTAAATGATGGGATGTAAAATATTTTTAAAAAAATATTGACCATGAAGCCAGCCAAATTGGTTTAGTGGGTAAAGGCACTTGCTGCCAAGTCTGATAACCAGGACTGACATGGTGGAAGGAGAGAACCAACCCCTACAAGTTACCCTCCCCTCCACACATGTGCCATGCCAAGCATGTGCACACAAGCAGATAAATAAATATATGTAAAATATTCAGTGCATACAAAAAAGAGCTGAATGGGATAGCCCGACATAGACACACCTTGGTATTGATGGCCTTGAGGTGAGTAGTCTTTTTCTCCTTGAAAACTCCTTTATTGAGGTGCTATTTAATCCCTAACAAACCACCTAAGCCTGCTCACCTATAGCATACAAACAACAATCCCAACTTTGCTGGGTTATAAGGCCAATGTTGAGTCGCCGAAATAGTTTTTCATTAGGTCGATCATCAAGAAGAGGCGCCTCAGCTTTAAGTCAGAAGGGCGCTCAGGGAAGCAGCCATGAGCCACAGAACAAGCTTCTTGTTACTCCCATACTTCCTCTCAGGGGCCATGACATCCCTAAACACACAAAGGATACTTTAAGGTCTGGAAAGATGGCTTTTCTAAACGACCTACGTTCATTTTCCAACATCCGCATCAGGCAGCTCACCTGTGTGTGACTCCAGCTCCAGGTAACCCCCCCCGTCCTCCACACATGATACTAAACTGGATGATATTTTTGGCTCATATGTACAGCCAGTAGTACTATCTACATTTACCATACAGGCTTCCATTCAGGGAAGGGAGGAAAACACACTGTTCAGGAGGGCCCAGGTATCGAACTCAGGTCCTTATGCTTGCAAGGCAAGCACTTTACCAATTGAGCTATCTTCCCAGCCTTGGTTTTATTCTTTCAAGCTCATAGCTACCTTGGCTAGGTCCATGGGATAATGGTTCTTAAACCTGACCACACATCAGAGACATCCAAAGTCACATTAAACCAAAGAGTTTCTGGGTAGGTCTATGTGAGGGACTCAAGAACCCACATATTTTAAATGTTAGGTCCAAGCACTACAGTTCATGAGTTATCACAGTAGCTTAAAGGGCAAAGTTTACAGAAGACCAGTAACAATGTCAAAAGGAAGCTTGTAGGTGACCTAGGCAACTTCCTTAAAGGAGAGATGGGAACAAGTGTCTTGAGAAAAGAACCAGGCCCCTCAGGGTCAAAGTGAACTGTAAAGCAGGTTCCCTGACTCCAGGACCTGAGCCATTCTGTTACGCAGCCTCGAACTCAGTTTACCACTGTCTGCTTACAAGGGCACGCTGATCTAGCTTTGTCCATGTTTGTAATTTTCCACAATGAAGAGTCATGAGAATCAATTGTATCAAGATTTACATGGGGGAAGGGGGTTGATGCTTTTAAAGAGTCCCTGAGTTCTGTTCTCAGCAGCCATGTCAATCCGCTCACAATTACCATTTAGCTCCAGATCCATGGGATGCAATGCCCTCTCTTGGCCTCTAAATGTAACTGCACTTATATGTACAGACACACACGCTTACACATTTGGTTTTGGTTGTTGGTTGTTTTTGAGTTTTGAAGACAGGGGTTCTCTGGGTAGCCTTGGCTGTCCTAGAACTCGTCTGTAGACCAAACTTATAAGAGATCCACCTGCCTCTGCCTCCCAAGTGCTGGGATTAAAGGTGTATGCCACCCCTGGCCGGGTGCATACACACATTTTTAAAAGTCAATTTTTTTAAGTCAATTTTTAAAAAACATTTACGCTGTGTGTTTCCAAGACAGCTGAAACACTGAACTACATCTCTTTCGCTCAAAAGAAAACAAAACAAAAAAACATTATACACACATCCATGTTACACCAAACTCGAGTAGATAAAATTGGGGCACAAATTTCTGTTCCCAAAAACCCTTAATTTGGCAGCATAAATAAAATAAAAATTGTATCCCATATGTCCTAGGAATGGATAAGTGACTATTGTGTCCTAGGGATGGATAAGTGGCCAAAAGGTTGGTTTAAAAACAAATTATTTGCACAGAGACCAAAAGAGCCAAAGCTAGACTTTATCTATTTTACCTCTTGTCCCAGAAATCAAATAGCTTCCTTTTTTGTTTTTTTAAATCAAATATCTTTTGCCACCTTCTAAGAGGAGGCAAGTTTGAGATATATTTATTACCATCAGTCAGGGGTGTTTTCTCATTGTAGAAAAAAAATGTTGGGGGCTGGAGAGATGGCTCAGAGGGTAAAAGCACTGACTGCTCTCCCAAAGGTCTTGAGTTCAATTCCCAGCAACCACATGGTGGCTCATAACCATCTATAATGAGATCTGGTGCCCTCCTCTGGTGTGCAGGCTCACATGCAGGCAGACCACTGTATAAATAATAAATAAATAAATATTTTTTAAAATGTCATTTGTACACATAGGAAAGGTGTAAAAAATGCTATAGAAATGGTTAAAGTATAATTTTTCTACACAATAAAATATACAATCATTATATAAAACAATAATATAAAAAAATAAGATAGGCAATGCCATAATCATTATATAGAGAATTCAGATACAAGATGATATAAATTGAGTATCTTATAATTTTGACCAACTTTGGGTTTTGTGGTGGCATATATACCTTTAATTCCAGCACTCTCAGGGCAGAGGCAAATCACTGAAAGTTCAAGATCAGCCTGGTCTACATAGGTATTCCAAGGCAGTCAGAGATACACATTGAGACTTTGTCTCAAAAAAAAAAAAAAAAAAAAAGTTTTTCTTTTTACCAGCTTTTAAGAACCAGAATTCATTTTTATGCCAAGAAAACCTACACCAAAGAGTTCAAGTACTTAAACGCAGATAATTAGATAATTATAATTTCTGGTTTGCCTTTTTAATTCCTCCGCATATTTCGGAGTGGGGGTTCAGACAGGGTCTGTGTGGCCTCAGATGTCCTGGAACTCACTCTATAGGACAGGCCGGCCTGGAACTCTTACCTCCAGAGCACTGGGATTAAAGGTGTGCACCACCATGCTCAGCTCCCCTACATGTTCTTTTTGTTTGTTTTTGTTTTTGTTTTTCAAGACAGGGTTCCTCTGTGTAACCTTGGCTGTCCAAGACTCGCTTTGTAGACCAGGCTGGCCTCAAACTCACAGAGATCTGCCTGCCTCTGCTTCCACGAGTGCTGGGATTAAAGGTGCGTGCCACCACACCTGGCTTCCCTACCCGTTCTTAAAATTTTGGTTGCAAATGTGTATTACTTCTGCCATAACCTTCCCCTGCCATATTTTCAGTATTGTTAGCTTTAAAGTACTGCAAGTTATCACTGTACCTAGAAACCGAACCCAAAGCCAGAATTACCCACTAAGCAATGTCCAACTGAGAGGATTAACAGCCTGGGGTCTTTACGGCAGGATTAGAAGTCCACAGACCCTCTGGAAGAGCTTCTCAAATCTCAGCTCCATGGAGACCACAAAAGCTCTAAAGGCTTGGCGCGCATGCCCGGTGCACCAAGCTCGGAGGGAAAAGTGTGAGGTGTTTCAAAGCAAGCTCCCTTCAGCGGATACAGAGCTATGGGGGAGTAGCCTTGTGGTCAAGCCCTGGACCCAGTGGCTCCGATTATCACAGGGGGCAGGGGACAGGAGGCAGGGGGCTTGCCCTCTCTTCGTCACCCTCTCCTTCCATCCCAATTGAGTTTTCAGATGTGTTATTGGTTCCGCTTGGAGGTTGCCTCAGAACCTCTAAATAATCCAAACACTGAAGTCCCAAACTGAACCCTTGTGATGTCAAGTGAAATGGCAGAGCCAGATGGGGCGTGGGCACGGTCACGCAGGCTCCGTGAGTGGGTTCCTGAACGGAAGAGCAGCCGATGCTGCATTAAGCACAGAAACCTCAGTTGGACTAGAAGATCATAACATCTGGTTAAAGTTATTAAACAAGAGTACAGATACAAAGCCACATGAAGGACAATTTCAAATTACCTACCACTCCAAGATTCCAACTGTTGTCCCCAAGTTTAAAAGCCACTTTAGCCACCTTCAATATCAAGAGGGGACAAGGTGGGATGCCGGTTTCAGACTAAAATGACTTCTGACTCCATGAAGAATACTTGTACTAACATGAGAAGGCACACAACACCTAGAGCAAATGTGTCGGGGTAGCCAGAATGTCACAGATCCTATTGTAAACTTTAAATGAACCAGAGTTCGGCATGGGGGGAAAAAGAAAGGCAGACATGTCCCCTCACCTACGAAGGTGTTTCACATTTAAATCTACTTTGCTTGTTGGAAATAAGCTTCTGGTCAAGCGTTAGAACAGGCACTTCCCAGAGGGCCATGAAAAGCTGCCGAGACCGATGGAATCTAAGTGCTGTTTAAAATGCCCAATAACATTCTTTCACCAAGCACTGCAAACCTAGACTGGACCATGTCTTTTCTAAGTTCAGAATCCTCTTGTGAGACTTCCACCTTTAAAGGCGAAGAATATCCTTGATGGAAATAAATGAGTGTTTGTTCGGGTTAAATTTACACATTCATCGTTTTAAAAGGCTAATAAATGTTTTTCATGCCCCGAGGCAACACTTGACTCTATAATAAAAGTTGATTCAAGAAAAACTTCAGTCTATTAAGTAGGTAATTTCTTTTGGCTGCTCCTCAGGACCAAGGATCAAATGGGATTTGACAGCAAAATGACCCAGTGTCTTTCTGCGTGGAGGGTCTCCTGGCCTCCCCCAAACAACCCCACCCCTGACCGCTGGTGGCCTGATGGGCTCACACTCGCAAACACACACACACGCACACACACACACACACACACACACACACACACACACACACACACACACAC
>OU015742.1:121350457-121379511 GCA_907169655.1 Acomys percivali
CCCCCCATCTCTGCCCTCTCTGACTCATCCTCCCAAGCATTTTCTTCTTACATATCTATTCATGTAGGGTTTGATTCCTTTTCCCACATACATCCATGGCTCTCCATAGTATTTCCTTATATACACACACACACACTGAGATGCTCTTCCATATATCTTGTGACAAAAACATTTCTCCATTTGATGACATACTTCAGTTTGTGTCCCTGTACTCCCAGCTCCTCTCATTCCTTTTATTTTTTACCACACATGTGTTTTCACATCACTTTGCCAAATACAATTTCATTTGCTAGCCTCTTTGTGCATTTGTATATCTGGACACACACACACACACACATACACATTCTCTCTCTCTCTCTCTCTCTCTCTCTCTCTCTCTCTCTCTCTCTTTCTCTCTCTCTCAGTATTTTAAAATAAATAAATGGAAATAAAGCCTTCATCCAGTTCCACTTGTGGTAGTTACTAAGCAGTTGTACCCAGCATTCAAGTGGATATGGCTTTTGAAACGTGCAATTGTGTCTGTCAAGCAGTTTAGAATCATGTATGAGTTGCCTGCCACTTGTTTCTATACAAAGAAGGCTTTTTAAATGGCTTGAGGGTCCTTGAAGTTTGTTCTCTGATCTCTGTAAATTGCACCCCATTTATGTAGTTAACTGGCACTCCCTGGGGGAGGGGGAGAATAAGAGTCTCTCCCCATAGGGAAACACTTACATCCAGCTTCCTTAAGTGATCCCGATTTAAGGGTGAATATTTACTAAGGCTGCCATAACAAAGGGCTCCCAGACTTACTGGCTCACAGGTGGGGACTAAAAAGATCCCAGATCAAAGTGTGGGCAGATTGAGGCCTTCTTTTGGCTTCCAGGAGAAATTGTTCAACCCCTCTTGTTGGCCTTCTTCTCCATGTTCCTTCACTATGTCCTCCCTCTAAGCCTCTCTGTGTCTCAATTTCTCTCCTTCCCCCTCCCCCTCCTCCTCCCCCTCCTCCTCCTTCCTCTCGATTTCTCAAGACAGAGTTTCTCTGTGTATTCCTGGCTGTCCTGGACCAGGACTGGCCTCAAATTCACAGCGATCCACCAGCCTCTGCCACCCAATTGCTGGGATTAAGGTGTGCACTGCCACGTCCAGCTTCAATTTCTTCTTATAATAATACAAGACATATAGGATCAGGCCCCACCCTAACAACCTCATTTGATGTTAACTTTTCCAATATCCCCTCTTTTCAAAGGCCACATGCTAAGGTACTGCTGTGACTGATGGGGGTTGGGGGAAAGGACACTTGACCCATAGCAGCAGGCTTTTACTTGTTTCTGCGTACGGTGGTTTATTAGCAAGAGGTATTAACACTAAACTCTACCTTTATCAGTCATAAGTCTGGGCTGGGGACATATCTCAGTAGGCAGAGTGCTTGTCCAGCATGCACGAAGTTCTAGGTTCAGTCCTCAGTGCAGTATTAAACCAGATGAAATGGTGCACACCCTCCCCATCTACATACCAAGTTTTAAGGCTAATCAGGGGCCTGATGTGGCATTTCCTCATTTAAACATTAAGTCCAAATCTAACTGAATCCCCTCCACTCCACCTCACAACTACCTTTCAACGGATATAGCTCATCCAAAACAAAAACAAAATGAAAGGGAAACCAGAAGGGGTGGGAGTGAGGGAGGAAGAGGCTGGACTCCTGAAGTGAAGTGGCTCCACCTGGTGGACATCTTAGGAACTTGCCGGTGCATTCTCTGGACATGGCAAGCTGGCCCTAGGAGATCCCCAGTAAGGGAGCACTAGGTGGACAAGTGAAGGAAGCAGAGGCAAAACCAGGATAGACCCCGGAAGTGTTGTGAAGAAGAATATCAGTTAAACAGAACATGTTTAGCAGCCCAGTGCCTTTAATCCCAGCACTCGGGAGGCAGAGGCAGGGCTATCACTGAGTTCAAGGCCAGCCTGGTCTACATAGTGAGTCCAGGACAGCCAAGGCTGCACAGAGAAACTCCCCCCCCAAAAAAACCCAAACAAACAAACAAAAAAACCAGAACATATTTAGCAATCAACAGAATATCACCAAACTAAAGTATGTGGAATAGAAAAAGACTCCTCTGAGAAGGCTTTCCTTCAAACTCTGGGTGCAGAATTGGGGCCAATTGCACTTCAGAACTGCACTTCTATAAAAGAAAAGACACTCCAGGCTGAGCCACAGAGACTGCAAATTCCAGGGCAACCTGGGCTACATAGGGAGCTCAAGATGGGCCTGAGCTACAGGCCCATCTGGGCTACAAGGTAAGGCCTTGTTTTAAAGAAGAGGAGGAGCAGGAGGCAGGGATGGGGTGGGGGAGCAGGAAGAGAGGAGGAAGAGGAAAAGGAGAGGGAGGAGGGAAGACAGAAGGGAGAAACTAGAAAAGGAGAAAGGAGTTGAAAGGGAAGAGAGGAAGGAGAGGAGGGAGGGGAGGAAGAGAGGGCAAGGGAAGAACAAAGGGAAGAAGAGGAGGAAGAGAGGATCAGGAAGAAGAAGGGGAGGAGGAGGAACAGAAAGAAGAAAAGGCTGGGCCCTCCGACATCAACCACCAATTAAGAAAATGCCCGACAGCTGAATCTTACGGAGGCCTCTTCTCAACTGAGGTGCCTTTCCTATCAGATGACTCTAGCTTGTGTCACGTTGACATAAAACTAATCAGGAAACCGTCCGCGTTTGTTCTAAGTCTTTAATCCCCAAATATCACATCAGAAAAGGTAACCTGCCTTTGATTTAATAAAGAGGGATTGCGTGCTTGCAGAGCCATGCAGAGCTAGTTTCTTATTTGGACAATAGGAAACCAACCAGGACCTAGCCAGTGCCTGACAGAGTACACTCAAACCTCTGCGTTTTTAGTGTGGTTGTTCTGAGTAGAACCATAGAACCTACATTTCTAGTACCTGCTCCCACACATACCAGGCAGTGGCGGCGCTGAGACTCATGACTCAATGTTATATGGTAGAAGAAATAAGATGTCTCTCCTGTGTTCTCATATTTCTCTCTCCCTCTCCCTCCCCTCCCCCATAATCCCCTCCCCCTCTCTTCACTCTCCCTCCCCCTTTCTCTCTCTCTCCCTCACTCATTCTTCCTCCCTCCAACCCCCTCTAGACCTCAGGAATCCCAAGCTGGCCTCGCTACTCACTATTTAGCTGTGGATGACCCTGGACTCCTGACCCGCCTACCTCCACCTCCCAAGTACTTGAGATTAAAAATGTGCTACCACATCTGCCCTATATAGCAATGAAAGTGAAATCAAGGCTTTGTGCACACTCAGCAAACACTCTACCAATTGATCTTCTTCATCCATTCCCTCTTCGGTGTCTTTTATAAGGGCATCCCAACTCATGAGAGGTTTTGCCTAGTTGCCTCCCAAAGGCCACGTGTAACAACCAATTCCTTGGGCACTGGTTTAAAGCACATGATTTCAGAAGGGAATATGAGCATGCAGACCCTAGTGAACAGCGCAAAGTCTCCACTGGCGGCAGGCACATTGAGTCACCACAAAGCCAGTAATCGAATTTTCCAGAGTCTCTGGACCTTCACTTACTGTCCCAGATAGATCCGCTTCACAGGGTGATGCATGAACAAGTTCCCAAAGTCCCTTATTTCTCCCCCTTTGCATTGCCACAGTGTGTTAGACTTGTTCAGTTTGTTCTTACGCTTTCTCATCACATATCTTCGCCAACCTGAGAGTTCCTAGTACGCCAGGAATGTCCCTATCAGTTAGGTGTCTCTTCAGCTCCCGACCTTCGGCCCAGCACACAAAAGACGCTCAAACAAGGCAGGAAAGATTTAGCCCTCAGGCTACAGCCACGTGACTGGGGGTTTTATGTGACTGTGGGAAAACTGAACCACTGTTCTCCCTCTCCTCAGCTGAGTGCTCAAGCCCTTTCCTTAGCCTGGAGTGCCTCTCACCTGTCATAGGCCACACCCCTCCTACCCAGGCTAACTCCTAGGCCCTAATTCCATAATTGACTGTAGAAATTATGGTCAATCTTCAACAAGCTGCTCAAGGATCCAAATACCAAATGAATTATCCAGCAGTGAACTCAAATCATGTCTCTACCACAAGCTAGCTAGCCTCCTTGGGTAAATTTTGTAACCTTACTGATCTTTGATTTTTCTAATCTGTAAATTGGGAAGAAACCTATCCTTCAGGATTTTGCTGGCAGTAAAAGTTTGTTTTGTTGTTGTTGTTGTTGTTGTTGTTTTGGTTTTTTAAGACATGGTCACTCACTATGTAACCCTTGCCTGTTCTCCAGCACTGGATCTCTCTGAACTCTCTCTGGCAAAGGCTCTCCTAGTTACTCTGAGAAACTCTCCACTCTGCACAAAATGTGCTCTTCCTCTTCTAGAGACAACCTCCCCACAGCTGTATTCTATTCCTACAGATCTTTGGCAAGCGTTTACTGAGCACTTGCTACCTGCCACGCTCCAAGTTAAATACTTCCTGCCCTCACTAAGCCCCAGGTCTGACTCCTGCAACTCAGGAGCTTCCCTCCAGCCCAGAATTTCCACATTGTGTTACCCTTTCATTCAAACACATAGGGGCTGGAGATGTGGCTCAGTAGTTAAGAGCACTTTCTGCCCTTCCAAGAGGGCCAGGCATCCATACCCAGAGGCTCACAACCACTTGCAACTCCAGTTCCGAGGGAACCCGAAGCCTCAAGCCTCTACAGTCATTGCGCTCATGTGCACATACCCACACACATACACATAATTTGAAAGGAAATGAATAAGGCTGGATAGATGGCTCAGTGGTTAAGCACACTGACTATTCTTCCAGAGGACCCAGGTTCAATTCCAAGCACCCACCACTGCTCACAACTATATGCAATTCCAGTTCCAGAGGATCTGACACCCCTAACGCACACATGCATGCAGGCAAAACACCAATACACATAAAAATAAGTTAATTTTTAAATAAAGTAAATCTTTTTAAAAGTATATGTCTCGGGGCCATGTGTGGTGGGACATGCTTTTAATCCCAGCATTCGGGAGACAGAGACAGGTGGATCTCTGAGTTTGAGGCCAGCCTGGTCTACAGAGTGAGTCCAGGACAGCCACGGCTAAACAGAGAAACCCTGTATTAAAAAAAAAAAAAAGTATATCTCTCACCAGGTGTGGTGACACATGCCTTTAATCCCAGCACTTGGGAAGCAGAGGCAGGAGGATCTCTGTGAGTTGAAGGGAGCTCCAGGATAATGAAGAATACATAGAGAGTCCCTGTCTCAAACAAACAAAAAATAGCTATCTATTTTAAGTGAATTATCCTTTAAGTCATTTGATTTACATAGAGACTTGATTTGGGAAAGAACTCTCCACTTTACAAATTTAGGCACAGAAAGACTCTTAGGAGCTGGCTTAAGACCTTAGGATTTGAAAATATTACCTCATGGCTCCAGGTAACTTTCTTTTTCTAGTTCAGTTTAGTTTATGTGTATATGTGCTTTGCCTACATGTACGTCTGTATACATTTGCGTGGCTGGTGCATGTGGAGATAACAAAAGGGTATTAAATACCCCCTGGGCCTGGAGTTAACAGATGTTGTGAGCCAAGCCACCATGTGGTTTGTGGGAATTGAACTAGGGTCCTCTGGAAGAGCAGTCAATGCTCTTAAACACAGAGCCCTCACCCCCACCGCACCCTGCCACACATACTCTTTTAAAATGTTTAATCTATCTCCTACACTGGAATTTGAGATCCAGTCTGTCATATTTGAAACAGTATCTTCTTGAGCCTAATCCAATACTTGATACAATAAGGAATCAAAATTTGATAGAGAAGGAAAAAAAAGGTTTGTAGTTTGGCAACAAAGTATACTCTCGCGATGTACTTCAATTGGCTTCGAATTCAAACACATGATCTCCCTGCCTGGGTCTTTAAGGGATTAGAAGCATGCGCCTTCTTGTCCCTCCAGGATGGCTTGCTTGAGCATGTGCTAAGCATCTTTAGATACGTGATGGGTCATCGTCCCTGGGCTCTCAGAACCTACAGTCCTCCGATCAGGATTCGGAAACGCCCGCTCCGATCCCCCTGAATCCCTACTCCACCTCTTTCTTTTCCCGCGCCATCCTCTCCGAGGATCCATCCTCCGGGATACCCGGGCGCCAGCAGCAGGCGAGGACCTGTGTGCGCGGGAGAATTCCATGGAAGGCGGTGCGCATGTGCAAGATCTGGCGCACTGCGCATGCGGAAGATGGCCGGCCCGGGAACCTGAGCACCTCCGCGGTCACCCTGGTCCCCTCCGAGCTTGAGCGCAGCGCTAGGCGAGTGGGACCGCGGCGCTCCGTGGGTGGAGCCGCCGTGCTTCGTGGGTGGAGCGGGCGGTCCGGGCGGCGCTGAAGGGGCCGGGAACGTGCGCGCCGAGCCGCCGGGGAAGGCGGGAGGGCGCGTGGGGCGCGAGGGGCTCGGGGCAGCATGAGTCAGCAGCGGCCGGCACGGAGACTGCCCAGCCTGCTAGTGGACCCGGCTCAGGAAACCGTGCGCCGCCGCTGCCGGGACCCCATCAACGTGGAGAGCCTACTGGTGAGCGCGGGCCGGGGGCCACCGGGGATCATGTGCTTACGGGGCAAGCTCCTGGCGTCTGGCCCTCAGCTTCCGGTCGCTTGGTGCCCTGGGGCTCTCTCCCTGCGGCTCCTGATTCTTGAACCGCTCTGTTTTTACATGCTTCTATTGCTTTTACTTACTTTGGGCGGGCGGGCGGACGCGCGCTTGTAGATATTAGAAGACAACTTGGAGAGATCTATTCCTTGCTTCCACCGTAGTGGTTCGTGGGATGGGAGTAGGGTTGAGTTTGCAGAGGTTGGTGGCAAGTGCCTTAACCGACTGAGCTATCTCCCAGGACCATCTTTGCTGTTTGACAGGGGAAATGAAAGAGCAACAGTTGCCTCCATTCTAAGCTTACCACCATTCTCAGGGCTCCTGATGGATCCGTCCTTTGCCTCTCCGAGGCAAGCAATATCCAAGCCGTTCTGGCCAAATAGTTCATGGGCACAGCTTTGCCTGCCTCCTCACATCAACCTTGAGTTTGTTATTCTTGCCTTTCGAGTTTGTCAGACCAGTCTCAGAGATGTGCGATTTGCCCAGGCTAGGTAATGAGGCAGCCAGGAGGAACCTCAGAATGGCTGCAGGTGACTACAGCCTTTCCCTAATTTTCTGCTCTGTTTCCACTTGATCTGGCATTACCACCCAGCACTGTGCTGGGGATTTGGGTCCTAAGCACTCTCTGAGATTGTTGTAGACAAGATCACTGTCGGTTTTGTCCATTCTAGTGTCAACTTCACACCTTATCTTCTGTCACAACTAACCACTCACTTTTGGCTCGGTTGTGTTTTTGACAGACACGGTCTGCCCTTTTGTCCTCTCCTTCATTTTTCAGGCACGTGGCTGTCATCCAGGGTTCTCCACAGTTTGTTCATGTAGGTGATTGCTCACTACTGCTAACTCGTGGCCTGGAACCATGGTGGTTTCTTGAGGATTTGATAGACACTCACTGTTCACACTGGAAAAGCACTTGACTTTTTGTGCTTTGAGGGAAGATAATGTTGTCCAAAGTCTTAGATATTCTTATCCAATCTTGTGGTTTCAGTTGCTGCAAGGTAACTCCCAAATCCATGCATCTTTCCCAGGTCTCTCTAAATGTATCTTAGATGTCCCTACCTAGATCTAAAACTTTAATAATTTAAAAAAAAAAGTGTGTGTGTGTCACATGTGTACTGGTGCCCACAGCGGACAAAAGAGGGAGTCTCACATCATCTGGAGCTGACGTTAACAGGTAGTAGTGAGCTGGCAATGGATGATGGGAACTGAACTCCGCCCTCTGGGGGAGCAGCAGGCGCTTCTAACTGCTGGCCTTTTAGCCACAGATTGTTAGATGCAAAGCCAGAATCACAATCCCCTTACCCAAGAAAGCAACCTCATTCTCACATCCCACCTTCATGGTGCCATGCCTACCGTGGTGCCCAAGCCAGTGTTCTGGGCCAGCATTGCTATGGCCTTTTCTCTTTTCCAGAATTGCTCCCAGACAAGCCGACCCCAGGCCACTCTTGAAGTTTCTAACATCAGAAGCTGCCACCAACTGCTGATCAGTGCTATGATGCCATCATGGCTGATTTCCTGCCACTATTGCTGCCCCTCGCTGTGGTGTGGTTTTCACCCATAACTGATGACCTCTTGAAAGTGTGTTTACGATCTAATTTGGCCAAAGGGATGAGTCTGTGATTCCCGTTTTCTGTGGTTCTGTACTCTAGGCTTGGCCTTATTTTCTCAAGCTGATACTCATGCATATGTTTCCGAATTGTCGTCGAGGCGTCTGAAGTTTGGATTTGTGGATAACTTGTCCTTAGACAAGTGTCTTTAGCCCTTCTGTAGCTTCAAGACTGTTAGTCAGACTCTGCCTGAGAGCAATTCTTTACTTGACTGCTCCGTCCGTCCTCTGCAGGTCTTGTGCAGGTCTGACCATTTCATGCTGTAGTGAAGGTCTGTGCACAAAAAGATTAAAACAAGAAGCTAATGAAGTCGAACTCTGTGTTTTCTTGCCCGTAAAATAGTGACTTAATGTCAGGCGTGGTGGCGCATGCCTTTAATCCCAGCACTCGGGAGGCAGAGACAGGTGTGTCTCTGTCTCTGTGAGGCCAGCCTGGTCTACAAAGCAAGTCCAGGACAGCCAGGGCTACACAGAGAAACCCTGTCTTCAAACAAACAAACAAAAGTGACTTAACACGTCTGTGATTTTTAAATTGACAAACAAATGCAAAGATTTAGTAAGCCAGGATAAATGGCTTAAACCTAGTCTGGGCTTCGGAGCAGGGAGGCAGTAGTACTGGATGGAGGTGAACTTGGTTTGCACAATAGAAGAGAAGGAAGAGATGATCTGGTGAGTGGCATGAATGCAGTCACCTCAGAGAGGTCTGTGTTCGATGAGCTCCTGAAGGAGTATCTCTCCCACCCAGGGAGCCAGTGCAAATCAGCCTCTGCACAGAGAGAATTAACCATTTAGGGGCAGTGCCTAGGGCATTAGTCTCTAAAAGTCACCTTTTATGTTTCTCTCCCACCTTTAAAGCTTCTAGCCAGGTGTGGAGGCCCAGTTCTGTAATACCAGTCTTCGGGAGGCAGAGGCAGGAGGATGGTGAGTTAAAAACCTACCTGGGCTATATAAGCAAGTTCCCGGCCAACCTGGACTGTACAGTGAGATCCTGTCTCCACCCTTATTCCAACCCTCCAAACAGAAGGTTCCGAAGCCACTTAAAGCTGTAGATATAGCCAGGCGGTGGTGGCGCACGCCTTTAATCCCAGCACTCAGGAGGCAGAGGCAGGCGGATTGCTGTGAGTTCGAGGCCAGCCTGCTCTACAAAGCGAGTCCAAGATAGCAAGATAGCCAGGGCTACACTGAGAAACCCTGTCTCTATTTAAAAAAAAAAAAAAAAAGCTGTAGCTATAAGGGATGGGATCCTGGGGATGGCAGGGTTCCACTTTCTCTTCCCCGCTGTAGACACAGAGGTTTCTAGATGTGAGAATGGAACAGCAGGGGAGTGGCTTGGGACATGTCAAATGTGCAGATCGCTTGCTGGGGCCACTGCTGAGTGTTCTCTGAAAGCCCAGAGGTCTCTAATGGTGTCCACTGGGGGCGGGGAGGAGGTGTGGTCTTCTGCCCTTCCAACCATGTGGCTGCAGAATGGCCTTGTGGCTTCACAGAGAGGGTATTACCCAGGCGTGATGAGCACACTTCTGGGGTCCCAGCACTCAGGAGGCTGAAGCAGGAGGATGGCATGTTTCAAACCAGCCTGAGCTATGTAGGGAGTTCTAGAACAGCCAGGACATAACAGCAAGGAGCTGTGGCAGAAAGAGAAGGAAGGAGATGGTTTGGAATCTGGTTCCTGTGTCAGTGCAGCCAGTGTGTGATGGATCTGTATTTATTGCAGGGCACAGGGTCAAATGGAGGCATCCTTTCTCATGTCTAGCTGGAATGCTGTCCCTGTCCCAACCTGTGCAAGCCAAAGAGGTACCCCCTTTAAGGCAGATGACAGCCAAGGAGGCAGTCTGTGTGCAGAGCTTGGCCTTGCTACTCTTAAATTAAGAAAGCTTCTCAGCAGGTGGCTATTGAGTGCGTGGTAACACTTCAGGATACCTGTTTACATGCTTTGCACATCAGGGTGAGCAGGTCGGGGAACCTTGCTGTGAGGCCAGAGTGTGTGCTCTTAGTAGTGTTTACTTTGCCATGCACAGAGCCCCGGGTTCAATCCCTAGGACCAAATAGATGGGCTCTGAGGCACGTGCCTGCGATCTTGACCCTCAAGAGATGGAGACAGGAGAATCAAAAATTTAAAGTCAGAACAGGTTGAGTTTGAGGCTAGCCTGGGCAATATGAGACTTTTCTCAAAAAGCCTTGCGGTCCAGCATGATAGCACAATAAGTTATGGTACTTGCTGCCAGCCCGAGTTCAAGCCTCAGGAGCCGTGTGGTAGAAAGAAAGAGCCGGCTCCGCTGAGTTGCCCTCTGACCTCAGCGTGTACACACCACTGCCCATACACACAGAAAATACATAAATGTAACAACAACAACAACAAAAGCCTTGCTTCAGTAGCTAGCCCCTGTTTCAAAGTATGTTTGGAGAAGAGCTACATGTAAAAATAGCAGTGACAGTTGGTCACACTTGTCTGTGGTCGAGTTTCACAGGACTGCTTCAGAGTTCTGATGCCATTAACAGCGGTGTTGAGAGCTAGTCACTGCCTACGGGAGAACCTTCCAGCCTTCAGGGCTGCACGCTCGGCAGGCCATGTGCTCATTACAATCCTCGACTTCCTAAACTGTCCTGGGGGCAGGATGTTGTCTCAAGTTAACCTGCTATCGGCTGTTCTCATCCTGTCAGGGGTAGCAGTCATCTGCAAAGGCTCTGTAGCTCTGGTGGGAGCGGTGGGAGCAGCTTCTCCGTTGCCCACTGCCTTGCTGGCCTGCCTGGCCTCCGGCTGCCCCGCCCCCCTGGCCCCTTAGCCAGCTTGCTGTCCCACTTGTGCCACATATATGGACCATGAACATGATTGTGTCGTGGCCTTGTTCAGAAGGCTTTGGTGAGGCTCCGCTGCTTAAAGCATAAACACTTCAGCCTGGTCTTGATGTGGTTGGTCATCTTTCCAAGCTACAAAACTGGACCACTCCCATGTGGCCATAGCATGCACCACCTATGCAGGGAGCAGAAACAGTTCCTAAATGGATTGCAAATCATTCCAGTTATGGAGCTTCAGCAACCTCCGAGTACTCGGCAGCAGCACAGCGGGACCAACACTGGGGCTGCTGCCAGCTGCCTGGCTTTTTCAGCAGTTTAATGCTATTTTTATTTCTCTATCCATAGCATGTACTGCCCCCCCCCCTCTCTCTCCCTCCCTCCCTCTCTCTCTCTCTTTAAGGCTTCTGAATGTTCATTAATGGGAATGCATGGCTGACCGAGAGTTGGTGAGCAAATTAACCATCTTCCTGTACTGTCTCCTCCCCAGCACCTGCTGCGGTCGATATAGGGGTATCTGCCAGGGGTTGTTCCCACTTACATATTGCATTTTCCACCAGCCTTCCTTTATTCACACGGAAGTACGGAAGTACGTGTCGCCTGAGAGGGTCCTTAGAGAGGGTTGCACTACAGACCAGGTGCGGGTTACAAAGACCCCTTTTCTCACACCCTCGTTATCTCAGGATAGGGGGGCGTGCAAAAAAAAAACACCGTATCATAGAACACAATTAAGTTATTTGTATCACTGTTTATAAAATGCTGAGTTAATTTTTGTGTTTTTCTTTTCCAGCCGTCAAAAATAAGGATTAACCTAGAAGAAAATGTACAGTATGTGTCCATGAGAAGTAAGTTGATTCCTAGTAGGTTTGGGGTTTATACTTTGAGCACCACATAGTCAACATGGCTGGTTGAGAGTGCACGAAGTCATGAGACCAGAAGTGAGAGGACAGCAAAAGGTACCCCGGTGGCTGAAATTGAGGGTGCATGGGAGAAATGGTGTCTCTGCCCCCTCTCACAGGGCGGTGGCAGTTCTCTACATGTCAGTGTAGCCTTCTACCCACATCGTCTCCCGTGGTCCCTTTACTCTTCCTGGCGTACTCCATCATAGATTTGTGTTTAGAGTACTGGATGATCTCTGTGCTTGATGACCCCTCCATTGGTTTCCTCTTGATCATGGGCAGTGTTTTCATTTATAGATGCCCAGCTGTATATCTCAGAAACCATCTATTGTTTCCTTCAGCATCTACCACCATCTCCCCTGTGGCTGATCAGCAAGTTGAGTCAGTTGCACCTTTGAGGTGTTTCTTTCAGCTGTCCCGCATCAACTGACAGTGACATCTGTGCATGAATGACCAAGCTTCAGAGTGCAGCTATGGATTGTCACCCATCGGAAACGAGTAGGCTGAGCCCAGAAAGGTCAAGCAGCTTGCTCTAAGTCAGTGGTCGGTCCCATGTGTATAGCTGGAGTCTTCGCCCTGTCTGTGTAGACTGCCCCCTCCTGCCAGCTCAGTCAGGGTTCTGCTGCCTCTTCCACATCTAGCCTGGATCCCAGTGTGTGCCCGGTTCTCAGGTGCTACTTTGTCCCTCCTTGGAGTGGGGAGCACCCCTCTTCATCTTTGTGTGCTGCTCCCATCACCCTCCCTCAGGAACATCCCCAGGTCTCTACTCCAGTAAAGATTGTATCTCGTGCTCTCAAGTGACTTTGAATACCACTCAGCACACCACTGTTTATGGCAGAGGTCCTTATCAGGCCTATGCAGTTCTCTTAGTTGGAGAGCTGTCCCCACAGCAGCCCTTATTAAAGATGTTCCATTAGATTTGTTCTTTATAAAATGGCTGACATCCTCAGAATGTGCTTATAACACAAGCTAAAAAGACTAAAATGTACCCAATAAACATTTAGCCAGTGAGTGAATATAAAATGAGAATAATGAAGCCTGGCTTGTCTCGTGAGCATCGTTTGAGTTTATGTACCCAAGTACTGGAACAACTCAGCAAATACTCTGTGCAGTTACATGTGCAGCCATTGAAAATAAGGACGTGCCAGGCACAGTGTTGCACGCCTGTAATACCAGCACTCTGGGAGGCCAGAGGCAGGTGGATTGCTGCGAGTTCGAGACCAGCCCTGCCTACAAAGCAAGTCCAAGACAGCCAAGGCTACATAGAGAAACCCTATCTCTAAAATCAAAAAAGGGGTAGCGAGAATAATGAAGTAATCCCAGCACTCAGGAGGGAGAGGCAGGTAAAACTCCTGAGTTCAAGGCCAGCCTGGTGTACAGAGTTTCAGGACAGCCAAGGCTACGCAGAAACCCTGTCTTGGAAACTGAATAAAGTACATTTGTCCACACATCATGATGTTCATGATATTAAAAGAGAATATAACAAAATGATAGCTTCCTATTTTTGCTTTTAAAAACTATGTGTGAATGCCTGGAGAGCCGGCTCAGTAGTTAAGAGCACTCCTTGCTCCTCCGGAGGACCTAGTTTGATTCCCAGCACCTACATAGTGGCTCACAATGATCTGCAACTGTAGTTCCAGGGGATCTTATGCTGTTTTCTGACCTCTCTGGGCACTAGACACACATATGGTGGGCACACATGCAGGCAAAACACTCATACACATAAAACAAGTAATTTTTTTTAAATTAAGAAAAGATTTTTTTTAAAAACTATACATATGTGCTGAGGACATTGCTCAGTGGTAAGGGGCTTGCCTGGCATCTGTGGGCCAGGTTCATGCCCCAAAGAAGAATGAATAAAAACTATGTACTGTGTACTGGCAGATGACATGTATAAAATGAAGGCATTTAATTCCAAAAAGTAATTTCTAACCCTGTTTCTGAGTAGTGAGCAGATGGCTCCAGAAATTTCTTCCTTGATAAGAGATAATGAGACTTGTAAAAATGAGTATTAGTGGAAACTCATACTGGCCTTTATTGAAACCTGATGCCTTTGCTTAGACCAGCTGAGGCCCAATTGCTTTTCATCCAGCTAGAGAAATGTTACCATAGAAACTAGCAGTGACTGCTTGTTGTGCATGGCAGGGTGAGGGGGGCAGTGTTTCTGCTCTGATCCTGAGAGAATAAGCTGCTAACCAAGGGGGCTAAGACATACGGGCTCACGCAGCGCTCTGCCTCCTTTACAGAAGCTCTGAAAGTGAAGAGGCCCCGTTTTGATGTGTCGCTGGTGTACTTAACTCGAAAGTTTATGGATCTTGTTAGATCTGCCCCTGGGGGCATTCTTGACTTAAACAAGGTTGCTACAAAACTGGGAGTCCGAAAAAGGCGAGTGTATGACATCACCAACGTCTTGGATGGCATCGAGCTGGTGGAAAAGAAATCCAAGAACCACATTCGGTGGATGTAAGTTGATGTCCTCATCCCCTGGCCCCACCCCTTCTCTTTACGTGGTGGTAGTTCCGTCCAGCGGCAGCAGTGTTTGCAGTAGAGAATGAAGCTCTTACGGTTCTTAGGCAAAACATCGATTCCTTAAGGTTCTCTTGTTACCTCACAGTGTCCTTAAATGTGTGCGACTGCTCAGGGCCAAATGGGAACATGAGGTGCAGAATACCACTCACATGGTATGGAAGCCTTAAATGGGAGAAGGTGGCTAACTAGTTAATTTTCCTTTTAATGTCATAAAAATGAGCCAGGTGTGGTGACACACATCTGTAACACACAGCCAGGAAGCAAAGGCAGGCGGATCTCTGTAAGTTGAAGGCCACCCTGGTCTACAAAGCATGTCCAGGGCAGGCAAGGGTATATAGAGAAACCCTGTCCCAAAAAACTAAAAAAATAAAATAAAAATAAAAATGAAACATCTGATAATAGAGGGGATTTTTAAAATATATTTCCATAGTGTGAATTAATAACTGAGGGCACGATTCTCATGGAACAGTATAACAAGCAGCCACAAGCCTAGTCCACTGGGTTGCAGTTGGGTCTTTCTGGGGAGGAGCAGGGACCTGCGTTCTCAGTGGGTATACGGGGTGATTGTGATGCTGGTAGGCTGACACGCTGCCCTGAGTTGTAAAAAGAGATGTAGTGTCCAAAAGGCCTGAAGATAAAACATGGATAGGACTGTGTGTGTGTGTGTGTGCACATGCAGGAAAAAGAACAGATCGGGCAGTGTGAAAGGAAGCGCAGACATGAAGTTCTAGCAAGCACTCTGGCTTGGCCAGCTCTCCCTCCACAGACAGCCTTGCTCCCTCCCGGCAGCTGATGACCGTGTTACCTCCTTCTGTAGAGGATCTGACCTAAATGACTTTGGAGCCGTGCCCAAGCAGAAGAAGCTGCAGGCTGAGCTCTCCGACCTGACGGTGATGGAAGACGCCTTAGACAAGTTGATAAAAGATTGTGCTCAGCAACTGTTGGAGTTAACAGATGACAAAGAAAATGAAAGATATCCTTCCATCTGTGCCTTTTTAGAATTTCTGTTTCCAGAGTAGATAATGTGTTAGGGAGAGCTCGGGGCTTTAATTCACACACTCAAGATATATAAGATTAGGTCCTAAGAAGTTAGAGTAAATAAGGTTTGGTGCTGTAACCTCGGGAACACATAGGCAATCGTGTTGGCTATAGCTTCTTTGTGTACCTCGGTCAAGCCAGCATGATGACAGCTGGCAGTGACAAACCAAGTTTGCCATTGCTCCTTAAATTACGGAGTGGTTTTTTGTTTTTGTTTTTCTGTAGTTTCTGTCCTGGATGGTAAAATGTTTGCCAGCTTTTGTGAAAATCCGGTTTCCCCTAATCTGCGGGCTACTTTATTTCTGAAGCAGAATACACTGCCACTGAATTTGTGTCTGCACTCACCACTCCATGCAGAAGTGAAACAGGAAGTGGGAAAGGCTGGTCCTCTGCACCTGGCCCTCCTGGGCCCCCACACTGTCCTGCTGTTTGTGACTTTCAGTGCTCTCTGTGTTTCTGGTAATTCTGAGCTGGCCCTCGGTTCCTGTTCCCTTCACTCTCCAGGGCAGTCAAATCCTGTTACCACAGGACAGGTCTTAGAGAATCAGAGCCAAGACTCGCAGTGCCACAGCCAGCCAGAGCAACTGGATCGAGTGACGTGTCTGACAACACAGTAGAAGGAGTTGGAAGGAGGCGTTCAGTGATAAAAATGCCCAGACAGGGAGACGACAGGTGCATGACAGTGTTAAGAGCCTGCTGTGAGGTTTTCTGTTCTGTAGACCTGATTTTCCCTGCCTTCTGGGGGATTCTTGTCCAAACCCTGAGTGCTGTGCTCTCAGTTCTCATAGAAAGAGCTAACACTTAACTCTACTGGTGAGTGAGAATTTACACTGAATGGCCTACAGATGGGGATTTGAAGATGAAGTCAGCTATGATCTAAGAATATTAAGTGAAAGTTCTAGAATTTGTCTTAAAATAACTTTCAATATGCTGTATGTTGCAATTGCACTCTTATTAGCGACCTTGCTGTGTCTAATTTATAAATTCAGCCGTACTGTAGAACTGTGTAGGGAAATGTGTATATGTAGGGTTTGGTACTGGTTCGTGTCTTTGGCCATCCACTGGGGATTTAGAACATCCTCACCCCCCTCCAAAGCCCCTGCACCCCAAGGACAAGGGGATAACTACCTTCATGGGTTGTGTTTTATTAATATTTTTCTCCAGAAATTGCTATAATCAGTATTTGGCTTAAAGGAATTCTTTGAATTACAAATATTATAAAACACCCTAAAAATCTTAAGAATTCTTTTTGAAATAATAATTATCATGTTTTGTTTTGTTTTTCTTTTTTCTTTTATTAAATACAGTGTTTTGCCTGCATGTATGCCTGCATGCCAGAAGAAGGCACCAGATCTCAGTGGAGATGGTTGTGAGCCACCATGTGGTTGCTGGGAATTGAACTCAGGCCCTTTGGGAAAGCAACTAGTGCTCTTAACCTCTGAGCCATCCGCCGTCCCTCCAGCCCCCTTGTTTTGTTTTCTCTAACTGCTTCCCTTCGTTGTAAGGTTGCATCCCATAAAAGCTAAGCTATTCTCGCACCTGCATTCATGTAAGAGGTGGTAATCTGGTCATGTGTGGTACCACACTCAAAAGGCAGAAAAGGCAAGTCTCTGAGTTCAAGGCTAGCCTAGTCTGTATGGCTAGCTCTAGGCCAGCCAATGCTAAATAGTGAGACTTTGCCTCAAGAAAAAAAACTAAACAAACAAAAAACCCAGAGGGGCAGAGTTTGGGTTGGTGATCTTCCCGTTTTGTCAGATCCTTGACCAAGCCTCACACTTGCGTACGTAACCTATCAGGATATCCACAGCATTCAAGCTTTCCATGAACAGATCGTCATTGCGGTGAAGGCTCCAGAGGAAACCAGACTGGATGTTCCGGCTCCCAGAGAAGTAGGTAGTGCTGTGCTGCAGAAAGGAGGATGTGGGTTAGCTGCTGTGTCTGTGACCACTGCAGCCACTTGTCACCTGTGTGCTTGTCAAGCTGTGTACCTGTTAGCTTAATGGTGAGTGAGGCAGTCCTTGTAACCTTCTTGGAGTTGAGACAGGCAAGCACAGAGAGACAGTAACGGTTCAGGAGCCCACAAGGCACCCAGCAGGACAGGCACTGGGCGGAGTTTGGCTTGCAAGCCCTCTCAGCCGTGCTGCTGTTCGGTCTGGCTGCAGAAGTCTCAGTCTTCAAGTTCCAAAAGCATTAGCTGTTAGTTACTTCAAGAGCTTCAGTGAACTCACCCGAGACCAAGAATGAGCTAGAATACCAACTTACAGACATACAGCCTCTATGTAAGATCAGCCTTCCTGTCCACTGCCAGCTACTTCAGGAAAGTTTGTGTTAAGAGTAATTATCACCAGAAGGCCACTTGGTAGGGATAGGGCAGAACCAAAGCCAGTGTCCCTTCTTGGCACAGCTCATGGTGTTCTGACAGCCAGGTAGCCCCCAGGCTGCCCATAGCCAACCCTTCATCATGGTAGTGAGGAATAGTCCCACCACCCTCCTTTCTTTTGTTCCCAACAGAGCACTGTCCAAGGAGACCATGTTTCCTGACATTGGATAATCAGTCATGACGGAGCACTAGCTTTTCTCTCAGTCACATTCAGACTGTGACTTGGTGGCGTTCCCTAGTTTGATGGATTTAGACAAGTATCCAAGTAACATATTTAGGATGAGTTATTCCACAGATGCTGAAACTCTTTAAATAGCCTCTAATCTCGAAGTACAGCTTTTCTTTGGGACGTGGTAATCCACTCTACAGGAATTAATGGGGTTTGGTTTCCCAATGCTCTGATCTGCTTGACTGTAATTGCTAAGTCACTCTGGGCCTTTGAGCTCAGCCTGACCTCTGTTGCTCCCATTTAGAACTCAATGGTTGAGGTCCTCCAGGCTGGCAATTCTCGGCAGTGCGCTGGCTCAGTACACACTGACTACATGCGGCTCCAGTGGCGAGCCTGTGCCTGGTACAGGGCTGCCACAGTGGCCTCCAGCTACTTCTGGCTTCTTACTTGTTCATGTAAATAGTTTTTTCTGGAGCAAAACCATCTGTTTAGATGCCACCCATCCACTTTTATGCTCCATGGCAGAGTGAAGCAGTTGTAACAGAGAAGCGTGGCCCGAAAAGTCAGAAGTAGATACCATCTTCGCTGCTCTTTCAATTTGATCTGAAAACGTCTGTGGATATGTGCACCTCTGTAAATGCCCATGGAGGCCTTGGTGTTAGCTCCCCTGGAACTGGAGTTGGAGGTGGTTGTGATCATCCTAATGTGGGTGCTAGGATCCAAAAGCTAATCCTCCATAAGGAGAGTACACACTCTTGTCCAGTGAGCCATCCTGTAGTTTCCCAGTAATCCCCCTTACAGGGTGATTTTGTGACTGGGAGACTTTGAAGCCCTTTCCACTGACTGTCAGGCGGGAACAACAGCGTTTTCTTGCATTGTGTAATGATAAAAGGGTTCCATTCACACCAGACCTGCCCTGGCACTCCGCCTGCCAAGTACAGAGGTGGTCAGTCTGTCTCAGCTGTCTGGCACCAGGAAGGCTATAAGCTGGAGAGTCTCTCTAAAAAGCAGTACCTCACCCAACTTGCTTGGATGAGATCCCAGCGCGGGAAGGAGCTGCAGCAACAGCAGTGTCTGGCCTATCCATGTGGATATGGTAAGGGAGGACTTGAGAGCCAGACCTGTTCCCAGAGGGAAAGACAAGGAGTCAAAATGAAAATTCTTAAGCTGGGCATGGTGGTGCACGCCTTTAATCCCAGCAGAGGCAGGTGGATCTCTGTGAGTTCAAGGCCAGCCTGGTCTACGAAGCAAATCCAGGACAGCCAAGGTTACACAGAGAAGCCCTGTCTTGATAAATAAGGAAGAGAGAAAGAGAGAGAGAAAAAAAGAGAGAGAGAAAATTCTTACACATTTAGCCACTGAATACAAGCAACCACATCTCTAACTTATTGTGGGAAAACCGTTGGAATTTGCTCCTAGGTAAGTTAAACTGAAGCCAGAGGATAACAATCATTTAATGTAGTTCTCTTTGTGTGTGATGAGTCGTGTTTTGACTTCATCTTTTCCTCTTACATCTTTTAATTGGACAGAAGAATAGACTTCCTGTGACCTCAGTACCCCTGTACTGCTTTGGAAACCCACACGCCTTATTGTACACTACAGTTGGGTGCTCCAGAGCTCCCTGCTGCCAGAGGAAAAGGAGGAGCTTCCAAGGACTCAGCTCCGAGACCATTGCTGCTCCCATGACTAAGCAGAGGTCTTATCTGTGAATTGGCCAGGTGTTTAACATGTAGTGATGATGAAAGCATGCCTTTCTCAAATGCACAGTAGATAGGACTCTTCAAGACTTTAGGTTCACTGTGATTAGTGGGTGCCCATGCTCACCTTGACGGTTTCTGTGTCCCTCGCCAGGATTCTATCACAGTGCATATCAGGAGCACCAAAGGACCCATTGATGTGTATTTGTGCGAAGTAGAACAGAACCACTCAAATGGTAAAAGAACCGATGGAGTAAGGGCCTCTCCATCTAAAAGTAGACATCCAGAGTGCCCAGAGAAAGGTAAACGCACAAGCTTCATGATTAGAAAAGTAGTAAGGTTCTAACATTTTGTATATAACTTAAATGCATATTGTTAAGGGTGGTTTTTTTTTGTTGTTGTTTTGTTTTGCTTATTTTTAATTGCATGTATGTTTGTGTGTGGTGGTATGTGCACCTGAGTGCAGGTGCCCTTGGAGGCCAAAGGTGTTGGATCCCCTAGAGCTAGAATTACAGGCACTTATATGCGCAAATGAGCATAGGTGCCCTTGGAGGCCAAAGGTGTTGGATCCCCTGGAGCTGGAATTACAGGCACTTGTGAGGTGTGGGTGCTAGAAAAGGAACCCTGGTCTTCGGGAAGAGCAGTGGAAGCTCTTCGCTGCTGGGCCGTCTCTCCAGCCCCTGCTTAAGATATTTTTGTGCCTCCTGTGTCCTATGCACTCACTCCTGAAATCCCAGCGCTGGGGAAGCTAAAGCAGGAAGATCTAAATTACGAGCCAGCCTCATCTACATAGTGAGAGCCAGCCTCATCTACATAGTGAAAGCCTGTCTCCAAAAGCTCTGTGACAGGGTTCTACATAATCTCCGTATGGTGAAGAGAGCATTAGAGTTGGTTTTGTGTAGGCACCAGCCGTGGACTCGGGCAGAGAAGGCTGTCTGCGTTCTCTGGCAAGTGCTTTCCCACCGCAGGCTGCAGTGTCCCTTTGGTCCGTGAGCCTGAAAAGATCATTTCTGCAGTTGGTGTGAGAATAGGACTTGATTTTAAATTGTTAAGTCATGTGCTCAGCTGCCGGTACAGCACTCACTCAGTGTCTTTGTGTCTTATTTCAGAAGACAAGCCTCCTCAGTGAGGTGAAGAATCACTCAGAGTGAGCAGCTGATAGCCATGCAAAGTGACAAAGGCTTTTGGAGCACCCCGAGTAGATGAATTATGTACCGATTTGATCCTCAAGCAATAAGTCTCCGTGGAGTGCTCTTGTTCTCACTGTAAATCCGTAGCCTCGCTGAAGGCCAGTAATTGTAGCTTCCCGCTTAGGTTCCCAGATGGTTTCCACATTCAAAAGTCAGCTCTTTGGATAATTCTTCATTGCCTTTTGTCAGTGAAATAACTCTCTTGCCTCCTGAAATCATTTTATCACAACACGAAAAGAGCGGACAGCTGGACAGCTGCGTGTGGACTCTGCCCTGCTCTGGAGGATGGAGTTTGCCTCACAGAAGAATTGCCTTACGGTGGCTCACATTTGCACTGAGGTGTTGTGCACTGTGAGGTGTACACACGGGGCCAAATGTGGCGCCTTTGTATATATCTGTATCATGTTTAGATTGTTTATGAAGTATGTCTGAGTGACACTTCTACCCAGAACAGCCAAAATAATGTATATAGGGAAAGTGACAGACAGATCTCTACTTCCTCAGTACCCGTAACTTATTAGAACCCTCTGAATTGGGGTGAGAGGAAATTTCTAAAGTTTTACACGTAGAAGTTTCACAGATGCCTGTACACTTAGGTTCATGTACTTAACATATCTCAATACGGTCCCCAGTGCTATAACTGGAGTCGGCTACTTCTTGATTCTAACTTGCCTACAGAGTCACTATGTCCCAGTAGATTGGTGGCATGCCTCAAGGCATTGGGGACAAGTACAGAAATGCCATCTGGCAGTGGATCAGTTCACTACAATGTGAGTTTGGTCCTGGTGAAATTACAAGCATTATGCTTTTTGTGAGCAGATTTTTATAATGTGTTTCTGCGTGCAGCCTTGCTCCTCAGTCCGAGGGGCTTACCTCCCATGCATTGTACCCTGCCCACACTCCAGCTCTCATCCCGCCTTCCCTAGCACCTAGCTATTTCTACCTCAGTGGGTAAGTCATTTACCTCTCTGTGCCTCAGTTTACTCAGTAATTTACCACTAGACTGTGAGCTCCGTGAGAGACCTTTTTTAATAGTTCTGCTCAGCACCGTGCACCATGCCTAGTCCAAAACAAGTGCCCAATAAATGCATAGAAAAGGAGTGAGTGGGTGAGTGCAACGTGGGGCTGATGGAACCTGTCTTGTACAGGATTCTGGGATGCATCATTAGTATGTTAAATCTCCTTTGCTTTACATAAGATTTAAAACAACTTGGAATAATGACCATGTATCAAAAAAAAATAAGATTTAAAGTAGGGATCCAAAATTAAAGTATTAAAAAATAATACTGCCTTCCTGGTGCTTTTTATTCATACAGTCTGAGCCCAGTAATCTTTGCTGATGTATTTCAAGATTCCTGGAAACTACCATGTTTGACCTCTAGGCGTTCTTTCCTTCCTATGTATAGAAGGTTGTTTGAAATTAGCCAAAGAAAGGCTTAAAGCGGTGTTTCTCAACCTTTGACCCTTTTATACAGTTCCTCATATTGTGATGACCCCCAGCCATAAAATTATTTCAGTTGCTATTACAGACTGCATGGGCTCCCTATACTAGCAAGACTGAAGTTGAGCTGCTAGTAACAAGAAGCTCCAAATAAACTAGATTATGGATTGTTTAGGGAATCGAGAGTTGGCACTTCACTCTTCAAGGCTCCTCCAGGTGGTGTCATGCTTGTCTTCTACTGCCAAGATGGCTTCAGAGTCCAAGAACACCCAGCCACTCTGCATCCTAGCCAACTGGAAGGATGAGGGGAGGAGGTGATGCTCTTAGGGTTCTTCTGCAGGCTCAAGTGGACAGTGGTGGCCACATCTTAACCACGGGCTTAGAAATGCAATCTTGGGGGCTGGAGAGATGGCTCAGAGGTTAAGAGCACTGTCTGCTCTTCCAGAGTTCCTGAGTTCAATTCCCAGCAACCACATGGTGGCTCACAACCATCTGTAACGAGATCTGGTGCCACCTTCTGGCCTGCAGGCAAAACACTGTAGACATAATAATAAATATTAAAACAAAGGAAAGAAAAAGTAGAATCATAAGGTGGGAACAGCCATGTGCCCCATGGACAACCAGGAATTAGTGCTGCTACTGAAGAAGAGAGACATAGACACCAGGATGTAGTGCTCCTTACAACAACAGCCCTGGTCCTCCTCCCCTTCTGAGAACTAAGAGTTTCGGCCACCAGTTTTAGCCAGTTACACCATGCATCTACAAGACACACAAGACACAGCTGGCCTTAAGACTTGAGGGACTTGCATGGAACAGATCCTCTGCCTGTCCCCATGAGGCATGAAATGTGACACATTTTTTAGCTGCAATACGATCTAACCCATCTTAGCAAATGTACGTGGGGACAGCAGCCTTCTGCAGTCCAGGGAGAAGGAACAATCCAGTCAGGACATCATCATCAGGCCAGAGTTTAAGTAAATCCCTTGGCAAACCTGGAACTGCTCAGTTGCTTCTGATCAACAGGGTTGAAATAGTGGTCACCCAGTAAAGTGTCACTGAATCCAGTTGTCCGTGGATTATAGGCAGGAACCCAGCACAAGTCTAGGTGATGGTTGCCATCCAATCAGCAGTCAGTTGTTCAGACTGGATTTTCTTTTACCTAAGTAGATACTGTTAGAAAATAACTTGGCATGAATTTTCTTGTTGGTTATTTGAGATGGTTTTTCTGTGTAGCCCTGGCTTTTCTGGAATTGACTCTAGACCAGGCTGGCCTCAAGCTCAGAGATCTGCCTACCTCTGCCTAAGGCATGTACCCAGCTTAGCGCAGATTTTCAGCAGACATGGCAGGTTAATGAGAAAATTGCCATGTTGGCATAGAACCTATTTTATTTGATCCTCAGCACTCAAGTTAAAAAAAAAAAAAAAAAGCCCAGTGGTGGGACCCCTAGGACTCACTGACCAGTCAGCATAGCCAATGAGTTAGCCCCTAACCAACGAGAGATCCTGTCTCACAAAATAAGGTGGGCAGCTCCTGAGGCATGACACCAACGGTTGTCCTGTGGTGCACGCGCGCACGCGCACACACACACACATACACACACAAACACACACACACACACACACACACACACACACACACACACACACGAGGGGGAAATATGAGTGAGTATCAGACACTAGGCTGAGGAGCTAGCTCAGTTTCCAAGCATGAAGACCTCGCTTGGTTCCCAGTACCCATATAAAAAGGCTAGATTCTAGGTGGTGATGGCAGCACACGCCTTTAATCCCAGCGCCCGAGAGGCCCAGGCAGGTGAATCTCTGTGAGTTCGAGGCCAGCCTGGTCTAGGAAGGGAGCTTCAGGGCAGCCAAGGCTACACTGAGAAACCCTATCTGGAAAAAAACAAAAGAGAAAAAGCTAGATAGTGGTGAATATGTAATGTCATAGCTAAAGAGGTAGTTAGAGGAGGATTCCCTGAGGTTTGCTAACTAGCAAGCTTAGATTGCACAGCACGTTCCAAGCCAGTTAAAGACCTCACTTGAGATAAGACACCCAAAGTTCATCTCTGCCCTCCGCAATGCACATACATGTGCACAGACACACATGTGCCTGTACACCTATGAACACATACACACACAGAGTATTCTGCTGTTTGACAGTTTCCATAGCTCTCCTTTTTGAACACCTCCCTCCCCACCCCCCAGTTGATGGAGCTGTTTAGGAAAGAACTTAGGAGGCGGAGCTTTGCTAAAGAAGTTATTGGTCACTAAAAGTGACCTCTGGGGATTTAGACCGAGCCTCACTATTCAGGCTGCTAGCTGATTGTAGATGCAGTGTATCCAGCCAGCTTCCCACTCCTGCTGTTAGGCCTCTCCCACCTACTACTACGCCTTCACCAGGAAGGCATCCCTCAGGAAACTAAACTAAAATAAACCATTTTTTTCCCCTAAAGTTGCTTGTGTGGAGTATTTTATGACAGCAGTGGCCAACTGCCTATAGGCAGTTTTCTGTCTTCCAGAACCTACTATGCAGAAACTTCAATTGTCACACTGGTCCCTGACATTGACCCCATTGAACAGGAAATAGCATCTTACTTAGATGTCTTAGTAAGACATATGGACAACAGGGCTATAGATAAACCCATCCTAGGTACCAAGTACTGTATCCTTCCAGGGGAAACCAGAGGCCAGGTGGTACAAGAAATGAGTTACTCAGAAGTTAGAAGGCTGTGGAAGCCAAAAAGGATGTTGAGGTAACACATTCATAAATCCTGAAGTGGCTCTAGCAAGGATATAACAACACAGATTTCGGAGGAAAGCCTCCACACTGTTGCCCCTTAAGCTCCACAAGTAGGGGCTGAAGAGATGGCTCAGAGGTTAAGAGCACTGTCCGCTCTTCCAGAGATCATGAGTTCAATTCCCAACAACCACATGGTGGCTCACAACCATCTATAATGAGATCTAGTAGGCAGTCACACATGCAGGCAGAACATTGTATACATAATAAATAATATTTTTTTTTAATTAAAAAAAAAAGCCATGAGTAGAAGCCACATAAAATCTTGAACCTCTACTTGGAAATCAGACCCCCTTCATATAGTTGGTGCTCGAGTCTGATGGGTTGTGATTTGTCTAGTGTTTGTGTCACTAAGAGGACCACAGTCAGTGCTGGCATTCCCAAGGGATATACCATAGCTACTCCTGCAGCTGCCATGGGAATCTGGAAAGGAGCTGGTGTTCTCTTCTGTCGCCATAGGAACACTGATGGAAGCTGGAACTAGGAAGAGAGTTCCACCTCACACCTTTCTTTCTACCGCTGTCAGCTAGTATCCGAACCTGCAACCAGGAAGGGAAGCATAGGGGGCATAGTTTGCTGAGCCTCAGTCCCAGGGCCACAGAGCAGGAGGTAAAAGGGTAAACTTGGACATGGGAGACAGTAGGAAATATTCAGCATTCCTTTCCCACTCAGCATGGCTCCATGGAGTGTCAGTCTGGA
Organism: Acomys percivali; assembly: GCA_907169655.1. NCBI lineage: Eukaryota > Metazoa > Chordata > Mammalia > Rodentia > Muridae > Acomys > Acomys percivali. The sequence continues at coordinate 121,376,300 of OU015742.1, forward strand.
CTCTGTCCCTGGCTCACTGCCACGGACACATCTTACACATAGAGATGACATATTTGAATGATAACATGCCTTTGCCGATCTCATCCTGGAACCTGGAGTCTAAAGTGACAAGGACGTGAATTATTCCTCAGAGATGTTCTTTTTCCCATAGCATGTTTCATTGCATGACCCAAACTGCAGTCCACGCTTTCGGGGACCAGGGCCATTTGCCTCATCTCAGTCTTCCCTGTGATAATTGGGTCAAGACTTAGCAATAGCAACATAAGGTTCCTGCATCTTGGAATTCGGAACTTTTCTCAGCACACATGCCCGCGTGCCCTCAAACTGCACACCCTGCCCTGCACACGGGGTTTGCTGGCAGGGCTGTGTATGAAGGTGGCAACCTCAGCTGTTTATACTGTTCCAAAGCCCTGTGCCAAGAATGCAAGCCCACCAGCCTTCAAGCTGGACGTGCCTCAACACAGAACCGCAGCGCTCACGAATGCAGTGGCTGTGCGGTTATGGCCTGGGAAGTGTGCCCAGGCATTTGGGTAGCATTCCTGTCAGGAAGCTCAGCACCTATCAGGCTATGTGGGCGGAAGCAAAACAACCAGCCACCCTACATCAGTTGAGTACATTTGTGATAGGTGGCTAGCCCCTAAGGGCAGTTGGAGGGCCAAACAAGTAAGCGGAAATCTGAAGAACACAACAGAATTAACAGGGGACAGGGACTGTTCCAGATTTTCCTCAGAGGCATGAGGGATTGCTTCTAAGTGTCTGTCATTGACTATGGCTAATTTATTCATAAAGGCAAGAACTGAGTTTGAAGCCCAGAAGTTGTTTTATTCATCTTGTTGTGTTTCCTTCCCCCCAGGAGCTAACAAGCCTCCTTTCAGTGCGTCTCTGTTCCTCTTATGCTACGAAGTGCACAGATTTCTCAGCTCTGCTCTAGATCGCATTCCCGATTCCACGGTGGGAGCAGGGGAAGGAAAGGGGAAGCCGGGGCTCCTCCGTGGTATTCACCGCATGCATACTGGGTCCCGGGACACACGTAACTTGTCTTCACACTTTTGTCATTTAAGTGTTAGTAACACAGCAGTGGTTTTGTGTTTCTTTTGCTTGCTTGGGGTTCTTTGTGCCTGTATGTGGGGAGGTGATGGATGCATGTGGGCGTGGGTGGGTGTGGAGGTCAGAGGACAACATTAGGAGAGGGTTCTTCTTCTGCCCTTACGTGGGTTTCGGGGATTGAACTCAGGTCACCAGACTTGTGCAGTAGGCACCTTTACCTACTGGACTTTTCGCCAGCCTCGGTTTGTTTGTTTGTTTTTGTTTTGTTTTGTTTTGAGGCAGGGTCTAACTAAGTAGCACAGACTGCACCTAAACTAAGAGGCAGTCCTCCTGCCAGAACCCCCCAAATGGCTGAGATAACAGTCATGAACCTCTATGCCCAGCTGTATGACTTTATTGAAAGATATGGATTCAAAATGCAGGCCAGACTGTTCTGCTGTTCCAAGGCACAGGGACTTGCCGGGGTGGAGAGGGCGTGGTGGAGGCTGAGGGGGAAAGTGGGAGGGGCACCAGACACTTTGCTGTTTTTGAATGAGCAGTATCAGCTCTTCCTGATGATGGGGACATCCTGCTGCTACAGTCAGCATCCTGGCTTGGATGCTGTGCTGTAATTTTGTGACTTTCCCAATGGGGAAATTAGGCAGAGGGCACATAAGATCTCTCCGTATTAGTTCTCAAACTGGCCTGTGCCTTTACAATTCCAGCAAACTAAGATTTAAACAGGAAAAAAGGGGGGTGCGGGAGAGAGGGAACCCCTGAAGGCCCGTCATTTCTAGTGAGTTTGTCTTTCAGGTTCTCAGCCATGTGGGTCTTCAGACCTCCCTTCAAGACACTGTTTTTCCTCTCACAAGATCTTGCTGTGTAATTATTGATTTTTAAGATATCCATGTCCATCAATGTTTGTTTGTTTGTTTGAGACAGAGTTTCTCTGTGTAACATCTCTGGCTGTCCTGGAACTCGCTCTGTAGTCCAGGCTGGCCTCGAATCCACTTGCCACTGCCTCCCAAGTGCTGGGATTGAAGGAGTGCACTACCACCACCTGGCCATGTCCATCAATTTTATTTGTAGCAATTGTTCTTTTTCTGTTTCTTCCCAGAAGAAGAAACAGACAAAAGACAACCGAGGCCCAGGGAGATGGCTCAGCGGGTAAGGTCACTTGTCCATGCTCAGCACCCACACTATACAAAGAGAGAACTGATTCTTGTAAGTTGTTCTCTGACCTCCACACATGCACCATAGAATGCACATGTGTTGCAAAGATGGACGCACACAAAATAAATAAGCAAGTTGGATGGGTTTAATAAATAATAACTTTAATTTTTTTCTTTTTGTTTTTTTGAGACATGGTTTCTCTGTGTAGCCTTGGCTGTCCTGGACTCTCTTTGTAGACGAGACTGGCCTTGGACTCACAGAGATCCTCCTGCCTCTACCTCCCTGAGTGCTGGGATTATAGGTATATACCACCATGTCCAGCTAAAAACTTAAAATTGTAATAATTATATAATTAAGTATATTAAATAATTATTTAATAAATAATTTGTGGTAATGTGGATTCCAAAGTAAAAGCATAAAGCAGCTGATGAAAAACAGTGTAAAAAATATTTTTCAGGAGTCTGGGGTCACAGCACAATGTGAGTTCTTGCATAATGCTCTAGGTTTGATACTTGGCACTGCAGAATGACATGGTGGCGTAAGCCTGTAGTCCCGGTAAGATCAGAATTTGATAGTTGGGCTGGGAGATGACTCAGTGGATATAGTACTTGCCTCACAAGTATGAAGCCCAGAGCGATCCCCAGAACCCATGTAAGAAAGAAGATAATGCAGTGTACATCCATAACCCCAATGTGCCTACAGCAAGAAGGGAGCCAGAGTCAGGAGAGTCCCCAGAAGACTGCAGGCTGGTGGGCCTGGCATGCACATGGTGAGCAGCAGAAGACCCTGCACAAACAAGGGGGACGGTGAGGATCAACCATAGCCAAGTTTGACCTCTGACCTTCTCCCATGCCCTTGTGGCACTGTGCGTATATGCATATACCTACATTCATACTACACACATCCAACATACTACATTACACAACCCTACTAAAGGTCAAGGTCATCCTGGCCTACATGGTTAGTTTAAGCTCAGCCTGTCAAAGGAGAAGTAGGCAGAGGAAGAGGAGGAA
>OU015742.1:121386684-121405376 GCA_907169655.1 Acomys percivali
AGGCCGTTGTGAAATGCTGACATGTAATCCCAAGGCACTGCTGAGTTCCGAAGGCATGCACGAAAGCAAGGTTGTTTTTCTTCCCAAAGCACATGCCACCTAACAACTACATGTCCCTGCCAGCGGAGGAAGAGAACTCAAAGGAAACTGACTGTAGACAAGAAGAAAGCAAGTTTTACCTGTGCACTGAAAAGGAAAATGTCATGTCAGCCACCAGCCACCCAATCTGCTTTCTTCTTCAAAGGATCAACCGGTCTTGAATTGACAATGGGGGAGGGGCAGGGTTCGACTATGCTCTCTATATAGATTCTTTTTCTTGTCATTAGCCTAGAATAGGCCTCATAATTACTATTTACATAACACTAGGTGTTAGGTACTATAAATAACCTGGACATGAGGCTAAGTATATGGAAGGATGGTTGTAATGCATAAGTGAATCTTATACCACCTGGTAAAAGAGACTTGCACACCAAAGAAGAGTCTAAATCATTCTCCAGTGGATTTTTATTTATTTATTTATTTTATTTCATGTATATGGATGTTTTACCTGCATGTATGTCTGTGCACCTCCAGTGCCTGCAGAGGTCAGAAGAAGGGGGTGGGATCTTCTGGAGCTGGAGTCACAGATGCTTATGAGCATCCATGTATGCGCTGGGAATCAAACCTTGGTCCTCTGCAAGAACAAGTGCTCTAAGGCCCTCTAGCGCTCAAGTGTTCTCAAGTGCTCCCTCCCCACAACATTTTAAGGGAAGCCTGCAGGTAGGCAAATGTGTGCTGTTTTGTTTGAAGCCATGGTCCTCTCATTTTCAGAATCCTTATGAGATGATGGGCACTTTCCAGCCTTTAACACTGTAGAGTGTATGAAATCTATTTTCAGACCTCTTGGGACTGCTTTGCTTGCCCATTGAGTCTACTGCCTCCATTGGCCTGAGGGGTCCTTATTTCTACTGACAACTGAAGAGGAAAATGTGGCTTGTGATACTGAGACAATGCTAGAACAATGGCTCAGTCAGCACTGTAGCTTTCTCTGCTGACCCCATTGGACTGCCTGTTTCACCCAGGCCCATCACAACACACTGAGCTCCATTCTTCCAACCGGAGCTGCTGGGAACCTAGGTACCTCTTAAAAATTCATTTGGAAGGTCAGTGGGATGGCTCAGTTGGTAAAGATGCTTGCTGCCAAGCTTGCTCACCTGAGTTTGATTCCCTAAGACCTCCATGATGGAAAGAGAGAATCAACTCCCAACAGTTGTTTTCTGACCTCCACACAAAAGGACTCATTTGGAGAAGGGTTCACAGCTAATTTTTTTCCCTTTGGTTTTATTTTGGTTTTGTTGTTTTTGTTTTGAGACAAGGTTTATCTGTGTAGCCTTGCGGTCCTGGACTCACTTTGTAGACCAGGCTAGCCTTGAACTCACATCCATCTGCCTGACTCTGCCTCCTGAGTGCTGGGATAAAAGGCGTGCACCACTATGCCCAGTTCCCTTTGGTTTTTTTGAGACAGGATTTCTCTGTGTGTAGCTTTGGCTGTTCTGGAACTTACTCTGTAGATCAAGCTGACCTTGAACTCACAGAGATCTGCCTGCCTCTGCCCCCCAAGTGCTGGGATTAAAGGCATGTGCCACCACTGTCCAGTGCTACATTTTTAAAAAATGAACTAACACAACTATTGAGAGATGGCTCAGAGGTTAAGAGCACCGACTGCTCTTCCACAGGTCCTGAGTTCAATTCCTAACAACCACATGTTGGCTCACAGCCATCTATAATGTGATATGATGCCCTCTTCTGGACTGCAGGTGCAAATGCAGGCAGAGCACTATATACATAATAATAAATAAATAAATCTTTTTTAAAAAATTACAAGAACCAAGAAAGCACTCTCAGCTGGGTGCAGTGTGCACGCTTGTAATCCCAGCACTCGAGGAGGCAGAGGGAGACAGATATCTGTGAGTTCGAGGCCAGCCTGGTGTACAAAGCAAGTCTAGGACAAAAACAAAGACAACAATATAACAAAAAGCACTCTCAGCAGTAACACTAAATGTCAAATAGTCCTAACAGTCCAATTAAAAGGGCACACTAACTGGTTGTGTTAAAAAACAAGAGTCAAGATTCAGCAGCTGGGGCCAGAGAGATATTTCAGGTTGGGAGTGCTAGCTGCTTTTTCAAAGGACCCCAGTCCAATTCTCAGAATCACATCAGGCAGCTCAGCACCAACTGTAACTCCAGCTCTGTGGGTATGCACACATGATGCACAGAGATAAAAATAGTAAAAAACAAAAACAAAACAAAACCCAAATCTTATTAAGCTAGTTTTATTGAAATTCCACCAGCTGGAATACTCACAAAACAGCAGGCACAAATGACTTGGCCCTGGAGGAAGATAATAGATTTTGAATAGTTTCTAGCACCTTAAAAGTCATGAGATGTAGCCCAGCTGGCAGTGTGATTGTCTGCCTGGTACCCTGGGTTAGTGCCCAAGCACTACATAACCAAGGTGTCGTCCTAGCTCAGGGAAAGCAGAGGCAGGAGGATCAGAAACTCATAATTATCTACAGATACATGGTGAGATAGGTATTAGCCTGGGCTAAAAGCCTATCTCAGACAGAAATCCTGCCCCAACATGGTTCAGGCTTTTGAGCTGCAAAGCCGGATTTGCACCTCCAGAACAATCTATGATGACTCATCTGAAAGGCTTTCTCCTGGGCCCTTGTCAATAGCTGAGTCACTAATTCGCTTAGACTGACAAATTGGGCCCATGTCCCTTCCAAGCCTTTTCTTTTCATGTACCCCACCACTGCCAGGCCATTGCTCACCCCAGAAACAAATGCCCAGAAGGGTCACACTAGTCTCCTTTTGGCTCAACTCTTTCCCAACACTATACTGCTAAAAATAGTTGAAAGCCGACTTCGTAAATTCAGGGGTAAATCTCCAGGCTCAGACTTTCTGTGCAGCGAGTTCTCTCTCTCTGATTTAGCTTGCCTTTCTTAGCTAGCACCTTGCATGCTGTCTGATATTTTTCCTTCTAAGCCAACAAAAGAGTAAGAAAACATGAGGTGAGTGTTTACAAATGCACCCCTGTATCTCACCCCATCCCTCCAAAGCAGCCTGCTTCACTTTGCTTTAACCCAGTGGTTCTCAACCTGTAGGTTACAGCCCAAAAAGAGCATCAGAAAACACAGATTTTTTTTTTTTGAAAACACAGATATTTACACTATGATTTGTAAGAGTAGCAAAATTATAGTTGTGAAGTAGCAACAAAAATAATTTTATGGGTGGGGGTCACAATACAGGGAACTGTATTGAAGGGTTGCAGCATTAAGATGGTTGAGAACCACTGCCTTAACCTGTATCTACAAAGAGAAACAATCCTGCCTCTCTTCCCCACCCATCATCTTCCTCACTTCCCAAGGCTTACCATGCCAGAATGCCAAGTTCAAGAACCAGACTCAGAGGAAAGACTTTCAGCAAGTGCTTCTTTCAAAGTCTTCTGTACAGTAGTTATTCTGCTTGTCAGGAGGCCAGGTCTCAGGGCTGCACAGGTGGCCCTGTTGGTGAAATGCTTGCTGCACAGCAAGCATGGTGACCTGAGATCACATCCAGAATCCACGTGAAGGCCAGTTCCAGCGGCACACACTTGTCAACCTGAGCTTCAAGAAGCAGGGAGGCAGAAGGGGCCCTGGGGCTCAGTGGCCAGCCAATCTAGTCAGCAGGGAAGTTAGAGTTTAAATAAGATATCCAGGCTCAAAAAATAAGGTAGAGGGACTGGAGAGATGGTTCCTCAGATACGAGCACTGGCTGCTCTTTCAGAGGACCCAGGTTTAATTCAGAGTGCCCACATGGTGGCTCACAATCACCTGTGACTCTGGTTCCAGGGGATCTGATATCCTCTTTTTTTTTTTCTTTCTTTCTTCTTCTTCTTCTTCTTCCTTTTTTTTTAGGGGGGTAGTTTTCCAAGGCAGGGTTTTGGGGTTTTTGTGTGTGTATAGCCCTGGCTCTCCTGGAGCTCATTCTGTAGACCAAGCTGGCCTCAAACTCAGAGATCTGCATGCCCCTGCCTCCTTAGTGCTGAGATTAAAGGTGTCCATTACCAGCACCTGGATCTGACATTCTATATTCGATTCTTCAGGCACAAGACATATATGTGGCACATTGATATACATGCAGGCAGAATACCTAAACACATAAAGTAATATTAAAAGGATGGAGATACGGAGGAAGAGCCCGAACATTAACCTCTGGCCTCTACACAATGTGAACACATGTGTGCAAACACACAGACACAACACAACACAGGGCAGGGCTATGTGTGGTTCGTAGGCAGAATGAATGTCTATGAACCAGTATCTACCCAAGGCCTCGGTGGGGGGGGCCTGGTTTAAATTGTAGGGTAGTTAGTTATTGTTCCTCCCTACTGTTTTGGTGTGCTACTCAAGGCCTCACATGTGCTAGGCAAGTGTGCTTCTACTTAAGATACATTTTCAGCCTTTTAAATTTTCATTTTGAGACAATCTCACTATGTAGTCCCAGCTAACTTGGCACTCTCAATCCTCCTGCCTCGGCCTTCAGAGAGCTGAGAGGGAAGCTCACATGACTTCCCACTTCTGGCCGCCAGAACTGTAAGAGAAATAAGTGTTTGTTGTTTGTTTGTTTTTGTTTTTGTTTTGTTTTTCGAGACAAGGTCTCTCTGTGTAGCCTTGACTGTCCTGGTGTCACTTTGTAGACTAGGCTGGCCTCGAACTCACAGCGATCTGCCTGCCTCTGCCTCGCGAGTGCTGGGATTACAGGAGTGCGCCACCGCGCCTGGCTGCAAGTGTTTGTTTTAAGCCACCCAGATTATGGCAATTTATTATGAACCTCCTGTCTGTGTCTCACAGTGAGCCACACGGTGACCCATAGACCTCTAAACAGCAAACACTGACACACTGAATGAGCTCCTGAAGCCTGAGAAGGGATCTGAGGCAACAGGATGAACCCCCAGCTAGCCCCACAGACACTCACTCAGTACCGCCTTCCCTGCGTGTCCTCCACCCCTCAGCCTGACCAGACCCAGCTACCCAAGTTAGAATAAGACTCCGCCCATGAGCAGCAGCGGGGACATCCCCATCCTTATTTCCCTGGTCCGCATCCTACTTATCTTCAGGTTTTAGGTTTAGGTGCGGGATGTACACCCGACTGCATCCTCTATCACTGTATTGTTACAGTTCTTGCTGCTGCTACAACATTCCTGACAAGAGTAACTTAAGCCAGGAAGTTTACTCTGCCTTCCGGTTGGGTTGGAGCGTGCCATCAGCCCGTCATGATGGGGAAAGCATGAAGGCAGGGCCAAGAAGCAGCTGGTCACCCTGGGTCCACAGTCAGGAAGCAGAGAGAGATGAATGCCCCGGATCTCAGCTGTGTCAGGCCCAAAAGAAACTCCGGACAAACGGCTTCCTGAGGTGCCTATTCGCATACCAAAGCGTCTGCTGGCCTCCAGACTCACTCACTACCTGTGGCTCCTTTCCGTTCTTACCCAGTGCCCTGTTCTAAACTTCAGCCCATGGCCTTCCCTTCCCCCAACTTCTCAGTCCGATTTAACACTGCCATTTTGGCCATGTGCGTTCTTGGCTCTTGGTCCCCTCCCTTTGCCTGCTCTGCTGTTTGCTCTCTCATCTTTTCCTATCTTTCCCCCCACCCCCCAACCCCCTGCCACCCTCTCCCCACCTCTCCTATCATGGCCTGGTTCAATCTGCTGGCCAGGTTTAGTCTCCTTTCTCTGCTCTGGACTCTTCCCGATGCTTCTGGTAATACTCACCCTTATATCTACAGCAAAAACCTTCTCAACCATGCCTTGGAGTGGCCATGTCCTCATTTTATTTAAGCTGGCCTTCTTCTTTTTATGCAGTCTGTGACCCCAGCCCATGGACTGGGCATGCCCACATTTAGGGTGGGTCTTCCCACCTCATTTAGCCAAATCTAGAAATGACCTTCCAAACACACCCAGAGGTTTGTCTCCCAAATGCTTCTAGACCCTTTCAAGTTAATAATATTGCCAGGCAGTGGTGGCACCTGTAATCCCAGCACCCAGGGAGGCAGAGGAAGGGGGAATCTCTGTGAGTTTGAGGCCAGCCTGGTCTACAGGACTAGTCCAAGGACAGCCAGGACTACACAGAGAAACTCTGTGGTTTTCGAGACAGGGTGTGTGTGTGTGTGTGTGTGTGTGTGTGTGTGTGTAGCCTTGGCTATCCTAGACTCACTTTGTAGATCAGGCTGGCCTCAAACTCACAGCAATCCGCCTGCCTCTGCTTCCTGAGTGCTGGGATTAAAGGCGTGTGTTTTTTAAAGGCTAGTAATATCAACCATCAACATAAGCAAGGAGGCTTTGGGTTAGAAGTTCTCAGACAATAGCGACATTTCTTGACTTGTGGCCAAAAAAGAACAAGGATAAGAAAAAGCTAGGTACCACATCGTCTGATGGCTCAGAGACTAGTTTCTGTGTCTTCATTCACACTCTGCAGTGTGCAGCCAGCAGATTGGAAGGCTTTTTTGCCTTCTTAACAAGAAGCTCTGGGCAGTTTCAGTGGCTCTCCCCCACCCCCACCCCTACCCCCACCCCCACCCCTACCCCCACTGCTCAAAGACTTTGATCTTCACTCTGATTAGTCCCACTAGGAGGGTACAGTCACTTCTGAATCAATCAACAGTGCTCAGAAGGGACAGAGTGCTCAGAACACTCAAGCCAGCTGGCAGGGAGAACCTACTGTCTAGAACCACATGGTCCCTGAATTGAACTGGGCCCAGTTGGACAGAATGCTGGGACGCAACAACAGAGCATCCATCTTGCCCATACCCCTTTCTCTGTGCTGAATGCCTTGGACAGCTCCTCCACTAAGACCCTGATCATCCTTGTCAGGTATTTTATTTCAGTATCTGTACCTCACTCAGGAGACTTGTTAGTCCCTTGGGAGCAGAGCCTTTTGTCATCATATGTAGGCTTCAAATGGACCTTCCATGTGGCTATTGTTTAATCAAGTTTTATTTGAGTTAATTATAGTGTGTGTGTGTGTGTGTGCTCTTGCACACATGGGTGCACATGCACATATGTGTTCTTTCTTGTGTATGCAGGTGCATGATGTGGCAGAGTGGGGTCAAGTGCACCTGTGTGTTCATGCAAGTGGAGGCCAGAGGTCAGCTCCAGACATTCCTTGAGCGCTGTCCACCTTGGTTTTTTGAGGAAAGGTTTCTCACTGATCTGGAACTTGCTGGTTGGACTAGTCTAGCCAGTGAATCCTTAGGGGACCTCCTGACTCCATCTCTCCAGTGCCAGGATTCAACTCAGACCTCTGTGATTGTATAGCATGCACTTTACCGAATGAGCCCTATCTCCAGCCCTGAGTGACATTTTTAAAAGGAAAGAAAGAAATGCTGTTTACATACTTCCAGATTCCCAAAGGACCCTGTCACCCCACCTCCCACGATTAATCCCTTCTCCAGTAAATGAGGACACACACAGGCAACAGAAAAGCTCCCAAGTGCTGTAACTTGATACATTCAGAACATTCTCGCCATTTTAAAGTTAAGTCCCATGTCCCCTGCATTTTTTGTGCATGAATGTGTACAGATTTATAAATAGAAGTGGAAAAACAGTAAGACTGTGTGAACTCAATTGGCGGGGGCCCTGGATTTAGACCCCAAAATATAGCTGGATGACAATCACTATGAATAGGTTGGTTTGTTTTTTTTTAATTCAACTCAGCACATTATTTTATATGTTCTGAGCAATCATCCTGAATATTTATTCAATAGTACATTTTTTCCATGTTATTTTTTTCCCCAAGTGTGGCTTTTTCTTTAAAAAGAGATGAGAATCTCAAGCACAGATAAATATATACTCCGGCACTTGGCTATAATACAATTCTCTATAGGCAGTTTTGTCTCATGTCTGTGGGGTTGGTTTAAATCTGGAAACTTCCGGAAGGCTTAAGTCTCTCTCTTGTTCCTTTTCCCATAACTTAAGTTGGTGGCAGGAGTCCTGAGAGTGAGACAGACAGAAAGAAGCTCAGCCCCGAGCTTCTCAAGGGCAAAGACCCTGAGGATGCTTTCATTTATGACCCATCTGGTGACCATCACAGTCAAGCAGTTCCAGAACTTTCCCAGCATTCTCACACTGTTGTTCCACCTACGTTTTCTTCCTTTGCTCACCCTGCTCTAAACCCTATACATCTTCCAAGAGCTAGCCCCACCACCAGATGGGACCCATCTGATTATAGCTGACTCAGACTTGGCCTATGTTTAAAATGCAAACCACATCTCAAGACTTTGCCCTGGCTATCATATGTGTATCATAGGTAGGGGTTAGGCTTCTAGACCATATACGTCTATCTTAGTGTCTTTTCCTGCCACTGTGATAAAATACCCTGACAAACCAACTCAAGGGACAAGGGATTTTTTTCTGACTCAAATCTGAGCTACAGTCCATCATGGAGGGAGCTCTATAAAGCAGGAGCTTGAAGCAGCTCTTCTCATTCTACCCACACCAGGAAGTGGAGAGTGATAAATGCCTGCTACTGCTCCGTTCCCATTCTCCATTCATTCATTCATTCATTCATTCATGTGCATTGGGGTTTTGCCTGCATATATGTCTATGTGAGAGTGTCACATCCCCTGGAACTGGAGATACACTTTGAGCTGTCATGTGGGTTCTGGGAATTGAACCCCGGTCTTCTGGAAGAGCAGCCAGTGCTCTTAACCTCTAAGTGATCACCCCACCCCCATCCCCGCCTTTCTCCATTTATTTATACAGGCCAGGATCCCACTGGGAACAGTGCCACCACAGTTGGCTTGTCTTCCAGTCTCAATTAGCATAATCAAGCTAATCCTTAGCAGAGCTTCCCAGAGACCTGTCACCCAAGTGATTCCAGACCCTGTCAAATTGACAGTTAATACTGACCACCATAGTATCCATGTTGCCCAGATGGGTTAGTGGTGCTCTATGGGAGATTTGGAAAAGGAACAGACCTGGCTAACTTCATGTAGCCCTTCTTGCTCTGTTGTTCTTTCTTCCCATCACTGATGCTTGGTGGGTGCCAGGGATGAGCCACCAGGAATCAAAGGCTACATATTCCCGGGGAGCTGAAACAGTCCTGAGTTGGTGATATCTAGGTCTCCTCATAAGTAGGAAAGGGGGGCTGGAGAGATGGCTCAGTGATGAAGAGCACTGGCTGCTTTTGCAGGGGACCCAGGTTCAGTTCCCAGCACCCATATGGCAGTTTATGATGATCTGTACCTCTGGCTTCAGGGAATCTAACATTCTGCACACAAAATAAAATTAAATAGACTTTTAAAATACTTTTCAAAAAATAAAAGTAGAAAGCTATTTAAATCACCACCATTTCTTCCTACTTGACACAGCAAAGCACAGTCCTATACTGACTCATGACATCTTTCCTATGACTTGGGGCCCAAAATATCCTGGTCATAAGGAGGCCTTTGATTGACTTCACTAGTCCTGGTGTCCTTCCATGGTCATCCTTGGTAGGGGATAGGACAATGCAAAATCTCTGTGGGTCAAGGCAAAGGAACATTTGAAAGACATCCCCATGTTTTGAAATGGTCACAGGGAACTAGAAATGTCCTCAGATGCTCTCCTTTTCAGCTCTGCAGTCATCCCAGCTTCCTGCTGCCCATGAATAGTCCATTAGCAACTCTCACTATTCCAAGAGGCTAGAGTATTTGAGGACCTATATCAGCCAGTACTAAGCTAAGCCCCGCCCACCTGCCACTCGGGTGCTTCTCTAATAGCCTGCTAGTTTCGTTTCTTCAGTAAAACACCATGGCCCAAAGTAATTTTGAGAAGGAAAGATTTATTTGACTCACAGTTCCAGGTTACAGTCTATCACTGGGGGTAAGTCAAAGTAAAAGCCCACATGACATCCAAAGTCTTGACCCAGGCAGTTCCTCAGTTGAAGCAGGCTTTCTAGGTGATTTCAGGTTGTAGTGAATTGACATTTAAAACTAGTCAAGGGGTATGTGAGATGGCTCAGCAGTTAAGACCATCTATCTACTGCTCTTGCAGAGGACCTGGGTTCAGTTCCTAGCCCCTGCCATGGGTAGCTAACAACTGCCGGTAACTCCAGCCGCAGGAGATCTGATACTCCTCTTCTGGATGCCTCAGGCACCTGCACTCATGCATGCATGTGCACTCCTGCATAATCACTGTGCTAGCTAGTTTTATGTCAAGTTGACATAAACCTAGTGTCATCAGAGACTGAAAAAAAATGCTTCCATAATATTGGGCTGTACACAAGCCTATAGGGCATTTTTTAAAATTAGTGATTAATGGGGAAGGTCCAGGCCCATTGCTGGTGGTCCTGGGTTCTATAAGAAAACTGAGCAAGCCATGGAGAGCGGTCTAGTAAGCAGCACTCCTCCACGGCCTCTGCATCAGCTCCTGTCCCCAGGTTCTGCCTTATGTTTGGTTCTGTTCTTACTGCTTTTGATGATCAACAGTGATGTGGAAGTATAAGCCAAGTAAACCCCCCAAGTTGTTTTGATCATGGTGTTTTATCACAACAATAGTAATCATAAAACATATACATAAATTAAAAATAAAATATAATTTTTCTTTTTAAAAAAATTATTATAATTTATTCACATTACATTCCAATTGTTATCCCCTCACTTGTATCTTCCTGTTTCCAGCCTTCCTCCCTCTTCCACCCTATTTCCCTCCCCTAAACCTCTGACAGAAGGGGACCTCCTCCCCTACTATATGAGCACAGCCTATCAGGTCTCATCCAGATAGCCTGCTTCCCATTCTTTTGTGTGGTGCCGCAGCACCTCCCCATCAAGGGAAGATGATCAGATTGGGATGCCAGAGTTCATGTCAGAGGCGATCCTCACTCTTCCCACAACTGTGGAGAATGAGCTGTCCATTCGCTAGATAGGAACAGGAGGTCGAGGAGAGTAGGGGAATGGAAGGGCCCAGAGGGTTCAGGAGTTCCACAAGGAGACCGTCAAGGCTGGTGGATCTGGACCCAGGGGCCCTGCACAAACTGTCATATCAACCAATAAATCATTAAAACAAACAAACAAACAAAAACCTAGTCACTTATGGTTACAGGCTGGTTCTCAACTGCCTCCTGTCCTGCATGCAAATGGCACGGTAGCCCTAAAGACAGGACATGGGCTGCTCTGAGGGACTGTAGCACAGACTTGTGCCCTCTGTGGCATTTACCAAAGTATGCTATCAGTACTTCTGAGGATTTTGTGCTGTAGCAAATCCAAGAGTGTCATAGGGCATTTCAGAAAAACAAAACAAAACAATGGTTTTGCCAATAAGCAAAGACAGGGTCACTGTTGTGATGTTGCTAGAGGGAGAAGAGTGGGGCCTGAGGGATCTGTGGGCCTGGGCGATCTTATTTTATTATTATTTTTTTAATTTTATTTTTGCTTTTAATAATGCTAGTGGTGGGGTCAGTATTTTGTATTTTTCCTCGAGCGTTTTCATATATATTCAGTCATTTGATTTTCACAATATCAACCTGACATAGGACAGCCTTGGACATTCAGTGAAATCGACTGAAGAAACAGGGACTCAGAGAAGGACACAGGAAAATCAGGCTTAGTTGTCAAGCTAAGTAACACTAGGATCGATTGCATCACAAGCCCCCTAGCAAGCAGCCATGACACTCTGTAAAGAGAAGACTTGTCACCACAGCCACCATACCCACAACTGCCAGAACTGCTTCCACCAATGCCACTACCCTCACAACAATCACCATCACTTCATGGCGAGCAATGAAAGGGCTCTTTACAAAAGTGTGGCTAGGGCCAAGGGAACCCATGCAGGGACAGTGATGGATCAGGCAGAAGAAACAGGAAAAAGCCCTGGCCACCCATATGCCTGGAGGAGCCAAAAGAGAGGGTGGAGCCTGGACCCACAGTAAGAGCTATGCCTGTAGGACCAGGCCACTAGGATAGAGCTGGGAAAAGCAAAAGAAACGGCTTCCTTCCTCCCATTCCTCCAACTTCCTGTTGATGCCTTCCATTGGCCAAAAGCAACTGGAAGCGTTGAGTCGGTGAGATCAGCTTCCCACAGCCTCGAGCCTGTGGATAAGATTGCGCAGCTGACCAGAGGAAATGGAAGCTGTCCAACAATGATCTACCATGCGCTCATTTCATGGCAGAGACCACACCAGGGAGTTGGCCCGGTGGTTTCCTGCCACCTTTGTGTGTGTGTGTGACCTCACCCTGTGCCATGGCTATGGGATCTCAGCTGCTCAGCTCTGGCATATGAAAGATGAAGCCTTATTTTCCTAGAATTTTATTTAATTTCTATATAGAACCTCCACTCTGGTGAGGGGCAGAAACCTTAATCTCCACCCACACATTAAAGTGTTTTCATTAAGGATTAAGGATTAAACCCAGCGCCTCCATCCACTGTGGTTTTGCCAGTGACAACATGAACACATAGTTTTACCAAGGGCTTTATGGGTCCTCACAGGGTCGAGTCAACATTTGCTTTCATTCCTGTATCAACAGCAGCATCTTTCAAGGTGCCTCTGTTCTTGTCTGGATTCTTGTCACTGGGTCAGTCATGATGACCTGCCTTACTTTATGACCTTTCTAGGCCCTCTTCCCCTTCCACCCTTCAGGGAACTCAGTTTTCCATTGTCCTTAACGTAACAAGGGTGGTAATGGTGCTAGTGACGTGGAGATGGGCGTGGCAGGGGACATGCAGGAGTAGGCCAGTGACTCAGGCTTTCAAAAGAAGCAAGAGGGGTGCAGACGAAGAGAGGTGCCAAGTGATAGAACTGACCTCGAAGAAACTCCTACGTAGGTTGACGGCCTGTGGAGTAAAAGCAGTCAGAGTAGAAAAAGACCAAGAAAGCCTTTGATCCCGTCTCCACCCAAGCCTCAGCCAAGGGAGTATGAAATAAAAGCAGCTCACGTCCCAGGCATGGGGTAAGAATGTTCCATTTGTACCCTTTAAGTAACTCAAGGATGATTTATTGTATCTCCATTTAATTGTTTGATCTGGTCCCTGCAGAAGACAGGAGGAACCTGGAGAAAGACTGTAGAGCAACCACAGACTCAGCCAAATATGGCCCCAGAGTGACTTTGCAAGGGCAGATATCACTGCTCAGGCATGTGGCCTTTGATTTCTTTCTTTTTCTCCTTCTTGTTCTTTTTTTTTTTTTTTTTTTTTTAGTTTTTTTTGGGACAGAGTTTCTCTGTGTTACAGCCCTGGCTGTCCTAGACTTGCTTTGTAGACCAGGCTGGCCTTGAACTCCCAGAGATCCTGCCTGCCTCTGCCTCCCGAGTGCTGGGATCAAAAGCATTATGCCACCACGCCTGGTCAGCCTTTGCTTTATTGAGTGTGTTCTTTTTCTTGCCAATCAGAAAGGATCAGAAACATTTTGCATTCATATGGACTAGACAATAATAACACACACAGTTTCACCTGGGCACAATTTGGCTCACTTAATTTCTGTCATAAAACAGAGTGAGGAAATCTGGACCAGAGGGGCCACAGAGCATCACACTGACCCCTTTTCAATTGTTCTGTCATTTTGTTTTTGAGACAAGGTCTCTCATTATGCCCCCCAGGGTAGTCTGGAGCTCCCTACATAGTTTTGGCTGACTTCAAACACAGACAGTCCTGCTCACCCTCCCAAGTACTGGGATTACAGTTGTGTGCCCCAACAGATTCATTGTACTAATGGGTCCTTCTGCTTAACAGGATGAAAACAGGATAGGTAGCCTGTGGAGGGCTCAATAATGTCCGTGTGATTTTGAAGATTTAGAAACCAACATATCAACAAAGCCCTGCTGGAGGCAGTGGCCAGAGTATGCTGGGGTGCTGCTCCAAAGACAGACAGAATTGCTGCATGTTATAGCTCCCATCACAAAGGAATCACACAGGCTTCCTGGGCTCCACAACTAGGAGTATGAGTCATGATGACATTGAAGGCTGCTGACTTTAAATGGTCCTGAGCAGGATGGGCTTTGTAGCAGATTCAGGCTGTGGTGCAGTCTTCCCGCAGGGACCATGTAAATGAGCCAACCCTGTGGTGAAGGAAGTGATAATGGTGAGAGTGCATGCTTTTTGCTAAATAGCTCCTGCTGTGTTCTTGGGCCCCAGTAGGAAGGGAAGAGCTATCTTTGGAATGTCCCGTGATCTGAGTATGTATCAGGTGATGGGAGAGTAAAAGGTAAAGCCTGGGCTGAAAGATGCATCAGGAAAATTGTTTGAACAGGCATCCAAAAACCTGTATGTGATGGTTAATACCATCAGTTTGAATGGGTCTGGAATCACCTAGGATGCAAATCTCTGGGCTTGTGCATGAGGAAGTTTTGTGACTGGGTTAACTGTTGTGAGAAGACCTACCCTGAATGTAGGCAGAAGCATTTCATGCGCTAGGGCCCCTGATTGCACAAAAAGGAGAGAGTGAGCGGGCACAGTGTTCGTGACTATGGATGCAGTGTGACCAACTCCCTTTCCTACCATGACAGACTTTATCCTCAAACTATGAGTGGAGACAAACGCTTCCTTCCTCTTGTTGCTTTTTTTGGGGGTACTTTATTACCACAATGATAAAAGACCTGACATGCTCATAGTTGTGTCAGCATGCCTTCCTCATTGCAGCATTTCTATGGCCATCCATCAAGTAGGAGAAAGTGGGGAGTCATAAAAGACTGGCTGATGGATGAGGAAGGGCCTGAATTTGATTTGCAAATGGGTTGGGTTTGCTCATGGATGCAAGCTGGAGGACAGTTGCTCAGAGAAACACTGCTGGTGGGCCATTACTGACCCTGGTAAGAAGTTCTCACAATGGTGGACATTCAAGCAGTGTCCCTAGGTATGAAGTGTGTGTGTGTGTGTGTGTGTGTGTGTGTGTGTGTGTGTGTGTGTGTAGGGAGAGTCATTTACCAAAGGCAAGAAGAATATGACCTTATGGTAGTGGCAAATGTCCTGGCAAGCTGGCCAGTCTAGAAGGTAGAAGGACAGTAGGTCTGAGACATATCCGTAGCTGGAGTATATGCAAATGGACACAAAGATCCCAGGTCTTTGCATCTTGTTAATAACCAGGAAGCATTAATCATGGTATTAAATAGCCAGGTAGGTAAAAGAGCTCCCCCATTGTGGCATGAGCCTGGAAACTGGCATAACAAACACACAAGCAGATGGTCGCAGAGGCAGAAGCTCCGGATGAGTTAACCACAGGGCTCCCACTCACCAAGCTCATGCCACCTTTGTGGACTGCGTCGGTCAGCTCTCCCTTCAGGAGAAAGTTTGCTCTTCTGCTACAAAGAGCACAGGCATGGGACTGAGGCTGAGGACCCTGTCATTCCCTGCAGCGGTATCTCGAGCAGTCCTGCAAGAGGCTGAGCCCCAGAAACATTTTTGACCCTGCACAACTCTTCAGCCAGGCAGTCTGTGCTCTGCAGCTGCCCTCCAGGCTGACCATGAGTTAGTTCACAGAGCCTGCATGGCAAAGGGGAGCTGTCGCATCCACTTCTGCTCTCCGCCTTCCAGCCTTGCCAGGTGTCACACCTCTTGACCCTTCACAAATATGACTTCCCCAGTAAGCCAAACCCCTCGCACCCTTGCTCTGCTTCAGAATCTGCTTCTGGGAGGCTGTGACACGGTGCCATGGTCCACGTGACCTGGGATTCCTTAGTAATGACATCAGTCAGGCCAGCTGTTAACAGGTTCCATGGGGGCCGTTGCTCAATCTTGTCCTAGAGACTAGCCCACATTCTGCTGTGCAAACGCCTTGAATGTGGGCCAGAGAGCTACGTGCAGAGGACCCGTAATTAGATTTCAGACCCAGACTGTATGAGGCCCCTTGTGGGTGCAAACATGGTGTCCGCTCCAGGAGAAGGAGGCAGCAGTGAGCCACTGTGAGAAGCCAGCTTTCTCATTTGACATATTCTCACAGGAAATTCTGAGGATTCCGAGAATTCTAAATCTGAATCTGGCCTTTCAGGGTGTCGAGGTAGGTGGATGGAACATTATGTAACAGTGTCTTTACTTGACTGATAACTTTCAAGTATTTATTTTAAATATTTAAACATCTAAAAATGTTAGGAGTCAGCTTTGGGATTCATCTCATTAATTTCATTTGGGTCAGTGGGATGCGGTGACTAGTGTCAAAATCACTTCAGTTATCACTAGACTGCGGAGAGAAGGGGCTTCAACGCAAATCCTCCTGAGATCTGCCATGCCCTCTCACCAGGCATAGAGGCAGTGTAGGACTTAAATGTCACACTGAAATGACCAAAGTGGGGTGTAAAGTGAAGCAACAAATCAGATGTTCATGGAAAAGTCATCCAAAAATGAAGACAAATTGAAGCAGAAGCAAGAAATTTGTTTCTCATACACATAATTAAAACTCTCGGAGCTGGTGGGAGGGGTAGAGTAGCTCAGTGGCAGAGTGCCTGGCATCTGCAGGTCCCTGGGTCCCAGCTCCAGCTCCACCAAACAGAAAACAAACAAAAGCCAACCAAGGCTATACAGCAAGATCCTACTTAAGAAACAAACAAACCCCCCTAGGCCTGGGCTGCAGCTCAGTGGGTAGTATGTTTGCTTAGCATGCGTGAAACCTGGATTCAATTCCTAGTACCCTATAAAGTGAGCAAGGTAGTGCAAGCTTACATTGCCACCACTTATGAGGTGTAAGGCAGAGGATCAGAAATTCAAGGTTAAAGGGTTTAAGGCCAGCCTACTATACGTGACACCCTGCCTCTATATAAGTAAGTAAGTAAGTAAGTAAGCAAAGAAGCCAAAACCTTATAATTATTGATAATAAAGAAAATTTTGGGGGGACTAGAGAGATGGCTCAGAGGTTAAGAGTACTGACTGCTTTTCCAAAGGTCCTGAGTTCAATTCCCAGCAACCACATGGTGGCTCACAACCAACTATAATGAGATCTGGTGCCCTCTTCTGACCTGCAGGCAGAATACTGTATACATAATAAATAAACAAATCTTTAAAAAAATAACAACAAATGTTCATCAGCCATATTGATTAAGAGACTTATTTAACTTAATCTACATAAATTTTATTGTATCATTGTCACATGAAGAAGCAATGAGCTGTAAGCATCAGTCCAATAGTGTAAGCAAAAGTAAGGATGCTAGAGAAATGGATTTTCAGAGGACCCAGGCTCAATTTCCAGCACCAACCTAGGATGATTCATAACTGTCTGTAGCATTAGCTCTAGAGGATCCAATGTCCTCTTCTGGCCTCTGTAGGCACCAAAGCACAAGTGAGCACACACACACAGACACACAGAGACACACAGACACACACAGAGACAAACACAGACACAGACACACACACACAAGCACTCGGGAGGCAGAGGTAGACAGATCTCTCTGAGTTTGAGGTCTGCCTGGTCTACAGAATGAGATTCAGGACAGCCAGGGCTACACAGAGAAACCACATCTCAAAACAAAACAAAACAAAACAACACACACATACACACAACCAAATAAATAAATAAATAATAAAAATAATAGCCTGATATTGGCACACACCTTTAATCCCAGCACTCAGGAGGCAGTAGCAGAGGGATCTCGGTGAGTCTAGGCTTTTCTACGTAGCATATTTCAGACTACTCAGAGTTATGTAGTGACATCTTGTCTCAATAATAGCGGTAATTATCATCACCTAAAAAGTATTTTAAAATAATTATGTAAAACGGTTAGACACACGGTTGTTTATTTTGGTTTGTTTTTTATCATGTTTACATTTACTGTTGTGTGAAAGAGACTAGATGAGAGTGCATGTGCACTACAGTGTACATGTGGAGGTCAGAGGACAATCTTCTCAGTCAGTTCTCGCTTCCCGCCTTGCTTCTGAGGGAGGGTCTCTCATACTCTGTCTCTGAGTACTGCAGGCTAGCTGACCTGAAAGCTTCCCGGAGACTCTCTTGCCTCCTCCTCCCATCTCACAGTAGGAGTGCTGGGATTACAGCTATGAACTACCACAGCGGGCTTTCTGTGCATTGCGGGGATCGAACTCAGGTCCTCAGGCTTGCTCCTGCTGATGCATCTCACTGATCCTAGATTTTCTCTTTATGATGTAACTGCAATTCACTGATGATGTCCCCTAAGTAAATACTCCTTTCGGGACTGGGATATAGCCTAGTGGTAGAATACTTACTTGGCCAGAGTGTGTAAGTCCAGCACCCTTCCCCAACCAAATCCCTTTAATGTTGCATTACAAATGTGTTTCTTCCTTCTCTTAACCGGCCCTTCACAGGGACTAAACTTCAGGCCTCGCTAAGCCTGTGATTTTGGGAGGTAGAACAGATTGCCCCTGGTTCACAGAAAAATCAGGGCTGGGGAGAACTTGCTTACTCACTCTGAGTCTGGATGGTGTCTGCTAGATTCTGATATCTTCAGATGTCAAGATGGCCAGTCTGTGTGTGTGGACCCTCCATCTACTCCTACTCCACAAGTTCCACAGGGAAAGCCAAAAGGGATCTTATAAGAAAGAGGCCTCAAGTTGTGCTCTGTAGCACATGCCTATAATCCCAGCCCTCAGGGTGGCAGAGGCAGGAGGATCTCTGTGAGTTCGAGGCCAGCCTGGTGTTCAAAGCAAGTCCAGGGCAGTCAAGGCTACACAGAGAAACCCTGGAAGAAGAAGAAGAAGAAGAAGAAGAAGAAGAAGAAGAAGAAGAAGAAGAAGAAGAAGAAGAAGA
>OU015742.1:121421214-121434756 GCA_907169655.1 Acomys percivali
ACAACCACACCCACCTTTTATGTGGGTCCTGGGGATCCAAACTAGGTCTTCATTCTTGTACAGCAAGCACTTTAACCACTGAGTCATCTTCCAAGCACATAATGCCAGAATATTTTCATTACCCTATAAAGAAATCCCATACCTATTTAGCAGTTCCTCAGTACCACACCCCTTCCTGGACCATCTCTTTGCCGGAAACAACTGATTCTACATCAGGTCAGACTAGGTCGGCTTCCTGTTCTATAAAGGCCTAGGTGGGACCTGGAACCAGTGAAGACCGGGGCTGAGGGCCCATCAGCAGCTGGTGGCAAGGAAATGGGTACATGGTTTTAAGATCCACAGTTGCGGGGGTCTATGAATAGTTTAGTTGGTAAAGCACCTGCCTAGTTTTTTTGCAAAGCCTAGCACCTTATAAACTTGGCTTGGTGGCACACCTATGATCCCAGCATTTGGGAGGTAAAGGCAGGAGGATCAGAAGTTCAAGAGTGTCCTCAGCTACAGAGAGTATTTTCAGCCAGTCTGGGCCACAGCTGCAGGAATTATTGGGGTTGGGCGTGGATCTCAGAGGTGCCTGGGAGACTCTCACAACAGAATAGATTCAGAATTCCAATAGGGATCTCTTTTTCTACCATGCTCACTGGATTTTGATACCCAGAGGCTCAGAGAGGACTGGGCTAGTCCCATTACCAGTACTGCAGAGCTGGCTCACCAAAGGCAGGTCAACGAGAGTGCACAAAAACATGAATGCCCTCTTCACTCAATGCCACTATATTTTGGGTGCTCCAGATCTGGACTCAGACCCAGCGTGCTCCAGCATTTTCCACTTGAACACAGTTCTTCCGGTCACAACCACAGTGTCTCACGTTGAAGGGAATAGGAGAGGGAGGCAGGATTTAAGCAGGAGAGGAAGTGTAACTAGAAGTGGAATTGGGGAGCTGCACTTTAAGAGCTTGAAGCCAGATCCCAGGAGGCAAAGTCTGTTTTGTGCGAACTAGTGGTTCCCTCTTCTAGGCCCATAAGCTGTGTGTGCAGGTGTGGGCAGGTGAGGTGGGGAAGAATGAGTGAGCCCAGTCTCACTGCTCTCACCTGGATAGACAGACACCTGGAGTGCCTCGGCGCTCCTTGAAGCTCACACAAAACCCCAGTAGTCCTTTGAGATGCCACTGTCCTGCCTGGCTACCTCTGACATTGGCTTGGGCAAGGTGATCCTCAATAGTTGTTCCTGTCTCTTAATAGCAGGGGTGGGAGTGCTCTGCACTAGGGAACCAGTCCCTTTCCGAGCTCTTTGGGCAACTCTGCAAATAAACTCTCTTATTTCCAGGGCTCTGCAGACATCTGGGAGGGGCTGGCTGTACAAGCCAAAGCTTGGTTGTGTTCACTGTCACAGTGAGGCCACTCAGGATCTGACCCACAGTGACCTTTCTTTGTCTCTCCACATAGCTGTTGCTAGAAATTCCCATTAAACTCTTTCCTTTTTAGAATTCTAATAGGGTATTATGTTACATAAATTTAAGCCCCGAGAGAACATTCTGTTTCAAAAAAGATAGCAGCATGCGTATCAGGGACCCGAGGGCCTCAAGAGTGACTGAAACAAGAAACAGGGAAACTGTCAGGACATCTCTGGGGTCTTGGGGGGAGGGGGGGTTCACTGTGAGCTCTTGCAGACAGGCTCTCAAGGCCTCCACATCTGGCCCACTCCTCTGGCCCTGCCTGGCTTGACTAGCTTCCCCTTTCAAGGGCCTGGAAGAAGCGGAGAAACAAATCACAAATCAAAAGTCAGTAACAAGCAGCTGATTAGTGAGCTTGGCTCCCTCCCTCTCAGGTCGGGTTTGCTAAGGAGGAGAGAGACAGTCCCATTGCAGGCCTGGGCTGTGGGTGGGGCTAGTTTTGAATAAAGGGAATAGGCACTGGGAAGATGGCCCTTACAAGCATGAGGCCCTGGGTTCAATCTCCCAGAATACACATAAGAATAAACAGATAGTCATCTAGGCACGGTATATCATGCTTGTAATTTCAGTACTGATGAGGCAGACAGGAAGACTCCTGGAGTCGGCTGCCTGGTCAGCCTAGCCTATTTGGCAAGCTCCAGGCCAATGAGTGACTATCTCAAAAACAAGGTGGACACAGTGCTTAACAAACAACAGCTGAGGGTGTCTTCTGGCCTCTACCTTAGGACAAATGCATACAAACAAAAGTGGAGGCAGTGGGCCAGGGAGGCAGACATCCAAGGCTGTCTAGAAAGGTCTGTTGCCTTCCACACAGCAGAGCCGCTGCTGTGCTTTGTTGTTCCCATAGTAACACCCACCCCTCTGTTTCAGGAGAGACTAGTTGTTGGTCCATAGCACTTGGATTCCCCTTTGGGACCTTGGTGGAGCCCTCTCAGAGCCCCAGTAGCTGCAGGACGAGATATGAGCCCTGCATAGCCTTGCCCAGGGCAGTTCTGTACCCTCCTGCCAAGCACAGAGGGTGCCAACTCCACTTCCACACCATGGAGGGGTGCCAGGCAATTCACAGGTCGTCTCTGCAACAGTAACAGTCATAAATACTCAGCTATGAGATGTGCTTTCTTGGCCCTGGGAGGCTTAAATGAGCCTCTTTATTTCCCAGTCTTCCTGTAAAGGGAGAGCGCAGCAGAGCTGAGAGGAAGGGCATTCCAGAAATGCCACAGAGCCCTCAGTGAGCCTGCTAGAGGAAGCACTTGAGAGAGAGGGGGGAGCTGCAGGAAGGGGCCCAGGCCCCAGGGCCAGTGGCTGCCAGGGTGAGGGGAGGGCCTGGCCTTGCTCTCAGAGGAACCCCTGGGGCCAGGGTAGGGCTAGCTTCTCATTCAGGCCAGTTTTCCACTACGTCACATCTTCTTCGGTTCAAATTGGTGGAATGTTACCACAGTATGGCATCTGAGTGAACTCCAAAGACAGTTGTCTTGGTCAAAGATCGGGGGGGGGGGGGGGGGGGTCGGGGGGAAGCAGGGGGAGAGTGGCCGGGATTAACTTTAACCCAAATCATTTTCAAACAGTCTCCACCCAAGTCCAGCCTGTTTACTCAGAGGGGGAAATACAGCCATTTACAGGCCTGCAGCTGCTGAGGAGCCCACTCAGGCCACAGCGTTCTAAAAGGAAAGAGAAAGCACTCAGAAAGCAGTCAGCTCCTCCCGACCGACCGACTGATATCTTTTTGTTTGCAAATGTTGAAACTGGGGGTGGAACCGGGAGCCTCAAGTAGGCTATATGAGTCTCCTTTCAGCTACATTCCCAGTCCTGAGTATAGGGCTGGGTTAGCTATCCCTGGCCACACAGACAGCCTATGCTATTTACACTGAGGAGGTAGCTCATTGGTTGAGTGCTTGCTTTGAAATCATGAGGAACAAGTTTGATACCACAGAATCCACGTTAAGAAGAAGAAGAAGAAGAAGAAGAAGAAGAAGAAGAAGAAGAAGAAGAAGAAGAAGAAGAAGAAGAAGAAGAATCCACACTTGATGGTGCAGCCTCCAGCACTGGGGAGTCAGCCTAATTGGGGAGCTCCGGACCAAAGAGAGACTGCCTCAAATGATAAAGTGGATAGTTCCTGAGTAAAGACAACAGAAATTGGCTTCTGTGCTCCTCCGTAAGCATGCACCTGTGCACGCACACACACACACACATATGGCTGAAGGAGAAAACCAACTCCAGAAAACTGTTCCCTGACCTCCAGGTGCGTGCATACACACAACAAATAAATGAATAGACAGAAAGGAAGGCGGACTCCATGCAAACTTTGTTTTATGTTTTGTAGTGCTGGGAATCAAGTCACTGAGCAATACCCTCAACCCCTGACTGGCTTTTCTATGTGACCTCTTTTGGCTTGAGAGAGCCAAGGGGCATCTCCTCAGGTAAAGTTTTTTCCATCCCTGCAAGTGTACACACTCCTGGGCTGCCCTTTCATTTGGTCTCAGTGAATTGGGTTTTTCACTTAATCTCCATGCTGATCTCTGGGGGCTAATGTCCTTTGGACATGAGGCTAAAGTGGGAGACACCCATCACAGCTGCTTTGTCCCCTGTCAACCACAGAGAACAGCGTGGGCAATCTGGGCTGTGTGTTATGTGTGTCCATGCCTGTGTCTACCCATGTGTTTAGGCATGTTTGTGCCACAGTGCATGTGTGGAGGTCAGCGACACTTTTGAGAGTATCTCTCTCCTTCCACAATGTGGTTCCTGAGGATCAAACTCACTCACGTCACCAGGCTTGGCAGGAAGTGCCCTTACCTACTGAGCCATCTCTCAGACCCCTAGAATTCATTCTTGAATAGTCCTTTGTAGCAGTTGTGTTTTCCAGACTCTGAAGCTGCATTTGGGAAGACAAGGGCTGAGTCTTTTGACTTTGAAATTCTCTAAGAACAGGAAGGTGTGTAGGTGGCTATCACCAAATCTCCACCAGTCAATCTACCCGCACTTGGAACATCACCCCAACTTGTTTCAGTGTCCTGTGTGTCCAGACATCAGACTGAAACAGAGAGCAAGGAACAGAACCCTGGGGAAACATAGCGCTTAAGCATCAGCAGTGCACAGGGCGGAAAGTGGACAAACAGAAGT
Source organism: Acomys percivali (assembly GCA_907169655.1). Taxonomy (NCBI): domain Eukaryota; kingdom Metazoa; phylum Chordata; class Mammalia; order Rodentia; family Muridae; genus Acomys; species Acomys percivali. Next base: position 121,425,780 of record OU015742.1, read on the forward strand.
CCAAGCAGGTGTGAACTGCAGATTCTGGAGGAGCCTCACAGTGAGGTGTGTGGGGCTCAGAGACATCTGCATTAAAGTGCATCTGCAGGTTTGGGAGGGCAATCTCACTAGTTCTAGTTCATCAGTGATGTATCATGGAGGGCCTACTCCATGCAAGCGCTGTGCTCCAGGCTACAGCCACAGTGGAGAGTGTGACATGGGGAAAACAGACCAAGATGAGCTTCTTACTTGGTTCCACATGACACTGGAGTCAGAACTAATAACAAGAACACAGAGGACACTGAGGAAAGAGTGTGAGCCAATGAGAGCTCAGCTGGACCTGGAGGCTGAGGAGACTCAGCCTGGCCAGAGAAAGAAGAATTACAAAGAGGGTGGTACTTACAAGACCCAGGGACACTTGGCTTAACTGTTGGAATTGAAGTTTGCAGAAGCCTGTGGCTACAGGGGTGGCACTTGTAGAGTGGGACCCAGCAGTAGCATTTTGGAGCCTTCTTTCTACAGGTGACAGATACTGAACACTCAGATAGGCGCAAAGGAACAAAGTAAGAAATGCCCCTGGGTGGCGCACACCTTTAATCCCAGCACTCAGGAGGAGAGGCAGGCAGATTGCTGTGAGTTTGAGATTAGCCTGGTCTACAAAGGGAGTCCAGGACAGCCAAGGCTACACAGAGAGACCCTGTCTCAGAAAAGCCCTGGGATGACATCAGGAAAAAGCACAGGAATGGCTTCACCATAACAGGTTTGATGCCAGCCAGCTTTTGTCTCTCTTTTGTAACTTTGGACCAATAAAGGATGGAGCCGAGCCATTGGTTCAGCTGTACCCTTGGCAGACTGGCAGGAAGTACGATCAGATTGTGTTCCAAAGGTTAACTGCATGACTTCAGTCCTGGCACCGCCTCTGGAGCCCAGAGTGCTCAGACTCAGACTCTGTGGCAGAAATACCCGAGTTTTCCTGTGATATCTCTCGGCCTCTGTGGGTCCTTGAAGAGGTCAAAGATGGGGTGCTTCCTGTACCCAGTGCAGCACCTGGCAGAGGACAACACATAGCAAGTGTTCATCCTTGAAAGTGAAAGGAGGGCAGGGCATGGTGGCACATGCTTGTAATCCCAGCACTCAGGAAGGCAGAGGCAGGGGGATTCTCTGTGAGGTGAAGGCCAGCCTGGTTTCCAAAACCAGTTCAGCACACAGGCACATGCATGTACACACACACACACACACACACACACACACACACACACACACACACACGCGCGCGCGCGCGCGCGCACATACACACACACATACCTACACACATGCATCCTCTGTCCTCTCTTGAGCCTCTGAGTAGTTGGAGGACATGGCGAGTTGTGATTAGAGGAAAGCTAAGCTTGTGGTATGACTCTCCATGCGCAGTCGCACTGGACTTCTATCAAGTGGCTCGATACCTGTCCGTGTGGGTCATAAGGTTCAGTGGATGTGAAAAAAAGCACATCTGTGAGACCATGTGCTCTGTTTAAGGCTTTCCAGGCACCCAACGTCTCCATTTCAGGGAGGCTGTTCTATCACTCCTATGGACAATGACTCCAGGCTGCAGGCACCCAGGCATATCTTAAGGAAGTCACAGATGTGAAGGTCCCACCTCTCAGCTCTCTGCTTGTTCAGGAAGCCAGAGTGGACACAGTTGGCACTTATTGCAAGGGTGGGGTCCCCTGGGGTCAAAGTCAGGGAAAGGTGGAAATCTGGGATGCAGGACTGGGAGGGTCCCACTGAGGAGACTAAGCGAACATTTGTTTAGTGTCTCTGCTCTGTGCCAGACACTGAACCAGATGACTTACATATATTAAACAATTTATCTCCAGGACAATCTAGGGACTTAGGACATGCTATTATTTTCATTACATAAGCTCTTATGAGCCCGGTGACACGCTTTTGTGCCCGCCGTGCCAGTGTGGGCCCTCTCTTTGCTCAAGTCTCCTCTAAATCATCACTTTCGCAAACAGCCTTCTGGGTTCTGTTTCTAGCCCAGCACCCCCCTCTCGTCTTTTACTTTGCATAATGCATAGGGTCCTGGAAATGTCACATATACACCGTGTCATGAGAGTACTACACACACACAATATCACATACTGTACATACATGTACACAATGTACACAGATAAAAAAAAAGGCAAAAAAAGACATTCTTTCCTGTTGCCTACCACTCTTCTTAGACACACTATGAGAAACCAGACTCACCCGTGATCTCAAGCATGTGGCTGTGAAGTGTGGTTGGGACTCACAGCAAACTTCCTATTGCAAAGCTTACACAGCCCTCGAAGCATGGCAGGCATTTGAAGAGGGCTCATTGTAGCTGGGGAGAAAGTCTTTTAAACCTCTTCCTTAGCAATATAATATGCATAAATCATAGCTGCTGTTTTGTTGAAGAAAAATAAATGCATTCTGTCTACTCAGGAATTTTTTTTTTTTTTTTTAATTAAAAAGGGCTTCATGTATCTTTGGCCAGCCTCAGACTCATTATATAGCTGTGGCTGGGTTTCCATCTCTGATCCTCCTGCCTCTGTCTCCCAAGTGCTGAGATTATAGGCGTGCACCATCACGCTTGGCTCACAATCATCCAACTTGAATGGACGTAGCCGCAGCTCATACCACCACGCCGTTGACACTGTAACTACACTACCTGTCTGCTTTGCACTCTCCGTTTCATTGTCTTTTCCTACCTCAGGCTTAACAATCACCACCCGTTATCCACTAGCACTGACACCTAGCAGATGCTTGGTCACAGCAGCTGCTCCCCTCTTTTCTCCGTCTCTCTAAGGTGTGCCTGAGTCACACATTCTCTCCAGCTCGAGCCTTGGGATGGGGGTACCCTTCTGCTAAATTCTTATACCCTTATCTTCCTTCCCTGCCACTTAGCAAGCTTTGAAAGGGGACATTTGTCTCCGAGCTCCTAGGAGATGTGCATTGTACCTAATGGCCCAAGGTCTTGCCTTGCTTACCCGCTAACATGGTGCTCACTGGAGCAGATCTTCTATCAACAACGATCATACTTACAGATATGCACCAAATCTTTTGACAACGGGACACAAGGCTGTCTGTCATTTACAAAGTCCGTGCCTGAGAACAAGGAAAGAGTCCCTAAGGAAACTCTTAACATTTTCAGTAGGTTTATGGTTTTTGTGTCAGGCTGCGCTCACAGCCATTCTTGGCTGCACTAGGCTCTGTGTGGAAGAACATTTCATTTTTGGTTTTCGAGGCAGGATTTCTCTGTGTAGCCCTGGCTGTCTAGGACTCGCTTTGTAGACCAGGCTGGGCCTTGAACTCCGGGATCCCCCTGCCTCTGTTTCCCAAGTGCTGGAACTAAGGGCGTGATCCACCACACCCAGCTGATAGAGCTTTTTTTTTTATTTTATTTTATTTTATTTTATTTTATTTTATTTTATTTTATTTATTCATTCTTGGTGTTTTGAAACAGGGTTTCTCTGTGTATTCTTGGGTGTCCTGCATTCACTTTGTAGACCAGGCTGGCCTCAGACTCACAGCGATCCACCTACCTCTGCCTCCCGAGTGCTGGGATTAAAGGTGTGAGCCACTATGCCCGGCTGATAGAGCTTTTTAAAGACAAGACACAGTGGACATAGAGCAAGCCAAGAAAGAAAGCAACACTAAAATGTGAGTCAGCTTGGCTCGGAACTGAGTTCTCTTTCGACCTTTGCCTTGTAGACCAAGCCTGGGCTCCATCACTATAATGCTGCATACCCTGGCCGGAAGATGGCCTGCGCCTATGTGGGTAGAGAGGATTGCAGGACCAGAGTTGGTCACAATGGAAAAATCCCCAGCATGTAAACAAAGGCTAGATTAGGGGTAATGTGGGTCAAGGGTCAAACTAGGAAAGCAGAATCAGGTCTAAGGGGTTTTAGGGCACCCAGAGTATTGGAGCCAGAGGGTGAGAGGCAGAACTGAGAGTCTCAGGGGCCAGAGGGCAGAGGAACTGTGAGGACAGCCAAGAGGGTCTGGGCAGCCGGAAATCTGCCTCACTGGTGTTGACGGTGTCTAGATTGGCCGCTCTGGGAGGGAAAGACTCCTGTGTTGGGCGTCCCCAGCTTGCCTGAGCTCACTGGTGACAAACCCAAAGAAGACACAGTGAGATTTCAATTTCCTGTTTCCTTACCACTGTGTGTGTGTGTGCGCGCGCACACACACACACATGGAGGCAGGGGCAGGGGAGCGCGCCTTTTCCCTTCAAGCACCCTCACATTCGGGAGCTCCTGGCCCCTGGCTAACTCTCAAGATTCTGTTTCACTCTGGGGTTACACTTTTGTCAGGCTTTGACGTTTGGGTCAAACTGCTCAGGAGAACTCATAGCCACAATCTGCTGAGCGGCTGCATTTTGCAAAACTGTCCTTTTTGTATAAGCCACTGGCCTCGGTGTCTGTCACTGAGAGTCACTGAGGAAAACAAGGAGAGCCTTCATCCCAGACACTGGGACTAGGACTCCAGATCCCTTCTTTAGAAAGGCTGCAAATGGCTTCTTCTGGCCACTTTTCCACAGCAGGAAAAGTCTGTAATGGTCATTTTGATTTTTAAATCAGATATGCAAATAAGCTGATAACAATTTTAAAAATACAAAACAACAATGTTTAACGGCATTGGCAAAGCCTTTGGCTTGTGAGTTCCTGCTACACAAAGGAAATGGATTTACAAGGGCTAAGAGGAAGTGAGGAGGCTGACTTTCATGTCTATTTTCATTTTCCACTGAAGTCCTGTTTCCTTTTGACTTTGTATACACAAGGAAAGGCCGGTTGCTGTCCTGTTATTGCCAATAACCTGAGTCCTTAGAGTCCATTAGTTTATCTAAATAGGTCTCTAATAAACCTCTCACCATTCGCAAAGTATTGCTCCCTGGTTATTAAGGAGGATAATAGCAGATAACACTTCACTGTGCAGCAGTTACATAATGCACTTACCAAGCACCCAGCACACCAGAGACATACTGTGAGGTGTAGCTCAGCATGCTCAGTAGATGAAGAAAAGGCATATTGTTTGCTGACCCTGAAGTGCTACTTCTGAAGATCTGTTGCAAAGACAATCATCAGTATGACAAAGAGGTTGTGGGAATCCAGTATTGTGTGCATTCAGTATTATTTCTGGTTTTATTACCAAGGGCAAAAAGTAAGAATACAGATACGTATGGGGGCAGATGAACATATTACATTAGTTTCCAATTGTGAAATATGCAGTTGCGAAAAAATCAAGCTTGTCAGGTATTAGGATGGAGTTTGCAAAAATGTTAAGAAAGACAGGGTGGGGGCTGGAGAGATGGCTCAGTGGATAAGAGCACTGGCTGCTCTTGCAGAGGACCCAGCACCCACATGGCAGCTCGCAACTGACTGTAGCTCCAATTTCAGGGGAGCTGGCACCTGCACAGACATACATACAGGCAAAACACCAATGCATATAAAATAAACATAAATAAATCTTTTTTTTAAAAAAAGAAAAGAAAGATAGGATTGAGGCTAGGGATGTAAATCAGTTGGTAGAGGATTTGTTTATCTATTGTGCACAAAGCTGTAGTGTCGACCTGCAGCTATGCATAAACTGGGCGTGGTGGTCCACACCTGTAATCCCAGCTCTCTGGAGATTCAGGCAGAAAGACCAGAAGTTCCAGTTGGAAGCCAGCCTCATGAGACTGTCTCAAAAAAACAACAGAATACAGACAAACAAGCCAACAACCCCTCCAACCAAATAACAACAGTAGGTGCCGCAGACTCGACATGGTGGCACACACCTTTCATCCTAGCATATGGGAGACAGAGGCAGAGGCAGGTGGACCTCTGTCTTCATAGTGAGTTGTAGGACAGTCAGGGCTATGTAGAGAGATCATGTCTCAAAAACAAAACAAAACAAAACAAAAAAACCAATCAATCCAGTGTTGGTGGAATAGTGGGAAGAATTGCAACCTTCCACATAATAACAAAACTGCCAGCCCAGAATGTATAAACAATACTTCCTAAAGTGACCAGCCGTCCCTCATGTAAGCACTCTCATATGCCGAAAGATCCACCAGCCCACTCCTCTGATTGTGTTGCTATGGAGGGAAATGGGAAAATAACATTCTAGTTGTCACTGTGGCTGTCAGAGACACACTGTATGTCTGCTTCTGGCAGGAAGCTATGCTGTCAGAGGCCAGACTGAAGGCCAGGGGTCAAACAGAGGCAGAGGAAAAAGGACTCTCAGACACTGTTGGCTGCACAATACATAATGTTTATGTGTGTGAGAAATTATGTCAGTTACTAGTAATGAAAATATTAGAAAAAAAAAGCCAATGGTTTTGAATACTTCTCATCACCCTTGTGAAACCTTCCCTTCTCCCCGTTCTATGAACAAGTGAATTGACAATTTGACTCATAAAGGCTATGAGACAAGTCAAGGCTGTCTGATTCCACAGTTGAAGTTCTTTTCCTGAAAGCACAGTACACATCATGATTGAGGGGGAAAAAAAAAAAGCCAAAGCCTCAGATACTACATAAAATACAATGATGACTGTGTGGCCCCCTGAGCACCAGAGAGACTGCAGTTAAAACTGGGCTAAACAGCAGCACAGACTCTTCTCTCTGTGTGTAAACCCATTTACTCTGTTGCAATATCGACCTACTCTTGAGGTTTGTGGGAGCTGCACCCTGAAGGAAGCCATATCTCCATGCTTGCTTATTCTAAAAGGTGGGAAATCCTAGGCAGGCAGGAAGGTTGGTCTTAGGGAGGAAGAAGCAGGCCCAGGACCTGTCTTGCTCACACCAATGTGGTTCTTTCAGAGGGAACCACTGAAGCCATTGGCTCACCACAATGCAATGAGGAGACAGTGGTGTTTACAGTGACCTCTGAGAGAGCGAGCCCCTGGGACAGCTGTGAGATAATTAAAACCGATTCTGAATAAGTGGAGGGCACGGGCACGTCTCTGCATAGAGGTCTGGGCAGAGTCTGTGGCTGACCTTATGACTGGCCACTAAGAGCCTTAGCTGTGTGCTTTGATAAACACTGACTGCATCCGTGCATCTAAAGGCAGACCAACTAGCCTTGCCACAGTTATAGCTAATTGCTGTAAGATACCTCACCTGATGGTTAGCACCGAATGCAGGGATCTCCCTCTTCTTTTGAGTTGACAGTGGTGATACAGGTCTGTCCTAGCAACTGTGAGGCAGCAAGAGGGTTTCTGAGACTCCTTTGTGATGTAGAAAGAAATGACTGAGTGTTTCTTCTTTCTGCCCAGATTGTCTCTGTACAGAGAGGACAATGAGCCTCTGCCCTAGGGACAGCAATGTTGCCACCGTCCTGGAGACAGCTAGCATGCAAGTGGTCAGCCCCAAAAGGCACAGGCAAATTCATGGTGTTCATTGCTGATTTGCAGACTGGTACCTCCACACACTGTGATGGGGAATTGGACCTAGAACCTCATGCTATGAGACCAAGCTGAGTCCTCCAGCCATCAGATGAGTTCTTCTACTCAGAGTGGGTATATGTGAAATATGTATACATTAAAAAAAAATACAAAGCTAATCTAATTGACTCCTTGCTTGAAACCCACCAGTGCCATCCCTTGAGATGAATCCCAAGCTCTTTAGCACAGCTCAAGCCCAAAGTGCTCTGTCCACACCCACTTTTATTCTCTTACATACCATTCCACAGTGGCATGGAAGCCTTCCAGGTCTTTGTACATGCGTTGCCTTGAGTAGTTCCTGTTCCAGGTACCTGGGCAGCTCCCTATGTACCCCCCCAGAATCAGCTTAAAACATTCCTCACCTTGGAAGCTTTCCGTTGAGCATATTGTGCCCAGATTCAGCTTCCTTAGCTTGGAGCTCTGGAATCACAGCACTTGCTATGCACTGTTAGCTTTGCTCAGAGACAGGGCTCTTGCCAGTATGCACATTATCCCAAGTGGGTAGTGCCCATTAGCACTCACCATTATATGTCAACTGTCTGAACGGTGAAGGGGACATGCCACAGTTCCACATGCCCATGCCCTTAACTATTATCGATGACTGCATAACAGAACTTAGATCACTGAATGAATCCCAGTGTGTGTAACTAATCTTCATTTACACCTCCTTACTGGGTTCTAGCCGCCCTGAGGATGCACACCTTTTCATCTGCAGTGCCTAGCAAGCACACGATAGATCCACAAAACAAAAAAAACAAAACCAAGCAACCAACCAAACAAACAAACCTGTTCACTACCCTGACAAGAGAAATGGTCCCGAGCCTCCTCATATTCTTTCCATACTGCATCCCACACTGCCCTTACCTGGTTTATTTTATCTTGTCTCTAAGGTCCTTCTGAAAAGTTAATTATCTCTATGAAGCTAGGTGTGTCTCTCATAAACAGAGTCCAGCTCCCCAATAGGGAGCCCCTGCACCTGATCATTGATGCTCCTGAGACTGTGTGTTTCCTGCATGTGTAAGCCCAGCCTGTAGTCTACCTTCCGCTACTTCACTGTATCTAATGAATAACTGGATGCATGGAGGGTTACGTTTCCACCTGGTAAAGCTTCAAGATGGAGTGCCATCTATCCGTCCCGATTTACTGCTACAGGCCCAGGGACCCTGGGAGTCTCTGGTTTAGAGGGAAACATCAAACCATCTCAGCACACCAGGACAAGGGAGAAGTCTCTCTTTGCATATGACTAAACTGAGGTTCCCCACTGAGAAGGTCACACAGCCAGTTATATAACCACAGAGCTGGCTGAGCTATCAAGACCGATTCCTGTGCATTTCAGGAGCTGTGAGTCACCGAGATCTCATTCCTATTTCTGCTGTGACATGATGTGCTTTTTTTGTTTCTCAACAAAATAATGTTGATTATTTAAGATTGTAAGGCATTGGCCCGGAAAGTTGATTCAATGTTAGCAGGTGTAAGACCCGGGTTCCATTCGTAAGCATAGTAAAGCAAGGAAGGAAAGAAGGAAGGAAGGAAGGAAGGAAGGAAGGAAGGAAGGAAGGAAGGAAG
>OU015742.1:121439227-121458909 GCA_907169655.1 Acomys percivali
GAGAGAGAGAGAGAGAGAGAGAGAGAGAGAGAGAGAGAGAGAGAGAGAGAGAGAGAGAGAGAGAGAATTAGAATATTTGCATTGCCCTTCTCCTGTGTCTTCTGATTGGAATTTTAACACTACTTCTGCAGCAGACGAGGAAGCACAGCTCAGCAAGGTTACAGGATCCACTCAAAGTTGCCTGGCTGAGAGACAATCACCACTGAATACCTGTCCCTCTCTTGGATCACAAGCCTCATAAAGACCCAGAGGGAATTTGTTCTGTTCCCATCACTGTGCAATCAACTCCCGAGTATAAGTGAATGAATAAAAGGAAGAAACAGAGGGGAGGCCTGTGAGCTGCTGGGAAGTGTGAGTTTGCCTTCACTGAGTGTGGACTCAGCACACTGAATGGGGTGTGAACTTTCTCCTGTTTTTCTCCTATGTGTTCACCATGAACAGAGAGAGAGAGAAAGGGAGAGTAAGAGGGAGACGGAAAGACCACAGAAGTGAGTTAGTTTAACATAGCCAGAAAGGGCTCAAGTGGGATCTGAAAGGATGTTTTTGTGGTTTTGTCAAAAGGACCTTCACCTTACTGCTCATGATCTGCCCATGCCCTCTTCTGCAGGCCTGGGTTATGAGCAGGATCGCTTCTTCTGTGTTCACTCCTTGGAGGTCAAAGCAGTCAATGGAATAACACAAGGGCAGCCCCAGCCATCACAGTGTCACTCTGAAGGCCAAAAGTACAAAGTGGCTCCTCATTGCATAATAGGACAGGCTTTCATGGAAACCGAGCATATTCCTGTGTACTAAGGAACCTCCACTTGACCTTCAGTGCCTTTTCCCCTTGGTATGATTTGAGGTTGGTTTTTTTGTTTTGTTTTGTTTTATTATCTTTTTTTTTTGTATTTTGTTTTTGTTTTTCGAGGTAGAGTTTCTCTGTGTAATAGCCCTAGACTCACTTTGTAGACCAGGCTGGCCTCAAACTCACAGTGATCCACCTGCCTCTGCCTCCCGAGTGCTGGGATTACAGGCATGTACCACCATGCCTGGCTTCAAACTATTTCTTTTCTTCTCTCTCTCTCTCTCTCTCTCTCTCTCTCTCTCTCTGGATAGGGTTTCTCTGTGTAATAGCCATGGCTGTCCTGGAACTCTCTTTGTAGACCAGGCTGGTATCGAACTCACAGAGATCCGCCTGCCTTTGTCTCCAGAGTGCTGGTATTAAAGGTGCGTGCCACCACGCCTAGCTGTAAACTTTCTTAACTGCTTCCTGTCACTTTACTTCTGAGGATTTGTTCCCAAGCTGTATCCAGTCATGTCGAGAACTTTTACTTCACATGGATGTGAAGTCAGTGGGAGGTATAGCTGGAGAGACCCTGCATGGCATCAGTAGGGCATCAGCAGCTAGACAGTTCCACGATGTCTTTGGCTTCCTTTGCGTTTACCCTCTACATCCTTATACAATTGCAAACGTCTCTCTCTAGTCATTACTCATGTTTCCTTTATTCACTTCCTACTTTCTCACCTCAGTCAGGAAGACTGGGAAGGACCAGGTGAGAGAGGAAATAAGGTGGAATAGTTTTAGCCAAACTATGAATATGGTGAGTCAGGAGAATTGGGTAGAGTGAGGTCAAAATTAGCCAATGAGGGCTGGAGCAATGGCTCAGCTGTTAAGAGCACTGGCTTTGGGGTTCAATTCCCAGCACCCACATGGCAGCTCACAACTGTCTGTAGCTCAGTTCCAGGGAGACTCCAACACCCTCTTCTGACCTCCAAGAGCACTGCACACACATGGTACACAGCCTTATGTTTCAGGCAAAATACCTATACACTCAAAATAACAATCTTTAAAAGTAGCATATAAAAGGCCCAGTTGGAAGAGGTAAAGATTAGAGCCCTTCTCAACCCCCCCCCCAACACCCCTGCCTCCCCAACAAGGCCAACATGTAACAGAACAGGAACAGAGACAGTACGTGCTGTTTAAGTGACCTGTGGACATTCTAGTCCATCGGGCCTACACAGGTTATCACTGACTGTCTTACTCCCATGGCAGTGCACTCTTTCTTAAGAAAATGTCCCTGAAGCTGGGCAGTGGTGGTGCATACCCTTAACCCCAGCTCTCAGGAGGCAGAGGCAGGAGAATCTCTGAGTTTGAGGCCAGCCTGATCTACAGAGCAAGTATCAGGACAGCTAGGACTACACAGAGAAACCATGTGTGTGTGTGTGTGTGTGTGTGTGTGTGTGTGTGTGTGTGTGTGTAACAAAACAAAAAAAGAAAGAAAATGTCCCTGCTTCTTCTACTGTGCATGTGTCCCAGTTTAATTTCTTGTTCTTGGACACAAGCACCTGGACATCCTCATGGATACCCATGAGACTCTGACGTCTGCTTACAATGAAGGGTACTCCATGGCCTCACATGTGGACAGTTGGCACCTTGCTAAGCATTCTCTTAAAAACTATGGGGGTGGGGGACGCGACAACTTGACAAGTCACTAGAGCCAACTCCTTTATTCAAAGAACAGGAGGTGTTTGTGGAGGAGGAGCAGGGGCCAGGTCAGGGAGGGGTGGGAGCTTGATGGGGGAAGGGGAAAGGGCTTGACAGGTGTAACATAACATGAGGAGCTGCCCTCCGTGTCTGTGGAAATCAGTTTCATCAGAGAGGGAAGAGGCAAATTTGTTCCATTTTGAGGAAAAGCCAGAAAGACTAGAGAAAACTCAAGAAGCAGGCTGTGACTCCTGGCAGGAAGCCCTAGGTCCAGGCTGAAGGTTTCCTCCAGGATCCCAGGTGATCCAATGTTGAGGGAAGAGAACTTATGTGAAGCATCCTGGACCCATGGCTATCCTCACTAATGGGGACAAAGGGATTGCCAGCAATGACATCAAGACCGCCTGCCAAACCGGCAGGGCTGGAAGCTGTGCTTCCCAGGACCCCGGATGTTTCTTGACACTGTGATTAACTCTCAGACACCACAGGTCTGGGTTTTCAGAGTGACCTGCCACTTCCCTCTAAGGGTAGATGTGAGCCCCAAGCAGCTTCTTCTCCCCAGGGAGTCATTTCACAGTCCGCTGGGGGAGAAGCTGTATCTTTCATCTAGAGATCTTAAGGAGCCTTAATAACAACCACGCTTCATTATTCCTGCTTTGTGGATGAGGACACTGACTCACAGAGGGCTTTGGCGCTTTTCTCATTCACTCTGGGAGTTATTACCAGAACCATGAATGAAGACTTAGGATGAAACTTTACTTCATAAACCTTTAAACCTGTACCCTTTATAGTAGTGGAGTTTACAAAAATAATGACCCCCTTTGCACTGAGAGTTCATGCCTTTGTTCTGTCATTAAGTCTGGCTTAGGTGAAGCATAAGCATCTCAGTACAGCGATCTAACACGGATCCTTCAGTGTGATGCAAGGTGGGAAAAGTTGTGTGTTTTATTGGCAATGCCTAGACCACTCATAGTTCCTTGTTTTCATCTACCTACTGACCTATCCATCTATCTATCCAGTCATCACTCAGTAACTCATTCCCGTAACCCACACCTCAGTCTCTATGACATCACCTGTAAAATAGGCACAGTGATATTACCATTGGCAAAAGGCTGTTTTGGAAATTAAGATAATTTCTATGAAGCACACTGCCTAACATATGGCAAATCCTTAAGGTAATTATTATCATTAAACAAGTAATTACAAGAGACATATCAACACGCACACAAGCATGCATGCACACTTGCACATGAGTGCACACGCGCGCGCGCGCGCGCGCGCGCGCACACACACACACACACACACACACACACACACAAATGAATTATTCTTTTTTTTCCCCCTGAACTTGTTTTGTAGACCAGGCTGGCTTTAACTCACAGAGATCTGCCTGTATCTGCTTCCCTGAGTGCTGGGAATACAGTTGGGCACCCAGCACAAATGAATTCTTTTTTTTTTTTCTTTTTTTTCTCAAGACAGGGTTTCTCTGTGTAATATCCCTGGCTGTCCTGGAACTCTCTTTGTAGACCTGGCTGCCTCTGCCTCCCAAGTGCTGGGATTAAAGGCGCCTAGCTACAAATGCATTAAAAAAAAAAAAAAGACAGGGTTTCTCTTATAGTCCTGGCTGTGCTGGACTCACTTTGTAGACTAGGCTGTCCTCAAACTCACAGTGATCCCTCTGCCTCTGCCTCCCAAGTGCTGGGATTACAGGTGTGCGCCACTACAAATGAATTCTTAAACAGCCCTTTGTAGGCCGGAGGGGGAGGGGGCAAAGCTGCAGTTGACGGGAGTTAATTCCTGGGGAAGAGACAGATCTTTCAAATTAAAAATATAGAAATGAGGACATGACCCTTCAGTAAACAAAAGAAGAGGGAAAGTTCTGGATCCTCACTTTACGCCATGAAATGTCAGAAGGATTGGGACGATATTAAATCAACATGAACCACTTAAAAAGGGTAGAAACGTCGAGACTGAGGACAGAATTGGGGTGGAGCTCTTATATCCTGGAAAGGTGAGTTACAAAGTCCTAGCCACTCACATGCCTGCCTTTTATTTCCCATTGTTCTTCCTTAGAATAGAACAAATACCTCTGCAAATTCTTGCTTGACTCACCTGCAGTCGGGACACCTGACACTCAGTGTTAAAAGGGAGCTGGGATGGGACAGTTGAAGTGCTACAGGAGGAAGCAGAGAAGGAGGAGGTACCTTTGAGAGGGGCAAGCACGAGACTGTGAGCAAGCAGGAAGGAACTGGGTTAGCATCATTAGGAAGCTGCCACTCTTCCTAACCTCCTGCATCTCTACTCTTCTGTGTGATCTGAAATCCTGGGTCTGAAATCTTCCCCAGCCCAGACACAAAATCCTGAAGCTATGAAGAAAAACATTCACGGTATTTGATCGGATGAAAAGTAGAAATGTTTGTGTGACAAAAGATACCCAAGCCCAAGTCTTCACAAAATGTAATGTATTTTAAGGATATATTGTAACAACGTAGTGCATTCCCAAAGCTAAGGAACACCTACAAACCACCAGGAAAGAGGGAAAGCCGACTAAGGGTGTAAACAGGAATTTCAGAAGCAATGGGCTTCCAAAATACTCACTGCCCAGTAGCAATTAAGAGAATGCAAAAGGAAATGGTATGTTACTGTATTTGATTGTTTAATTGACAAAATTAAAACATTTACAATACTTCGTATTGGCAAAAGTGTAAGGATAGACGACAATGTGTACTGCTTATTATTAGTGTGTGAGAGTGAGTTTGTGTGTGTGTGTGTGTGTGTGTGAGTGTATGCATATGCACGCCCAAATACATATATACCACAACAAACATGGGAAGGCCAGAGAACAGTTCTGTAGCCAGGGTTCTTGGGATTGGACTCAGATGGTTAGACTTTCAAGACAGACCCTCCTATCCACTGAGCTCCTGGCCAACCCACAGCCTTTTAACGGATAGGTTTGCAGTAGCTGTGACTTTGAAGGATGTTTTATTAAATAGTCTGCTTTTAGGAATTTGTCTCATTCACATCTATCTCCACACAGAGGCAAAAGTATAAGAATGTCAATAGCAACATGAAAATACTTATTTATTTATTATTTTCTTTGGCTTTTAGAGACAGGGTTTCTTTGTGTGGCCCTGGCTGTCCTAGATCTCATTCTGTAGGCTAGGCTGGCCTGGAATTCACAGAGGTCTGCTTGCCTCTCCAGTGCTGAGATTAAAGGCATGCACCCATCCCCCACCCCCAACCCCCAGCATGAAAACATTTACTAAGGGGCAGCACTTAGGACACTGAGACACAGAAATTAGATAACTTACTTAGGATCACACAGGTAACATGTGGTAGTGGCAGGTAGCTCAACTCTTATTTTGTCTTTTTTTTTTTTTCTCCAGAGCTGAGGACTGAACCCAGGGCTTTGCACTTGCTAGGCAAATGCTCTACCACTGAGCTAACTACCCAACCCTCTGTCCTCAACAGTTACGCTATTGAATACAGCAAATATAATATGGGATTCTCATACTTGGGAGGCAGAGGCAAGTGGATCTCTGTGAGTTTGAGGCCAGCCTGGTCTACAGAGTGAGTTCCAGGACAGCCAGGGCTATTACACAGAGAAACCCTGTCTCAAAAAACCAGAAAAAAAATAAATAAAAAAAAAAAAAAGGAGGGGGGATTCTCATATGGTAAGATAGAGTGCAATAGTCAGAGAATGAACAAAGATTTCTGTCTACACATGTAGGCATGTCCCAAGACACAATAATGGGGGAAGAAATATAAAGTTGCAAAATACAATGATATGGTACCATTCTCTCTCTCTATATATGAAGGGTATATATGTATACATATAATGGATATATATGGAGGATGTATATGCAAATAATTATAAGAATGTACAATAAGCTAGGTGCGATGGTGCATGCCTTTAATCCAGGACTTGGGAGGCAGAGGCAGGCAGATCTCTATGAATCTGAGGCCAGCCTGGTCTACGAAGTAAATCCAGAACAGCCAAGGCTACACAGAGAAATCCTGTCTCAAAAAAATAACAACAAAACCAAACAAACAAAAGGGTCATGCTGACAAAAGAAAGTTTAATTAAAAGGAAGAGAGCGGGGCTGTGGTGGTGCACGCACCTTTAATCCCAGCACTCGGGAGGCAGAGGCAGGCAGATCGCTGTGAGTTTGAGTCCAGTCTGGTCTACAAAGCAAGTCCAGGACAGTCAAGGCTACACAGAGAAACCCTGTCTCGAAGGAAAAAAATAAAAGAGGGTGGTTTTATAGTTGTCAAGAGACAAGACTTTTCTTCCAAGTAAGGGATGGTGTGTGTCTTGTAGAAATATCTTTAAATAAAGTACTTATTATTTTGTGTGTCTATGCATGGATTGGGGGGAGGGTGCATACGTCACAGGGCATGTGTGGAGGACAGAGGACAACTTTCTGGAGGTGATTCTCCCCTTCCACTTTTAGTGAGTTTCTGAGATGAAACTCAAATCATGCATGGGAAACTAAGGATTGCACCGTTAGCACCTTTGCCTGCTGAGTCAGTGGTTTTCAACCTGTGGGTCTCAAGCCCTTAGGGGTCAAATGACACGTTCATAGGGGCCGAATATCAGATAGCCTGCTTACTAGAGATTTACATTACGATCCTTAACAGTAGCAAAATTACAGTTATGAAGTAACAGTGAAAATAATTTTATGGTTGGGGGTCGGCAAAACATGAGGAACTGTATTAAAGGGTCGCAAAGTTAGGAAGGTTAGAACCACTGTGCTGAGTCATCACAACAGCTCCCAAAATTTTCTATACCTAATAGCTATCCATAGAAGTATGTGTGTCCTGTTGATTATTACTATTCTTTTTATTTACTTTTTTTTTGTGTGTACGTGTATGTATGCATATGTTCAGGTGCACATGTACGTGTGTGCTGGTATGTGTGGAGGTCAGAGGTTGACACAGGGTGTCTTTCTCAATTGCTTTACACTTATTTATTTGAGATACAGTCTCTCTCTGACCCTGGAGCTCCTCTAGGCTAGCTGGCTAGCAAGCCTCAGGGATCTTGCTGTGTCTGCCTCCCTAACACTGAGATTCCAGGTGTGTGGTAGGCTTTTTACATGACTGCTGGGGGTTGAACTCAGGTCCTCATGATAAGCTTGCATGATAACCTTTTTACTGATTGAACCAGCTGCACCTTAGCTTCCCATTTTAGGGGTCTTTGAGATAGGGTCTCCTGTAGTCCAGTCTGGTCTTGAACTTGCTATGTAGCTAAAGATGGCATTGAACTCCTGATTCTCTTGCCTCTACTCCCTGAGTGCTGGGATTCCAGATGTGCACCACCATACCAGGGTACAACTGTTCTTTTATAACAAGGTTTCCAAGCCTTGAGACCATACCATGGCTACTGCACCAAAGTCCAAAAACATATAGTCAGTCATTTCAAAATTAATTTGTAAGCCGAAGATCACAGTGTTCCTTTTGAAAGCCCATTATACTATCACCAGGAAAAAGGACGTGTAAGATTTAATGATTATCTAATTATCATGCGTCAGTGCATGGGTGAGAGGGGTGGTTAGCTGGCTCCACGCTCCTCGCTTTGGGTCTGTGGAGGTATGAAGGGGTAAGTTCACCTACAGGCTTGAAGAACTGTTTTTGACCAGAGGCCAGTTTTATTATCTGCAAGAGAAAGGGCTTTCTTGAGTCATCAAGGGCCTCTTCCTGTCTTAGTGTCAGAGTGGCTTCTCCCCAGGAGCAATGTTCCTGGAACACTTGCTGGGTGAAGTGCAGTTTTGACAAAGCCAGGGCTGTAGCCTACCTGCAAATTTACCTTGAGGCCCACACTGAGCACAGTCCACTATTTAGGGGCATTACGTTGTAGCTTCTCTTAGAACCAGCCATCAGTAAGTGTAAGTTTTTCACATTTTGAAATTCAATACGCTCTTTAGCATCTTTGCTGTTGTTTTCGAGACAGGGTTTCTCTGTGTAGCTCTGGCTGTCCTGGAACTCGCTTTCTAGACTCGGTTGGGCTCGAATATGCCTGTTTCTGCTGGGATTAAAGGCGGTTATGAAGTAAACCACCCTATTAGGCTTCTTTAGAAAAGGGGAAAATCCCATTCATTTAGGAACTATTCTCATTTGTTTAGCTGATCATTTCACAGTGTTCACAATTCCCTTTGCATGTTTCACTTCTAGTACATTTTCTCTTATTCACAACCGGCCTGCAATACCTGTTGGATTCTTCCCGTGAATGTGAGAGCATGTTTGTATTATTCAGTCGCTGGAGGATTGGGTCCATTCCCAGGGCTTTGGTCATTATGAACATTCTGAATAGCCCTGCTGTAAACATCTTCACGCAGAGTCCTCCCCTCTTTGGATCATTTCCTTACACTTGGACTTCCTTAAATGGGCTTACTGGGTCAAAGGGGCTCTGTGAACACTTTTATAGCCGTGGCACATAGTTTTCAGATTGCACCCTCAGAGGATCTGACCAATGGCTCGAGGCAACGAGAGGGCAGGAATGCGGAGAGGCAGCCCCTCTTTGACCCCTCAAAGCAAGGCCCCCACGAATGCCCTCCTGTTCCTTCTGCGTGGCCAGTGTCTAAGGTCTAAGGCTAGGGGGACACCGAGGTCAGGGAAGGGCACAAAGGTTTCGGAGAGCCAGGTTTCGTGCCCTGGAGGCAGGAGCAACTCCTCCAGGCCTCCCAGCCCGGGGACTCGGAATCAAAGGAGTCCAAGATACTGGGAGCAGGCTAGGAAAGCGGCCTCCCCGCCTCCTGGAGCCCCAGGCCAAGGCCCCAGGCGCGCAGGCCCGGGAAAGGCGCTGACCCGAGTGCTGCAGTTCGGCGCGGTTTGCATAGCTGAGCGCTGAGTCAGTAGGACAGGGAGGGCGGAGGGGCGGGGGGCGCGGACGTCAGCTAGGCCGCTGGGTCCGGCCGGCGACGCGGGACACTCAATGGGAACCGGGAAGCGCCGCGCTGCCACCCGTTCCGCTTCCCAGCTCCGGGAACCCGCCAGACGACGAAGCTAGACTAGGCGAGCCGGAGCGGAAAAGAAGCCTTGCAGCTTAGCTTGGCGGCGGGGCGGGGCCGGAGACCAGGGGGCGGGGCGTGCCGCGGGGACGTGCCGGGGTGGGCGGGGCTGGGACGCGCGCGGCCGACCGCGGGCGGAGGGGCTTGTGGGTAGCGGCGGCGCGCGGCCGAGTAGGGGCCGCAGCGCGGACTGCGTGTGAGGGGAGAGGGTTTGTGGGCGCGCGAGGCGGCCGGCGGCGACATGCGGGCGGACGGGCGGCGGCCCTAGGGGCCTGAGCCCCGAGGGCGGGGCGGTTCGGCGCGGGCGTCCCTTCCCCGCTCCCGCCCGCCGGGTCCTGGCGAGCTCGCTACGGGCCGGGCTGCGCGCGTGCGGCTGAGGGGCGGGGACGCCGAGTGCCTCTGCTCCCGGCCGGGCCGGGCGGCTCCTCAGACAGCGGCGCGCGGCGGGCCCGGGCGGAGGTTCCGCGGGCGGCGCTAGGCCCGGCGAAGCGGCATGAGCCGGCCCCTGCCGACGGGGAAAATGCCCGGCGCCCCCGAGACCGCGCCGGGGGACGGGGCGGGCGCGGGCCGCCAGAGGAAGCTGGAGGCGCTCATCCGAGACCCTCGCTCGCCCATCAACGTGGAGAGCTTGCTGGTAGGTACCGGCTCGGGAGGGAGCTCCCCGCCCTGCGTAGTCCCCCTTGGCCCACCCGCCCAGCTTCCGGCTGTCGGGGAGACTGTGGACTCAGGTTCCGGAGTGGAGACCCCACCTGGGGTTCCTCCTATCCACCTCCCTGTGGAGCGGGTGTCATCTCGGCCGCCCCCTTTCTTGGAGCTCGCTGGGAGGAAACACCCCTGGTCTCCTTCCCGCCTACCCAGTCGGTTTAGGGCGGAAAGGTGGAGGACTGGCTGTGCTTCCTACCCCAGGCTAGCCAATTTGAAAGTGTCACGCAGCGTGGGAGCTTGGGTGCAATCGAGGGAGAAAGAAACCCGATGCTCTCCCTGTTAGGAGTACCACCTGGGGTACGTGACAAAGAGCTGCCCTCACTGCGTCCTCTTCGGCAGGAATCTGGGACCGCACAGCACAAGTTTTGTTTTCAGTTGCTCTTGGACATTCCATAGTAGCTATTTAGTGCATTTGAATTTATGTAAATTAAATTTCCGGAGATTGTTGCTCGGAAGCCAAGAAATGAGTCTGAATTGTAGAATGGAATAAATCTCTCCCCTTGCCTTGCCCCATAGCGTTCAAAATCCAAATTAAGAGCCTTGGGAAGGCTGCTGCTAGCTGGAGCTCGATTAAGAAAAGAACACATTTTTACAGTAAACGCCGCGTAGAATGCTGGCATACTTCTGGGCTTGTTGGGGGAAGCGATTGTGTTTGGCAAACATACTTGATTAGTGTGCAGATAGAGATGCATTTATGGGAAAAATTGGACAGGAGACGGTGAAAAAGATACTCTAGCTGTTAGCTCTGGAGGGCTAGTCCGGAGGGTGGGCGATCAGGCATTCTGTGCCAAAAAGCATGTCAGCTCTGGGCCCTGCTAGGAGAAGCCTAGTGACTCTGATGAGAAAAACTGTCTCCTCCCTTTCCACTGACTAACTTTTCTTCTGAGGCCGTTGGTTATCCTTTGAGGTTTCTGGAATCATTTGCAGAGTGACTCAGTCTTGTTTGGCCACAGTGCAGGAACTGACTAGAGGGTGGGTATCTTTCTATAGGATGTGCAGATGAGATTTTTGACTTTTTTGGGCGGGGGTGTGTGTGTGTATGTTTGTTTGTTTTTTTTGTTTTTTTTTGTTTTTTTGCCTGGTAGCGGGTTCTTGTGGGAC
Source organism: Acomys percivali (assembly GCA_907169655.1). Classification (NCBI taxonomy): domain Eukaryota; kingdom Metazoa; phylum Chordata; class Mammalia; order Rodentia; family Muridae; genus Acomys; species Acomys percivali. The sequence goes on from OU015742.1 coordinate 121,450,505, forward strand.
AGTTTTTGGAAGTCTTTAGGATTAGTTGCATGGTGGTCATAGCCTTTTCTGCATGTAAATAAAGCAAGGCTTCTCGGGCGTCACTGCCAGTGTTTTGACTTTGGTATTTCACTAGCAAAATTTTGATCCTAGGCCAGAAAGTTCAGTTAAAAATAGTGCCTGTAAATCTCAAGTGTTCACCAGGCTCATCCTCAATCCCAGATAGAAATGTCTTTACATTTCACTTTCATCTCTTGTATTTTAGAGATGTTAATCATCGTTAGTAGGGTAATTCTGAGCTTGGAACTAAGCTGTTTAATACCTGTGACATGACTGTTTTGTTTTATTAAAATTCTTCCTGAATTATTATTACACATGGTCAGTGACAGTTCATTTCCTTCATTGAGTAATTACTACAGTCAAGACCCACATTTGTTAAGGTGACATTAGGGTTATGAGGGTTGACATGCTGATTTGACAGCAGGTTCACTCACTGCTGCTTTTAGTTGATCACATGTTGAGAATCAGTATAGGTGTTATTCTGGAGTGCAGCAAATATTACCAAGTCAAAAAGGGACCTCTATTCCTTTAGTTCCTAGTCCTCTGTTGCACAGCAAGTGATACAAGTTGAAAACATCATTAAAATTACAATAATTATATCTAAGTTATGTATATTTTATCATGGAATATTAGAATGAATTATGTGCTGGCTGGTTTTATGTCACCTTGACACGAGTTATCTGAAAGGAACATCAGTTGAGAAAATGTCTCCATAAGACCCAGCTGTAGGCGGTGCCATATCTGGGCTGGTGGTCCTGGGTTCTGTAAGAAAGCAGGCTGAGCAAGGCATGCGGACCAAGCCAGTAAGCAGCACTCCTCCATGGTGTCTGTATCAGATCCTGCCTCCAGGTTTCTGCCCTGTTTGAGTTTCTGTCCTGACTTCCTTTGATGAGCAGGGACACGGAAGTGTAAGTCAAGTAAACCCTTTCCTCCCTTGCTTTGGTCATGATGTTTCATCACAACAATGGTAACCCTGACCACGACAATTTAAAATTGTAGTTGTGGTAGTAGCCTACATAACCTTTGCCATTTAAATCATGTTGACATGCACAGTTGAATGAAAACTGCATTCACATTGTTGTGCCAACCATCACTTCCCTTCATCCTCACAACCTTTCCTTCCTCCAAGTTGTAACTCTATAAATTAGTCTTTAAACTGATAATATTAAAAAAAAAAAACCTTTAAAAATGCTCATGAAATAATAGCTGTTATTACTTTAAAGATTTGACATCTTACTATGAGCTGTATTTCACAATTGATCATTGCTTTGCTTAGTATTGCATTTCTTAATAGTTTAATACAAACAGCATGAAATTTAGTTACTGTATTCAAAAGCTTAGAAAGCACCATGGCAAGAGATGGTGAAGCATACCTGGATTTTCGTTAAAATGTTTTCAGTAGGTTAGGCACACCATTCCAAGGGGAAAAAAGTTACACAAGATAGGATGTAAAGTCTTAATCCACTACATGGGTACATCTTTACATGCATTTCACTTCTTCGTGCATTTGGCATATTTTTGCTAGCTTTATGTTTTTTATAAACAGGAAATTATTTTTGTTACACATTTTTCCTGTAACACAGTTCTAGGTGCATGCAATTATCATTTTGAGTTTGCCATCATAAGTACTAGTCATTGTCGAGCATATGTGGGGCTGGGTTGCAGGATACTGTCAGTGTACAGACTAAATTATCTTGTTTCTTTGTAGAGGCTAGTTGCTTTATTTGGCCCTAAAATAAGCAGCTCTTTGAAGTTACAGATTGCGAGCTACTTGTATTATATAAAAATACTTTTGAAAGAGATTTGCTTCTGTAATTTAAAAAAATCTATTTTGTGTGTTTGAGTGTGGGCATGTGTTCTGTCATGGCACGTGTGGAGGTCAGAGGACAACTTGTGGGAGTCAGTTCTCTCCTCCTATATCATGTGGGCTCTAGGGATCAAACTCAGGTCATAGGGTTGCCTGGCTTCATGGGAAGTAAGTACCTTTATCTGCTGAGCCTTTTTGAAGGTCGATGTTTTGAAATATTTTTAAGGGAGGGCCTTCAGTGATATATTCTCTCTCTCTCTCTCTCTTTCTCTCTCTCTTTTAGTTTTTCAAGACAGAGTTTCTCTGTGTTGCCTTGGCTGTTCTGGACTCACTTTGTAGTGGAGTCTGAAACCTTTGGGTAAATCTCTGTGTTTGGTTGTCAGAGATCCTCAGGTTGCTTGCCCTGTGTTTTAGTTAACTAACGTGTGCTGGAGAAATGTCTTAAGGTTGGTGCTTTGGGGTTTTATTTTGTTCTTTCAAAATAATGGTCATAGGTTTTTGTAGATGGGTAAAGGTGATCAAACATTTATTTACAATTTCAGTGGGTTGAAAACAAAATACTCATTAAAGTTTTTTAAATTTACGTTTGTTTATTGATTTGTGTCTATTTTGGGTAGGGTGTTGAGTGTCATGGCACAGGTATGGAGGTCAGAGGACAATTTGCAGGAGTCTCCTTCTACCCTGTGGATCCCAGTAATCAAGCTAGGGGTGTCAGGCTTGGCATCAAAACTGCCTGTAACTGCCAAGCCATCTGCCTGGCCCCAGAAACACCTATCAGGGCTGGTATTTGCCAACTATATGAAAATATTACTATATAGAAATTTTAATTTTGGTAGTTCTGGGTATTGAACTCAAGTCCTTGCACATGCCAGGCGAGTGTCTGGCTAGGACCTCAGCTCCATGAAAATACCACAGTGCTTTGGTTCTGTCCATTTATGTTGGCTCTTCACCCAATTAAAATACAAATACATATGTTTACTCTTCCACAAGTAATGACTGAGACTATTTTAAAGATGTAATAAAAATGAAGTAGAATAAAAGATGAAAAAGTATTTTGTACATGCTCATTTGTGAAGAAGTAGGTAGACATTTAGAATATACAGATTAATTACTTTAATACTTACATTTTGAGTAGGGCGTGGTGGCGTACACCTGTAGTCCCAGCACTTGGGGAGGCAGAGGCAGGTGGATCTCTGTGAGTTTGAGGCCAGCCTGGCTTACAAAATGAGTCCAGGACAGCCAGAGCTACACAGAGAAACCCTATCTTCAAAAACAGAAAACCATTTTGGTTGTTTTTGTACATTTATTTATTTGTGGGTGTGTGTGTAGAGAACTAAGGAAAACTTTCAGTTGATTCCTATTATATGGGTTTTGAGGTCTAACTCAGGTTTGTCAGGCTAGGCAGTAGTGTTTCTTCCTGTTTGCTGAGTCATTTCTAATACAGCAGATGTTATAAGCTGGGCAAAGTATGCACACCTTTAATACCAGCACTTGGAAGGCAGAGGCAGGCTGATCTCTGTGAGTTTGAAGCCAGGCTGGTCTACAGAATGAGTTCCAAGCCAGCTACATAGTGAGATCTTGCCTTTAAAAAAAAAATGTTATAAGCGATTAGTGCTAAGTCTTTCTAAGGACCTGTTTTTATTTTTCTTGGGTTGATAATGAGGTAGAACTGCTGTGTCATAAGATATATGCATATTTGCTTTTTAGGAAATGACAGGCTCTTTTTAAAGTGGTTATACTATTTTACACTTGTGCCAACAACATAGGAGGGAGAATTCCAGTTGTTCCCCATCTTCCATAACATTAAAAAAACCAAAAAAATAAAAAACCCGGGGTTGGGTAGTGGTAGCTCATTGTGTTGTAATTTGCATATCCCTGATGACTACTACACATACTGGTCATTTATATATAAATATATGTGAATCATCTGTTGGAGTATTTGCCCCTTTGAAAAGTTGGGCTGTAATGCAAGCTTTTATGTGCTAGACATAGAAATGATTTTTTGTCTAAAGGGAATGCTCTAAAATTTGTTTTGTGAATGTTTTTTCTCAGTCTGTGGTATACCTGTTTTTAACCAATTTCAAAAATGGTTATTGCTTTTTCTGTCCAATTGTTGCCTAGCCCTATTGCGTGGAAATACCTCTTTTGCTTTTATTCTAGAAGCTTTATGATTCAACATTTATATATAGGTCTAGGATACATTTTCACCAAGTTTAGTGGTGTGCGTTAGAGATTGAATCCGATTTTCTTTTCTTCTTTACATACTCAACATCATCATCATCATCATCATTTTGAGAAAAGTGCTTTTCCTTTTTTGTTGGGTTGCTTTGTGATCTTTGCCAAAAATTAGTTTACTAATAGACTTGTGTGTGTGTGTGTGTGTGTCTGTGTGTGTGTGTGTGTGAGAGAGAGAGAGAGAGAGAGAGAGAGAGAGAGAGAGAGAGAGAGAGAATGTGTGTGTTGTGTGTGTGTGTTTTGTTGTTGTTGTTTTGTTTTTTGGTTTTTCGAGACAGGGTTTCTCTATGTAGCCTTGGCTGTCCTGGACTTGCTTTGTAGACCAGGCTGGCCTCGAACTCACAACAGTCCACCTGCCTCTGCCTCCCAAGTGCTGTGATTAAAGGCGTACTCCACCATACCTGGCTCTTGAGTGTTTTCTTAATAGTCATCTTTAAATTTTTAGTCATGGTCATGTTGTTTAACCAAGCTTTGTTTAAAATTCATTTCTTTTTAGTTTTATCTGTGGAAATGGGCAACTAGCCAGCCATGTCTGGTAAGATAGGAAGCATCTTAACACTTTATAATTGTTCCATACTGGCTGCTTATGATGAGGGTTACTGGGGAAGAGAAAGTTGATGGTTCAGTTCGACTGTATAGGCCCAGGATGACATGTCACTGAAAAATCTAGAGGGTTGGTAGGGTAGCTCAGTTGATAAGAGGTGTTTGCTGCCAAGTCTGGTGACCTTGAGTTTGATCTTGGTAGACAAAGAGAATTGACTCCCACTGCATGTGCACTGGGGCGCACGCGCGCACTAAAAGTAAACAAAACAAAAAAAGCACACTTACCGTTAGTGGGCTAGGTTATTGTATGGAGCTTAATATGCAGGTTAGTATCAAGTCATGGTGGCTGCCTGTTCTTTATCTTTGCTGGGAGTTGCTTTCCTTCCATTTGTGCTTTCCTGCTTCTACATGTAGGTGTTCTTGGACAGGTCTGCAGATGGCTTGTTTTAAATGACCTTCATTTACCCTTTTGGAAAGTGTTCTGTTCAGTGTGTAGTCTCATTCTCATCATCATTTATTCTCTCTTTTTCTTTTTGATATTAGGGTTGTGTTTTAGTTCATTGGTGTTAACTCTTGGAGACTATTTCTAAAGACTTTATGGCTTGTTTTCTAACATTCTTTAAAACTGGTTGTTTCATATTTAATGCCTAATTTACTTTATTCTGTAAAAGATTTTTGAACAACGTTAGTTATGATGTAATAGGAAATTTATTTTTAAGGGATTACTGATTGGGAACTAGTTTCTAACACTTTCCTATTAAGTTTAGCTTTTAGCTCTGGAGATGAGAAGAACCTTCTTTTGGTAGAAGTAAGCCTGATTTACTGCTTGGGTAGTGGTGCTGAGGAAGTCTTACAGTCAAGTATTGCCTTTTTAAAAAATACTTTCTGGCCATTGAGGTTATTTATTTAATTTACTTATTTATTATTTTTGAAGTGAAGGGCTCACTGTGTAGCCAACTGGTCTTGAACTCCATTTGTAGCCCTGACTGCCCCTGAGCTCATGAACTTCCTCCCCCAGCCTCTTGATACTGGGGTTATAGGTGCGACACTTTGCTTGTGAGTTTATTTTATGCATAGAATATAGTTTACTACATAAATATAAACTACTTAATGCATAGAATATAAAGTATTTGGATATAGATGTTTTTGTCTTCCTGTTCTTTAGTTATTTGTTGAATTAATAATTCGGCTTTAAGTAAAAGGAATGTTATCTTTAGAGGTGTATTCCCTCTAGTAGTGGTATTACAGTAGACCCTAAGTAAATGATATGTTCCTGTCATTTGGTTCTAGTCCATCCATAAGAAGGAAGATAGGCACACATCTTATGCTGAGAGGATAGAATTGGGAGGTTGGAAGTTGTCTTGTAGGAAGAGCATTGTAGGCATTTTCTAGGTAGCACTGAAACAGTGTGTCTAGAGAAAGATAAATTATTCTGTGTTTTAGGTGAAGCTAAGACACTGTGTAGGCTAAACAGCCTTTAATTATTTGTGTGTCATCTGTTCCCCTGCCCTGCCTTCTAGTTAATCCCATCTCGTTCCCTGTGGAGCCAGGTGATTTCTGTGTTAAGTCAGCTTTTCATATCAAGAGGAGGTGAAGTGATGGTAGTATGTTTCAGGTTAAACCTCAAAATAGTATATTAGCTGTTAGTAATAAAGCAATATTTGCTTACTAACTAAGTTAAAAGTCAAAGGGCATGAGAGATTTTGATCAAGGATGCAGATGTCTCCCAGCACTTGGGATGCAGAGACAGAGATCTTTTGAGTTCGAGGACAGCTAGGGCTACATAGAGAAACCCTGTTTCAAGAAATCTGGATGTCATTACAAGTCATAATGAAAGACTGTATTGAAAAACTTCACATAGTAAGCATATTGTAAAACAACCCTTAATACATTTTATTTATTTATGTGTATGTATGTCTTCTTGGGAATGTATGTGCCACTTGGAAGTCAGAAGACAAATTTTGAGAGTGTCTCTTTGTACCGGGGGATCAAACTCAGGTTATCAGACCTGGCAGCAGGTGCTGTTACACAACGAGCTATTTTGCCAACTCCATGATTACTAACATTTTTATTTATTTATTTTTATATGTGCTTATTTATTTATTATAATGTTTCCTTTTCTAACAAATGCAATGGCTTTTCTATATTTAAAATAGTTATAAAAATAAATTTTGAGTTAGACTTACTCTTTTTGTTAGTGGTGTTCAACTAGAGAAAGGGAATAACAAATACTGTATTTGTTTGTAATTCATTTGTAATGGTTGAATATATAAATATAATTTGCAGGCATAGGTGGTATGTATGCTTCTATCTCTTAATTTGTCCTTAGAATCAGGTCTGAACTCGAAGTCTGGCTGAAGGACAAGTGTTAAATGATACTATTGTTTTCTAGCTTTTCAAGTTATTTTTATTTTCATCAGGACATTTGTTTTGTTTTGGAGAATAGGGTCTCTATTATGTAGCTCTGGCTGTCGTGGAAGTCATTATGTAGAGACCAGGTTACCAGCCTCTGCCTTCTGAGTGCTAGGAATGAAAGCATGTACTAACACACCTCAGCTTCATTGAAGTATGCTTTATATGCTATAAATTAATCTATTTGCAGTTTAACTAAACTATCACCTTAACAAGTTCTCATTACCTCTAAGATTCTGTTGTGCCGGTTCTCAGTCAGTCCTGACTCCAGTGCTAGCTCCAGATCTGTATCTATAAGTCTCTCTCAGTCTCCCCCGCCACCCTCCCTCTCTCATTCTAAATAAATGGTATCATACAATATTTATTTAGTTTTCTGTTCCTGTGATAAAACACTATGACCAAGGCAACTTGTAGAAGAAAGTTTATTTTGGCTTACAATCCTGGGGGATAAGAGTCCATCATGGCAAAGGAGGTATGGCAGTGAGTGGCATGTATGGAAGCAGGAACAGGAAGCTAAGAGAGCTCACATCCCCAACCACAAGCAGGAAGCAAAGAGAACAAACTGGAAGTAGTGTGAGGCTTTTTACTCTCAAAGCCTACTCCCAGTAACATACTTCTTCAACAAGGCCGCACCTCCTAAAGGTTTTACAGCTTCCCCAAACAGCACCACTACCTGGGGTCCTTCAATACTCACACTTGTGAATGACATTTCTATTTAAACTGTCACACACAATATTCCATCATTACATTTGGCTTCTTTCCCCAGTATAATGTTTTGAGGTTCATCTGTATTGGAGCATGTAGTATTTTGTTCTTATATTGCTGAGTAATGTTATTGCATGAATTATACATTAATTTTATATATGAATTTACCATATGTGAGGACATGTTTTTATTTCTTTTGGCTAGATTTCAAGGAATGAGATTATAGGGTCATGAAGTAGTTATGCTTAGTTTTGAAAAGCTGCCAGTATTTTCTGAAATGGCTGTAGAATTTCATATTCTTTTTATCAATGAATGATAGTACTTGCAGTGTACTTTGCTAATAAAACAAATGAATTTCAGTTGTGTGCTTTCTTAAGCGGGGTGGGGGCTTGGGGGGAAATAGTTTCTTCCTATGTTGCTGAAATTGACCTAGAACTCCTGGGCTCAGGTTATCCTCTGGTCTCAGCCCCTGGTATAGCCAGGACATCGGGCATGGTCTATGTCTCAGTTGCTCTTTTCTTTTGATTTTTACTAGTGAGTGTGGTCTAGTTTAAATCAATATATTCAAATTGTTTTTATGTAGAGAGATGCTAAATAATTGAGAGTTCCCCTGCACACACACACACACACACACACACACACACACACACACACACACACACAC
>OU015742.1:121458919-121494476 GCA_907169655.1 Acomys percivali
CACACACACACACACACACACACACACACACACACACACACACACACGAAGAGTTGTAGTTAACTAGCTTTTTAAAAAAATAAACTTTATGGAACCTTTTTACTTTTGGGTAATGAAAGAGTCCTGTTGAACTCTGTAAACTCTGATAGAGGCAGTAAACTCAACTAGTTGGGCTCTTTCTCATTCTCTTTCTCTCTGCACTCTGTCTCTCTCTCTCTGAGACAGAGTCTCACTATGTAGCCCAGGCTGGCCCCAAACTATCTTTGCTTCGGCTTTAGCATCCCCAGTGCTAGGATTATAGGCACGTACCACCATATTTTGTTCAGTTATTTTTAAACAACATATGTTGAGGACTCTGATGTAAGCATGGCCTTTCCACCTCTTTTGATTCTGTTTTGGGTTCATCTTTTAATTTTATTTTAATCAGTTGTTAGGAATAAGTTTATAAACATTGTTATTTTGACCCCAGTTTGAGTGCTATACCTTTCTTTTCAATATACAGATTAGAAACAGTTCTTATTGTTACTCCTATAACTAGTTTCCTATAGAGTGGTAACTATCATGATGTAACCATTGTGTTGGCTTTGTCTTTGAATACCCTGAAAATTAGCGTACAGATAACATGTCCACTCTTGTTCACAGGTAGCATTGCATACTGATTTGTGGGGTTGTATTATTTGCACATTTTTGGGTCTTCTCAGATGATTCCTATTTGAGAATGCTATATGCACAAGACTTAAGTATTTTGCCTTTTATTTAAGCATATTTCATTTAGAAGCCACATTTTTAGATGATTGAATTGTTTGGGGTTTTTTCTAAACATAACCCTTAACCTTTAGTAAGAATCAGAGGGAAATTTTCTCCAAAAAAAAAATTTTCCCCCTGAGACAGAGTTTCTCTGTGTAACAGCCCTGGCTGTCCTAGTCTCCATTTGTAGACCAGGCTGCCCTTGAGTTCACAGAGATCCATCTGCCACTGCTGCCCAAATGCTGGGATTAAAGGCGTGCACCATCACACCCAACTAAGAATTTTCTTTCAGGTTAAAATTACTTTTGGCTGTGGGGTGTGTGTGTTTGTGTGTGTGTGTGTGTGTGTGTGTGTGTGTGTGTGTGTGTGTGTCTTAGTCTTAAATATATAAGATACATTAGCATAGTTGTCTTGAACTGATCCTTTCAAGAGCTACTGAAAATGAATTTTGGTATGTTGAATTCTTGGGAAAACACTTAAAAGTATTAAATATGGGGTGCTACTATTGTGGACATTTTCCTTTGAGGCTCTCCCTTTGGAGATCCTTCTGGGGAGCTTTCCCCATGAGGTCTCCTGAAGTAGGTGGACTGAGGTAGCCAGAACTTTGGATTAAAGGAGCATTTCTGGTGATTGTGATGCAAGTTGTCCTCAGGAAAAAAATGATAGGTACTGTGGATAAATATTTTTTCTTGTACTAAGTGAAAAAAAGTCAGACACAGGTATTTAAAATCTTTTGAGAAGACAGAATTGTGTATGTGGCTGACATATGAAGGATGCCAGGGTCATCACATTTCATCTTTTAGGATTCTACAAATCAGAGTAGTTAAGGTTAGCTGGCTTCTCTGCCTTTTCTCTGTTCCTCCTTCCCTCCCTTAATTTGCTGGGCTTTCCTAAAGGAAGCATAAGTATAAAAGAGAAAAATACTATTGTGATAAGGCATACATGATAAAAAATTTATTATTACACTTGATGTTAGTTTAAAATTAGAGTGTATAAAAATTTACTTGTAAGAAGTTTAAAACTGGGCTGGAGAGACAGTTTAGCAGTTAAGAACACTGGTTGTTTTTCCAGAGGACCCCAGTTAAATTCCCAGCACACACATGGCAGTTCACAACTGTCTGTAACTCCAGTTCCAGGAGATTCACCTCTCTTACAAATGCAGCAAAAATAGCAGTGTACATTAAATAAAAAAATTACTTAAAAAAAAAAGAAGTTAAAACTTACAGTAATTTGTGTGTTTATGTACATATGTGTATACTTGTGTAGGTGCACAGATGCCATAGTGCATTTGTGGAGGAAGTCAGAGGACATCTTTTGGGAGTTGGTTCTCTTTCTTCCCCATTTTGGTCCTAGGGATTGAACTCAGGTCTTCAGGCTTGGTGGCCAGTGCCTCCATTAGATGAGCCATCTCACTGGCCTCAAATGTATAATTTTACTATGTGACAGAGAATGACCTTAAGATTCTAAGATGATGATGATGATGATTTTTTTCCTTTTGAGATAGAATTTCATGTTTCCCAGGCTGGCCTAAACTTGCTATGTAGCAAACAATGACCTTGAACTTTTGTTCTCCCCACCACCTCCTCCAAGCCTTGAAACTATTGGTCTGTACTATCATGCCCCATTTGTACAGAGCCAGAGATTGAAGCCAGAGTTTTGTGCTTCTTAAGCAAGTATTTTACTTAACTGGACTATAGCCTCAACCCAAAATATGTGATTTTGATATTTTGTATTTAATAAATAGGAAAGTGAAAAATAACAGTAGTCATGGTTACTGAGTCAGCTTAATTCATGAGGAAAAACTTAACTAAAAATTTAAAATTGAATTTATGTTCCTTCAGATTATAGCTCCTAAAGCAGTGTGTTCTATGTCTATCCTGTGAATTATACCTGTGTTTAGAAGACAGAGAAGCCTTCAAACATTCTTTTGTGGTAGCAGCAGAGGCAGGTGGATCTCTGAGTTTAGGCCAGCCTGGAGTACAGAGCAAATTCTAGGATAGCCAGGGCTACACAAGAGAAACATCTGTATCAGAAAACAAAAAACACAAACAATAACAACAAAAAGTAAAGTGTAAAATACAATTCTTATTTTTAAAACAATTTTAAAATTTTACATGCAAAATAGCTTTTGGGTTATTGGTTATACCAATATATTTGTATATCAATATACTGAGAGTATTGTTTAGATTTTTAAAATGTATTTTTAAAATCATTTTCTCAGCCAGGTATATAGGTGCATGCCTTTAGTTCTAGCACTGGGAAGCAGGAGCAGTATATATTATCTTATAGAAGTTTAATATATATATTGTAGAATTTTGAAATTGTGCTTATTGATTTTTTTTAAACCTGTAGTATGAGTGTTTTGTATGCAGTATACCTGTGTACCACATGTATGCTTGCTGCCCTTAGAGTTCAGAGGTGGGCATTGCATATCCTGGAGCTGCAGTTAGAGAGAGCCATGTAGAGTAGGTACTAGGCGTTGAACCTGGGTCCTGTGAAAGAATAGTGCTTCTAATAGCTGAGCCATCTCCAGCCTGTGTTTATTGAGTTTTGAGATAATAATTACATAACTTGGAGGAGAATGGCAACATGAGTTTTTAATGGTTTTGTTTTTTTTTTTTTTTTTTTTTTTTTTGAGACAGGGTTTCTCTGTGTAGCCTTGGCTGTCCTAGACTTGCTTTGTAGTTCAGGCTGGACTCAAACTCACAGTGATCTGCTTGCCTCTGCCTCCCGAATGCTGGCATTAAAGGCGTGCGCCGCCATGCCCAGTGGCAGCATGATTTTTGTCTTTAATATTTGAGTTACCATGGTTTAATAAAACCACACACACTCCTGGCCAATGTGTAATTAATATTTATGAAGTGCTCGGGTGGCATAGTAAAAGAATCTTTAGAGTTACAACGGTTAGTTCGGAGGATGTAGCTGAGATGGTAGAGTGTTTGCCTAGCATGCTCTGGGCTTTAACCCCAGCACAACATAAAATCAGTACAGGATGTGAACCTCAGCACTCAGGCAGAGGTTGAAAGATCAGACATTCAAAGTTATCCTTGGCTCTGTAGCAAGTTTGAGGTCAGACTGGGCTCTGTGAGATGCTATCTTAAAAGACAAAACAAACAATAAGGCCCTAAATATTTAACTATTTTATTTATTTTTATAACCTGGTCTAAATAGAGAGTTCCAGGCTAGCTGGGGCTGCATAGTAAGAATTTGCTTAAAAAATAAATCAATAAAATAAAATTGAATAAAGAAAGATATGATTTTAAAAAAATGAAGACTCTAAAGTTGTGCAGTTTTGAGACTTTCTGGGAAAACAACTTGTTTTCCATATTTAAGATCTCTCCATAATAGGAGAGCAGTTGATAAAAACAAAGCTAAATTTAGAGTTAAGAAAAAGAAACCAGCTCAAAATTAATTTGTGATTTTTTTTTTCTGAGAAAAGTTATAGAATACTGTAATTTTAAGAAATTACCTCTTTTGAGAGAGAGAGGAGTTGTTGGAAATTTTGTCTCTCAAGATGCTGTGAGTATGCCAGCTCTTGGCACTGTGTTCGAATGTTCTTAGGAGCAGGCTTATTTAGTTTGATTCAGCAAAACCTCAGAAGCAAAATAAACATTAAAAAAAGCTATAAAAGCAATATGTGCCTACTTTAAAAAGTATAAGAGATGTGCTCCATAACCTTTTCTCTGTGGCTTGTGTTATTGAGGCACTAGTCTATTAATCTCTGAAACACTCCCATTTACATAGTTATGGTCTGTGCCACTCTGGACAGAAAGGAGGTGTGGGAATTGACTCAGAACTTGATGACATATGTTTATTTCTGTTTTGTGAGTATGGATGTTTTGCTTCTGTGTATTATTTTGTGTATTCACCTTTTGCCTGCCTGTTGCCCATGAAGGCAAGAAGAAAGCATTGAGTCCCCTGGTATTCGAGTTACAGATGGTTGTGACCTAGGTGCTGATATCTAACCTTGGTCCCCTGGATGAGCAGCTACTGCCATAACCACTGAGCCATCTCTCATATCCCCACCAGCACATACTCATTAGCCAACAGAATATATCTGAACTTAATTTGGTTCTTTCCAGAGAGGCCTGATTTTTTTTCTTCCCATGATAGAAATAAGACAGACCCTTTCCTAATTGCAACTGTTCCAGGCAGTCCCAGATTACTGAGATGCCCGGTGTCTTCTCTTCCAGAGAAATCTTGGGGCTTGTCTGAACCACCAGTCGCATTTCATAGCTGTCTCTTTCAGTCTGATGTGTAAGCCCTGAGACACTTTTGTGGCCAGGCTTTTCCTTGGCTGTTCTTCCATCTGTAATAAAGTTTTCCTCTTGTTCTAAGGTTAACACACTTGCTTGCATCCTCAGATTTTTTTCCAACTAATCACCCTTCCCTTTGCCTTAAGCACCTGTGTTTCTCCTAAGGTAGAGCCTTCTTTTAGAACTTGGAGATTCTGCTCTCAGTGTGTTGAGGGTCCTCACCGTGCAGGGTCCTCTTCATTGTAGCACCCATGGTATCCTTCTCTTAAAATTCTTACTCAGTTTGATTGATGTACCTGGGTTATAGATCGGGTACCTCTCCTCACGGCTATCACTTGTTGATAACTTTCTTGTCTATATCTTATTATTTTTGAAGATGTAGGCATCTGACTCATAGGCTTTCCACAAGAGATTGGCACTGTTCCTTTGTGTGAATATAGTGTTTACAATGTCAACTCAGAATCCTGGCTTTTGTCTCCCAATTCCATCTCCTTTCACTGTCTTTCTCTTCACATAATTCACTCACTGAATCCCATGGAACTATTCTGGATCTCATCATTGTTGGAAGACCACTTTGCTGCTTAGATCACAAATGTAAAAACATCATGCTCTGAGTCCTCCTCTAAGCTTCTTAATGTTCATACTTTTGAGATAAAAGGCTCTGAACACTTCTAAATGCTTCCTTCACTGGTGGACAAGAATGCAGTGCCCGTCGATTCAGATCTCTTGCTACAATGCTCAGTTTCCTTGCACCATTGAATCTCTACTATATATATCTGGCACAGTCTAGGTTCCAGATGAGTTTGTCTCTGATCTACAGAAAAGGTTTTTGTTGAGTAGTAATGGAAGATAGTTAGACAACTAACTGGATTAGTAACACTGCACACTCCTGGACAACAGTTTTTGAGAGCTGTCAAGCTTTAGGGTAATTCTTTCCTTCTCCTTAGGGGCTTTCATTTTCTTTCAACTTAGGAAAAAGTCTTCTCCACAGATGGTGTTCTTGTTTCCTGGAAGATAGAAATCATCAAAAGAAGTCCCTTAAATTTCCTGTCACTTGACACACCAGTTCATCTACATAGTACGGTTTGTTCTTCCTTTCCTTCTGTTTCACTTATGTTCTGCCTATCATCAGAAAGATTCCTCAACTGTGCTTTGGATCTTTCCTTCTTGCTTGCTGATAAACTCGTTGACTTAAATTTCTCTCTTAATTCACTCCTTAACTTAAAATACTTAAGCAATGTATTTCCTATTCATTCAAGGCAAGTTTATGTGTATTTCTTTGGACAGAGCATGCTGGTGCTTCAATTAGATCCAGGTTGCTTCTTACTTCTTTCTTTTCCTGATCATTTTCCTTTATACTTAACTATCAGTTCCTGGAGGGTTTACCATGCACAATATGAACATTACTTTCGTTGGTAAGAGTTTTGCCATAACATTTTTGGAGTATTCTTTTTTGAACATTGCCCTCTCTTGGGCTTCTGGTGCCCATTTTCATGTATATTTGTATGTGTGCACCAAAATAAAATACCTTTCCTAAAAGGTGTGGGAAACTAGCAGCAGGTACCACTCTTTTCTTCCTTTGTGAGCATCAAATTGGCACATTACTGAAAGATGGGGCTTCTGTTGTTTCATTTGTTGTTTATGCTCTGTGTTAGGTCCCTTTGTCTTTTGCAGCCTCTAGTCTTTTTTTGTCACATCCAAGTAGTTCTGTCCAGACAAACACACTTAAACTTTCCTTGAATGAATGAGAAATTCGTTGTATTTTAAGTTAAGGAGTGAATTAAGACTTGCATTTTACAATAAACACTTTAGCTGGAGAACAGAAAGTTGTAGGACTAGAAAAACTGGAGCAAAGACCACTGGAGAAGAAAATCCCCTTTTCTTTCTCTCTTTCTCTCTTTCTCTCTTTCTTTGTTTCTTTCCTTTGTCTCTGGAAATTTGATCTGTATCTTGTACATGTTTCTATTGGTCATTTTCAGTGTTCTTTTAAAAAATGTATTGTGGAGCTAGACATGGTGGTGCACGCCTTTAATCCCAGGACTCAGAGACAGAAGTAGGCGGATCGCTTTGAGTTTGAGGCCAACATGGTCTACGAAGCTGTGAGTGCAGGACAAACAAGGCTACATAGAAGCCCTGTCTTGAAAACCCAAAAAAGTATTGTGGTTAGATACACATGACATAGGATTTTCCATTTGTGTCACTTTAAATGTGCAATTCAGTGCCACTACATATATACATAGTATTGTGCAATCATCATCATGATCTATTTTTAAAATGTCATTACCTAAAATAGAAATATTTATTGAGCAACAAACTCTTATCTTCATTGCAACCTTTGCAATACTTCTCTGCAAATTGTTCACATGAAATCATTCAGTATTTTCCTTTGTGTCTAGTTTATTTCAAAAGTTATCCATTTGCATTACTCTTTATGTCCCATAGCTCTTGTGCATGTAAGGAATATAATTATATCTTTAATATTCTTGATCATTATTTGTGTTGTCTTGTCATTTTGCAGTCATATTCATTTTATGCTTTTCTGGTCAATATCTATTGAATTTTTTCCCACTCCTTGGTTTACAAATAATATTTTATGGGTTGACTGAATGCTGCTAATTTCAACTATGGTTTGTTATAAGGAGCCTCTGGAGGAAAAGTAAATGATATTTACAGCTTGCGTTTGTTTTAAAAACTTACTAGGTTTTATGGTATATAAAATAATGACAGATACTAGCCTTGCTTTATACATGTAAATATGCCACATATAAATAATGTAGAGATATGCTAGAAATTATAATGTGTTGGTTCCCACAAGTATAGTTTCCATTAAGTGAAATTTTAATTAACAATAATCATGCCTCAGATAAACCTAATTGGCTACAATACTGCCACTGTGCAAAGCTCAGTATGTGAAATTTTAAGCCATTCATAATAGTATTTTCAATGCATTTAACAAGTACTGTGTTTGAGTAAATAGTGTTAACAGGAAAGGTAGTACATGCAAAGTTAGAATCACTTTCTTAAAGGACATGTAGACAGCACGTAGCCCATTCATAGTTATTGAAAAGAGAGCTCAAAGGACAGACATTCACTATTGTGACATGCAAAGACCTGTATGGCCATTTTTGTTGCTGTATGTCATAATGCTTTATTCATTCAACAGTATACTCTTTTTCTACTTACTAATTTGTCAATTAACCATCACAACCAAGATTATGCAATATTTTTATCACTCTAAAAGTTTCTTGATTTTCTTTTACAGTCAGTCCCATCTCCCATGTCTTCTTTTGTTTTTGTTTTTTTGTGTGTTTGTTTGTTTGTTTGTTTGTTTGAGACAAGTTTTCTCTGCGTAACCTTGGCTATCCTGGACTCACTTTATAGACCAGGATGGCCTCAAACTCAAGAGATCTGCCTCCTTCTGCCTCCCATGTGCTGGGATCACAGGCATGTGCCACCAAGCCTGGCCTCTCCCATATTTTCAAACAACTTAATCTTTTCTCTCATTATAAATTGCTTCTCTCTTCTAGAATTTCTTAAAAATTGAAACCTGTAGAATAAAAGCACACAATTTTGTGTATCTTTCACTTTGCATATATATATGTTATATATATATATATATATATATATATTAATTAATTCATATTGTTGGATTTATTTGTTAAAACTTCCTTAGGGGATGAAGAGCAAATTAAGGATTTTATCAGTTTTTGCAGAAGACGTGGGACTTTGAAGTTAGAGTTAAGAGATATTAACTTTGGAGACAGTAGGAGCCAAAGCGGCATGTCATTGTTTCTCAGTGTGTTAAAAGAATAGTGCAGATCAGTGCATCCTGTTACAGAGCATTGAACTTGGAGTTGTGCTGTTTGTAAAAGTACATGAAATAAGAGAGTCAGCTCTGCACTATTATTCTTTCTCCATTTGCTTTTATTTTTTACATTTTATTTTATTAATTTATTCAGATTACAACTAAATTGTTATCCCATCACTTGTATCCTCCAGTTCCTCCCTCTTTCCCACTTTCCCCCTATGCCCTAGGTCTCCTAGGTCTATGACCCAGGGGGACCTCCTCCCCCACCTATGGTCATAGGCTATCAAGTCTCATCTTGGTAGCCTGCTTATTCTTTCTTCGAATGCATCAGGCCTCCCCTCCCAGAGGAGTTGGTCAAATATGGGGTTCCAGAGTTCATGTCAGGGTCAGTCCCCACTCTCCATATAACTTGGAGAATGTCCTGTCCATTGGCTAGATCATAGTAGGAGTTCGATGTTTACTACTTGTATTGTCATTGGTTAGTGCAATACTTTGAGCAGAACCCCCTGGGCCCTGATCCACCCATCATGATGTTCTTGTAGGTTTCTAGGTTCCTCTGGGTCCCTCCATAATCCCATCTCCTATATTTGTCTTACCTAGAGTCCCAGTGGGATGTCTTCACTTCTATCCCAGTCTCCTGGTAAGTGAAGACTTTCATGGGGACATGCCTTTTGGGCTAGTGCCTAATGTGAGTCTTTCTGCTTCTGGGTTAATTCACTCAGTATGATCATTTCTAGTTCCATCCATTTGTCCACAAATTTTTGGTAATTCCTTGTTTTTAATAGCTGAGTAGTATTCCATAGTGTAAATGTACCATAGTTTCTTTATCCATTTTTCAACTGAGGGACAATTAGGCTTATTTTTTTTTTAAAGATTTATTTATTATGTATGCAATGTTCTGCCTGCATGTATACCTGCACACCAGAAGAGGGCACCACATCTCATCATAGATGGCTGTGAGCTACCATGTGGTTTCTGAGATTTGAACTCATGACCTTTGGAAGAGCAAGCAGTGCTCTTAACCTCTGAGCCATCTCTCCAGCCCTCCATTTGCTTTTATAAGGAAACTGTATGTTTAGTCCTTTAAATTTTGAAACATATGGCTCATTGTATGATCATTTTTTTTTGTACATGTTAACTAAAAAAAAAGATTCTTATATCTGTATGTTTATGGTGTGTGGGTGTGTGTGTGGGTGTGTACATGTACATATGTACCCTCTGAGGCTAGAGGAAGGTGTGGAATCCCCTGGAGCTGGAGTTAGAGGAGGTTATGAAGCTGCCAGACATGTATGCTAGAAATTGAAATCAGGTCCTCTGCAAGAGCAGCAAGTTTTCTTAAGCACTGAGCCATCTCTCCAATGTCTTTTCTACATGTTCTATGAAATCTTTAAAAAATAGTATACTTGGAAGGCCAATTGTGGTAGCTCCCACTTTAAATTTCATTACTTTTACTTCCTGTATTGAGGAAGAGGCAGGTAGATCTCTGAGGTTCAGGCTACTCTGGTCTACATAGCAAGTTCAAGCCAGCCAAGGCTAAATAGTGAAACTGTGTCAAAAATCAAACATATAAACAAAGAAAACAACATTAATAAAACAATATATTTTGGCTTGAGAGATAGTTCAGTGGTGAAGAGCGCTTTTCAGATCTCAACACCAATGTCATGCAGCTTGCAACCACCTGTAGTTCCTGTTCTAGGAGCTCCGATGCCGCTTTCTGGCCTTTGTAGGCACCCCCATGCAGGTGCCATACATTCACACACACTAGCACACACACACACTCATAAATAAGAAAATAAAAATAAATTTAAAAAAATTATGTTTAACAGTTTTTGAGGACACCATGGTCAGATCAAGTGGTTGATAATTTTGACTTGCCTTACATTTGCTCCTTTGTCTACTTGTTTCTTTGACTAGGAAAGGTTTATTACCTTTGTCCATTGGGCTTTAGGTTTTTTTGTTTGATTGGGTGTTTTTTTTATGTATTTAGCATCTTCAGATATGGTCACTATATTGTGACATTTTCTTTTATCTGTTTCCTTAAAGTCTGCTTTGTTTGCTGTTTGCTTTCATTTTAATTGGTTTCCTTCCTTCCTTCCTTCCTTCCTTCCTTCCTTCCTTCCTCCTTTTGTCCTTTCTTTTTTCTTCATTTGTTTTTCGAGACAGGGTCTCTGTGTAGCTCTGGCTGTCCTGGAACTCACCTTGTAGACCAAGCTGGCCTCAAACTCAGAGATCTGCCTACCTCTGCCTCCCAGTGCTAGGATTAAAGTCGAGCGCCACCACTGCCTGGCTCTAATAAATATAATTATTGGAGTTTTAATTTACAATTTTAGAATTTACTTTTTGAAATTGTGTGTGTGTTTTTCTATGTCCTCATTGCACTTAGAATTAATTATGATTATATTATCCCTTCCCTCACTCTTGCTTTATTATATATCTTTGTCTTTTATTGGCTTCTCTAGACTTTTTATTTTGGTTTTTCAAATTCTTACAGTCTTAAAAATACAGAGCTTTTATATTTTAAAAAGTTGTTTTCTTTAGCGTTGTTGCCTCTATCTATTGTGCTGCTGCTGCCCAAACTGGCCTTCAACTCATGGGCTAAATGGATCTTTCTGTCTTGGGTAACTAGGTCTACCCTCTTACTTGGCTTATGATAATTTTTTTTTTTAATTTGATTCTGACAGTTATTTAAAGGAAGGACAGCATTATTATCTGGCAGATCATGAGAAATGAACATTTGTACAATGAAATGCTACTGATTTGAACACTTTGTGTATAGAAGCCATAGTGTTTTCAGATTTTTGAATTCCTCCCTTAAGTATAGACTATTCTGTTACAATACTAAACTAATGGAAACCATTGTAGTGATTTTTATTTAACATTGGCAGTTTTTCAAGGAAATATAATAAAATACAGAAACCTCAATTATACTGATCTCTTGGTTCACACCACTTCATTCCATAGCGAATTTCATGTCATTGTGTTCTTTCGAGGAATCTCTACCTGCATGTACTTGTGTTTTCTAATCAAGTCTGATGTAATTAGTTCTTGTTTATTTAATTTTTTCAGTGCTGTGAATTGAACCCAGGAATTCATACATGGCAGCCAAGCCACAGAGCTGCATTCCCAGCACTATTCACTTGTTTTGGTTTGGTTTTGGTTTTTCGAGAAAGGGTTTCTCTGTGTAGCCTTGGCTGTCCGAGACTCACTTTGTAGACCCGGCTGGCCTTGAACTCACAGCGATCCACCTACCTCTGCCTCCCAAGTGCTGGGATTAAAGACATGTGCCACCATGCCCGGCTTCACTTGTTTGTTTTGAGGCTTTCATGTAGCCCAGTCTAGCCTTGAAATGCTCTATGTGGCCTAGCTGGCCTTGAATCCTTTTGCCTCTATTGCCAGTATTACAGGCATGTACCATTATACCCTGTTTCCTTTTAAAAACTTAATTTTGATGCAAGATATCATTAATTTTCCCTCAATTTCCTAGTAACTAGAATTAAAGGCATGCACTACTATGCCTAGCCATATTTGGTGTTTTAATACTGAATGTTTATGTGATGCTGTTATTTTCTTGTGCGTTTACTGGCTCTAGTACTAACTTTCAGATGGAAGTAGGCTTGCTCACTAAGCTTCTTAGCCTATCAGTCAGGTCAATCAATTCATCCATGCTGTAGACCTCTTTTGAAATGATATACCATACCTGTCAGTGGATTTAGTTTACCTGTTTCATATTTCATTGCGTTTATTGAGAAAGTGAACCTATTCTGTGATTGTGTGTTAAATTTTTATATCCCAAGAATATAAGTTCCTATTTATTCTTTCTTAGCTATAGGATTGGATCTTGGAATTGTAGCAGTAACTCAAAACATCAACATTCTCTTCCTGCCAGTTTACATTTTAGTGGGAGCCATATGATAGTAGTTAGGTGAGTTAGTATGTAAGGTAAGAAGAAGAAAAAGGACAGGAAAAGGACAAGAAACACAGTGTTTAAAGTTTAGACAGTAAACTGGGTGGGTTCTCAGAGGCAGGCAGGTCTCTGTGAGTTCAAGGCCAGCCTGCCCTATAAAGCAAGCCCAGGACAGGCAGAGCTACACAGAGATACCCTGTCTCAAGATTCCCCCTTCCTCCCCCCAACACCCCCCCCCAAAAAAAAGAAAAAGAAAAAGAAGAAAGTTTAGACAGTAAAAACTTGAAAAATAGAGATCTGGTTGAGAGAACTAACTATACTAATACAGTGTGAGCCCTCCAGAAGGAAATGGCTTGTCTAAAGTCTGAACTGAAAACATGCCTGGCATAATCCACTTTAAAGGGCTTTATTAAAACAATGGAAAACAACTTATATGCTCACTTTACATAGAGACTCCATTCAGATATTGTCCAAGTAATCTTGATTGAAAAATGATGGTGATTTAGGATCATGTATTTCATCTAATTTCCGTGTTCTTCTATCTACTTCCATCTGGAACGGCACTGGGAGGCCATTCTTTTGAGCTGCTTGCTCTCCAGAGTTTTGAAGACTACAAATCATTATCTCTGAATTTGGGTTTGTAAAGTGTTTCCTGGTGCTTGGGGCCTGGTGATATTTTTGGCTGATATCTCAAACGTGATGCTGTGTTCTCAAATTGTTTTGATGGGCACATGGGATGGTGGTGCTGGCCATTTGCTTAAAGATAATCTCTGCTGTTTCTCAGGTTTCCTTTTTTGTAATTAATAAGTATGTTATGATCTCCATGTGGGGGTGGGTATTGGGAACAGAACCCTTATCTTCTGCAAGAACTGTACATGTTTTTAATTACTGAGCCATCTCTTAGCTTCTGAGTATTTTGTGGGGAGGCACTTGGGGTATGTGAAAACTATGTTTCTATTTCAACTTTTACCTACTAGTTTTAGAATCTATTGAAATTTTCCAAGATAATTTTACTTTGCTGTTATCGGATATTGGTTTTTTAATTCAGTCATTCTGTGTGCATTCATTAATCAGCATTTTTCTGTAAGATCTTATTTATGGGGGTGCATTACCATCATAACTACACTGGCTTCTGCAGCACATAGAATAAGAATAGAGCACCTGCATTGCTTACTTGATCAGGTTCCAGGTTTGCCACTAAAGGCCATTCCACAATAGTGTTTATGCCCCCATTGAAATGTCACCATCAGTCGTATGTGTGGAAGAGGGGGGAGGAAGATTGTTAAGAGCCAGAATACAAGGAAGTCTGCTGTGAAATAGTTTTTCCTAGAAATGGATGCATAAACAAGACTGGAACAATGGTAGTGTCAATGGGCATGTTAAGATAGATGGGAGAAAATTTTGTGGCGTCCTACCCCTAGATAAGAGCTATAGACAGCGAATGACTGCTGGGAAGAGAATTAGCCTCCCCCAGGCATGAGTGCCCCTTTTGATTGTTCAATGCAAAATGGTCAGCCCTGAAATCATATACAAATGTACAACAAAAACAGACTCAGCAAGTTGTACACACACAACATATAATAATAAGAAAAGAGATTATGAACCTGAAAGTGTGTATGTGTGTGTGTCTGTGTGTACATGAGAGAGGTTTGAGGATAGCTGGGAGATGTTAGAGGAAGGAAAGGGAGAAAGGAAAGTAATGTCATTTTATTTCAATTTAAAACATTTAAAAATGATTCAAACAATTTTGAAGTCTCAGAAAGTTTGCAGAAATAGTAAGGAATTGTCGTCTTCCCTATTCTTCATCCAAATTCCATTAATTTTATATAACTGTTGAATTTTATAAGCAAGACTATGATATAATGCATCTGAGTAGATAGTGCCATTTTATGACCCCTGTACTTTTCTTTTTGGTACAAAATACCACGAGATCATCTTGTTGTTTTCTTGCTTTAGCCTTGGACTCAGCCATTTCCCTAATGACTTTCTCCTTCTTGTTGGGAGTAGTGTTTCAAAGCCAAGATGAATACTAAGTGGGCTCATAGCTTTTGGAGTATCTCAGTACCAAGACACACACACACTTTTATTTTTTAGTTTTGGTTTTTTGAGACTGTGTTTCTCTGTGTAGCCTTGGCTGTCCTGGATTCACTTTGTAGACCAGGCTGGCCTCAAATTCACAGCAACTTGCCTGTCTCTGCCTCCCAGAGTGCTGAGATTGCAGGCGTGCACCATCACGCCTAACCGTAAATGTAGTTTTGTTACTGTTACAAACTGTAAATATTTGTGTTTTCCTATGGCTTAGGTGACCCCTGTGAGAGGGTTGATCTATTCCTAAAAGGGGTCAGAACCCACAGATTGAGAACCACTGCTTTAAACAGGCAGATCCAGGAAAAAGATCTGAGTATATATCGAGGGTTGGGGTAGAGAGAGTAAGGGAAAGAAAACATCTGGGTTCACATTTCCATGTCTATCTTTAGATCTTGAGGTCCACAAATTGTAAAAGGGTTGATACCGTTTTACACTCCAGCACTGTTTCTTTAATTCAACCTCTTCTTCCATGTTTGCACTTCTAATGATGATGTGAAATAGACTCCTATTTATTTTTTAAGATTTATTTACTTTTATGTGCATTTGGTGTTCTGCCTGCCAGATCCTTGGAACTGGAGTTACAGACAGTGGTGAGCTGCCATGTGGTTGCTGGGAATTGAACTCAGGTCCTCTGAAAGAGCAGCCAGCACTCTTAACCACTGAGTCATCTCTCCAGTCATCTATTGTTTTATGGTTAGCTAATTTGTTTGGTTGCTCCATATGGAGCCAGTCTCCTAACCCCACAGGGCTGTTGTGCTGCTCAGATGTCCTTTTTTGTTAGAGCTCTGGTTGCTATTGAGCTATCTCTCTATATAATCTCTGTGTGTGTATGTGTGTGGGTGTGTGTGTACATATATGGCTCCTTTGGTGACAAAACTTTTAAAAGGTCAGTGTGGCTGCAGCAGAATGAGTAAAAGTAATAGGAAATGAAATTAGTTCATAACTGGGAATTTGTGCTTTACTCTCAACAAAAATTGGAAGCTAGTGGAGATTCTGAGTAGAGCAGTGACAGAATCATTCTCTGTGTTCTGTTAATTAATGAGAGGAGAGGAAAGGCAAGACTGCAAACAAGAAGACCTGGTAGTAGGCATTTAAAAAAATTTAAGCAAAGTTATGTAGGGATGGTAGAACTGGAGGATCTCTGAATTCACTTTGAAAATAATGCAGACAGGATTTGTATGTGTTGAATTTGGGCTTGGGAGATAAGAAATCCAGCTTGATACGCAAATGATTGGTCTGAGTACTAGGAAGGGTAAGATTGCTTCTAACTGAGATGTGGAAGAACTGAAGTAGATGTGGTTGTGGTGAGAGGGATGGGGCATAGCTTTGCATGTTGTTTGAGAGACTTGTCTTGGATTTGAGGTTGTTATAGTTGTTGTTGTTTTTGAAAAGACACTGAATTTAGAACCCATCAGCACACAGATGGCATTTACAGACATGTAACAGGGTGAATGCCATAGAGCAAATGGGTTTAAAATGCAAGAGGCCAATACAGGAAAAAGCCAGTGAAGGAGACAGACGGGACAGTCAGAAAGATGCTGGAAAACTGTTTATATTTACCAAAGCCAAGTGAAGGAAGATTTTCAAGAAGGTCATAGTGAAAGATTGTCCACAGATGTGAATAAACTTGGTCATTGGATGAATGATGCATATGTAGGTCATTGATGAGCTGAAACTATTCTATTGAAGCAGGTGGTGGTAGGAGAACTCATTGGATTTGAGGTCAAAAGTTAACAGGAGTAACAAAGCTAAAGAGAGCTACTGTATATATTTTTCAAAGAAATTTCTTGTAAAGAAAAAGGGAAAAATAGAATGATAACTGTGTAGGAAACGGTTTCAAGAGACTTTGTTTTCCTATAGTAAAAGAAACAATATATTTTAATAACAATGGAAGAGAGGGGATAAGAGAGAGAGAATGAATATTTGAATGAATGTGAATTGAATAGAAAAAGACTTGAGTAACTCAGGCAGTCGTTTTCCAGAACAGTACAGTACGATTGAAAGACCAGTTAGGACGTAAGTGGAAGGGTGTGATTTTGATGATTGGCTGTGGAGTTGAAGTTATGGGAAGGAAGAGGATGAAACAGAGTAGGAAAAGTCAAAATCTGGATTGAAGGTTGCTGTTGGATTGAAGGTTGCTGTTGGATCAAAGAAATATTGGAATTGAGGCATTAGAGCAGTGTTCTCAATTGTTCTAATGCTGTGACCCTTTAATACAGTTCCTCATGTTGTAGTGACGCCCCCCCAACCATAAAATTATTTTCATTGTGACTTCATAACTGTAACTTTGCTACTGTTATGTGTCATTATGTAAATATCTGCTATGTAGAATATCTGTGAAAGGGTCTTGGGATCACAACCCACAGGTTGAGAACCACTGCATTAATGTGATCTGGAAAGATAAGATGTTGCTTAAAGTACAAACTATTTAAAATAGAAATTATGGAGATGTTAACAGTTATTGGTGATGCTACCACAGGAATGAGTGTTTAATTATGGTAAGATTAATCTTCAAAAGTAACAGTGCACAAAGAGTCAAGACATACAGAGTCTGAGATTAGTAGATGACCTAACAAAGAAGTGGTAGTGCGTCACTGGTGATCTGATGCATAGCTGAGTTCTCAGGAAGGGAGGGAGAATAGTTATAGAGTAGTCCCGGGGAACAGGGAGAAACAGCTATTCCACACGTAAGGTCCATCATACAAAACAGTTGTAGAATAAGGTAATTCATGCAATCAAGAAAGAGCAGGGCTTCCGCTAGAACATGAGTGTATAAGAAAGGTCATTTTAAAGGTTCAGGAGTAAATGAATTGCAAATCTGTATAAATAATATTTAATGCACTAAATGTAACATTTAATCTTTAATTATTGTTAATATTTGAGGAAGACTAAGGTATTAGGATAGAAACATTAGAGTAGACAAATTGAATTTGAAGATTTTGTTTTGTTTTTTATTTTAAGACAGAGTTTCCCTGTGTAGTCCTGGCTGTCCTGGAACTCATTCTGTAGACCAGGGTAGCTTTGAACTCAGAGATCTGTCTGCCTCTGCCTCCAAGTGCTAGGATCAAAGGTGTGCACCACTACCATCTGACTGAATTTGAAGGAATTTTGAACTTGAAGAACTTATGGCTAGTAGATTTGATACACTATGTACATCAATAGCTGTTGTAAATGTAGAGTGATATTCTTCTTAAAGAACAAAAAGAACATGTAATGTCAGGCAGTGGTGGTGCATGCTTTTAATCCTAGCACTTGGGAGGCAGAGGCAGGTGGGTCTCTGTAAGTTCGAGGACAGCCAGGACTACACAAAGGAACCCCACCACTAACTACCACCACCACCTAAAACAAACAAACAAAAACAAAACAAAACTGTGTAGTAGAAGCTTATGGGCCACCAATTTTAAATATGAAATATAAGATGCCAGGGAAGGAGGAGGGGCACCCCAGAGAGAAAGAGAGACAGAGACAGTAAGAGAGAGGAAGAAGAAGGGGGGCAAGAAAAGAGGAGAGAGGTAGGAGAGATAAGGCAGGTTTGCCTTTTTTTAAAAAAAGATTTATTTATTTATTATTGTATATACAATGCTCTGCCTGCATGTATGCCTGCAATCCAGAAGAGGGCATTAGATCACATTATAGATGGTTGTGAGCCACCATGTGGTTGCTGGGAATTGAACTCAGGACTTCTGGGAGAACAGTCAGTGCTCTTAACCTCTGAGCCATCTCTCCAATCCCAGGTTTGCCCTTTTTATAATCCTGGACAGAGGTACACCTAGTGTCAGGCAGGTAATGACATCATAGGTTGCTAGGCAGAGTGGGGGGGGGGCAGTATGTTACCACAATAAGACAAGCTTTTATGCCTGAGGGTCATGAAGGAAGATATCATGGAAACGTTTCCTTTGAGTTCTGTTTTGAAGAGTAGGTAAGACATGGACAAGTAGAAGAGAGCAAAGAACACTTTTTTACACTCATGGAACATGGCTTCTCTCAGTAAAGAAGGGATGTTGACTGTTGAAGCAGTGAAAGACCAGTTTGAACAGTTACAGAATCTGTGTATTACTGTGAAAGATCATTGTCTAGGCAGTTCTGTATAGTAGGTAAATAATGTGAACTGCATGTGTAGCTTATATTTTTCTAGTGGTCTCTTTTTTTTAATTTATTTATTTTTATTTTATGTGCATTGGTGTTTTGCCTTCATGTATGTCTTTGTGAGGGTGTCAGATCTTGGAGTTATAGACAATTGTGAGCTGCCATGTGGGTGCTGGGAATTGAACCCAGGTCCTTTGGAAGACCAGTCAGTGCTTTTAACCGCTGAGCCATCTCTCCAGCCCTAGTGGTCTCTTTTTAAAAAGTAGAAATAGGGGGCTTAGAAATTAAAAGCAGAGGACTACATTTAATTTTTGGCACCCACATTTTGGCTCACAACCGTAATCTTTAACTCCATTTCCAGGGCTGGAGAGATGGCTCAGAGGTTAAGAGCACTGCTCTTTTTTTTTTTTTTTTTTTTTTAATGTATACATTGTTCTGCCTGCGTGTATACCTGCAGGCCAGAAGAGGGGATCAGATCACATTACAGATGGTTGTGAGCCACCATGTGGTTGCTGGGAATTGAACTCAAGACCTTTGGAAGAGCAGGCGGAGCTCTTAACCATTGAGCCATCTCTCCAGCCCTGCACTGTCTGCTCTTACAAAGGTCTTGAGTTCAATTCCCAGCAACCACATGGTGGCTCACAATCATCTATAATGAGATCTGGTGCCCCATTCTGGCGTGAAGATATACATGCAGGCAGAACACTGTATATATGTAATAAATAAATCTAAAAAAAAAAAAAAATCAAAACTCCATTTCCAGGGTATCTGATGTCTTCTTCTGGTCTCCATGACTGCCAGTCACAGTACATGTAGGGAAAACACCTTTACAAACAAATTTTTAAAGTAAAAATCATTGAATAAAATAAATTTCAGTAATAGATTTCATTTAACCTCATAATCAAAATTGACCATTTCAACACGTGATTTTATTTTAAAATATGAACGGTATACTTTACACTCTTGTTTGGATCCTAAATCTTTGAAATCTGATGTGTACTTTGTATTTAGAATGCATCTCAATTCAAACCAGTCATGATTTAATAGCTTTTCATGTGGTTAGTGACTTCTGTAATGGACAGTAGGAATCTATAGCAAGTGTGAATGAAAGGTAGTAGAACTAGGAAAGGGCAGGTCAGAGGGTTATGTGTCAACTCAGTCTTACATTGTCTAGACACTTAGAAGCTGGTTGATTATTTTGATGAGGGACCAAAATAAAGATTGATTCTGACTCAGCACTGCAACAGGGGTAGACTGGAGCAGAAGGGGAAAGGACAGGTAAGAAGTCATGAGAGCCTGAAACATTACAGAATGGAGGAAATGCTCTCAGCTCAGAGGGAATGAACTGAAGGGGCAGAAGGAAGGCATTTTAAACCCCGCTGTAGTCTGGTTGCGATGGACTGGCACTGCTGATTAGACAGAGCAATCAGCTCCATGCAGAGTGACTCATTCACCTTTGCTGTGTGCTTTGTGTTACCCAATGTGTTGGGTAAGTCTTATTTACTCAATAGTTTGGCTTTGTGTGTGTGTTTATAAAGATGTATAGGTGTGTGTGTGTGTTTATAAAGATGTATAGGTGTGTGTGTGTGTGTGTGTGTGTGTGTGTGTGTGTGTGTGTGTGTTTGGAATATAGAAAATAAAAGTTTTTATTTTAAGGAAGATAATGAACCGTTTCTTGCCTTTAAGGAATTTGTGGTTGTTAAATTCCTAATCTTGTGATCCGGTTAGTAAGAAGTTTTGAAAAATTTTACAAATAGATACTCTATATTTATATAATACATTTAAATATTTAGTGATTAGAAAGTATACATAAAAGCAAATTTTAAAGTGAAAGGTAAATCTACAAATAAATGTTTAAATATCATGTAATTTTACTACTGTATCAGCCCTTTCCATTAAATGAAATATACTGTTTTTAAAATTTGGCTTAATGTTACTACAGTGATTATTTATTTTTTTTATTCTTAAAGATCAGGTTTTCCCTTGAATTTATTTTGTTCCTGGCTTTTGAGGACTGTCAGATTTTGCTGATTTGTTTTTATAAAGATACAAATGAAGGACACACAACACATCAGTTATTAAATTTGTTGATTCTGTTCATCAACTAATAACTTTTCTTTGTGCTTGTTGAGACTTAATAAATTAGTTTTCTCTTGTGGTAGAGGACAGACTGTAAAAGTAAACTGGGTTAGCTGCAGTTTTCTACTTTAGTGCATGAGTTTCAAATCCACTCAACTGCTCTGGCTCTGTCACCATGGGGAGCCAGTTGGTGCTCTTGACCTCAAGTCAAAGTGTCTTTGTGCACACGTATGTTCCGTAGAAGATTAAGGGAACGCTCTCATCAGCGATAAGGAGGGGCATTACTGCATAAAGGTAGAAGCCTAGTTCTCTAAAACCATTTAGCAGAGTTCATGTACATGCACTTAACAGAGTAAGCAGCAACAATGAGTGACAAAGTAAAATAGTTTCAGTCATACATGCAACTGCTTTTAATTTTAGTTGGCTTAGAATATAGTTAAAAGGTTTGAAGCATGAACATAATTTATCCACCCCAATACCTAAAGCATGTTACTCAGCAAGACTCATATAAGCCTGGGAATATTTCTAGACATCTCTTTAAAAAGTATTAGTAATAATTTCTTTTAAAACATTAAAAATTGTTTTTTGTCATTTACTGCTAAGACTGTCATCTTTACTTAGACTTTCCCCCAAACTACCCACCAGGATACTGTTGTTAATAACTTGCTGCCATGAGGCAAAACAAGTAAATTTAGAGCAATGTAGCTTTTTATAGACAAGTATATAGTTCATCTGTAAGCACAATGACTTTTTAAAACATGTATTGTGAAAGATTACCCAGAAACTTTTGTATGAAACTGGGAGCTTTCATGGCAGTTTTTCATCTTACCAGAAAGGATTGAAAATGTTTTCTTATGCTTTCACGCACATTTTTGTTTTGGTTTTGGTTTTTGATTTTTCGAGAGAGGGTTTGTTCTGGCTGTCCTGGACTCACTTTGTAGACCAGACTAGCCTCAAACTCACAGCAATCTGCCTGTGTCTGTGTCTGCCTCCCTGAGTGCTGGGATTAGAGGCATGTGCCACTGCACCAGTGCTTTCACACTCTTCTTTTTACAAATTTTAAGTTTTGGAGAGATGATGTATTACAGTGCTCTATGCTCTAGGTTGTATAAGCATGCTCTTTGAATGAATGTTGTGTAGTTAAGTTACACAACTGTTAAGTTTCTATGATCTCTGATAGATAACAGATCTTAAAAACTAAGTTATCTGCATTTTTATATATGTGGTATTCAGGAGTTTCTTGTTAGGCAAAGCACCACCTCTGCCACTGGTGACTGTTATAAATGCTTTCTGTAGCACTCATGTTAAAAGGTACTTTGATAGTAAGGGTGCATTTATCTTTTCCAGTTATTTCTGTTACAGCAGTGCCCAGCACGTACCTAACACGTAGATTAGAACCTGTGGGTACTTCTTCCGGTTGTCTAGGAAGTCTCACTGCACAGTTTATTTCCTTACTTTCTCTCTGATTTGTTTCCTAATCTTGAGTGCCTTCCAAAGGTATATGTTGTCAAAACCCTGTGTTTTCCATCAATTGTTTCTGTTGTATGTCAGTCAAAAGAAAACAAAATAAAGGGAGAAGTATTGTTTCCTGGCAGTGTCTAAAATCTTAGAATAGATCCTTTCATATTAAGGAAATGAAACAAAACAGAAATCGCTTAGTTCAATGGTTGATTTAATTCAGGACATTAAACATCAATGTCTAGGACTTAAAATGGTTTTTTGATGGTTATTAGTTTTTAATGTGTGGGTGTTGGAACAACTTGGGAATTATCTCTCTCCTTCTACACATAGAACTTTAGAGATTGAATCAGTTTGTCAAGCTTAGCTGTTGATGCCATCCTGCCAATGTGTTCTTGAAAAGCCACACACAGGGAATATTGGGAAAATTAGAATATCATCAGAATTTTTACCAAAAGAGTAAGATACATTGTAGTAATTAAAATAAATTGTGATTACTCTAAGTCTCCTGGCAGTTGTGCCCAGCATCACAAGCATGTCAGTACCTGCAGCCTTGCTTAAGTCCTCAAGGCTTAAGCTTTTTCCTTTGAGATAGTTTAATGTCTTGAGCAGGAGCAGTAGGGGGCCTAGGAGGCTCTGTGCTTTTTAGGAAGGTATTTCTGCCTGACTTCTGGCCATTTCCTTAATGCTTTGTATGATTCTGATAACACTTTTTCTTTATTTTGGGAAAACCTGTTCATCATCATTTAAAAAAATTATTATGCTGGAGGAAATTATGTTCGCTTAGTTGTTCCTTCCTTTATTAGCTAAATCCAAGGTAGCTGTATTACTGAAATTCAGATTTTACCAATAGATATTGTGAGATCAGGATAGACTCTGGGTGATCTTGATCATTACTGAGGAGGTCTATGTGATTACCATCTCATTCTTTTTTCTCATATTTTTGGATATGAGAGGACTGTGCCATGTCCTTTTTGTTTGCTGTTGCTATTTGCATTTTTGGTTTTAATTTATACCTGTGGTATATATATCAATTTTTAAATATTTGCAGTATAATGGACAGTATACATATTTGAATTTTATAGTTTGCTAAATTTTCACATGTTCTAAAAAATGGGATAATTTTAATCTGTGAAGTTAGGTAAGATATTTAAAAATTAGTAGGCAATATGCAAGAATAACCATGATATAACACATACATATTTGTATTACGTTATATTTGGTTAAATG
Organism: Acomys percivali; assembly: GCA_907169655.1. NCBI lineage: Eukaryota > Metazoa > Chordata > Mammalia > Rodentia > Muridae > Acomys > Acomys percivali. The sequence goes on from OU015742.1 coordinate 121,482,576, forward strand.
TTGCTACCGAGAGTGAAATGTTCCTGAAAACTATTGCATTACATATTACCTTGTGGAACTATAGCTCAGTGGTGGAGTACTTACCCTAGCTTGTAGTGGCCCTAGGCTTTATCCATAGCAGCTACAACAGCAATGCTGTAAGAACCAATCTGCTCACTTCCTGTGTCTCAACAGATCATTTTGTACACCCTATGGAGTATCTAAATGTATCCAATTTAGGATATTTTTCTGTTCGCCATCAAATGGATGCCTTATAAATATAATTCTGGGCTACAGTGCGACTTATGGAAATCAATTTCAATCCTGGAAGGTGGTTTAGAGTCTAAACGTCCATTAATTACTTGTATTTTGTTGCTTCTTTTCTTTTAAATGAAAGAAAGATTATGGATGTTTGTGGGTTACAGTTAAAGGAAAATCCAGGTTCAGTGTCTTTTATAGTATTTTTTCTTTTAATACATTGCTAATGTGTACTTGATTGATAAGAAATCCTTGGTCCTACTTAGGGTTAATGCCAGGTATGAAGGAACAGTATACAGAGGAGTTATAGGTGGTGATATAGTTGCTAACTATACTTTAGAAACTACATTTGCACATATTAATTAGCATTTATATTGCTTTTTAATAGTGAGAATTCCCCTCTTTCCAGTAAAACATTATGAGCTACCAAATGTAAAGTAGAACAGAGAGGTATAAATCAGATTCCCCTTAGTCATCCTTACTCATCCATAACACTTATTCATCCCTTTAAAAAAAATAGCTAAGGGCTGGAGAGGTGGCTCAGTGGTTAAGAGCACTGCCTGCTCTTCTGAAGGACCCGGGTTCAATTCCCAGCAACCACATGGCAACGCACAACTGTCTGTAACTACAAGATCTGACACCCTCACACCAATGTACATAGATTAAAGTTAAATAAAATATTTTTTTAAAAAAGCTAAGTACACATGTGCTAGGAGAAATAAAAGATAAGGCAAATACTTAAAGTTTATTAATTTATTTTCCCCCCTCAAAAGGTTTACTTAAAAAATTTTTTCTTTCTCCAAAGACCAGTAAGATGGTTCAGTAGGTGAAGACACTTGCTGCCAAGTCTGGCTGTTTGAGTTCAGTCCCTGAGATCCATGTAGCAGAATGAACGGATTCCTGCAAGTTTTCATGCTACACATATCCTGTGGCATGTGCCCCTTCTGTGGACAAAAACAGAACAAACAAACAAACAAACCAAAAACTCAACCAAGCATCCAAATACACGTATGTTAAAACAAATAAGAGAGAGAGAGAGAGATAGAAAGAAAGAAAAAAAAAAAAAAAACCAACCTAAAATCCCTTAAAGGTGAGATATGTTTTGTCTTCTGAAGCTTCTGTGGAGAAAATTTGGGTAGCTGAAGAGATGGTTTAACAGTCAAGGGAGTTAAGAATGTCTACTGTTCTTCCAGAGTTCAGTTTCCACCACCCATCTCAAGTGGGTCAAACCACCTTAACTCCAGCTCCAGGAGATCTGCCATTCTCTTCTGGCTTCTGGGGATACCTGTGCTGGAGTGTACCCACATGTAGACACACACATACATGTAACAAAATAATGGAAATAAATTTTTAAAAAGAAAAGCTGTTTTTGCTTTTTCATTAATATGAAGCAGGCCTTTGAATCTGCATATTACACGCAAAGCTACAAGGAGAGAAGACAAAAGAGCACATATTTTAGAACAACTGCCACCTGCTGCCCTCTCTCCTTGTGTGTCTATTGTATGGACAACAGAGAAAGCTGATGTTTCCTGTATTCCTTTTTCAGTGTGGGGTGATGTCTTAGGGTTTCATTGCTGTAAAGAGACACTATGACCACAGTAACTGTTACAAAGGAAAACATTAATTGGGGCTTACAGTTGAGAGGTTTAGTCTATTATCATCATGGTGGAAAGCATGGCCGCATGAAGGCAGACATGGTGCTGGAGGAGATGAGAGTTCTATCTACATCTTGATCTACAGGCAGCAGAAGACTGGTTGTAAGCCACACTGGACTTAGCTTGGGCATAGGAGACCTCAAAGCTTGTTCCCACAGTAACACACTTTCTCCAACAAGGCCACACCCATAATAGTGCCACTCCCTTTGGGCCAAGCACTTGAGTCTGTGGGAGCCATACCTATTCAAACCACCACAGATGGTTTGTTTCTTTTCTAAAATGAAATTTAAATTAAGAAATGATTTGGAGATGGATGATTAAAAGTAAAGGACCCAAGTTTGGTTCCAGCAACCACATCAGGCAGTTCAAAGTACCTATAACTCCAGATTCAGGAGATCTGACATGCCTAGGTTACTGGACTCACAGTACAAACCCACACAAATTTAAAATAAGATCTTTCAAGTGACTTTCTTTTTTGCACAATGTATGCTCAGTAAATTTAAATTCCTAATGTCTGTGGGTACAGATTTTTACACTTTTGTGCATGTGGACTTGTTTTAAGCAGTTCAGTGTTTAGATTTGATGGGAAATTGGGTATTACATGTTAAAGAATAATGTGATAAACTGGGTGTGGTGGCGCACGCCTTTAATCCCAGCACTCAGGAGGCAGAAGCAGGTGGATCACTGTGAGTTCAAGGCCAGCCTGGTCTAGAAAGTTAATCCAGGACAGCCAAAGCTACACAGAGAAACCCTGTCTCAAAACAAAACAAAACAAACAAAGAATAATGTGATATTCAAGTACTTAAGTGACTTAAGAAAAAAAGGATTTTATGGGGCAGGTAGATCTTTTTGAGTTCAAGGCCAGTTTGGTCTGCAGAGTGAGTTCCTGACCAGCTGCGCGCGCGCACACACACACAAAATTATTCTTATTTCTGTTTTTGCTACTTGTATGCAGGTACCCACAAAGACCAGAAAAGAGTGATGGCTCTTCTGGAGTTGGAGTTACAGGCTGTTGTGAGCTGCCTGGTGTAGGTGCTGGAAACTGAAGTTATGATCTTTGGGAGATCTAACCCACCTCAGTGACTTTTTATGTAAAACAGAAAAAGAAAATTTTTTTTCTTCCTTGTTAAAGATAAAGTCTTGATGGTTAGCCCTGGCTGACCCAGAACTTACTTCATAGACCAGGCTGGCCTTGAACTCTTGAGAGATCTACTTGTCTCTGTCTCCTGGGTGCCGGGATTAAAGGTATGAATCAACATGTTCAGCAGAAGCCGGGCGGTGGTGGAGTAAGCCTTTAATCCCAGCACTTGGGAGGGAGAGGCAGGCAGATCGCTGTGAGTTCGAGGCCAGCCTGGTCTGCAAAGTGAGTTCAGGACAGCCAGGACTATACAGAGAAACCTTGTCTCAACAAAACAAAACAAACAAACAAACAAAAAACATGTCCAGCAGAAAATGAAAAGTCTTAATTTCTTTTGTTTCCAAAATAATCCAATTGAGCTGGCTTTGGTGGCACACACCTGTAATCCTAGTACTCAGGGAGGCAGAGGCAGGCAGATCTCTGAGTTTGAGGCTAGCCTGGTCTACAAAGTGAGTTCAGGATAGCCAAGGCTACACAGAGAAACCCTGTCTTAAAAAACAGACAGACAAAGAAATCCAATTGTAATGATATGTCAAATGTTTTGTGTTTGGAATTTCTTTAATTCTATCTCAGGTTCCCTAGCAGGCGGCTGTCCATTTCCCCATCACTACTCAACTGCACACAATGACTGCAAGAGACACTTCTTCACCTAGAAGACATTCTGACAGAAATGTTTTACTTTTTCTGATATTTTATAATGGGGGAAATACTTCAAGGACAGTTTTTGTTGTTTTGTTTTGTTCTAGGAAGAGTTTGGGAGTAAAATAGTATGCTTTTTGAATCTTGAGTAAGAAAGTATTTTTGTTTATGGAGGAAATATAAACTGAAGAAATGTAGTAATATAACAATTGTCTAATTTTATCCTCAAATTTCTGAACTACATGTGAATATTTTGACTCATATCTTCCCCAACTTAATATTTTAGAAGAAAAAATAATAATTAATTCAAATATTAAGAGTACTAATAATTACTTGAAGTTGTATTGAGTCCAATACCAGCCATTCAGCTTTTTAGCTGAGCAAATCTGGGAAGTTGTTTTAACTTCTAAGCTTAATTCACAACTAGAAAAGAAAAAGATTAATACCATTTACTTTCGCAGTCTGCTAGGAAAATTAAATGAACTGGTGTTAGATTTAAGTGTCTGGCCATTCTGATACCAGACACTGAGTAAATACTAGTCATCGTGCTGTCATCAGCACTGCTGTAGCATTAGAACCACACCAACCTGAAGTTTAAATCTGTCTCTTTGCAAACTTTGACTGGGTCCGTAAGAAATCCTCACACATTTTCTTACAACTAAAATAACTCATTGTTATGCAATTATTACCATATTGTATTAGTCAGTCTCTCAGGACCAGAGCTGGGGCAGAGCTAGCAAGGCACTTGCACTAGGCACAAAATTTAAGGGGATAACCAACCCCCCACAGTAATTAAATTAAATATTTTTAGTATAATATTAAAAATGAATATAAAATTCTATCAGAAGCCTGGCACCATGTATACCTTTAATCTCAGCACTCAAGAGGCAGAGGCAGGTGGATCTCTAAGTTCGAGACCAGCCTGGTATACAGTGCAAGTTCCAGAAGAGCCAGAGCATCACAGAGAAACCTTGTCTCAAAAGCAGTATATATATGAAAAAACAAAACAAAACAAAAAACAAAACTAGACGTACTTGGCTACCATGTGCATAATGACAATATCAATGCAAAATGAAAATACTTTTCTGGGCAATTTCAGAAAAGAGACTTTTAATCCAAGGTGGGGAGAAGTGGGGAAAGCATGTGAAAATTAAGTACCATCCAGGCAGATGAGAGGAAGAGAATCTTCCATAGGAAAGCGAGTACAGGGCACAGTGATTTGGAAGGCTAGAGACAAACTGGTTGTGTGTTCCTCACTGCAGGATCCTTTACCTCCCCATAGTTCAGAGTGTACATGCTTGGTTATTCTCTCAGAGTCCTAAGTATGAATGATACCTACTATTTCATTAGTGTGCTCCCTAGGCTTTAGGCTGCCCTGGAACTCACAGTGTTCCCACTGTGTTCCCACCCACAAGGGTGGCCCAAACTCATAAAGATCCACCTGCCTTTACCTCCTGAAAGCCTGCTCTTGGGGGTGGGGGAGGTGGCATTTTTGTTGTTGTTGTTTGTTTGTTTTGGGACAGGACTTCCTTGTGTAGCTCTGGCTGTTCTAGAACTTACTCTATAGACCAGGATAGCCTCAATCTCAGCCTCTGGAATACTGGGATTAAAGTTATGCCCCACTATTGCCTGGCTTCTTTGGCTTCTTGGAGGCAGGGGTGGCTTTCTAAGGAGATGACTTTTCTGTAGTTTTAGGTAAGAGTTTCATTAAGAAGAAATAGGAAGACTTTTTATACTGTATTAAGCCAGTGACTCTGGCTTTTATAGTCAAGTTAATCCATGTGGCAAAATACATGGTTCACTTTCACCTTAAAATTTTTTATGTTGGAGCCCACTGTGGTGGCATACACCTGTAATCCCAGCACTTTAGGGAGGTAGAGACAGGTGGATCTTTGTGAGTTTGAGGCCAGCTTGGTCTATAAAGCTAGTCCAGGACAAGCAAGGTTACACAGAGAAACACTGTCTCAAAAAACAAATTATATTGTTTATCTGTTATTATATGTTTATATGATACATATATGTGAGTGCAAGCATATGTGTGCCATGGTGTTTGTGTAGAGGTTAGACAACAACTTTTGGAAGTTGGTTCTCTTCTATCTTGTCGAAGCAAACTCAGGCTAGGGATTCCAGGAAATTCTCCTGTCTCTGGCTCCCACCTCTTGGTAAAAGGGCTAGGATACAGATGCTTCAGGCTTTTTACCATGGATAGGAAGGTTCTGGGTCAAGCTCAGGTCATCAGGCTAGTGCAGCACTTTACCTGCTGAGCCATTCCAACAGCCTCCTTTACCTTTTAATTCATTCCTATTTCTGTGTTCCTTGGTAAATTGTGTCTTCTTCAGGTAAACACCTCTTCTAAGTAATAAAACTCTTGTTAAAGATGGGATAAAGTTAGTCTGTCATTATAATTGGGCTTAAAAATCTTCCAGTACCTATAAAACAATACATTATTATAAATAGCTATTGTTTAGCTCTTAGTGATAAATGACAGCAGGTCAGTTAGCATGGACTTAGATTTTTCTGGGTGAAATAGAAATTGAACATTTTTGTAGGACAATATAAGCCTAGTCTAGCCTTTCAAATTATCTATACATATTCCAGGATATGTACCCATATCTGAAGATTTGGAGCTAGGAACCTCAAATGAGAGAAAGCATCAATGTTTGTTTTCCTGGGTCTGGGTTACCTTACTTAGTATGATCTTTTCTAATTCTATCCATTTACTTGGAGAAGATGTCTGTCATCTTGTTCACTCTTGGCGCCTCCTTCCCTTTGTTCCATATGCACTAGGCACAAAATTAATGATTGTTAAACAAGTGAAAACTTATAAGTTGTGTTTGTCTTCTTTGCTTTGCTGGCTTTGTGCACACTGCCAGCTTTTCAACTAGCATTCTCAGGCTAGAAAACTTGTTGAAGCTGTTGGGGATGCAGAGTTTTTCAGTATATCAATGTTGGTTGGTGTTTACTCACTAGGGACAGCATATATAATATTTAAAGACTTTGGAATGCTTGAGAATTATACAATTTTGCCTTATATTCCTTTTTTTTTTTTTTTTTTTTAAACAGGATGGCTTAAATTCCTTAGTCCTTGATTTGGATTTTCCTGCTCTGAGGAAAAATAAAAATATAGATAATTTCTTAAATAGATGTAAGTATATTTATTTTTACTATTCATGTTTAGACACATAGCTGTGTTTTAAATGAGATGTGTTTGGTTAATTTTTTGGTACTTAAATCTATTAATTTGTTAATCTGTGTCCTAGCCACAGTTATATTGTTGAGACACCATAACCAAGAAAACTCTTATAAAAGAAAACATTTACTTAGGGACTTGATTAGAGTTTCAGCGGTTTTTAGTCCATTATGATCAAGACAGGGAGCATAGTGACACACATGACACTGGAGCAGTAGCTGACAGCTACACCCTGATCTACAGGCTAAGAGATGGACACTGGGCTTGTCATGGGCTTTTGAAACTCAAAGCCTACCCTCAGAGACACTTTTCTCCAACAAGGTCACATCCCCTAATCCTTCTAATCTTTTTCATTAGTGCCACTCCCCAGTGACTAAGCATTTGAATATATAAACCTAAGAGGAACATTCTTAATCCAGTCACCACTACCTATTAATTTATCAAACTTGATTTTATTAAGTTTGCCATTTGTTTCATTTAAAAATAACATTTTTTAGGTGGTGTTAACACATGCCTTTAATCCCAGCACTTGGAGGGGCAGAGGTAGGCAAATCTCTGCATCCAAGGCTAGCCTGGCCTACAGAGAGCCAGGATAGCCAGGGCCACACAGAGAAACCCTGTCTCAAAAAAACAAACAAACAAAAACCAAATAACAAAATAATATTTTGTATTTTCAAAGTGGCTTTGCTAAGCTAAGTTAGAATATGTAAAATAGATAAAATGTAAGATTATGTATGAATTGTTAAGACTGTATAACTTTTGGCTATGGCTGATTGAAATGAGATTGTAAGTTAACATTGAAACTGTGTGACTTTGCTTTTATTTACGCAGAAGGCTATTTTGGGCTACAAAGCAAGACAGTCTCAAAAAAAAAAAAAAAAAGAAGGAAGGGTTAATCATCCCAGGGGTCTGAGGAGGTGGCTTAGTTGTTGAGAACACACCCTGTCCTTGCAGAGGACCTGAATTTAGTTCCCAGCACCCAATTCAGGCACACAACTAGCAAGTTAGTAATGGCTAACTTATTTGTTGTTACTAAATTCTGGGGAATCTGATGCCCTTTTCTGGTTTCTGAGGGCGCGCGCGCGCTCTTAAGTGTATAACACACAAAATTTAAAATTCTAAAAATGTGCAATAAAAAGGGGAAAGAAAATGTATCTTCTTTATCCCCACAGCCAAGTCCTTTATTTTGGAATTGTCAGCACTAGGGTCTTTCTTTTTTTTTTTTTTTTCTTCGAGACAGGGTCTCTCTGTATTAGCCTTGGCTGTCCTGGACTCACTTTGTAGACCAGGCTGGCCTTGAACTCACAGCGATCCGCCCACCTCTGCCTCCGGAGAGTTTCTACAATGGTTGATAGATTTGCAATATGTGATTGCCGTCTTTTAAAGAACTGGGTTAAGCTTCATTGCTAAATTTAGTATTGCAAATGATTTTATCCCTTCCTCTTCTCCTTTGAGATAATGTCTAGCATTATCGTCTGGGCTAGCCTATAACACACAGTCCTTGTGTTATGATTAGCCTCTTGGTCCTGGATGACATGCCTGGTTTTGTGGCTGCTTTCTGCTATGATAAAGCACATTGGGATTGCGTGAGTCATTGATGTCACTTGTACAAAGTGGAGTGAGAAATGGAACAGCTTTAATACTGCTTTTTGACAGTGATCTTCATGGACAAGTGCCAATAAATCACATCACTTTGGTTTCTTGATGTGAAGATAACATACATCTCAGAGTAGTTGTTTATTTCAGTGCTGAGGATTGAACCTAGAACCTCACATATTAAGCAAGCAGTCTGTCACTCAGCCACACCCCTTCCCCACATTTTAAAGTTTTAAAATAGACTGGGCTTGGTGGCGCATGCCTTTAATCCCAGCACTTGGGAGGCAGAGGCAGGCGAATCGCTGTGAGTTCGAGGCCAGCCTGGTCTACAAAGCAAGTCCAGGACAGCCAGGTCTACACAGAGAAACCCTGTCTCGGAAAAAAAAAGTTTTAAAATAGGATCCTATAAAGACTGACAGGATCAGCTGAAGATTTCTACTATGTAGAAATAAAATGTTCACAAATATGGTGGCTACTTTTGAAAGTTCCTAATATATATGATTGATATTAAAATTTGCTGATCTCTTTATTATAGATGAGAAAATTGTGAAAAAAATCAGAGGTTTACAGATGAAAGCAGAAGACTATGATGTCGTGAAAGTTATTGGAAGAGGTGCTTTTGGTGAAGTTCAGTTGGTAAGAAAGGATTTGTTTGGTTTTTACTACTTTTTGTTTTAACATCATAACAGCTGAATAGTTCTAAATTCTGTTCTTAGCCATTTGAGAATTGGTCAAATCATTCCATCTCTGAGAACCTCAGTGTTCCTATCTTTAAAAAGAGGTTAGCCTGTCTCTAACTGTTCAGCTCTAAAACAGTGGTTTGGAACAATGCCAGTTTGGTTTTACATGTGATTTGCCTAGGAGTTAATACTATACTATATTATACTCTGCTATAATATTGTATGACAGCTGTGTTTTCATTAAGAATGGCCAGACTGAAATTGGACATGATAACAAATGCCTCTACTCTTAGTATTCAGGCCAATCTCTGATTTCAAGGCCAGCCAGGTATACAGTTCTAGGTGAGTTTTAGGGAATCAGAGCTACACAGTGAGACCCTTTCAAAAACAAGAAAATGGTCAGACTGAAAACATTTCTGTTTACATTTTATATATAAATATGTAACATACATATAAATGTATATATTATATACACACATGTTCATTACAGTGAAGACATAGTTTATCTTTGCAGGTGAAAGTGCAGATACTTTTAACAGTAAACGGTATATTTATATTAAATGATGCATTATAGTCTTCTTCTTTTTAATACCTAAGCATGAAGCTCCAATATTTGTTCTTAGAGTCCAATCCAGTTCTGTCCTTTGAACCTAACAGTGTTTTATCCTCTTGATGGATATAACTCTTCTCCATGTTCTGACTGGAAAAATAGAGACAGTATTACCTATTTTGTGAGGTTACTGTGGAGGATGACGATTAAGTTCATTAATAAGATAAGTAATACTAGTTAGAATACCCCCTAAGGGTTATGCTTTATTATTTTTATTGCATATTTGCTATATAGAGCCAAATCACATGTTTTATACAAACATCTTGTTTCTGCACACTTATGATTTATTGCTGCTGACCAGAGGTGGCACATAGCTTTAATCCTAGCACTTGGGAGGCAGAGATAGGAGGGTCTCTGTGAGTTCTAGGCCAGCCTAATCTACAGAGTTCCATGACAGCTGAGGCTTCACAGAGAAACCCTGTCTCGAAAAACAAGACAAAAATAAATAACAAAGATTTATTGCAATTATGGAAGAGATACTAGAATTTGAAGTTGGAATTTGGATAGATGGGTGTCAGATCTTGACCTTTGTTTTTCTTTTAGTTGTGTGTGTTTTGTTTGTTTGTTTGTTTAAGACAGAATTTTCTAGATTCTAGGCTGGCCTGGAATTCAGTGTGTAGTTGAGGATGCCCTTGAACTTCTGATCCTCTTGTTTCCACTTTGCAGGTGCTGGATAACAGGCACCTTAAGCCCTGTTTTACTTGATGTTGGGACCTAGCCCCAAAGCTAGGCAAGAATACTTATTCAATTGAGCAACATCCCAGTCAAACTGGTCATGCTTTGTTTTGCTTTGAGACAAGGACTCACTTTGTAGATCAGGCTGGCCTGGTACTCATTGAGATCTGCCTTCCTCTGTCTCCTAAATACTGGGATCTATCATCCTTCCTCCCTCCTTTCCCCCTCCTCCCTCTTCTTTTTTGTTTTTGTTATTTGAGGCAGGGTTTCTCTTTGTAGCCTTGGCTTTCTTTAACTCGCCTTTGTAGACCAGGCTGGCTTTGAACTCACAGAGATCCGCCTGCCTCTGCCTCTCAAATGCTGGGATTACAGGGGTGCGCCGAGCCCAGCCTGATTAAAGACATGCACCACCATGCCTTGTTCCAGTTTGCCATGTTTTAATGTCAGAATAGTTACTGTTCCCTGTTAATGTTTTTTTATAATGTAGTGTGTCAAAGGAATGGAGGAAAAATATATAGGCACAAATTTTATCTTTGTTATTGCTGTTAGTCCCGGCGGAAGCAAGATCTCTGTAAGTTCAAGGACAGCCAAGGCTACATAGAGAAACCCTGTCTTGAAAAAAATCAAACCAAAACTAAAAAGAAAAACATCTTAACATTGCATTATTCTGGTGCCTGACCCAAGAGCTTATGTCTTGTTTTGGCTTTGCTACAGCCTTTTTATCTTAGACAGGAACTCTTTAAAAGCAATATGATTGAAAAAGAAATGTCCGTGTGTTTTTTCCATCTGTATATCCTTTTTAAGTTGATTTGTATGTAGTAAGTTAGTATGGTGGACATAGTGAGAGAATGTTCCAATTTAACAACATATCTTTTTGTTTTTTGAGAGAGGTTTCTCTGTATAGTCTGTACTGCAGGCATTGCAGTCATGTCCACCCCTGTTTATACACACACACACACACACACACACACACACACACACACACACACACACACGGGCAGGGAGGGAGAATATTAAACTCTTTTAACATGTCATCTTTCTTAGCCATCCATTCTGGGCCAGATGCTCAGAGAGTGCATTTTCACTTTGTGCTTTTCAGTGTACCTTTTAAAAGAAAACTTTAGAAATTAACCATTTTTCTCTCTCTGGGTGAATTCTCTCCTGTGTCTTTTTTTTTTTTTAAGATTTATTTATTTATTATGTACAGTGTTCTGCCTGCATGTCTACCTGCATGCCAGACAAGGGCACCAGATCTTATTACAGATGGTTGTGAGCCACCATGTAGTTGCTGGGAATGGAACTCAGGACTTTGAAGAACAGCCAGTGCTCTTAACCTCTGAGCCATCTCATCAGCCCCCTCCATGTCTTTAATTCATGTTATTTTATTTATAATACTAAGTCTTATGCTCTTGTTTGTTGATATTTTGATTCCTTACACACACACACACACACACACACACACACACACACACACACACACA
>OU015742.1:121494486-121506677 GCA_907169655.1 Acomys percivali
CACACACACACACACACACACACACACACACACACACACACACACACGAGAACTGTGTCTTTGAAGTATTTTGACCATTCTACCAATAATTGATAGCGCTTCCTCTAAAGCGATTCATCCACACCTGGAGATATTGTCTTCTTTAGTAAAGTACACACTTAAAAGACTATCTGTAGAGAAGCAGAGAGAAGAGTAGCCCTCCTCATCGAGCCATTGTCAGTTAATTCCTACATTGTCTGTGTGTGCATGTGATTCTCTAATACCATTCATGTAAACTCAGCTTCTTGATTGTTATTTTTTTTAATGTAAAGCTGGATCTTTACTCTTTATAAGGTTATTTCTGAGCTGCAAAAATTATCTTCCTCCTCTGAGGCTTTCACAGTTCTTGGGTCTGCTATTCAGTGTTGGCTGCCATAACAGAAACCATGAGGATACTGTTTTACTTGCATTTTTAGTGGAGGCTTCATTCACATCAGACATTACTCCATGCTAGTTTAATATACAAATTGAATTTTCTTAGAAAAGTATGATTTTTTTCCCCCAAGACCGGTTTCTCTGTACAGCCTTGGCTGTCCTGGACTTGCTTTGTAGACCAGGCTGGCCTCGAACTCACAGTGATCTGCCTTCTTCTGCCTCCTGAGTGCTGGGATTACAGGCGTGCGCCACCACGCCTGGTTTAAAAGTATGATTTTATTAGTAAAAAATACGTTTGAAAGCCTCAAATGACATGTCTGAGTAAGAATGATTTTCAGATTTGTCCACAAGGTTCTAAGAATATCCTAAAGCATGTTCTCAAGCTTCATTAGGAATGTCTTATCTATTTAAGTCTCTCTCTTTCTCTGTCTCTTTCTGTCTGTCTATCTGTCTCTGTCTCTCCCCTCTTAAACCGTCTATAATGAGATCTGGTGCCCTCTTCTGGTGTGTAGGTATACCTGCAAACAGAACTCTGTATAAATAAATAATAAATAAATAAATCTTAAAAAAAAACACATCTTTTTTTTTGTTTTTGTTTTTTTGTTTTGTTTTTGTTTTTTCGAGACAAGGTTTCTCTGTGTAGCCTTAGCTGTCCTGAACTCGCTTTGTAGACTAGGCTGGCCTTGAACTCACAGCGATCTGCCTGCCTCTGCCTCCCGAGCGTTGGTATTAAAGGCGTGCGCCAGCATGCCCAGCTCAAAAAACCACATCTTAACTATAGAAAGTATGGGGTGGGGAGGAAAGAGGAGTTGCTTAAATTCCATCAATTAGGGTATAGCCATGGTTAGTGTTTTATCTTTCCATTCCTTTTTTGGGGGTGGGGAGTGTCTTTGTTCCTCCTACACACATATACACTCAGTTGATGGTGTTTTGTACTCAGTGTATTTTCAAAATTAATTTTGTTTTGTTTTGTTCTTTTGAGACAGGTTTCTCTATGTAGCCTTGGCTGTCCTGGACTCCTTTGTAGACCAAGTTGGCCTCGAACTCACAGCAGTCCGCCTGCCTCTGCCTCCCGAGTGCTGGGATTAAAGGCGTGCCCCACCACGCCCGCCTTTTTCAAAATTAAAAATGAAAAATTTGACAGTGTTTTCTGTAACAGAACTATTAGGAAAAGGAACATCATTTTGTGGTAGAATAAACCTTATTTCATTTGTTTGTGGTAGAGTTAGCTAATGTTTTTATTGAGTGTATTTTATATGCTAAGTTTATAGTCATTATTTCTCATTTTGTCTTTGAAATGTAGAGGAGTTAAGTAAATTGGCCACCTAGTTCATAAATATCTCTGCTCTTTCCCAGGTTTGTTTACATCTGAATCCATGTTTTTAAACATTACTCTGTTGAGTGTGATAACGAATAGCTACTGTGTCTGACTGTTTGTTCGTGTATCTGTCCATCTATATTGAATAGAGGAGAAGGAGCTGGAGAATAAAGGGGAGTCTACAGAGATTCTGAGGGAGATTATGATAGAATAACTCAGAGACATCCTCAGAGGAAGATGAGTGGAAACCAGCTTTCCTAAAGTAGCAGCACTTTATTGTGCTACTCTGTCACATCACTGCTAATGAATTTTAAAGGTATGGTGTAGATATTTGGCATGAATAAGACTAATGTCTGTGAGTTATATCAGAGATGGGAAGCTAGTGGTTCCCACCTTGTGCTGTGAGCCAGTAACTATCCTACCCCAGCTTTTACATGAAATACAGCCTTACAGCCAAAATATTATTTTTTCCAAGCAGAGAGATTGCTTATGAAGATTACTCTAGTGTAAAATTGAATGATTATTATTTGGGGAGACAGTCGGGTGTTAGCTAGAACATACAGGGCAAAGAAGTTCTTGCTTGTGGGGAGATAGTTTGAATTTATTCTCATTTTATTAATTCCCAATATGAATGAGTCTTTTTCTTCATAGATGATATATTCATATTCTCTCCCCCACCTAAATATTCTTACTGTGTTCAGAGTCTTGTAGACACTGCATAGAGACAACCAAGTGTTGAATTGTTGAATTGGACAGTTTAGCATTGTGACACCCACTGGGCAGTTCCACAGTAAAAGCATGATTCTGTTGAAAGAAACAGGAAACGGGCCTGCAAACAGTACATCTGTGAGATGATCACAAGTACATGGAACTGTACACTGGACAGTAGCTGCATTAGCAAAGATGAAGACTGGAAACATTTTCTCATTTAGAAGTCTTTTTAGGGCTACAGTGTATACTTTTATTCAAGTTAATGATTACCAGCTTCCCACTAGTTAATAGATACCATTTAGCCTCTGTTCTCAGGTCTACTATACAGCAAAAGTATAAATAATGAAAATAGTAACAGAAATTAATTGACTCTTAATGTTCTGTGGATTGTTTACTCTACTGAAGTTAAGAGAACATTTAAAATTCAGTTTGTTTTCAAATAAATGAAGGTTTGAAGGATGGTGTAAATATGCGTAGAACAGAGTGCCATAGCAACTTCTGAAAGTTTGTTAATAGGTTTTTTTTTTATGATTGTTTATTTTGAGATAATCTGGTTATTGAATACAAGCCAGTTAGAAAGCTAGTGTGTCTGCTGTGGTAGAGTTTTCTAGTTTTACAGCTGTCATTGTTTAATTCTAGACTTTTGCTCTGTATTTTCATATTTCTTTCTGGTGCATTTATTTTCAGTGTTGTATAAACTTTATGTCACTATGCAGATACAGCAGGGATTGCTATTAGAGCCTAGTAACAGCACAGAAGACAAGTACAAGCTACAGCTTTTGTGATTTCAGTTACCATTTTCATACAATGTTACATTTCAAAATACTTCAAATTTCAGAGCATTTTAAAGGAGACATGATAAAGGAATGCTTTATATATTTGTTCTGTCAAATTACTGACATGAAGTATTAAATTTTTCAGCTGAAAATAGAGATTTGTAGGTTTTTGTTTTCTAATTCTGATAGTTTTTGCTTAATGCATTTTCAAGTTTATTTATTAAAGGTGCAAACATTTAGAATTATTAACCTCCCCACCACCATGGTATGGGATGTATTATGCATGTATTACAGGCTGGCCTGGTACTCAAAGATCAACTAGCCCGTCTCTTATGTTTGTCTCTTTTATTGAGATAAAGACTGTCTTTGCTATAAGTCTTTTTTACTATTTACATTCATTCCTATTGTGACTTTTTATCCTTGCTGTTTTCTATGACAAATATGTCTGTCTTTCCCTTAATCTTCAGCCTGTCTGGTTTATATCTAAGCCACATACATTTATATCTTGCTTCTTAATTGTTTGATAATTCATTAATGGATATATTTAGTCCATTATATTTACACATATTTTAAACAGCTTTAAATTATCTTGGATGCTTCTGAGTTGTCACTTTCATTTATTCATTTTTTTTTTGTATTTTTCAAATTTATTTGTGCTTATACTCACTGAATTTCTCACTTTTTAATTGCTGTTCTGTTAAACCCTTCTGAAGTTTTTATTTGTTACAGAATTTCTAATTGATTTCTACTACATGTGTTGTTTTATTTAAGCATATTTCTAATAGCTATCTTTGCTTGCTTTTTTTACTTTTTTGTAAGAAAAATTTAAAGCTAAACCTAACTTTTCTTTTGACTGCCTTTTTCCTTTTTTCCTTCCCTCTTTCCTTCCTCTTTTTTTTTTTTTTTTAACTGTCTTTTTCCTTAATGATATTATGCTTTCCTTTTTACCTTTTTAGTAAGTCTTAAAGTATTTCCTAGATCTTGTGGATATGGGGTAGAGAGTTTGAGGTTTGTTAATCTCTTTGAAGAATGTTTGTTTTCATTCCAGTAGTCTGTTCAGTGACTTCCTACTTGATCATCCTTAATTTGTGCAGGCTCAGTTTTATACTTTGTCAGAGTAGGTATGTGGAAAGAGCAAGGTAGTGTTGTTATGTCCTTTTACTTTAATTAGGCTCAGCCTCTAGTTGAACGGCTGCTCCATTTATTTATTTATTCATTCATTCATTTGCATCTGTGTTTTGCCTGGATGTATGTCTGTGAAGGAGTCAGATCCCCTGGAACTAGAGTTACAGGCAGCTGTGAGCTGCCATGTGGATCTGGGAATTGAAGCTGAGTCCTCTGGAAGAACAGCCAGTGCTCTTAACTGCTATGCCATCTCTCCAGCCCTGCTGCTTCCTTTTGATGTTTATATTTATTTACTGTTAGGTTTTGTTAGGTAGTAGTAGAGCAACGGTTCCCACTCTGTGTGTCATAACTCCTGTAGGGGTGGGACTACCCCATTTGCAGATATTCTGCATATCAGATATTTACATTATAATGTATAACAGTAGCA
Organism: Acomys percivali; assembly: GCA_907169655.1. Classification (NCBI taxonomy): domain Eukaryota; kingdom Metazoa; phylum Chordata; class Mammalia; order Rodentia; family Muridae; genus Acomys; species Acomys percivali. The sequence goes on from OU015742.1 coordinate 121,499,258, forward strand.
AAATTACAGTTATAAAGTAGCAATGAGATAATTTTATGGTTGTGGTCACCACAACATAAGGAACTGGTTTTTTGGTTTTTTAAAAAGATTTGTTTGTTTTTTTGAGTGCTCTACCTCCAGGCCAGAAGAAGGCATCAGGTCTCAGTATAGATGGTTGTGAGCCACCATGTGGTTGCTGGGAATTGAACTCATGTCCTCTGGAAGAGCAGTCAGTGTTCTTAACCTCTGAGCCATCTCTCCAACCCGAGGAACTGTATTAAAGGGTCGCAGCGTTAGGAAGGCTGAGAAACACTGTTCTAGAGAATAATTTGTCCTCTAATATTTATCAGCTGCATGCCCAGGAAATTTGCAAGTTATCCTTCAGTCTACTTAACGTTTCCTCATTTCTTTTGAATTCTAATTTTGACTCCACTCTCACCACCCCGCAACTTATCAGTACCACTGTGCTCTGCTTAAGAAATTCTTCTTGTACACCAGTTGAGAAATTATTTTCAAACTGTTCTGGGCCATTATGGATTTAACTTGATGGCTTAGTCATGTGCTGTTCATTTTACAAAGCCTTGGTGGAAACTGTTGCTTTATACTATTTGATTATGGTTTACAGTGGGAGGGCTAGTTAGTTCCCGTTATTCTATCATAACCAGAAGGATATGATTCTGAGTGGTGAATATTTGTATTGATTGTGCTAGGAATTGTCTATTTTCTATAAGAGATTTGTTAAAAGTCCATGTAAATAAAATTACTTGGTTTTGTTAGGAAAAAAACTTCCTGTATTAAATAGAACATTTTTTAGTGATTTTTAAATTTTTATTATATTTATATAGTATTGGATTTACAAATTATGCTGTTTTCTTCCATTTCTTTTGGGAAAGATATGAGTGTTCTTTTGATTTACTTTATTTTAATCAATAAAAGTGTGATTCTAGATGTAGATAGCATTTGATAAGAGGTAACTAGAATATTACTATTGACTCCTCTTTAAAACTGGAAATTCAGTGGTGACACATGCCTTTTAATCCCAGCACTCCAGAGGCAGAGGCAAAGGCAGAGGCAGGCAGATCTCCACTTTCAAGATTAGCCTGATCTATATAGCAAGTACCAGTCCAGCCAGGACTATATAGTGAGACCATGACTTGAGAAAATCCTGAAAATTAATGGTTGGTCAGTCATAAAGTTAAAGAATTGTTTTTCAGCTGGACGTGATGGTGCACGCCTTTAATCCCAGCACTCGGGAGGCAGAGACAGGCAGATCACTGAGTTCGAGGCCAGCCTGGTCTACAAAGTGAGTCCAGGACAGTCAGGGCTGTACAGAGAAACCCTGCTTCGAAAAACCAAAAGGAAAAAAGAAAGGGGGGAAAAAAGAATTGTTTTTTCAGATGTTTGATATCTTCTGAGTATCTTTTATTTTTGCCAGCACTGGCATTGAACTTGTTACTGGGGATTAGTAGAGAACAAAACAGGCGTGAAGAATCTCTGTTGTTACTGCGTTTACACTGTCCTCTGGGCAACTGGCAGTAAGTAGCAAACATCCAAAATAATAGAGATTGTTGGAAGAAAGCAAATAAAGTTGTGAGGAAATGCTGAGATTCTTTATAGTTTTTAAGAAAAGTATTTATTACTGGTCCCTAGCGAGGTTCTTAATTTTATTAGGTAGTCAGACAAAGCCTCTTTTGAAGAGTTTTATATTTCAGCTGAGTCAAAAAGAAGCTAGTGTCCTTGGGTGAGAGGTGGAGCCACGGACTGTGATGGATTTTCTAATGAAAAATAAAGAAGAAAAGTTCATTCTTGCATTAGAGGAACTAAAAGAAAATAATTGTACTTAAAGTATGAACAAGAACAAAAGGACAAGGTTTAAATTGGAAATATGGCTCTAGGCTAGTCAGGACTCTAGGCACTATGGTCAAGAACTTAAATCTCTTCTTAGCTTCTTCCTCCAACCTTGGGACCAAATGCCAGTGAGCTTCCCAGAGGGAGAGAACTGCAGGGGGCGGGGCTTGGGATATTGGGTTGGTATGACATGTGGCTCTGAGGTGGGTTATGCTAATTTCAGGTTTACAGGTATAGAAACCATGTACACTCTGGATGTACATTTCAGCCTCAATTTGTCACCTTTACAGTCCTCAGGCAGATTGAATTCTCTGTGTCTTATATTTGCTGTTCTGACAGAAAGGATCCCTCACTGGGACTAAAGCAAAGATTAAGGTAATGTATCAGAACACAGTAGTGCCTGGTACATACACTGTAATAGGTACAAATCTTAATCATCATTGGATTAAATTCTGGTGCAGAGAGATAGGACAATAAGTTGTGGTTAAGTGATGTAAGATTAGTAAGTGATATGGAGCAAAAGCAAGGAGAAGAGAATGAATTTGGGAGATGCTGGCAGGAGAGGGAGACAGTGAGTTAAAGGTAAAGTACCTTGATCAGAGTAGGTGTTCTGAGACAACAATATTTGAACTGGGATCTGAAGGAGTCAGGAAGTGAACTCAGGAGAAAGGACTTTCCACAGAGAGCAGCACATGCAAAAGAGACATGGTGAGGAGTGACCAGAGTTGGTTTATTTACATAGCTCAGTAGACTGAATGGATATGAAGGAGGAAACTAATTGAGATTTTGCTGGCAATTGGAGTAAAAGATATTGGACCTGGTTGGCAACAATGGGAGTCACTAGACATGGCTGGATCAGAAACAAATTAAAGGTAAACTGCATGTTTTTCTAACAAAGGAATTTTTAGCGTGAGCAGCTTGAGTAATGAAACAGCCATTTACCAACTTGGAAACTACTGTTCGAAGAGATACATTCAGGAATGCAGCTTGGATGCTTCAGTTTTGTATACATTATTAGTTATTTGTTACTATCTAGTATGTGTTATCTGTTACAGCTTACATTCTATATTTCTTGGCTTTGTGATATTTTGCTATGTTCTAAGAATTAAATGTGGTTGTGAATAGACCCTATTCTTACTCTGAAGAAACTTACAGTCTATTAAGCAAAAAAGGAATTGATCAAATAACCATATTGTTGGTTATTTTTTCTTGGAAATTAATCTTTTAAATAGATACTTAGAAAAATGAAGTTGAGTTAATAAAATCAGGTTATCTCTTGCAAACTGATCTATTATATTATATTCTTAATGTTAAGATAGTGAGTGGTGTGTACATTCTCATTTCAGACTAAAAGAAATGCTTTTCCCCCTCAGTAAACATTTTTTTAAAGATTGTCTGTTAAATAGTATCTTATTTTAAAAAATAGTTAGCTTAATTAATCTAACTATTTTAGATTAATAGTTCTAAATAGGAATTTATTTAGCTGAAATGAGATAGTTGCTTATTTGGCTAGAATTAAAAGATATATTTCCTGAAATATTTGGACCCTTACATATGTTCTTCCTCATAAGTGTTGAACTTCTACTTTGGTGACTTATATGAGACAGGGTCTTACATTCATTTATTTGCCTAAGGGGCAGTTTGTTTGCAGCTAGTCGTCAACAGCATTGCACTGCCATCCTTCTCTTTCAGCAATTAAAGTATTACTCGTTTGTCTTTTTTTTTAATTCATAGGTTCGTCATAAGGCATCACAGAAGGTTTATGCAATGAAACTTCTTAGTAAGTTTGAAATGATAAAAAGATCAGATTCTGCTTTTTTCTGGGAAGAAAGGGATATTATGGCCTTTGCCAACAGTCCCTGGGTGGTTCAGGTAAGCATGACAACTTTTATAATTCTATTGTGTTAAAGTGCTATTCAGAAAAGTGTTTTGTGTGTTGGACATTAATGTGCTTTGTTCACATAGTAAAAATGTAATTATTTTTTATTAGACCTGATTCAGGATGCTTGTTTAATGTTCCTTGGTAAAATATCTGTATAGACATAGCATGCAATGATTACTTAAGTTGGTAATAAAAACTATTACTTGAAACTATTTTCTTTTTAATTATATGAAGCTTTATATGAAGATTTGGTATGATCAACCAGTATGCCACTCTGAATTCATCCTGTCATTGGATGGATTTGTACTTACTGAGATTGGTTAGTTAGACCTCACACTGACATTCTCAGCCTATCTTAACTGAGGCAGAAAGCTTTCTATAGTAAGGATCTTGAAATTTTGACAGTCCTTTTTTTTTTTTTTTTTTTTTTCTGTAATATATAATGTTACTACTGCTCCTGAGTCTGCCTAATAACTAACTATGGATTAAAGAATTGATTGATATATTGCTTCTTTTTCCTATTATGGGCACCACCAGCCTTGCTTCTTTCTCTACATGGTATTTAACTCCAGTATCCAAATCTACATGTGTTTTTGAACAAGGGTGATAAGTAAGAGTAGCCACATACCAGTGTGTGCTCAAAAGCACTTACATATCTTGCTTGAAAGAGACAGTGTGGAGTTTTTTTTTTTAAAGGCCATGTGTCATTTAAAAGGTCACTGGTACAGCTTTTAAAAAGTGATGCTAAGGGGGGCTGTAGACATGGCTCATCAGTTAAGAGCCAGGCTGCTCTTCGAGAGGACCCAGGTTTGGTCAGCACCTACATAGCAGCTTACAACCATCTGTAACCGGTTCCAAAGGATCCAGTACCCTCTTATGGGCTCCACAGACACCAGGTACACACATGTAGTGCACTTACATACATGCAGGCAAAACACCCAAATACATAAAATAAAATTAAAAATGAGATTGAGCTTTAGATGTCCTTTTTTTGTTTGGTGAATTATACCTATTGTTTAGATATTCTTATGCGTACAGGTCAAACTATTTGTGCTTGTATGGCAAATTACGGGCCTTGATAATTTGTTTGAATAAAGAATGATAACAATGTCTGCATGTGGATGCAGCTGCAATCCCAGCACTTAGAGGCTGCACAGGGGGATTCTTTCTGAGTTCTACTTTATCTACATAAGGAAACCTTGTCTCAAAAAGGAGGAAAAAGAGGATAGCACTAAAGTATTCCACTTTTAACTCTAAATCACTCACTGGGATTTCTAGTTAACCATTTCATACAGTGCTATCTTTTGATCTTTGATCCAGCTGAGTAGATTCCTACTGAGGAAGAAAGGATCTTTTTATTATTGCAATAATCTCTGGGTTCTGCCTTTACTATTTGCTTGCTTGTGAGATGGGGCTGAGGGGACCTGTGCTGTTTGGTGGGCTGTACAGATAACTTTTCTTGGGACTTATAGTTACTCTGTCTTTCTGGGGTCTGGTAGCATGACACAGCAGCCTGGGAGCAGGTAACAGTGTTGCTTGCTGCTTATCATAAATAAGGAGATGGAGAAGGGACTAGAAAGATGGCTCCATGATTAAGAGCACTGGCTGCTCTTACAGAGGACCTGGTTTCAATTCCCATCTCCCACTTGGCAGCTCACAACTGTCTGTAACTCCTGTTCTAGGGGATCCAACACCCTCACACAGACATACATTCAGGCAAAACACCAATGTAATAAAAAATAAAAGTAAAAATAAAAAAAAAAGATGGAGAGTAGGAAAGAAGAGTTAGTTCTTCCAAGTGTGACTGTTGACTGTTCATTTTTATGGGCCTTGTTTCTTCTGTTGGTTGAATTGGTATCTATTAGATGCTCTAAGCTGCTTCTGCCTCCAGCTCTCTTCTGTGTAAGGTATGAGCAGTAATTTGTTTAGTTCTTCAGAGCTATTGTTTCCTTTGTTACTTTTATGCCTTTTTTTAAAAGGTTTTTTTTTTAAATTTATAGTATGCCTTGGAAAAGTAACCATGTAAAATTTGTCTGCTGTTTTCTCATTAAATGGACCTCACTCAGAAGTAAAGGTTTTCATAAATTTTGACTCTGTTTTAGTTGTAGTCTATTCTTTCACTAGTAATAATAATTTTGAGGTTTTCTTTTGTTCATGGCTTTGTTTTTAGTATAATTTTGTTCTTTCCCCTTTCCAGCTCTTTTGTGCCTTTCAAGATGACAGGTACCTGTACATGGTGATGGAGTACATGCCAGGTGGAGACCTTGTAAACCTTATGAGTAATTATGATGTGCCTGAAAAATGGGCCAAGTTTTATACTGCTGAAGTAGTGCTTGCACTGGATGCAATACACTCCATGGGCTTAATACATAGAGACGTGAAGCCTGATAACATGCTCTTGGATAAGCATGGTCATCTAAAATTGGCAGATTTTGGCACATGTATGAAAATGGATGAAGTAAGTAAGACAGTAAAATAAATGCTGTTTAAAAATTTATCCATTTTGTGTGTCTGTGTGTGTGTGTGTGTGTGTGTGAGAGAGAGAGAGAGAGAGAGAGAGAGAGAGAGACACACAGACAGACAGACAGACAGACAGAGAAACAGAAAATGCATGCATATGCAATGATGTTCATGTGGAGTTCAGAAGACAACTCTGTAAAGTCAGGTTTTTCCTTCTGCCATTAGAAGGGTGCCTGCAGAGCCCCGAAGAGGGCATTGGAACGTCTGTAATTGGAGTTACAGATGGTTGTGAGCCACAATGTAGCTTCTGAGCATTGAACCCTCTGGAAGAGCTGTCAGTGCTCTGTAAGCCCTGAGCCATGTAATCCCAGCACTAGGGAGGCAGAGGCAGGCAGATCGAGTTTGAAGCTAGCCTGGTCTACAGAGTCCAGGACAGCCAAGGCTAAACAGAGAAATCCTGTCTTGAAAAACAAAACAAAGCATGAAAATGGTAATCTTTGCTGTATTTTAGGAGCAATGCCAGCATATCATTCAGAAACTTACATAGCTTAGACCAGTGGGGTGACTCAGTGGATAAAGCCACTTGCCATCAAGTCCCTTCTTGGGATTTGGTGAAAGGACAAAACCAACTTCTGCAAGTTATATGCTTGTACGTACCCCCACAATTTATCAATCAACCAATCAATAATAAAAGTGACAAAGAAACTATGTAATTCTAAGAGAATCCAGCTAGGCAGCTTTGGGTAGCTAGGGCCTGATGAAGTGTGAGTCTGAACACTTGGATTGTTTAGTTGGAACACAAGGATGGTAACACCTGACTGAGAGCCTCAGAAAGAGGTAGGTGCACCTTTGCTGGGACACAATACTCAGTTCTAATTCTCAAAAATGGACTGGAAGGCCTGGTACCTCTTTAAGTCAGTCTAGGGCCTTTAATACTTTTAAAAATAAAGAGTTTTATTTAAAATTTTATATTCTACCTTCATAGGCATTTTGAATGGTTTATAAGACCAACCCCAAGACTTCTGATTGATCAATTTTTAAGTTTTCAGTAAACTCTTTGACTATATTTTGTCAATGACAAATCATCAAATATATTTAGAAGACATTTAATTTAATACATTTAAAATAATTTTTTGGTGTATGTGTGGCATACGCATATGTGTACAGGTACGGTTACCCATGAGTGTATGTGTATATTCTGGAGGTGTATGTTAAGTGTCTTCCTCTATCTCTCTCCACCATTTTATGAGG
>OU015742.1:121508129-121574787 GCA_907169655.1 Acomys percivali
CTCTCTCTCTCTCTCTCTCTCTCTCTCTCTCTCTCTCTCTCACTCTCACACACACACACACACACACACACACACACACACACACCACCCCCAGCCCCAGTGCTGAGATTACAAGTATATACAGTCATGCCTGGCTTTTTTTAGGTGTGAGTGTTAAGGATTTGAATTCAGGTCATTATGCTTGCTCATCAAATGCTCCTACTCACTGAGCTATCTCCCTTGCCCTCCATGATGATGATGTTGTTGTTGTTGTTGTTGTTGTTGTTGTTGTTGCTGCACCTGGAAGACTGGCTGGCCAGTAAATCCCTGAGGCCTACCTGTCCACTGCATTTCTTCAGCCTGGAGTTTCAGGCATGTACTGCCATGTCTGGCTTTTTATTTGGTTGCTAGGAATCCAAATTCAAGTTCTCACTTTTGCACAACAAACACTTTTACCTACTTTCCCAGCCCCCAATCAAAGTAATTTTGAGTAACCTTTTGAAAATGAATGCCTACTTGTTTTCCAACTCAAACTTCTTTCGTAGATACAACAGATTGAGTGAAGTTCAAGCTCGTCAGCCTGTGCTATGAAGCCTCTTAAGATATGACTTTTTGTGATGTCCTGTCACAATACCTTGTAGCTCCAAAGTTGTGATTTATTATACAATTCTTTCATAATGTGTTATTTAATTCATATGCTTTATATATGCTGGATCTAGGCCTTTTTTATTCACATGTAGAAACCTGGTTCAAAGATTGCTACTTTACGAAGGCTCTTTAGGTCGCCTCCATGTCCTTGCAGCATGTCTCTCTTTACTGTGTTGGCTTTGATTTTGATCCTATAGAATATTAAAAACTTGCCTGTTTTTTTTTTCCCCTAGCCCTACAATCATTCCAAGAAGCTCTGATTTCTTTTATTAGAGAATGATATTTAGTAGTCATCTCTATAGTACTGAATGTGCTCATTGTTCTTGAAGTATCATGACTTTCAGGCTCAGTCAGGGGATAGAGCTAGGAGGCATAGGTTATACACACCCAGTATTAAGCCATATGCTCATGTGTTTACATTTGAGTCTCTCTCTCTCTCTCTCTCTCTCTCTCTCTCTCTCTCTCTCTCTCTCTCTCTCTCTTATCATTGATATATCTGGTTTAAGTCTAACAGCACAAGATCCAATCTAATCATCCTCATTTTTTAAAAATCTCTTTCTTAAAATAGTTAAAAACAAACAAATCCTGGCTCTTATTAGCTAGTTATAGATTTTTTTTAAAGACTTGTTTAACCCTAGTATACATTTATTTTGTTTCAGTTGCTAGTCCCTACTACTGTAATAAATAGATTTGCTAACATTGCATTTTGGATTGAAGATGTCCTGTTAAAATAGCTAGTGTTTTGTTTTGTTTTTTTAAAGTTTCTTGGATTCATTCCTCCTTTTCACTGTGATTATGCTAATTCATGAAAAAAAGTCAAATTTTCACTTTTTTATATGTGTAGCTGCCTCTGGTTTTAAGAGGATTTTTCTCTATCCTTATTGTTTCTCGTACTTTTCAACAGAAGTGTAAAGTACAAGATAGTCCTTGATAAATGGAACTTATAGGAACTGAGTACTCCCCACCCTGTAGTGCAGTGTTTGTTTAGCCTACATAAACCCCTGGGTTCAATTTTCAACACTACAAAAAATTAACAAATTGTGTGCCCTGCCTTTTAATGTTACTGTCTTATTTTATCATGTGTAGTAATCCACACAAAGTATTTCTACATTATCTGCTCAAGCTTCATAGAAATTATTAACTCATATTCAAATTACAAAGACTAATGTATCTAATTTGCTGTATTTGGAAAAATGATATTCCATTTATTCTGCTAAATTTAAGGACATGCAGTATACCAGTTTTGAAATTAATTTCTCATGTTTAACATGCTTTATGGCATTGAAACATTTGTACAAATCATGTCCACAAAACACATTGAACTTTCTTTTCCTAAGGAGGTCATGTTACTTAGGGCTGTTTGTTGTTGGTTGTGGAGGTAGTATATGGTGATGGAGAATGAACCTAGGACTGTGCATACTAGGCAGGCACTTTAAGCACCAAGCTCTGTCCTTAGACCTAGCATGTTAGTATTTCTATAGCTTCTTTGTGAGAAATGTAGGATATACCACTAGCAGGTAGAGGAAGTGAAGGATTAATTTATTAAAATCTTGACAAGTTGGACAGAACTTGGAGTGAAAGAGCTTTGTACTGCTAGAGTGCCTTTGTATGCACATGCTACATGTATAAGCTTGATCTCTCTTGCTCTCCTTCCCTCCTATCCCTCTTCTGTGATGGGTGGGTTTTTAAAATTTTATTTATTCATATATTTTATGTATATGAGTGCCCTGTCTTCACGGACACCAGAAGAGGGAATCAGATCCCATTATAGATGGTTGTGAGCCAGTATGTGATTGCTGGGAATTGAACCCAGGACCTCTGGAAGAATGGTCAAGTGCTCTTAACCAGAGCTATCTCTCCAGCTTGTGATGGATGATTCGTAACTAGAGAGATGGTTCAGTGGATAAGATACTCACCTATCAAACATGACCATCTGAACACAGATCTCTCACAAAAGGCCAAACATGGTGGTATATACCTATAATACCAGTGCTGAAGAAGCAGAGACAGAGGATCCTTGGGCTCTGCTAGCTAGCTTGTCTAGTCAGTTACTGAGCTCAAGGTTTTGTGAGAGACTCTGTCTCAAATAATAGGAAGAAGAGTGATAGATGAAAGCAGCCAGTATTGACCTCTAGCTTACACACAAACAACACCTTACACACATACAGACTCTAAGAAGGTACTTACAAAAGGTATCTTACTACCTAACAAAACCAAACACAGGTAAAGGTATTGAATCACTTTGCCAAATATGTTGATGACACAGCTGTATATTAGAAATATGTAAAGCTAAGACGTGTCAACCTTTATAGTCTTTATTTTAAATGTTTACTACCTCTCCTGAGTATGCTTTTGATAAACTGTGAACCATTTCTTAATTCCATGTCCAAGCTGAGAGGTGCTTTTGCCATTTATTGTAAGTGCTTTTGTTGCTTTCCCAAACAGCAAAGCTGCTTTTTTTCTTACGAGATTTTCTTGTCCTCATGTTGTATCATTAAGAACTCATTTTTGTACCCTCTTACTTTATAGTGTAATGAATACACAAACAATAAAAATTGTCCGTTTCTATAGTGTTGGGAGCTCATTGCCATTTCCTTTTTCCATGGATGGAACTCATCCATGGTCTCACTAATGCAGACATTTCTGTGCATTTGGTGGTGTCTACACCTCCTGAGTCCTGGAACCATGTCAGCAGTGGGTTCTTTTGGACGTGATACATGCCACTGTCTATCTGATAATAAATCAGCCATGAGTGTGTGCTCACTCTGGATGTTTGCCTTTGTATTTTAATTCTGCTGTTTACCCAGACAGGCATGGTGCATTGTGATACAGCAGTTGGAACGCCTGATTACATATCACCTGAGGTTCTGAAGTCACAAGGAGGTGATGGCTACTATGGGCGAGAATGTGATTGGTGGTCTGTAGGTGTTTTCCTTTTTGAGATGCTAGTAGGTAAGTCAGTATTTGAACATCTTCTCTTTTGAAATCCCTTCTTGTAACACTTTGTAGTTTAGTTAAGAATTGGAATATTTAAAGGAATTGTCATGTTTACGGGAGGGATTAGAAAGTCTGAAAACTGAACTGGTATCTGATGGAGAACTGGTGAGGTGACTTAAGATAGTGGTTCTAACCTGTGGGTCATGACCCCTTTGGGGAGATTATATTGAATGACTTGTTCACAGGGATCACCTAAGACCATTGGAAAGTACAGATACTTACATTATGATTCATAACAGTAGCAAAAATACACTTACAGAGTAGCAACAAAAATAATTTTATGGTTAGGGGTCACCACAACACAAAGATTACAACATTAGGAAGGTTGAGAACCATGGGTGTAGGAGGTAAAAGGCACTTGCTGCTGAGCTTGATGATTTGAATTTGATGTTCAGGACTCAGGGGAAGGTAGAAGGGAACCAACGCCTACAATTGTCCTCTGACCTTCACCAGTGAGAGTGACCTGTGCATGGTTACACACACACATGCTGGTAAATAAAATGAACTAGAATCTGATCTAAGACTAGCATAGTAATTGAAAAGAAATTAAAAGTTTGCTCTATGTTGGTAGAAGTGTTTTCTCCACTAGATCCTTTTCTTGTTTTTTTCTGAGTTTTTTCATATAGCTAATGCTGCCCTAAACTCAAAATTCTCTGCCTCAGCTCCTTGTATGTTGGGATTACACATGTGCCACTACACATCACTAGATCTTGATGCACATGACATATGATGGGAACTGAATTTTGGCTCTTTACAGAGCACTGCATGCTTTTGACTACTAAGACATCTCAGTAGCACCCGAGATTTCTTAATAAGCTTATTTATGGAGCCAGGTATGGTAGCACCTTTAATCCCAGCAGAGGCAGGCGGATTGCTATGAGTTCGAGGCCAGCCTGGTCTACAAAGCGAGGGTAGGACAACAGCCAAGGCTGCACAGAGAAACCCTGTGTTGGGGGGGCAGGGGGAGCTTGTTTATGATAAATGTTTTAAATGGTTGAGTAAATATTTAAGTAAATTTTGGTGTTTGTTCCAGTAGTTGTAAACTGTTCTTTAGTTCATGTAATCTTGTTATATCATTGATTTGCAAACTATATTTTATTTACTATTTGTGTGTGTTTTGGGACTTTGTTTGTTAGAGACAGGATTGCTCTATGAAGCCTTGACTATCCTGAACTGAACACAGAACCAAATATATATTCGGCCTCCTTCTTTCTTCTTTCTTCTTCTTTTGAAACATAGTCTTGTTATGTAGACCAGGCTGTCCTGGAATCCAGAAAAGATCTACCTGCCTCTGCCTCTGGAGTTTTTGTTTTTTGTTTGTTTGTTTCAAGCCAGGGTCTCACATTGTAGCTCTGGTTGTCCTGGAACTCACTCTATAGACCAGGCTGGCCCCAAACAAAGATCTGCTTGCCTCTGCCACTTGAGTGCTGGGATTAAAGGTGTGTGCCACCATGCCTAAGACCACAATATAATATTTCAATTAGAAAAAACTCAGAGACAGATTTATTTTTCAAGAGTAGAAGGTCATTGGCATGGTTACATTTTGATTTATGGCGTATAGGCCATTTGCTCTCTCTTGTTAGAAGATAGATTTAAACCTAAGATATTTAAATGTTATATGAAAAGTATTTAACGAATTCTTTATTCCACTCATTACTGTTTTTCTTTAAAATTTAGGAGACACTCCATTTTACGCAGATTCACTTGTTGGAACCTACAGCAAAATTATGGATCATAAAAATTCACTGTGTTTCCCTGAAGATACAGAAATCTCTAAACATGCGAAGAATCTCATATGTGCCTTCTTAACAGACAGGTAGTGTACACACAAAGAGAAGCCCTTTCACTTTTACAATTTGTGGAAGTGAAGGCATGCTTGCTTTGTGTTAGTATGAAGTCAGCCTCTCTTGTTATCTTAGTTGTATTTAATTCTAGTTTAGGCCCCACCCCCACCCCACTCCCTGCAAAATAGGAATTCTATTACCTTCATCATTTTGTGCACACAACCTAATTATAATGTAATTTCGACCTCAATCCTTGTATCTATAAAAATGCATAAATGATTTACTAAATGACTACATTTAAAAGATAAAATTTATATCACTTGTTTTACCCCTTTATGTAGTAATCCATATGATTCTTGATACACACACACACACACACACACACACACACACACACAAAACTTTTAAGAGCAATGGAATTTCTATAGATAAATAATTTGTAGTTTATAATCTTAAAAACTATTTAAATTAAATTCCTAAGGCTTTTGTGGTGATTCAGGTATAGTGGTGCATATCTTCAAACCTAACACTCAGGAGACAGAGGCAGGCAGATCGTTGGGTCTGAGGCCAGGCTGGTCTACAGATGGCCACGTCCAGGATAACCAGGACTATATAGTAAGACTTTGTCTTATCCCACCCCTCAAAACACACACACAAAAAAAAACCCTATTTGTTTAATATGGAAGCGCTTCCTTCCATCTCTTTAATTTGCATTTGTATATGAACAAATCTGTTCTGGAAAGTATGATCTTAAAAAAGCAAATAGATGAACAGATGTATGAAAGCTGCCTTAAAAAGAGTAAGCAAGCTATTTGGTTTTTCCTTGGTTTCTCTAGTCATTTCTTGAAAAGAACTGTAAAATTGGGTAGCTATATGGTTGATGAACAACCAATGTTGATAAAATGAAATATAACCCAAATTATGTTTGCTGGGGTTAGTGAAGATTTCATTATAACACGGGGTACAAACTGGGAATTCACCAAAACCACACTTACATTACATGATTTTTATTTCCATGTAGTTTTCAGGAAAGCTTATGGCTGTTAAAGAATGACATTCAGTCTTTTTTATTTTATTCATAATGATGATTTTAATATAAGTGGAGAGAGAGCTTCTAGTATTAAATATGGGTAGCTCAAGCTTCAGATATGAGTTCTTTTTAAGAAGAGAAAAGATGTTTTTAAATGGTGTTTCTATGAGAGCAGCCTGAAGTAATTCTTTGCTCAGAGTTCTCATGTGCTGAGTGGGCCATGCAATTTGGCATGTTCAGAGGGACTTTTTTACCTGGAAGTTTTATGTTCTTTTGATTGACAGCAGAATGTCAATGGAAGTAGGATTTATTTCCCACATAGCTTATTGTGTACCACATACTAATTATATCTCTTTAATCTGTCCAAAGGTCAGGCACTTCAAAAGTAACATAGCTTATTTTTTAGAAACACTTAGGCTGACACTTTTAGTAAAAGTTCAATTACGATCCTTGCTTTGGTGAAAATGTTAAAAGTTAATATTTGTATTCTTCATAATATATTTTTAAACTGCATTGTTTAGGGAGGTACGACTTGGAAGAAATGGAGTAGAAGAAATCAAACAGCATCCTTTCTTTAAGAATGATCAGTGGAATTGGGATAATATAAGAGAGAGTAAGTCACTCAGTCTAAGTGTTTCCATTCAATACATTTTGGTTCTTATAAATTGATTTTCTCTTCTGAAAAAGTAGACATGTTTGATAGAGTGGATAACTCAGTTTTAAATTGAGAGATTTTATTTTCCTGTGACAACATTTCTAATTAAATAGTTTATCACTATTCTAGTAAGCTAGTATGTGTTTTTTAATGCAACCCAATTGTTTTTGTAATAAGCAATATACATTTCTTAATTTGGCAGTTTTGGAATATAATCCTTTAACTTGAGTACTTAAGTTAATAAATTAATAGTTATTTGTTGAGACCACATTTTGATAAAACAGTAATTTACTTTATGTATATATGATGTTGATTCATTTTAAGAAGAAATATCTGTGCTTTGAAAATGTGAAAAACTAGCCAAGTGGTGGCGGCACATGCCTTTAATCCTAGCACTCAGGAAGTAGAGACAGGTGGATCTCTAAGTTCAAGGCCAGCCTGGTCTACAGAATGAGTTCCAGGACAGCCAGGGCTACACAGAGAAACCGTGTCTCAAAAAACAAAACAACAACAACAAAAGTAGAAAACTGAGGATTCTCTACAATATATATGTTATTGCTACTTGTAGTTTTTAGTCCCTAGAGTAATATAATAGACCTTTGTTGTTTAATATATTAGTCTATATTTAAAGCTGATCTAACATAGTAATAAATTACTTACATAGTTTTAATTCTATTAACTGTCAAATGGAAGATATGTTGCTAGATTTTTTAAAATAAAATATATTATCATAAAAATTAGTTGATCTAGCCGGGCGTGGTGGCACATGCCTTTAATACCAGCACTCAGGAAGCAGAGATAGGTGGATATCTATGAATTCGAGGCTAGCTTGATCTACAAAATGAGACCAGGGCAGCCAGGGGTACACACAGAGAAGTCCTGTCTCGAAAAACAAAACAAAAACCAACCAAACAAAAAAGTTGATCTTTTATTTTGTCTGTGAGTGAAATAATATTTTCTTTCCTCACAGCGGCTGCTCCAGTGGTGCCTGAGCTCAGCAGTGACATAGACAGCAGCAACTTTGACGACATTGAGGATGACAAAGGCGATGTAGAGACCTTCCCAATTCCTAAGGCTTTTGTTGGAAATCAGCTGCCTTTTATAGGATTTACCTACTTTAGAGAAAATTTGTATGTTATTTATTTGTTAAATTTTATTGTTATAATAGCCTATGTGTCAGATTTTTTCCTAATAGACTATCTAAACTACTTGTAGTTTTATTTCCTCATTTGGTGTTTGAATGTTACATTTTATTTATTTACAAATGTTTGAGAGACACTGTTCTATGTATTCTTTTGAAGATAGGCAGTAAGAACAAATACTTGACTTTGAGTTTATTATCATGTGAAAGATAGAAGAGAATAGAATTATAAAGAAAGGTAGTCTGCAATTTGCCTTTAAGTAGATTATCACAGTGGATGTTCTGCTAAGGGATTTCTGACTAGCAAGCAAGGAGGAACCACTGAAAACGTTTAAATATTGGAATAAAATGTTAAAAGTGTTTGAGAAACTTCTTGGTATACTCACATGTAATAATGAAAGTGAACAGCTGTCAACATTTGCCCAGGTTTGGGTGTTTCTTAGGATGAAGTAACAAAACCAGGAAAAGCTCAGACAAGTGAAGGTGGGCTAGTCACCTTCCTAATAATGATAATATTCTAAAACTATTTTGAGTTCTGAACAAAATAAGGGAATTAGGCTGAAGGGATGGCTCAGTGGTTAAGAGCACTGGCTGCTCTTCCAGGGGACCAAGATTTGATTTCCAACACCCACATGGCAGCTCACCATCATCTGTAATTCCAGTTCCAGGGGATCGGATGCCCTTTTCTGGCCTCCATGGTCACCAAGCACACATGTGGTGCACAGACAAATGTTTAGGCAAACACCTATATACATAAAAAGAATATGTGTTTTTTTTTTAAGTGTCAGAGATAAAAGAAACATCCATTTTTATAGATGGTGGGAAGGTCACAACTAAAAAAGATTTAGGGGGCTAACAAGATGAATCACTAGGTAAGATCCTTGCTGCCAAGTTCTGTTGACATACACGGTGAAAAGAGAGAACGAACTCCCACAACTTGTCCTCTGACCTCTACATGTATCTCCTGGCGTTTGAGTACATGAACACACACAATAAATGAGCGTAAAAAATTGTTAAGTTTTTAAAAAGACAATGTATAAATTACAACATCAAGCTTATATGTTATCTTTGCAAAAAATAAGAGATGTTCTTTTCTAAGAGAAATGATAGAATATAATCATTGTAGAAACTCAAGTGGAATCAAGGGGGCCTATGTTGTGACTCTAGTCCTAAGAGTTAAGACTGGTTGTATGGAGAGACAGAGAAGTGTGACTGACCACCCATCAGCAGAATAAATGCTTCACTTACAATGTTCAAGTAAGCTCTGAAAGAAGCTTAATTATATAAGACTAATACATTAAAATGAAATGAAAAAAAATTCTCATTCCATCTTTCCAGGTTATTAAGTGACTCTCCATCTTGTAGAGAAAATGATGCAATACAAACAAGGAAAAGTGAAGTATGTATGCATTTTTACTGTGTTTTTACTTTAGTCACATGTTCAAATACTCATACCACTATTTTTTTTTAATTATCTATTTTTTTGTGTGTGTGTACAAGTGTTGTGCCTGTATTTATGTCTGTTCACCAAGTGCATGCAATGTTAATGAAGGTCAGAAGATGGGTTGGGGCCCCTGGAATTGGAGTCCCAGACAGTTCTACCATGTGGGTTCTGGGAACTGAATCCAGAGCCTTAGCAGAGCAGCCACTGCCCTTAACCACTAGACCATCTCCAGCCCCATCATTTAGATATCCACTTGGTATTTCTTTATAAATCATGAAATACCATATAAAGTGCTGTGTGCAGCACAACTTTGAAGTAATTCATTTATGTGAATTTGTGCTTTTAGCTTCATTTATTAACAAGCGTGGTAGATTTATAAACAACTATATTACCAGTTAGAAGATGTCTTAGTGCTATAAAAGAGTATAAGCAGTGGTGTAAAGAAGTAGGGCAGAGGTTCACATTCTGAGTTTATGTTTACAAATGTATTTATATAAAGAATATTTCTCATAATGTTAAAATATCTTGTGACTGCTTACAAAGCTAAATCATACGTATTCAGGTATAAGTTATAATGCTAAGTTTTCTTCAAATGTAACAAAAGGTAGAAAAGCCTGCTAGGTAATTTTGGAATGACATACATTATAGGACTTTTATAAAATATAACAAGCATTAAAATGTTTTCTTTCTTTTTTCCTTTCTTTTTTTGAATAGGAAAGTCAGGAGGTACGTTGTCAAATACACTGAAAAGGAGAAAACTCATGTTTTATTCTAATCATAGTCTACTTCCCATTTGGAGTACTGCATCTGCCCAAGAGACTTCCCATCCTTTTTCCTACCAAGTACCCTTTTAATTATTTTTCTTATGAATCTATTGTTTAAAATATGAGTTTTGTAGTTTTCGTAGTTTTGTAGTTTATTTATCAATGACATGTATGTTCAGAGTATTACAGTAGCCAAAAGTACTTATCTTGACTAGCTCATGAGCCTGTATTTTCTTTTTAAAAAATCCTATTGTTTGAAAGTGTGTGTGTGTGTGTGTGTGTGTGTGTGTGTGTGTGTGTGTGTGTGTTAGTTACACATGGATGAGGAGAAAGATAGTTGACTTAAGGTGTGTGATGGCTGGCACACACTAGTAGTCCCAGGGGAGGCAGAGTAGGCAGATCTCTGACTTTGAGGCCAGCCTGGTCTACCAAATGAGTCTAGGACAGCCAGGGCTACACACAGAGAAACCTTGACTCGGGGTGGGGGTGGTGGTGGTGGTGGTGGTGGTGGTGGTGGTGGTGGTGGTGGTGGCGGTAGATAGTTGACTAACCCCAGCGATGGTGGCACACATCTTTAATCCCAACACTTGAGAACCAGAGGCAGGCAGAGCGCTCTGATTTTGAGGCCAGCCTGGTTTACAGAGCAAGTTCCAGGACAGCTAGAGCTATACAGAGAAACCCTGTCTTGAAAAAACAGTAACAACAGCAAAAAGATAGTTGACTTTATTTACTTACATGTTTAGTATGTATGAATGTGATTGGGTGTGTTTGTATGTACATGTGTGTGGAGGCCAGTGGTCAGTATTTTTCTGAATACTCTACATACTCTTTTTTTCCCTCTCTTTTGGAAAAGGGTCTTCAGTGTACTTGGAACTCAGAAAATAGGCCAGACTGACTGGCCAGCAAGCCCCAGAGATCTGCCTGTCTCTACTGTACTTTTCCCCAAGCTCCTCCTTAGCACTGGAGTTAGAGACTCAAACTGCGTGCCTTGGTTTTGTTGTTGTTTGGTTTGGTTGGTTAGTTGGTGTTTTATTTTATTTTGGAGACAAGTTTCAGTTTGTAGGCTTAGCTGATCTGGAGCTCACTGAATAGACCAGGTTGGCGTTGGCCTGCTTCAGCTTCTCCAGTGCTGGAGATTAACACACCTTGACTTCTTGTGTATGTTACTCAGTCTCTCATGCTTGTACAGTAAGCATCTTACTGGCTGAGCCACCTTCCCAGCTCCTCGCCTATACTTGTTTTGGGACAATAGAGTTGTTTGTTTGTTGTTTTAAAGATGAATTTAATATTTAAGAACCACCCTACCCCACCCCAGGGAACATACTCATTAGAACTTTGATGTGTCATTTCTGCCTTGGTCTGAAAGTATTCACCCTTTTAAATTTTAGTTAATCAAGTAGATGTAACACTACTGCCATTGTTGTTGTTGTTGTTGTTGTTATTTTGAGGCCTTGAACTCAGTATATAACAGAGCAGGCTGGTTTTGAACTCTCAGAGATCCTCCTTCCTCTGCCTCCAGAGTGGTTTAAAGGCATATAACAAAACACTTAGAAGACATTGTCTTTGGTATTTAGTTCCTGTTAATGGGACAGCACTTGTAAATTCATGTAGGCACACTCATCATACATGTAAAATGATAATAGTAAATATTTTAAAGGGGATATTTTAAATTATGTATTATTATTCAAATTTTTAAAATCATTCTAACTTGCTTTAAAACAGCTAAATAAAAATTAAAAAAGAGAAGCCGGGTGCACACCTTTAATCCCAGCAGAGACAGGCGGATCGCTGTGAGTTTGAGGCCAGCCTGGTCTACAAAGCGAGTCCAGGACAGCTAAGGCTAACACAGAGAGACCCTGTCTCAAAAACAAAAACAAAAATAAAAATAAAAATAAATAAAAATAAGGAAGAGGATTTGAAATTAATTAGCTATTGTTTACTCAAGATTCATTTAATCCTTCATAGTAGTATTCCTATCACTCTGTAGGAAATCACAAGAGTTTATTCTAGTAAATGTATTTTTATGTGTATATATGCTGCAAAGGACAGTGGGAGGCGAGGGAGCTTTCCCTCTAAGTCAAAGTCATGCTAAGCAGGTACAGTTCTCCTACTCTTACAGAGAGATCTAGTAAATGGGAAAGGCAAAGTAGGATCATTGTTTTCTTTAAGCTTCTCATCTTTGTGACCAAAACTTATAATTTCTTATTTTTTGACAGATTCAGAAAAAATTGTATGCACTAGAAGAACATCTTAACAGTGAGGTACAAGCCAAGGAGGAGCTGGAACAGAAGTGCAAGTATGCTACTGAGCTTAAATAGTGCTGAAAATGAAAAAAGCGCAAATTAATTATATAAGTACTTCCTTAGTAGTCTATACTTTTATTGTAAATTAGGATTATTTTATTTACTGCTTCTTTCTAAAATTTTTTAGATCTATTAATACTCGCCTAGAGAAAACAACAAAGGAGCTAGAAGAAGAGGTAAAAATTTCCTATACTTTATTAACATTTTTGTTAGTAAAAATCTTACATACCCTCTTAGCTACAGAGTTTTCAGAGTACCATGCAATACATATTGGTAAAACCTACCAATACTTGAGCAAGATGGAAATTATTATAGGGTGACTTTTGTTACCTAGATTTGTTTTGCTAATTTGAGTTAATTTAGTATGTGTAGGTATTTCAAGATTTAAAAAAAAAAACTATGATGATATATATGTATGAAAATGCCATAATGAAACCATTATTTGTATGGTAACCTAAAAATTAATTTTTAAAAACTTGATTTATATGATGATTAAAGTGGCTGCTATGCTTTAAATATAGGAAGTAAATATAGGCGTGGTGGCGCACACCTTTAATCCCAGCACTCAGGAGGCAGAGGCAGGTGGATCGCTGTGAGTTCGAGGCCAGCCTGATCTACAAAGCAAGTCCAAGACAGCCAAGGCTACACAGAGAGACCCTGTCTCGAAAAACAAAAAACAAAACAAAACAAAAAAAACATTAATAGTAATAACATTTTAAGTACATGGGATTAAATAGTGGTGGTTCATTAGCGATAGAAAGTTCCAGAAAGCTTGACTGTTGTTAATATAATAAATTAAATATGCAAACATGGAGAACACTATAATTTTAACAAAACAATGATAGTTTTTTAGGTCTTCTTAAAGAAGTGTGTTGGAGATTACTGACAGTATATGACTGATTTCTCTGTGTATTTCCTTTTAATAATAATGTTAAGTGCTATTTTAGATTACCTTTAGAAAAAACGTGGAATCAGCATTAAGACAATTGGAAAGAGAAAAAGCCCTTCTTCAGCACAAAAATGCAGAATATCAACGTAAAGCTGATCATGAAGCTGACAAGAAACGGAATTTGGAAAATGATGGTTTGTGATACAGACTCATAAATGTTTAAGAAGAAAAATATTGAATGTATGTGTTGTACTGAAGCTTGCTGCTAAAATGCTTTGCTTCTTAGTTAACAGCTTAAAAGATCAACTTGAAGATTTGAAGAAAAGGAACCAGAACTCTCAGATATCCACTGAGAAGGTCAATCAGCTCCAGAAACAAGTAGGTTGGTCTGTGTCCAGAAAGTAATAGGTTTATCCATGCCTGTTAATACTGATTGCAATTGCAGTGTTGCTATAGCCCTTAATGCTAATACCTGAGGGGATAGGGCCTGGGGAAATACTTTAGTTTCTTATTTAAGTAGCTTGTAACAAGATAATAAATTGATGTATCTCTATTATATTACATCTGTGGTTATCTGTTTGCTTTTGAATTGGCTACCAGTTGGATGAAGCTAATGCTTTGCTGAGAACAGAGTCTGATACTGCAGCACGGTTAAGAAAAACCCAGGCAGAAAGTTCCAAACAGATTCAGCAGCTGGAATCTAACAATAGAGATCTACAAGATAAAAACTGCCTGCTTGAGACTGCCAAGTTAAAACTTGAAAAGGAATTTATCAATCTTCAGTCAGCTCTAGAATCTGAAAGAAGAGACCGGACCCACGGATCAGAGATAATTAATGATTTACAAGGTAAGAAAGAAGTGATTGCATTTCATTTGTTTTTGATAATTTATAATTTTGAAATAACTTTACATGGATAATGTATTGCAGTAACTTGGTGTTTTTTCCTGTGTGTGTGTGTGTGTGTGTGTGTGTGTGTGTGTGTGTGTGTGTTTCAAGACAGGGTTTCTCTGTGTAGACCCAGATGTCCTGGAACTTGCTCTGTAGACTAGTCTAGCCTTGAACTTCTAGATCCACCTGCCTCTGCCTGGGACTAAAGGTGTGTGTCACCACTCCTGGTTTGTTTATTCTTTTTAATGTAGTGTTCTGTTAGTAAAGTTAGAGACTAGGGCTGGAGATACAGACTATTTAGCTGTTTAAGAGCACATATTGGCCAGACGTGGTGCCGCCAACATTTAATCCCAGCACTCAGGAGGCAGAGGCAGGCGGATCGTTGTGAGTTTCAGGCCAGCCTGGTCTACAAAGCAAGTCCAGGATAGCCAAGGTTAACAAAGAGAGACCCTGTCTCCAAAAAAAACAACAAAACAACAACAACAAAAAAGAGAGCACATAATGCTAAGAAGTTCAGT
Source organism: Acomys percivali (assembly GCA_907169655.1). Taxonomy (NCBI): domain Eukaryota; kingdom Metazoa; phylum Chordata; class Mammalia; order Rodentia; family Muridae; genus Acomys; species Acomys percivali. Next base: position 121,523,171 of record OU015742.1, read on the forward strand.
TCTTAGCACTTCTATCAAGAGTATCTATCACAACTGCCTGTAATTCCAACTTCAGGGATTTCAACGGTCTCTTTTGGCTTCCTTGACACTGCACTCATATACATAAACCTATCCTCAGACACAAACACATAAAGATATAGTTAAAAGCTACAAAACAAAATTAGACATTACAAATATATTGATAGAATTTGTGAATAAAATACATACTTTTGATTAGTAGCTACTAGATTTAGGTTGTCAGTTGGGTTCTAGCTAAATTAACTTTAAAGTGGACAGATTATAAAACTCTTGCTCGCAAATAGCAACTCTGTAGTATGAGGTAGGTAATTTAATTGAACATATTTTGAATATGTTTTAATTTTTAGGTAGAATATCTGGGCTGGAAGAAGATTTGAAAACTGGCAAAGCCTTACTAGCAAAAGTAGAGCTGGAGAAGAGACAACTGCAGGAGAAGCTCACTGACTTAGAGAAGGTAAACATGGAGCGCTGTACTTCGTGTGTAAGAAAGGACAGTGTGATTTTAGATGAGAAGTTACCAAAATAAAGGAACAATTCAATAGCTATTCACTAGGTGGAATATTTATATATACACATGGACTCTTTCTATTTGGACTATAACTTTAACACCATATAGGCAACCCTTGGTACAGTGGACAACATGGAGGAAGGGACTCAAGTGTATATAATGATATTGCTGTTTATTTGTTTTTAGAGACCCAGAGGAAATTAGGACTTTTTAAGATAAATATTTTATTCTTTGATAATTTTATATAGCATAAAAAATTCAAATGTTGACTGGGATATCTTAAAAATTAAAATATGACTTGTAATATTCAGAGTTTTGTTTTGTTTTTAATACTGTAGAGCCAAGGATTATTTCTAGTTAATATTTTATTTTCATTTGTTTATTCATTAATCTGAATATATAGTGTTTTCTATTGGAGAAATATCAGGATACAGTGTTGCTTTTAATAATATCACAGTCTAATAGGTGGCCATGATGACAAAAACTTTTGATCCCAGCTCTCAGGAGACAGAAGCAGTTGGATCTATGAGTTCAAGTCTCAACCAAAAGCAAAGTAATGATAAAGCCTCTAGGTAATTTCAATGTACTGCATGCAAACAAAATGCTAGCTGTTTGGACATAGTATGTCTTTCAGGTATAGAAAATGAGCCCTGACAAGATAGGTCATACAGATACACAGGAGAAGGTGCACAGCTACCTCGAGGATCGCCACTAGAACAGAGCTGAAAATAGAGAACAGCTGTGGCTATATTTGCTTGTTTAGTCAGCAAACTAACCTTTAAGTGTCACATAATGAATACTTCTGGTTTTGTTGGCCATGTGGTATGTGTTGCAAATCCTGGGACATATGTAGAAAATAGGTTGACTTCTGTTATCTAAGACTTTCAAACTTAGAACATCTGGTTAGGCATGTAGCTCCATGGCTGCACTTGCTTAGCATGTCTAAGGCCCTGAGTTCAATCCCCAGCATCACAGAAAAATACTATTAATTGGGTAGTAGGACATCTTGAGGTTTTTGTTCTTGTTGTTGTTTAATGTAGCTAGATTAAAAACATCAGTATGTAGGCCAAACTGGCCTCAAATTTTCGGAGATCTGCCTGCCTTTGCCTTCTGAGTGCTGGAATTAAAGGTCTGGCCATAATGCCTGGCCATTAGATAAGATTTTTAAATTTTGAAAAATAATGCTTTCAAAAGAGAGAACTTGTCTAAATAATACCAGCGTCCTGTGCAGCTAGAAAGATGTCTCAGCAGTTAAGAGCACTTGTTCTTCTTGCAGAGGACCCAGGTTTGGTTCCCAGCACTCACAAGGTGGCCTACAATCTCTGTAATTCCAGTTCCAAGGGCTCTGTCACCCTTTTCTGACTTATATGGGCACCAGGCACACATGTGGTACATACACATATACATAAGCAACACACACTTAAAATAAGTATTTTTTTTTTTTTTAAATGTAAAACGAGAGACAGCTGGGGAGCCTCCAGAGGTGACAGGAAGGTGAGAGCAGATATACAGTGTCAACAGCATCAGTGGATAGTGTCAGGGCGCAGATAGAGAAATAGAATAAGAGGCTAAGAAGGATTGTATGGTCAGAATAGCACTCTAGTCATTTTGCTGAAATTAACAGGCTCAATTCAGATCTCAAAACAAGACAGTGGATCATTGCAACATAGAGTCCATTGGTTACTTTTACAAGAAAGAAACTTGGATAAAGAAGAAAAGGAAAGTACTGAACATTCATAGTGAGACTATTTAAAAGTAATTTTTAAAGTTTTTGAAATTTTGTTAATAGTTACCATTGAAAATGTTTTATAGGAAAAGAGCAACATGGAAATAGATATGACGTATCAACTGAAAGTTATACAGCAGAGTTTAGAACAAGAAGAAGCTGAACACAAGACCACAAAAGCACGGCTAGCAGATAAAAATAAGATCTACGAATCCATTGAAGAAGCTACATCAGAAGCCATGAAAGGTATGCATTGTGAGAAGTATTACAGCAACATTTTCCAAGAGCTCATTCTAGAGTCAACCTTTGATTTTACAAAATATTTATATTGCCAAGGGAACTGAAAGGAAGAAAATTATTAGGGAAACCTTATATACTTCTTTTTCTTAACCTTTGATTCATTATGAAAATTTCTAAATACAAATTTATTTTACCATATTTTTAGGTCTGAAAGAAAGTGATTGTGTTTCAGTGGCATTGAGGGTGAATGGTGTGCAGTGTGACACTCTGTATCTTGATAATTGGGAGATATGTTCTTTGACATACATTTACTATAGTTTGACTTTTGCCAGCTGTGCTACAAAATTGTTACTAGTTATGTAAAATGAGAACTTATGTAGTAGCTAGTCCAGCTAGACTCAGTGGTAGCTCACTGAGTATTTTGGACTCTGACATAGTAAAGATGCCAATCAGATTTTATTAAAGTCACATCATACTAAAAGATCTCAACTTTAACTTCCACAAACCAATCTTTGTTTTAGAGTTGTCTTATAATAGTTTGCTTATTAACTATTTATTATTAAAATGATTTGAAATGACAGAATCAGTACTTGAAAATATTTGTGTCTCAGTCTTAAAAACTCTGGAACAGAAATTCACTTCTTAGTCAGACATGGTATTATGAATAGCTTATCAAGAAGTAGGCTTTTAGTCTTTAAGTAAAATTAAGATTTAGATTTTCTTATTAGAACCAATTTAGTTTAAAGTACCAATTCAGGACAATAAGAAATAAAGCAAGCCATGAACAATAGTGCATGCCTTTAATTCTAACACTCAGAAGGCAGAGGCAGGTGAGTCTCAGCTGGGGTTACACAGTGAGACCCGGCCTCCAAAACAAAAGAAAAATGAAGCTGTCATTTTATTTAGAAAAATACAGTCTAAAGAGATTAAATTGATGTACTATATATTTTCTTGTCTGTGGCCTAGAAGAGAAATAAGTTGTTTTGAGGTGTAATTTATATGCAACGAAGTATAAATAGTTTTGATGTTTGTGTTACACTCATATAGCTACCACCAAAGCAAAGGTAGACTATGTCTACCACCTCCTCAGTTTCCTTGTGCTTCTTTCTATTCTCTGCACCAATAGTATGTGATATTTTTTTTAATGAATTTTTTGTTTGTTTTTGTTTTTAGACAGGGTTTCTCTGTTTATCCCTGGCTGTCCTGGAACTCTCTCTGTACATCAGGCTGGCCTTGTACTCAGAGAGCCATTGCCTTTGCTCCTACGTGCTAGAATTAAAGGCATGTGCTACCACCACTTGATGAATAGTTGTTATTTATTTATTGAATAAGTGAATGGATTGATTATTTTCCAAACTGACAAAAATGAAACAATTCAATGTGATACAACTTTTATTTGTTTTCAGTGGTTACGTGGAACATACATAATATGTGATGACTTCCTTATATTTTACATATAAGCACACAACACTTAAATTTTACATAGGTCAGTCAAGCCTGAATTAAACTCTTTGTATTGTTCTGCATGTTATCACCTCAGTAGATTAGGAACATGGCTTGAACAAGTAATTATTACCAGTATGACCTTGTCCAGATGCTTAAACTTTGCTGGTAACTTGTTCCTTGTAAAAAGATAATGATGATGTTGTGAGGTTGTGAAAATCAAGTGTGATTATACATATAAGATAATTGGAAATACTACCTATTTAGTAGCATATAGAGAATATTTCATTTATTTGTGCATACTTTTAAAGATCCTTCATTAAATATTTTAAAATCTGGCCAGGGAGGTGGTTTGATGGATAAAGTTCTTGATGTGCATGGATGAGCCCATGTAAAAGGCATGGCAGCCACCTTATACACAGCACTCAGAGAGGAGATCCCTGGGGCAAGTTCACTAGCTAGTCAAGCCAGAATTAGTGGATTCCACGTTCACCCAGAGACCCTGCCACAGGATATAAAGTGGAGGCAAACAAGAAAAATATCTGACATCAGTTTTAGGCCTCCACACACATGTGAACACATGTACACTTTGAAAAAAAAAATGCCCTGAAAATTCATCGATTTAATTTTTACCTAATGAAACTTTTTGTAAATGATAGTTGGATATTAAACAGTAGGTGTGAGAGGGCAGAGGAATCCTATTTGGATATGAACTGAAATACTAATCAAAAGGTTAACTAAAACTTACATTTAAAATTGAACACTTTGCTGATCACCGTAAGATGAAAGTGCTTTTAAAGGGTTGTTTTCTGATTGATAGATTTATTGCAAATCATTTAGAAAAATGAAGCAAAGTATAACTAAAAAAAGATTACCTACAATCCTATTAAGTAAACATAATACTTTGTAGATTTACTCCATTTTCTCTGCCATTGTACTAATTCTTTAAAAACAAAAAAACAAATGCTTTGAGCATTAATGAGGGCTTATGAAGGTCCTGCCATATGCCTGGCAATATTTTACCTTTTTGCCATATTCAGGTGATTAAATGCTGTTACCCTCCCAGATGAAAGGAAAGTTGATTCCTGAATTTTACTATCTCCCCAAACATAGCTGGGTGGTGATGGCACACGCCTTTAATCCCAGTGCTTGGGAGGCAGAGGCAGGCAGATCGCTGTGAGTTCAAGGCCAACCTGGTCTACAAAGTGAGTCTAGGACAGTCAAGGCTACACAGAGAAACCTTGTCTTGAAAAACAAAAACAAAAACTATCTCCCCAAACATAATTTTCAACACCTGCATAATAATATACTAACAGGAAAAGAAAAGTCATGGAATCTGCCTGGAATGCCTTCAGGTCAAAATAGTCACACTATTTTATTGAAAGATGCCAGTGTCTTATAGAGTCATAAAGACAAAATTATTTTTTATTAGAATAGATGTGATATCACTAGTATGATGTTTTATATTTTACAAATGAAACTCCTAATTTTCAAGCTAAAACTAATAATATTTCAAATATATTTGAAATGATAAGAATGTTTAGTTAGAAGGATAACAATATAAAATAGTACCACTTGCTCTTAATTAAAGAACACCTCAAACATGTGCTTGTATCCATTGTTATTGTAATAGAAATGGAGAAGAAGCTGTTGGAAGAAAGGTCTTTAAAACAGAAAGTGGAGAACCTACTCCTGGAAGCCGAGAAGAGATGTTCGCTATTGGACTGTGACCTCAAACAGTCTCAGCAGAAACTAAACGAGCTGCTGAAGCAGAAAGACGTGCTAAATGAGGATGTAAGTGTTATTATACTAGGTAAAAGTGAATGAGCCAATAATAAACTAGTTTTATTGGGAGATTTAATAGTGATTGCATTATTTATTTTTTCTTGTAATATTCTATAGTGTAAGTTGGCTCTAATAGATTTTGGTGATAAAATAAGTCAGTCAATGAGTAATTTTAAGTTATTTATACCTTAAAGAATATATTTTATTTAAAAATAATAGAAATATCTATATTTTAATGTGAAGATTATATTTTATTTAAAAATAATAGAAATATCTATATTTTAATGTGAGATAAATAAGAAAATTATCAACTGGGCGTGGTGGCGCACGCCTTTAATCCCAGCACTTGGGAGGCAGAGGCAGGTGGATCACTGTGAGTTCAAGGCCAGCCTGGTCTACAAAGTGAGTCCAGGACAGCCAAGGCTACCACAGAGAAACCCTGTCTCGAAAAACCAAAAGAAAAAAAAAAGAAAGAAAATTATCATCATTCTTGAGAAAAAAAATAAGTAATTTATTTAAATGTCAAGTGTACAATTTCCTTTTTTAGGTTAGAAATTTGACATTAAAAATAGAGCAGGAAACTCAGAAACGTTGTCTTATGCAAAATGACCTGAAGATGCAGACCCAGCAAGTTAATACCCTAAAAATGTCAGAAAAGCAGATAAAACAAGAAAACAATCATCTCTTGGAAATGAAAACAAACTTGGAAAAGCAAAATGCTGAACTTCGAAAGTAAGTTAATTGGTTCAGTTTGATAGAGGGTTTCTGGGAGTTTTGGGGTATTGTATATAGTAGTATTTATTTAAAATGAAAGCTAGGTGTGGTAATTTTCCTATAATCCTAACACTTGAAAGTGTGAAACAATAAGATTGGAATTCCAGAGCCATCTTATATAGAAAGATGAAAGTAAAATAAAACTGAAATATCGCATTAGCTGTTGGATTAATGACATGATGTAGCCTCAGGAAAAGCCTGTGCATGGCACTGAAGGAATTAGTTTTTTGTTTTGGTTTTTAATATGTGTTTTTTGGTGTTTTGCTGTTGTTACTGTTTATAAAGTCTCACTATGTAGCTATGGCTGGCCACAACCTTCCAGGAATCTTTCTCCTCAGCCTCCAGAGAGCTAGGATTACAGGTATAGTCACCATACTTGGCTTGCAGTAGTTTAGATTCCTGTTTTGTTTTTTGAAGCATGGTCTCATGGAATTCTCCAGGCTGGCTTTGAACTCATGATCACTCCTACCTCGGCTTCCCAGTTGCTGGGATTACAGACTTTGCCACCAGGCTTGGTGGTGATGAGAGTTTTAAAAGGTAGTGATGAAGTTAGTGCTAGCATGAAAATGACTTGATTTTTGAGGATTCTTACTTTGCAAAGTGGCTGGATTAAAATATAAGTTACTAACAAAGACTTTCTGTGTTCTCAGAGAGCGGCAGGATGCAGACGGGCAGATGAAGGAACTGCAAGACCAGCTTGAAGCTGAGCAGTATTTCTCAGTAAGGCACAAAGCTTAGTTTTCACTTTATGTATATTCCTATTTTCAGTATAGGCACGTAAGTGTACCATGTCCATGCCTGGTATTGGGAGGTCAGAAGAGGGGTAGATGCATAGCATTTGTTTGTTTGCCCTTGCTTACTTTGGTTCTGGATTTTTAAAACAGCTTTGCTACCTAGCTGGTCTGCAGTTTGCAAACTCTCTGCCTTCACATCCTGAGTTCTGGGATTATAGTAGTTTACCACCATACCAGAGGTCTTACATAACTCATAAAAAGCAGACGGGAATTAGGAATGTAGCTCAGTGGTGAAATACTTGTAGCATGGAGGAGGTCCTGAAGTTCAATATGTAGCGCCACAAAGAGAGAAAAAAAGTACTGGGCAAAAGACTGTAAATTATGTAACATGATTGCTTTATCCTGTTGGCTTGGTGGTAATATGTGTCTGTAGTTGCAATTACCATACAGGCTGTGATGTGTCACTTGAGCCACAACATTGAGGCCAGTCTCCAAAACAGAAGAAGAGACACTATCTTAGAATAAGAAATCAGCTGTTAGGTGGGCGGGGTGATACATGCCTGTAAGCCCAACACTCAGGGAGGCAGAAGCAGTGAGTTCAAGGCCAGCCTGGTCTACAGAGAGTCCAGGACAGAGAAACCCTGATTCCAAAACAAAAACAAGGGGGAGAAAAAAGAAAAAAAAAAGAAGGAGAAGAAACCAGTTGCTATTGCTAAGACATAATTTTTTTAAAAAGATTTATTTATTATGTATACAGTATTATGCTTGCATGTATGCCAGAAGATGGTATCAGATCTCATAGATGGCTGTGAGCCACTATGTGGTTGCTGGGAATTGAACTCAGGACCTTTGGAAGAACAGCCAGTGCTCTTAACCTCTGAGCCATCTGTCTATCCCCACTAGGGCATAATTCAAAGCCCATGCTATTACCAGCCTGTGAAGCTTGTTAGAAGTATTACCTTTTGGAAGAATATGTGTTTGGGTTATTTTAAATACATAATTTTAAAGTTTATTTTATGTGCATTGGTGTTTTGCTTGCATATATGTCTGTGTAAAGGTGTTGGATCCTGGAGTTAAAAATAGTTGTGAGCTGTCATGTGGGTACTGGGAATTGAATCTCAGTCCTCTGGAAGAACAGTCAGTACTCTTTAACCACAGAGTCATCTCTCCAGCCCAAATATTTGCTTTGTAATGAAAGGAATAAAACTATTATTTGACCTTTGTGGGTTTTTAGAGACCACCTTAAAAATATGAAATATTTTCTTCCTTCCGTCCCTCCTCCCTCCTTCTTTTTGGTATTGTTTTGCTTTTGTTTTGTTTTGGGACAGTGTTTCTCTGTGTAGCTTGGCTGTCCTGGAACTTGTTCTGTAGACCTTTGCCTCCCATTTGCTGGGATTACAGGTATATGCCACCACCACCCAGCAATGTGAAGTATTTTCATGTAGTAGTTCCACTGATCTGAAAGAAATAAAGAAAAAAAATCTGTGTGTGTGTGTGTGTGTGTGTGTGTGTGTGTGTGTGTGTGTGTGTTTCATCTCTTCATTTATCCTACCAACTTGTATATTTAACTGGAGTTATGCTGTGATATCCTGTTGAACGTCATACTTTTACATTAGGGATTGAGTTTGCTGGGGACTGGGTGTAAGGCATGCAATCTACTGTACACTTGGGCTGCTAGCCAAATGTTTGTTTATTAAATTAGTAACTAGAAAATGGACAAGCTCACAAAACTATTGGTTTCTCAGGAGCCCAAAACTACATTAAGAACATATTTGTATATATTGAGCTTTTTGCCTGGCTATGTTTTGAATGTAAGTCATATTCTTGAGAATAATAGACATGCATTACTGTTTTGTTACTTAGACCCTCTATAAGACACAAGTTAGAGAACTTAAGGAAGAAAGTGAAGAGAAAACTAAGCTTTGTAAAGAGTTACAACAAAAGAAGCAGGATTTACAGGATGAAAGGTAAGGACAGGCCCTGTCCCTTGTCCATAGGTAAGTGCCCCATTCCCCATCTGTTTTCCACCAACTAAAAAATCTGATAAAAAATCAAGTAAACAAATCTTTTGCTTTCATATTGAAAATCGATCATTAAAATGCCATCTCCATGGGATCTGGGAACTTAGCTTATGTAGACTGTGTGCTTAGAATACATGACAGGTCCTGGGTTCAATTCCATATCATATGCCTACATTTTTTACATTTCTCTGAAATACAGAGACTCCTTGGCTGCCCAGCTGGAGATCACCCTTACCAAAGCAGATTCTGAGCAGCTGGCTCGTTCCATTGCTGAGGAACAATATTCTGATTTGGAAAAAGAGAAGATCATGAAAGAGCTGGAGATCAAAGAGATGATGGCTAGACACAAACAAGAACTTACTGAAAAGGATGCTACAATTGCATCTGTAAGTAAAATTCTTGGTGTTTTGGGAACTGTCAGATGTAAAATTTAAAACGGCTATATTTGTTAGCCGACTGTAACAGTCTAACTAAAGAAACATTTCAAAGGAAGCAGTCAGTCTTATGCTGTCAGTTGTGCAGACCTGAATTTCACAGTAAGGGGGTGAGTAGTTAACAGAAGGAGGTACATATACAAGACCTAGGTGTATGCAGATAGTGAGATAAAGCCACTGGGAAAGGGCACAGTAAATAAATAGTTTTGGAATAATGGAGTTTTTGAGCAAAAGGAATAATGTTAGATCCTTACTAGTTAGGTAAATTGTATCTAGTTTAAGGATCAAATGTGAAAAATAAAAACTGTAAGCCATCAGAAAGACCTAAAACTACTGTGTGATAGAAGATAGCCTAAATAACAAAGAGAAGATGCTTGTATATATTTAACAGATTATTTTTGTCTATAAGACATACAGAACTCCTGTAATCCAATAAAATAGCTGAAACAATTTAGAAGAAAATTGACCAAAAGAGACAGCTCAAATACATAAGTAGTTGCTTCTCTTAACTGTTCTCCAGCAAAAGGTCAGATGAGTGTCATAGCCTTGAAATACTATTGCATACCCTTTCCACGACGGAAAGAACCTGATGGTTTCAAGTGTCTAGAAAGTTGCATTTTTCTTTACAACAAATGGAGAGTTAAATTCAGTTTGATAAGTGTAATATAGTCAGTAGTATGACACTCTCTGGTAAATTTTAAGTATAACCCCAGGAAAGTCCACACAAAGATAACTATGCTAAACAAATTAACACATTACTTGTAGCCACATAATACTTATAAATAGCAAACCCTCACATGTCTCCATTGATAAACAGTTGTGAGGGATGGAAAGATGGCTCAGTACTAAGAGCATTGGCTACTCTTCCAGAGGACCCAGGTTTGATTCCCTGCACCCACATGGTGGCTCATAGTTATCTTATAACTCCACTCTAGTTCCATGGTGTCTGACACCCCTTTCTGGCCACCGAGGGCACTGAACACACATGCTATAAAAACATGCATTCACGCAAAACACTCACATACATTAAATTAAAAGAATAAACAAACCTGGGCGTAGTGGCACACGCCTTTAATCCTAGCACTTGAGAGGCAGAGGCAGGCATATCGCTTTGAGCTTTTTGGGCTACATATGAAGTTTTGAGGCAGCAACATTTTTATCAAGGATAAGGCTGGCATGCTAATACAAGGGAAAATGAAGAGGTGAGAAGTAGTCTACTGGTCTCAATTTGGATTACTGTTTGACAACTAAAAATGTGTAAAGTGATATATGAAGGTTTTTTTCCCTCCCACTTCTATTTCTCAGCTTGAAGAAACAAATAGAACACTAACCAGTGATGTTGCAAATCTTGCAAATGAGAAAGAAGAATTAAACAACAAGCTAAAAGATACTCAAGAGCGTATGTATTAGCAGGAGGTAACACTTTCGGGGGATATACCTAGTAGCTGCAGTCTGGTGTAACTTTAATGTTTCTGTTTATTTCAGAACTGTCAAAGTTGAAAGATGAAGAGATCAGTGCAGCAGCTATTAAAGCACAGTTTGAGAAGCAGCTGTTGACTGAGAGAACACTCAAGACTCAAGTACGTCATTAGAATGGAAATGTGGTTTTGAGTTTTGTTTCTATTTCTGTCACCTGTCACTTCTAGATTTATAGGGTGGAAGCTAGGCTCAGCACAGTATCATTATTTAAACAATTTCCTGATTTGTTTGTTTGTTTTGTGGGGTTTTTTTTGTTTGGTTGGTGGTTTTGTTTGTTTGTTTTTGTTTTGTTTTGTTTGTTTGTTTGTTTGTTTTTTGTTTTTGGCGGGGAGGGGGGTCTAGAAGAAACTTTATTTGTATGGATGTGTCCCACATGCTCTCCAAATTTTTTATTATTTGCTAATAGCCTGAAGAGTCAAGATGGTCTGAAAGGGTTTGTGTGATTATTGACACCCCTCTGCCAGCTCCCACAGTTAGTTGTATTTGTAACATAAACATGTGGGTGATAGTACCATTCTCTGTTACTGGATAGAGTACATTTTAGTGCCAATGCAGAATTTACCTCCTTCAGAATATGAGGAGGAACAGCCTCCTTTTAAAATCTCTCCTATAATAAAAGTTGAATTAAAGTAGAAAGTGACTCAGATCAAGCTTGTAATTTAGTGGGGAAACACATCCAGGGCCTGGCATGTGGTAAGCAAGCATTCTACCTAAGCTATACTTGTAGCCCTGTAAACACTTTAAGCAATCGTTCTCAAAAATCATGAGAAAGTGGGCAAGATAACTCAGTGGGTAAAGATTCCTACCATCAAAAATCATGAGGATGAGCTGGCATGGTGGCGCACACCTTTAATCCCAGGCAGAGGCAGGCAGATCACTGTGAGTTTGAGGCCAGCTTGGTCTACAAAGGGAGTCCAGGACAGCCAAGGCTAACACAGAGAAACCCCCTAGAATATAGAAAATATATTAATAAAAGAAGTGTATTATTTGTATTATTTAAAATAAGGTAAAAGTATTTTGTGTGTGCATTTGTCATATGTGTGTGTATGTTTATGTGTGTATACATGTGGAGTGTGTGCATGTGTGCATGCATGTGAAGACCACATGTTGGCTTCTGGTGTCTTCCTGTATTACTATATACTTTAAAAAAAATTATTTTCATTTATGTGCTTGTGCCCATAGAAGCCAAAAGAGGTTATTTGGTTCCACTGAAGCTGCAATTACAAGTGGTTCTAAGTGCTTGGTATTTAGGTACTTGGGTGCTAGGAATTGAACTTAGTTTTCCCAGAAAAAAACCAAAAGCAGTTTAGCCATTGAGCTATCTCTCCAGCCCCTCTCCACCTTATTTTTTGAGACAAAATCTCACCAAATCTAGAGATCACAAATTGGGCAAGACTAGTTGACTAGTGAACCTAAGAGATCCTTCTATCTCTACCTCCCCAACACTGAGGTTAGAGGAATACACCATTCTGCTTGGTTTATGTATGGCTGCTGGGAATCTGAACTCTGGTCCTCATGCTTGTACAATAGACACTTTAGTGACTGAGCCACCTTCCCAAGCCCAAAAGTGATTCTATATAACCCTGTGTATAGGAAAAGAATTCCTGGTGATTATGTAACTTGTTATTGATGAGTTTCTGAGAAAACATCAATATAACTTATATTTATTATATGCTTATTTTTTTAAGGCTGTGAATAAGTTGGCGGAGATCATGAATCGAAAAGAACCTGTCAAGCGTGGTAGTGACACAGATGTTCGAAGAAAAGAGAAGGAGAACAGAAAGCTACATATGGAGCTTAAGTCTGAACGTGAAAAATTGACACAACAAATGATTAAATACCAGAAAGAACTGAATGAAATGCAGGCTGTAAGAATACTCTTTTACACTAAAAACTATTTTAAACTTTTTTTTAAACAATTATTTCCTTTTCTTCGGTTGAAGAACATTTCTATTAGTAATTAGTACTAAACCATGACCCACAATTACAATGTACATTTCATCTGTTAAAACATTTTCTTACAGCAAATAGCTGAAGAGAGCCAAATTAGAATTGAACTCCAGATGACCCTAGACAGTAAAGACAGTGATATTGAACAACTGCGGTCACAGCTCCAGGCCTTGCATATTGGTATGGATAGTTCCAGTATAGGCAGTGGACCAGGGGATGCTGAGCCTGACGATGGATTTCCAGGTACACATACTTGGTCAGCCCTTGTATTTGCATTAAATTTAAGTCAGGTGATTGCTTTAAGTTCCACAACTGACTTTGCTCTTGAGAAAAAAATGTATTTCTTTAAGGAAAAACCTACTTCTTGGACTACTTACTACTTGGGACATTTTAGACTTATTTCATTAAAACCAAACAAATAATAAATTCTAAATGTTTAGGTGTTTAGCTCATATATAGTGCCTATCTGTTTTTTAAGCTTTCGTTTTTTCCTTCTTTTCTCTCTGCCTTGCTTTCTTACTTGTGGGTATTTAGTCCATATCACTCAGTCACACACTATGGAATCCATGTCCTTCACCTACCAGCGTTCCTCCACCTCTCTCAATATTGCCACTAAGCCCTCCAGTTCTCACATGATTCTTGACTCTGACTCTGAAGAAGATTCTTTGCCTTACTTACCCATTTCATCGGAACCTATTAGTACAGGTGATATCCTGAAAATCTTTCTGTCTTTGGAGTTCCCCCAGCTACTTACAATTTTGTCTTTTTGCAAACAAAAAACAAAAAAAACATTAACTAACATCTACTCACTCTAACATGCTGTAAAGATTGTAAAGATGAAGTAAAAAATAAACTGCTGCATGAACTATAATTTGCTTTTAGGGCATTTTTCAAATAGCTTGTGATTGTATTGCTAGATCGTTTGATTTTTGCCAACTTTCCATAATCAAAGCAGTATGTTTCATATTCTTGAAAGTGCATGGTGTCATCTATTTTTAGTAAACTTTTCCGTAGTTCTATATTGAGTGGCACTACAGAAGAAAATAAAAACATATGACCTGTTTCAGTGAATGTGTTCACATTTTCACTGAGTATATACATGTCCACAAATGTACTAAGCCTTCAGAAAAGGCCCTGAAAAGGCCCCGAGGTGAAATGATGGAGAATCCCAAATGCATCTTTTAAACTCACAGAGATTCTCACTGATCTCTAGACTTCAGCTTCCTCATCTACATGAGGGATGGAATTGTGTGTGTGAAGCTGTGAAGACATTGAGAACTTAGGTTAAAGCATCTAGTATAGTTAGTGCATAGGAGTTAAGATCTATACCGACTTGCATTATTAGAATAGTCTCTTAGAATGGCATACCCCTGCCAATTTTATTTGAAAAATACTGATAAAATTCATCAGCACAGAATCCAATGACTTAAGATACATTTGTTGATTAGATTGGGGCTTATAAATCTTGGTTATACTGTTGCTTCTTAAGTATTTTACACAATGAGGATAGCCATTCAAAAACTCTCTGTTTTCTGATCACACCCTCATTTAAGAGCTTCCTACTCAACAGTGCATAGCATACCTCTAGTCAACTCTGTCTCCACAGGAAGAAGGAAGGGCTTGATATAGATGTGCAGTGAAAAGAGCTCAGTGGCTCGTGTGTTGTGAACTTTCCAGTGCATGAATTTAACCAATGTGTTTTCGATGTAATAATTCAGAATATTTATTTTTGATGTGATGTGACCTGGGTTTCGTTTTCTGGTGTGTAACATGTGTCTACTGATTATATATTATTACAGTAACCTAGTACTGTATGGCCTAAATTCTAAAGGGCATTTTGTTAAATTCCTCATTATCAGGGGAAAATAATTTTATTTATCTTCATCTGTTATGCTTACTTACAGAATCAAGGTTAGAAGGATGGTTGTCATTGCCTGTGCGGAACAACACTAAAAAGTTTGGATGGGTTAAGAAGGTAATTAGTGCTTTTGAATATGGTTCCTTTTCCTTGTGGAGTTGTAGGATGGACATGCCTACACTTCCTGACATACAAAACCTGTTTATACTTTCTGATGTGGACTGATACGATTTTGTTTATCTCTTTGGAAGAATTTTACTCTCCTTGGGTTGTTACTGAAACCAATTTTGAGGTCATTATAGAAGCTTGTTCTGGTGCTGTGGTGTCCTGGTGGGCAGTAGCTCTAGATACACTAGGAAGACCCTGTATTCCAGTGCTACTGTGTTCCTTGCTTACTTTGACTAAGTTGACACAGGTTCACTTTTTATATTGATCTCAAAGCTTAAAATACATGTGGTTTCAGTTTCATTGTTACAGAAAAATAAATAAAAATCTATAAGTAAGTTTGTTGCTACCTTGAGGAAAAGTTCCCTAAAACTTCATTAGTACTTTTTATTCAGTTTCATAGCATATGGCTTTATAACAAATAAAGAATTTCTTGTGGAAAAAAATAATAGTGCTTAGTACTTTCATCACTTCTTTTCCTCTTTTTTACAGTATGTTATTGTAAGCAGCAAGAAGATTCTTTTCTATGACAGTGAGCAAGATAAAGAGCAATCAAACCCTTACATGGTTTTAGACATAGAGTAAGTATCAGACTTACATTACAAGCCTAATGAGAAAGGGCATGATGACAAGCACAGTGCAGCTCTCACTTTACTAGTGTAACATTTCCCTATGATTTCCGTTATAGAAAGGTGGCATTATGTGGTGTGTATTTCATGGCTCTTTTCTGACAGAAGTTCAACTTGGAATTTTCTCTATCTTAAAAATTATTAAAACAATAAGCAAACTAGTCAGCCATGTTAACCCCTTTAATCCCAGCACTTGAGGGGCAGATTGTGGTGGATCTGTGAGGCCAGCCAGGTCTACAATATCGAGTTCAAGGACAGCCAGAACTACATAGTGAGACTGACCCTGTCTCAAAACAATAACAATAACAACAACAAAACCCAAGCTAGTCTATGAGCTTTAACATGGGCCAATAAATAGCTGATTTTTAACATCTGGTATAAGATATCCAATGTAATAAATCCTTGGGTAATATTTTATTTATTCCTTTATTTAAAATTCTTCTATAGCAAGCTGTTTCATGTCCGACCCGTTACCCAGACAGATGTATACAGAGCAGATGCTAAAGAAATTCCAAGGATATTCCAGGTAAACATTTGTTTGTTTTTCACCGTTAGAGGTTCACATGTGGCATGATGTTTTAGATTCCTTTCTTCACTGGCCTTGGCCTGCATCACATTACCTTTCTGTCTCGGCCCCAGTTGGGACAGTTGGTGCTGCTTTTTCTGAGGCCAGTAGTGTCCTCCTGGTTTGTTTATTGGTTTATGTTGTGCTTCTGAGCTGTTACCCTTTTGACAAGATTGGTTGTTGTTTTTTAGGGCGTGAACCTACTCCTGTTTTGGTTTTATTCTCAACTCTCGATATTTTAAAAATCCAGTTAAAAGCTGTGGCACAAAAATGCCTGTAACTCTAGCTCTGTAGGTTCAATGTCCCCTTCTGACCTCAATGGGCAGTTGTGCACAGACACAGATAAACATGCATATTCACACAGCCTTTAAACAAATTTTAAAGCTCTGTATAAAAACAACTGTGCCTGATCCATTGTAGGGGAGTTGTCTCTACCACCACCACCACCACCACCACCACCCCGAGTGCTTATGCTGTTTTATTTAGGTTATTTATTTGCATATCTTCTTTTTCTTTTATCCCTCAACTCTCTAAACATCTAAAATTAAAATGTGCATATAGTTCACCCATTTTTCTGTTATTCAGGAGTATAAACAATTACTATAGTTGGTATATTGGACTTTTGTTGTTTGTTTGGATAGGGAGGGACACTGGAGACTGAACCTAGAGCTTTGAACTATACTTCTAGCCTTAAATGTCCCGCCCAGAGGATGGGGGGGGGGGAGAGAAGCACCTAATTAAGTGAAAATTTGCCTTTTGTTGGCCTATTCTGATAGTTTCGCTACAGCAGTAAAAGATAATAAATCAAAATTAAGGAGATCCTATTTAAACAGGCCAGTTCTTTTTGGTGTGAAGCAAAATGACAGTCTCGTGTCTTTTTTTTTTTTTTTTTCCTGTGTCAAACTAAAGAAGAACTTTAATAAGCTTTTACACCACTGTCTCGTGTCTCTTACATGAGCTCTGTCTTCCCAGGCTTTTATACGTGCCAGGCAAGCATGCTACCACTGAGCCACACTCCTAGCGTACATAAACCCTTGATTAGATAACCTGCTTAGGTTTGAGCATCAACTTCATTTTGCTCTCATTGAGTACTTTATCAGAATATGAGTAATTTATCACTTGATAACATTAAAAATAACATAATGTGGGGCCTGGAGAGATGACTCCCATAAGACCTGGGTTTGGCTCTCAGCACCCACTTTCAGGGGATTTGATACCCTGTTCTGACCTCTGAAATCACCAGGCATGTCTATGGTACACATACATACATGCAGGCAAAATATTTATAAAATAAATCTTTGGTGTGTAGTAGTCACTCCTGTACTCTTGGTTTTTATAGATTCTGTATGCCAATGAAGGAGAAAGTAAGAAGGAACCAGAATTTCCAGTGGAGCCAGTGGGAGAAAAATCTAATTATATTTGCCACAAAGGACATGAGTTTATTCCTACTCTTTATCACTTCCCAACCAACTGCGAGGCCTGTATGAAGCCACTGTGGCACATGTTTAAACCCCCTCCTGCACTAGAGTGCCGTCGGTGCCACATTAAATGTCATAAAGATCACATGGACAAAAAGGAGGAAATCATAGCACCTTGCAAAGGTAAGTAAGGCGGTTTTTGCTGTGCTAATTACTTGGGCTTAGACCATTTTAAGCACATTAATTCATTTCAAATAATTCCTTTTGTAGTTTATTATGATATATCATCAGCAAAGAATCTACTGTTATTAGCAAATTCAACCGAAGAACAGCAGAAATGGGTTAGTCGGTTGGTGAAAAAGATACCTAAAAAACCTCCAGCACCAGACCCTTTTGCTCGATCATCCCCTAGAACTTCAATGAAGATACAACAAAATCAGTCTATCCGGCGGCCCAGTCGACAGCTTGCTCCAAACAAACCAAGGTAATAAATAAAATATGGTAAAATTGAAGCTGCTTTTTAAAAAATTACTTTTTATATTCAGGCTAAAAGTTTTGATAACTATAATTTTTCCTTTGTTTGATATTTTAATGAGTCATTGGAAACCAAATATTTTAAACTTAAAGTATGCATGTCTTATTCATTGATGTGGTTAAAAATATATTTAAGACGTTACACTGATATTTTACTACTTTGCTATATAATCATACTATTTTTAGCTTTAATAAGCACATGGACTGAGCAGTGGTTTGGAAGATGACATTAAGATTACACATAGGGCCGGGCACTGGTGGCACATGCCTTTAATCCCAGCACTCGGGAGGCAGAGGCAGGCGGATGGTTGTGTGTTCAAGGCCAGCCTGGTCTACAAAGTGAGTCCAGGACAGCCAAGGCTATATAGAGAAACCTGTCTTGAAAAACAAACAAAAAAACAAAGATTACACATTGACTGTCATGTCAGGTCCACACATACATATTGCAAACTTCTTTTACTTAGATGACCTGAGAGGCTATTTTGTGTGTACCTTGTGTGAAATATCTGAAATTTAAGTTTTTGTCGTCAGTATTGTATAACTGCTAATGCATATATGCTGTTTGAGAACCATTACAGTCTCCCATGGCTCGTACTCCACACCTCAGATTGGGTAGCATTAAAGAGTATAGGTTTATTTAGTCATGGTTCTGGAGGCTAGCACATCTAAACAGCATGGCATTGGCAAAGGCCTTTTGCACCATAACCTGGCAATGGGTTTCATGTTACAAGACACAGCAAGCTTGCCTGAGAAAGCTTGCTTTATATAACAGAACTAACTTCAGGGAACTGATTCATCGATAAAATAACTTGGTTACCTCCTTAGGGTCTCCTCAGCATTGGTACCTGGGGATCACATTTCCAACAAACAGATCATAGGTCATATCCAGACAGAAATCTGCCTGTTTCTACCTCCCAAGCACAAAGAAAGATTATGTGTCCAAGGTCACAGTTGTAAGCAGTAGGGCCAGGTTTCAGAATCTGCACTCTTAGCTGTAAATTCCACTGTTTGGTAATGATGTAAACAGAAATTGATGGTTTAAAAATGGGCTTGGAAGTACTACTTTTAGAGTGTTTCCTTGGTCAGGTAGTGCATGAGTTTAATCCTAGCATTTGAGAGGCAGAGGCAGACAGATTGCTGTGAGTTCAAGGTCTACATAATGAGCTCCAGGCCAGGTGGGGCTGCTTAGTGAGACTATGTCTTGAAAAAAAAGGACTCAACATTATTGAGCAAAGGAATTAAATTAAAACCATGCTTTTTTGTTTTGTTTTGTTTTGTTTTTCAAGACAGGGTTTCTCTGTGTAGCCTGGCTCTAGGCTTACTTTGTAGACTAGGCTGGCCTTGAACTCACAGCGATCCACCTGCCTCTGCCGCCTGAGTGCTGGGATTAAAGGCATGCGCCACCACACCTGGCCAAAACAATACTTTTTATTTGTAATGTTATATTGTACTGAGCCTGGGAGAGGATACAGTGCGGCTGGTAGAAAATGGTAATGTGATGTCAAAGAGGAAGCCTGAATCCAACTAAAAAGAGATGGGTAGAATTTGCTGAAGGACTTTGACTTAAATATTTAAAGTTAAGTTTTTCAATAACCTACCAACATCTAAACTGAGCTGATAGTGAAAAAATGTAAAGAAGAAAAAACTGAGTTCAGAAATATTATATTTTTAGTTTGAAATAACCAAAATTAGCTGACTGAATGGAAGAGAATGAAGTGTCTATATTTTTAAATATAAGATTGCAATATTGGAACTGGAGAAATGGCCCTGTGGGTAAGATCCCATGTGCAAGCATGACACCTGAGTTCCATCCCCAGTATCCCAAGTAAAACTTGTGAATGATAGTATATGCCTGTAACACCAGCATTTGGTACCAGAATAGGGTTCTGGAAGTTTAGTAGCCAAGCAGCTTCTCCACAATGGTGAGCTTCCGGTCTAGTGAGAGATCCTATCTCAAGGGAATAAGGCATTAAGTAATAGAGGAAGACATATCCAACATCCTCCTCTGTTGTCCATGGAATCACACACGCACATGACTGTGACACTGGCACATAAGTCAGAAAACATCAGAAGGATATAAAATACAGATTTCCATAAAATATCTGTAAATAGAGCTTAGGTATCCAGAAAAGCCTACTAATTTCAGTCTTCCGAATATTCAACACTTTTGAAGGAGTGATTTGGATTGGTTTGTCTACTTTAAGTTTATAATCATGAGCCTTCTCTGTCTCCCTTCTTTCCTTCCATGGCTTACAGTTTTATTGTAGAAAGGTGTTACCTGGGCATTCTAAAGGGAATGTTGACAGATGTGGAGCTTTGATACTTCCCAGAGTGAGTGTCAGGATAATTTCTCAAAAATTAGGCATATACATCAAAAAACACTCTGGGTTGGGCCGGGCAGTGGTGGCACACGCCTTTAATTCCAGCACTCGGGAGGCAGAGGCAGGCGGATCTCTGTGAGTTTGAGGCCAGCCTGGTCTACAAAGTGAGCCTAGGACAGCCAAGGCCACACAGAGAAACCCTGTATTTTTGAAAAAACAACAACAACACAAACAAAAAACAAAAAAACCACTCTGGTTAGTTGGGCATGGTAGCACATGCTTGTAATCCTAGCACTTGTGAAATAGAGGCAGGAGGATCAGGAGTTCAAGCTAAGACTGGTCTACAGTAACTTTGAGACCAGCCTAGGCTACATTAGACCTTGTGTGGTAAAACAGAAACAAAGCAAAAAATTATTCAGGTTATTTAAATGTGCAAATACTGGGGCCTTCCTACTCCTTTCAGTCATATCCAGATTGCAGAACAAGGTCTGAGAGTACTTAATAGGTAAATCTTAGACACTAAAGTTTAGAACCACTGACATGGTAAATAGGTGTAACACTGGGGACCAGAAGGTTCCATGGCAGAACTTCATGAGCATCACAGTTATAATAATTAAAGGCTTCCTACCTCCCTGATTTAAATAAAGGTGATTGCAATGTTACAGTATAGGTACTTTAATTGGAAAGAACAGGCCTGGGGTGGTGAGATGACTCGGTGGGTAAAGGTACCATCCCTCAAACCTACATGGGTTTGTACAAATTGTCCTCTGACCTTCAGGCAACTTCCATGGCATGTGTATATTAACACACACAAAATAAATAAATGACTTTTGTTTGTTTGTTTGTTTGTTTTTGTTTTTTGTTTTTTCAAGACAGGGTTTCCCTGGCTGTCCTGGATTCACTTTGTAGAACAGGCTGGCCTCCAATTCACAGGGACTTTTCTGTCTCTGCCTCCCAAGTGCTGGGATTAAAGGCATGCCCCACTATGCCTGGCTATGAATGTAATTTTAAAAAAGCAGAAGTTGTCTGTGTAATCTGAAGAGAAGATAGAGTATTAATTTTAAAATATATTTTAATTAAAAAGTGGGCTGAAGCGATGGCTCATTGGTTCAGACCACTAGCTGCTCTTCCAGAGGACCTGGCTTCTAGCACCCACATAGCAGCTCACAACTATCTGTAATTCTAGTTGCAGAGAATATGACACTTTCACACAGACATACATGGAAGCAAAACACCAATGCACATAAAATAAAAAATAAATTATTAAAAAGAAAACATTTGAGTTCCAGCCATATGAAAACATAGCTGTTGCTGACTGACTCAGCAGGTAGGTGTCCTTCTGGAATTGAAAAAACTGTGTTCCTGTCGTTGCTTCCTTTGAAAAGAGTTTATTGTTTTTGGTGTTATTTATTAACAATTGTCAACTGGTAACACACCTTTTTGTACTTACACATTGAGAATCAGGGTAGTTACATCTTTATCTGGACAGTAGGAATGAGTGAGAAGAGCAAATTATGTTCTTAGCTCAGACAGAATCTGTCTTGGGTTCCTTCCAGTGAACCTTTCTGCAGTGGCCTGTGCCAGTACACCTGCATATACCAGTGGAGAAACTTTCCTGGGTGTATCCATCTGAACTGTTGCCACCCTGCTCCTGAAAGGGAAGTTAGAGCATGCATAGCACATTCTAGCCACAGTGCTGTGGTCCACAGTCTAAATGATAGAGCATATAAACTTGTGAACCTCCTGTTACAGATTGCTTGATTTGGCATTTAAAGACTGGGATTGGTCATTTGATGATGTTGATGGTGATGATGATGATGACGATGTGTTTGATTTCTGAAGAAATAAATGGGTAAATCAAAAAAAGAATGAGTTTTTAGTACTTCCCATGTAGTGCATGTGGTTTGCACTTGATCTTTTTCTGGACTAGTTTTGAAATTTTATGATGTTTTTAATAGGATGTATATAAAAACTAGTTTTCAGAAATAATGTTTATATTTCTAACTAGAATTTCCATGGCAAGTGTTAAAGTAAAATGCTATGTTCAGATCCTGTTTGTTTGTTTGTTTATGGATTTTTGAGACATGGTTTTTCTGTGTAGCTCTAGCTATATTGGAACTCTGTAGACCAGGATGGCCTCGAACTCACAGAGATCCACCTGCCTCTGCCTTCCAAGTGCTGGGATTAAAGGTGTGTGCCACCACCGACCAGCTATGTTCAGATTCATTATTGGCTATCAATTTTTACTATTGTTGGAATTAAAATATTTTATCTTAGAAATTAAGCATTTAGAAATAAAAAAGGAACAAATATATTCAGAGAATTAAAACTTAGCAATGTTTTCATAGTCTCAGACTAGTTTGTGAACATAGCATGGGTTTGTTGTTTGTTTTTCTCCCTCCTTTTTTCTCCTCCCTTCCTTTCTAACTTGCAAAAATAAAAGCCATAAAAACTTTTTAAGACTGATACGGTGCAATGAAGTAGCTCTTTCTGATTTGTCTTTGTGATGTGGAAATTTAACATTACCCTTGCTAAAAAGACTATGAGTGACATGGAAATGTAAAACCAGGCATTGTAGCCCACTTTGAATACCAGGCTTTGGGGGGGGGCCGGGGGCAGAGCAATGGAGACTTCAAGGTCATCTTCAAGCTGCATAGTGAATTTGAAGCCAGTCTAGGGTACATAAGACCTTGTCTCAAAAAGAGCACTGGGTGTTACAACATGAAAGACTGCAGTTCCCACTCAGCAGGAAAGGCTTGTGAGATCCATGTCAGACAAGCCTGAGGAGTGAGACCCTGCCTCAGAGGACAGAAAAGTAGTTTGCTTAATAATGACATTGAATGAAAATTAAACCTCCTAACTTTAAATCATCACAGAGAATAGACACATAAGAATGTTAAGTGAATAAATAAATTTTTTTAGAAAAAGAAGTAATCTGTGTCAGTTGAGGGCATGTACTTACTACATCATGTTATATAACACTGTGAGTATTTTTACATATGTATACTACAACATGTTTATTCCTATTTCAGTTTCTTTGTTTTGTTTTGTGATAGGACCTTGGGCTTGCTAGACAAGTGTTCCACCCCTAAGCTGTTTTATAACAGCTAGAGTCTAGCCCTTTACTTCTATTTTATAGCTATGAAAAAAATGTGGCTTGAGGTTCTACAGCTATGTAGAACCTGACCATAAATCCTGCTCTTTCAGCTACATAAGGTAGCTAGTAGCTCAGTGCTCAAACAAGGCCCTGCTGTAGTGCTTTGATTAACCTTAACATTGCCCATTAACTACATTGAATGTTTGTGGCCAATGGGACTTAGAAAATCAATTGTTGTATTTAGAGAGAATGTAATTGCATGTACTGAAAACTAAGAAAAGTAATATAATTGAGTATGTTAATGCATGAATTGGGTTTTAGAAATACAGAGGAAATAGAGTTTAATGATAAAAGTGAAATATATTTTCAGGGAATTTAATAGTCTCTTACTTAACTGTATCAACTAACATTGTTTTTCCTTCCTTTCTAGCTAACTGCCTTCTATGAAAGCAGTTAAATTGAAGGTGATCATACTCTTCCAGCCACAAGACTGAAATATGATTTCTCAAAACAACTAAAAAGCTATATTTTACTGAGAGACTGATACACACACAAGCGCATGTGTGTTCACACACATACATGTACATATGCACACATGCGTGTGTGTGCTTCCTTCCCTCATGAAATAATTACAAATTATGGAGAGGTTTTCTGGGCTGCTCTGAAACAAATTAAACGAACAGTGATTGGTGAGTAAAGGTGTCATGCAACTCTTCCAGACTTGCTTCATAAACCTCTTGGCAGTCACACTACATTGCACAGCATTGAGAAGAATTTAAAGAAATCACATTTCAGCTTCAACAGGGTTTTCACCAGCACATTAGCCAGAAGAATTTTGGAATGAATCCTACTACAATGATGCTGACTGCATCTTTAAGAGTGACCATGATGTTGTGTTCATGTATGTATGTACATATGAGTTGAGCCTCATATATGTGTGTGTGTGTGTATATACACACACAAACACACACATACACGCACATAAAAACACATTGTACTGTAATACTGCAAGGTTTTTTTTTACCTTACCATTTTATTTTTTATACACATTAATCAGACATCATTACTTCAGTTGCAACTATGCACTTGTGTAAAGCCATAATGTTGGAGTTTATATCCTTCATTCATGTACTTGATAGGAGATGCATGTTTGTGTAAACAGTAACTGTAACAAAGTTTGAAGTTAATTATTCCAGTTTCCTAATGCTTATGGTAGGCAACTTTACCCATTTTGAATGCCTTAATTTAATTTTCTTTCCCCCCCAAATCTAAACCCTTTTCTGTATTTAAGAAAAGAAAGAACAGTGTTTACCAGCTCTTAGGACGCAGCTTGCTTGTGGGGAAAGTAGTGCACTATTTTACATGTAGTAGTTATGTCAGTGTCAGCCTATTTGATGTATAATGGTTTTTAATGTATTGGTCATAGAAACAATAATGGATTATATTGAAACTAATGTGTGTGATATACATCTGTTATTTTTTTCATCCCTTTTTACAGACTTCAACTAGTCTGTGACTACAGAATTTTAAATTTGCTGATTACCGTAGATGTGTTTTTATTTATGGTAAAGACAGTTTTTTCACATTTTCATTCAAGATTCAGAAATTGTCTCAAGTATATAAAAAAAATTAACATGTACTGTAGATATATTTTAAGTATTTAAACGTGTTCCTGAAACAAACAACTGTATATGGCAGTAATTCAGCCTTGATATGTTGGAAGAGGCAGCCTCAAAAGCGCTTAATTTGATTTTTATTATTAGATGCTGCTGAGGTTAGAGAACAGGTGGGATCTATCCTGCTATGCTACTGGCCCAGGTAAGTGAGCTTAACCGCACAGCAGAGTGCAGCAGTGGGCAGCAGCAGGTTCTGTACATATTCGAAGTTCACTATGGTAGTGAAATGTTTGCCTGATATTTCAGTGAAGCCAGTAAACATTTTTTATTGCTTCCCTCTGGGGTCAGTGAAGAGATGTTGTAAAAAGTTTGATTCTTGTTATAGATACTATTGTGGAAATAGTGGCCTTTGGCCTAGTGATATACTAAATCCAATTCTGTGACCTTCAGATGGCCCAGTTGCATCTTTCATGATGTCTGTTAAGACTACATGTGCATGGCATTTCCCTGGAAGCAGCTGAGTTCTGCAGCTCTGGTTTGGAACACAGCTTCTTTCCTCCCTCTTTTCCTCTCTTCCTCCCTCCCTCCTTCCTTCAGATTTAAAAATGAAAATATATAAAATTTATATAGAAGAACTATTTCCATTCATTAGAGTTGTTTAAAAGGAGACTGATTTAATATTTTATATAAAGATTTTGTTACAATATGGGAGGTTCTATCCTATTCTGAATTGGAGAGTATATATATATATATTTTTAAATAAACTTTATTAAGGTGAAATAATGTCAAGTTTACACATGAATAATTGAAGTATTTCAGTAAAAAAAGTAAAAGTTTAAATTTTGGATGCTGTGTGTGTATATATGTATTAGAGTTTGAAGAATCATGTTGTGATGCAGCTGTACAAGGCAATGTGAAGGATTCAGGGGAATAAAACATTCTGAAGGGTGAAAAATCTCCATGGAGCTTCTTCACATATGGTTTAATAGGGATTTTTAAGGTCATTTGTCCAACTGACAGAATTTCGTGTAAAAAACATGTGACCTTAGGGAAGCATTTGCTTTTCCTTGCATGTACTTGCCATTTTCCCCCCAATAGCCATTACAAGAGCAACCTAATTTTGTCCCAGTTTCGCTTTTTCTTGAGGCCCACCCCCCCACACCTTCAATGCTTAGCAGGACAGATACGGTTTCCTTTGTTCATTTTCCCCCCAGAGCCATGAAAACTCCAATTGGTACCTAAAAGACAGGGAATACTGGGTTTCCTTAGTTGGATACTATACTTTTGCATTGTGGAAACGAAATAGAAGCAAAAAACTTAAGTACCAGTATTAATGTAAAATTTAAGCATTAATTTCCAAAAACATTATCTAAAAGCAAGTTTTTTTGGTGGTTTGTTTTTGTTGTTTTTGTTTTGTTTTGTTTTGTTTTTTTGTTTGTTTTGTTTTTAAGAACCTTTCTAAAAGTTTGAAATGCCCTGATCAGCTAAAGGATAGGAGGGTTAGTGATTCTAAGGGAAAGCTGGTGTTTGTGGCCAGCCTGTGAGAGGCCACGGGCCCTACAGAGGCTTTCATTACTTCATGATCCTAGTGAGAAGTGCTGGAGGCTGCCGAAACAACTGAAAACACCATGCTGCTGCTGTCGTCTGTTAGGATTCCCAGGGTAAAGTAGAGAAACTCAGACACTAATTAGCCTTACAGTCATGCTTTAAGCAGCATGTTGAAACCCCAAGTAGACCTTGTAGCTTCTGAGCTTCACAGGCCCTTTGACTGCTACTGAGTCTCCTTTCCTGCCTGAAGGTGGCTTCAGCTCCCCTGGCTTGTGGAGGTGCCACAGCCAATGTTAAAGCACTTTGACAAGCACTGTGTGACAGTGCTGAGTGTTGTGCCCTGGGGCCTTGCCTTGTTCCCTTCCCTGCGGTGACTTTTGTTTGGAACTGTAATAAGTTATAAACTGCATGATTTAGAGAGTCATCCTGGACCAGCTGCCCCCTCCCCCCAACAAAAAAAAATCCTAACCTCAATTTATTTTTTATTTTGTTGCATCTTTGTAGTAATGTAATTGTATTTTTATGCCTGCTTTTTGTTTAAAAAAATAAATAAAAGAAACTAAGATGTAAGCATCTTTTCCTGTGAAGTAGTTGTGGAGTGCTGCAGCTCTTATTCTGTCTCTCTAAAGGATGCCGATAGAAAATGGGATGTCACCATAATAAAACCACATCTGCCTCATGGAGAGTTTAGTTCTGGAGTCTGCCTCTGATTCACTTTGGGCATGTAGACTTAGTCAGATTCCAGATGGGGAGGGTAGAGGACACAGGGTGCCTTTCTGTCTGAAAGTAGTGTGATCGGCACACTTACTGGTAGTTTGTGGCTGCCTTCTGGTCTGGGCTTGGGTATTCTCTGAGTTGCAGTACACTCATCCATAAAGTGCACACTGTATCTACCTTACAGAGACTGTTTGAAATAGGATGATAGTGCATGTGAGATAGCTTCAGTAATTCAAATGTTCCCTCTAAAGGGGGGGTGGGAATAAATGGCCAATTGTGGTGATGCATGCTGGTAAAGTATGCTAAAGAGGTAGAGACAGAAAGATGAGTTTGAGCCCAGCTTGGGCTACAAAAGGGTAGGGTTTTCTTTGGTTGGTTTGGATATTTGTTAATTTAAAAGAATTGCTTTAGGCCGGGCTTGGTGGCGCACACCTTTAATCCCAGCACTCAGGAGGCACGTGAATCGCTGTGAGTTCGAGGCCGGCCTGCTCTACAAAGCAAGTCCAGGACAGCCAAGGCTAAACAGAGAAACCCTGTCTTGAAAAACAAAAAAAAAAAAAAAAAAAAAAAAAAAAAAAAGAAGGAGAAAGGAAAAAAAGAGTTGCTTTAAGTAGTGGTAAAATAAAAGTCCTGATTGAATATATCTAAAACACTTGTTGGGGTAAAGACCACAATTTATATTAAATTAATAAGCTCATGGCCCACTTGTCAGTGTATATGACGAAAGATAAACAAACTTGGCTTTTGTTTTTTGACACTGGTTGAAGTAACCATAGATTAATTTATGTTTAGATGAATATTTCTTTCCCCTGGGTCCAGGACAAGCTACCTAACAAGATTAGCTGAGTTGCTAAGGAGCTGTACATACATAACTGAAAATTCATGACAGCTTAAGATTCAGTGGAGTTTATTAAATGAAAGTTTATTTTACATAGTAAACTAAACATTTTCCAATAAACATCATTTATTTACTTGGAAATATCAGAATAATAACATAGAAGAAGAAAGTGAGCTTTTAAATGTTGGGTTTAAAAAACATCAGAGGATACAAGGGATGGGATAACCATAGAGATGTAACAAGAATAAATTAATTAAAAAAAAAAAATCAGAGGAGCCAGGTGTGGTGGCGCACGCCTTTAATCCCAGCACTCAGGCCGCAGAGGCAGGTGGATCGATGTGAGTTTGAGGCCAGCCTGGTCTACAAAGTGAGTCCAGGACAGCCAAGGCTACACAGAAAGACCCTGTCTCAAAAAACAAAAAACAAAAACCAACCAAAAAAAAAAAAAAATCAGAGGAAGCACTGTAACCAGCGATGCTTAGTATTTGTTACTTTGGTAAGATAATGTTAAGATACTTAGTAAGGAGTGGTAAGACTTAGCAATACTCTTTACTGTATACCTTCCAGTAGCTAAAATTTATACTAAGTTCCAGCATTGGTAACTGAGGTATAGCCCTTTAAAACATGGCGGCATTGTGCCTAAACTGGGAAGACCATTGGGATTTCCTTAAACAGATCAGGGTTCTGTTTAAGAATTCTTTAAGGCACTCCATGAAGTGTTGGAGAAATTAGTATGTGAACCATTACATCTGTGCACATTTCATTCAGTAGTCCTGCTTGACGTGAGGAGATCTTGCACTGCGTTGTGATCTAGTAAGCCCTTGGTCATGGAAGAGTTGAACTGTCCAGGTGGGCACAGTTCCATTTCTGACTGAGCACACCCCTCTCCTTTGAGAAGACTAAGGTCCTGAAAGCTGAAGTGTAGATGTAGCTGGCTCTTCTGAGAGAATTTAATCATGACTTTTAAGAGCCAAGATGGTCTCTTGGGTGGTTTCCATCATTGCAGGTGTCAAAGCCAGGTGTGGTGGTCCACTCTAGTCCAGCACGCCCAGTGCTTACAAGGCTAATGAAGGACAATCACAAGTTGGAAGGTGCCCTAGGCTATGTAGTGGGACTTTGGTGGGGGTGAGGGGCAGAAAAACTCAATGTCTAAGCCCTCCCACAACCCAGGCTACCTCAAACTCCCAAGTGCTGGGATTGCAGGTTTGCATTTCCATATCCAGCTAAGTAGCTTTTTCAAATTTAACAAACTTGATTTAAAGCTTCTGAAATGATTGAGTAGTAAAAGATTTTAAATACAGCAATGAGAAGCAATGGTGCATCCCCTGGTTCTGTCATTTGAGGTCCACTGTGTGTGGAAAGAATACATCTGTCATTCAGCCTTGGTGACAGGCTTCCGGTAGTGAAGTACTGTTGCTGTTACCCATATATTTAAAGCCAACATGATCACAAAACGGATAAGAACTGGAAAAGAAAAGTTCTGACATTAAAAAAACTGGACATTTTATTGCTTTAAGTAGAAATAATATGTAAGGTTTCACCCCAATCCCCAGACAAAACAAGATCATAAGAACACAGATGTTTCCTGGGAAAGGACTTTGCTGTAGAAATGCCCACCTGGGCATGCGGCCATGCATCCATTACTTCATTGAAGTAATGTGGCTCTGGCTAAGAAGTGTAACTAAGACCCCTTTGCTTATACCTCGAAGACAATGGGTGTCTCAGAACGCTTTGTTTTGTGAGGACCATTCTAGTAAAGTGTGGTGGACCCTGCCCACACACCCATGAGGGAAACTGATGCAAGAGGCCTGCTTGGGGCCCCAATGAAAAGCCAACCTGGGCAACACAGCAACGACCGCGTCTCATGAAATTATTGTTGAGAAATCAGCCCTGTGTCAGTACATACTGTATAATGAAGTAGCCACCAAAAAATGACCGATAGACCATGAGAGCAGCAGTGTAACTTGCCTTTTAAGACAAGGTTGTGTTTTTGTGTTTGTTTTATGACAAGTCTCACTGACTCAAACTCCGCTGAGGATGAATTTATTAAACTGATTCTCCTGCCTCTGCAACCCAAGTGCTAGGATTATAATTTTAGGGTGTGCTGAGGATTGAAGCCCAGGGCTCCCCACATGCAAGGCAAGCCACTTTAACAAATGAGCTACAGGTGCATATGGCATACTAGCACATCTCTGTCTCTCCCTTCCCCCCTCACTCCCTGTTTTTTGTCAGGGTCTCTTTATAAGTTCCTAGCTGTCCTGGAACATTTTATGTAACCAGATTTGCCTTGAACTCACAGAGATCAGCCTGCCTCTGCCTCCCGGGTGTTGGGCTTAAAGGTGCATTGTATTACACCTGGCTGGCCACTGTTTTTAAAAGCTAGTCACTTAGGAACAGTGGTGACAGATAAGAAACAGACTTCAGTGGGAGCATTCTTGATCATGTAGGTACAGGCGCTTTTTTTTAATATTTATTTTTTTATTTATACAGGATTCTGCCCACATATGTGTCTACGCGACAGAAAAGGGCACCAAATCTCATTGTAGATGGTTGTGAGCTACCATGTAGTTGCTGGGAATTGAACTCAGGACCTTTGGAAGATCAGACAGTGCTCTTAACCTCTGAGCCATCTCTCCAGCTTTTTTTTTTTTTTTTTAATGTATGTAGGCTCTTTGGTGTTTAAGTCCTTTCCCTCCAGTGGACTCATGTCCCCACAGAGGTCTGTCTCCTTTTCCATCCCCTGTCACTGAATCAGCTGACAAAAGTGCAACCTCCCAGAAAGGACTTCACCCTTCTGCAGCTTGCTTTCTCAATGAAATGTCTAGTGCTGAGGACATTTGCCAGTCATTGGATAAGTTTCTGTTTTTTCACTTTCCAACGGTGCTATGTTGCAAGTTGAGAACAGCTTAAGGGATTAATTGATTTCTTTCAGTTAACCAGTATTTTCTTAGCTTTCTTACATGAGCGCGCGCACGCGCGTGTGCACACACACACACACACACACACACACACACACACACTAATACCTACTTCCTGTATGAGCATGTAACAAGTGGTGCTACTTGAGCCACTGCTTTAAAACAGTTGGAGGTGTCTTTCTGCTCAAAAGGCTTATCTATAGTTCTGGCCTCTCTGGCTCCTGCCAGGCTCACTTACTTCCTCCTCTTCCTCCTCCCCTGCCTCCCATGTCCTGAACTCCTCAGTATATCCAGCCATGGTCATGCCTTGTATTGTTCCTCTGATCACGATGTTACTTGGCTTTTAAGATCTTCCTCTTCTGCAGATTATGCTCTTGGTTCCCCGGAGTAGATGGGCACTTTCAGCTAGCCTCCCTATTGGTCTCTCATTTTTGGTTTGAAGATCTCTAAGGCTGGCCTGGCTCTTTTGCCTCAGCTGCTTAAGTATATGGGACTATAGGTGCATGTCACCACACTCAGCTGCCCCACTCCAAAAATCCATTTCACAGCATAATTCAACAGTTAATTGTGGTGCTCCTTGTCCAATTTATTTGTTGAAGTAGAAACTCCAGGATGAGAATTGACTCCCATGAGTATGTATGTTCCTCCCCTAGGACTACAAGGAGTGGACGCTTAATACCCGTCACTGTTGAAGACTAAATGTATACTCTTTTGCCTTCTGAATCCATAGCCCAGTTGAACCAAATCGATCTGTTAAACCTTATGATGGGTTCCACGTGGAGACCCAAGTCTCACCAAAAAATGCAATAAGGAAGTCAAAAATTTTTGCTTACTTGTCAAATCGTTGGTGGTCATTAAAGTTGTTACTATTCTTGCTGTAACAGAAAATTCATAACAATAAGTTACCTGTTTCTCACATATTTTGCATTTCTATTTAGCTCATGCTTTTCCAATTCACTATAACAATATATATTAACTTCTTGAATATTACTGATGGCATCCTTGTTAATACTGTACTGTGTAACCGTCTGATGAGCAGCCATGCACTGTGACCTGGTTATATACAAGCTGCTCGCAAAAGCAGAAGTGATAACAGTAGCTCAGCGCTGCCAGGGAGGTCTCCATATGTTCACCTAAAAAAAAAAACCCTTAAAGTCTCATTTGTATATTGAGTTTCCGGGCAGTTTAGTTGAAGAAAGGCTTCCACTAACTTAAAAGATATATGGTGTGTGTGTGTGTGTGTGTGTGTGTGTGTGTGTGTGTGTGTGTGTGTGTGTGTGTATGTGTGTGTGTGTGTGTAGATATATAAAGGTATGTGTAGATATATACATATATAAAGATATATGTAGACAGGCTGAAGAGATGGCTCAATGGTTAAAAGTACTGACTCTTCCATAGGACTTGGGTTTACTTCCCAGAACCCATGTGGGACACATAACCGCAGTTCCAGAGGATCTGACCCCCTCTTCTGGCCTCTGTGGGCACCAGGCATGCATGTGGTGCATACATAAATTTAGGCAAAATACCCAATACATAAGAAACAAAAATGTTTTGAGATAGAGTCTCACTGTGTATCACTGGCTGGCCCTGAACTCCCGGGGGGGGGGGGGGGGGGCCCCTGCCTCTACTTCCTGAGTACTATGAGTAAAGGCATGCATTACCATGCTTGGCAAAAATTCCTTAGCATTGAACTCCACTCTATTTTTCATAGGTTAGAAAACTAAGGCTTGACAAAGACAAGCTCTTCCTGTCTAGCCAGAGTGGGTTTTGTTTGTTTTTGTTTAGCTTCTTTCTTCATTAACAACCCCAGCAGGACCCTGGGTAATAGTTTAAGCCAATACTCAGTCAGCTACAGCCTGCATTATGTCCCCTTATATATGGTAGTATTAGCACAAAAATGACCTGGACACTCAGTTAACACCAGGAAGACCCTGATAGTGATGAAACCCAGTCCCTAGAGAGTGATGATCTTACTTGCACAGGTGTAGGCAGAGAGGCCCCAGGTCAGTGCACTCACAGCTCCTGAGTCCTGTGCCTTCCACAAATACTGAAGCTGGGCAAACTTACTGGCTGCACTGATGACTGTGCATAAGTTCTGTTGTGGAAAAAAATGAGAGTCAGGGGCCTAAAAAGGACTGATAAAGTACACTTTTTTCTCTCTTACATTTTATTCTCTGGAGAGGGGGTACAACTCATGGGAGCCAGTTCTCCTTCCACCATGGAATCCTGGGGATTGAACTTGGGTCTTCAGGCTTGGCAGCAAGCACCTTTAACTGCTGAGTCATCTCATCAGCCCAGATACAGTACTTTTTAAGCCAAACTTTCAAGTCTAGCAATCCCCAACCTGCCAAGGTTTGAAAGTTCAATTTGGTGAAGAATGGCCCTCAGCTGCCTCTGGTGGGGGAGTGAACTGGCCAAAGATAGCAATAAATCAGAGACCTGGTTACAGACCCACCCTGTCCCCTCCTCCCCCCAGTATAGCAGTAGAGTGTCTTATGTGTCTGTTCCCTGTCCTGAGAGCTGTGTCTTCTGTTACTTCTCAGACAAGTCACAGTGAGAACTGGGCACAGATGGCCTGCAGGAATGCTGACCACAAGCAGGGAAGCCTGTGAAAAAAAGAGGCTTTTGAAAAATTTGGGTGCCAGGCCAGGTCAGTGTGGTGGAAAGAGACACCAAAAAGGGAGAGACACCAAAAGTGGGTTATGACACAGCCATGTCTGAATAGACAAGCTACTTGGAGTATTTACTTTTCATGAAAAAAGCCAAATTTGAGATCAAGGGGTAGTCTGGGAAGAGGCCATAACGGAACCCTGGTAGTGTCAACACATACTCAAGGGAAAGCCTTGTGTTTTCCTACAAAACAATCCAGTGCAGGCAAGGGACTAGGCAGAAGCTGAGATGTGAATAAGCTGCATGTAGCCATAGAAAGTACCAGTCCCTAAGTCTACCAGAGAGCAGGTACACAGTAATTGCTTGTAGAGGAACTAGGGGAGGAGTCACAGAGTGGAGGGAAATGGGAAAGCTAATTCTTTAAAAATTAGGCTGTCAGGGATGGCAGGATGACTCAGTGGAGGGGGGAGGATTGCTGTGGGGCCTGATGGCCCAAGTTCAGTCCCAGAAATCCACAAGATGAAAGGAGATAACTGCAGATGTCTGCATGCATCCCCATGCACATAAAATGGGGGGAGGGGCATTCTATCTTAATGCTCCCCTTGAGCCCCAAACTCAAAACCTTTCAAGAATAATGTCTTCTAATAATTGGCTGCCATTGCTTTTTCATCCTCAGCACAGCTGCACCGTCAGTGCTCCAGAGCAGTAGTTCTCAGCAACCCCTATGCGGATATCATGTATCCTGCATGTCAGATTCATAACATCAGCAAAACCACCGTTATAAAGAAGCAACAAAATAATTTTATGGTTGGGGTCACCACAACATGAGGAACCTCACTAAAGGGTCAGTCACATCTTTAGGAAGGTTGAGAGGGTTGACTGTAAGTAAGCACCCTTAATTACTGGACCAAGGTCACCTGATAATGCCCTTGAGGAATGAAACCAGGATGGTTGGACGGTCCATAGCAAAACTTAGGCTGTGGCCATTTTATTGAGAACAATAGATTTTTTTTTTTTAACCTTTATCAGAAACAGTATAATGGCTATTGCAAGGATCAGTACAGTTGTAATTGCCAGAATACAGTGACATTTGCAAGCTATACAGGATGCACAAGATTAATGAGATTAATGATGTCCAAAGCCAATTGTTACTTCCTTGACTAAGGGAACATACAGAGATAAATTGGCCTGAACATTTCACTGCCTGAGGGAGTGCATTGGTCTCTGAGGAACTGGAAGGCACCTTGTGCCTCAGGAGCCATGGACTCTAACCCGAAAACCCTATGGTGCATGCCTCTCAAGGCAGCAAGGCTAAGCCAACTCCATGGTTCCCCACAGAGAACCACTGCTCTACAGTGATGTGAGGCAAAGAGAAGGTATGTGCTTTTTCAGTCTGTTAGTGGCACCACTCACCATGGCCAAGTCGATGATCCATTTCTGCAGGCTGAGGATGAACCAAAAAGACACAAATCTGGCCACGTGCTAAGGGACCCAGCAGCAAGTCACTGGCAGGCCCACCCACCCCTCCATCTCATCCCACACAGACCAAATGAGACCACAGAGTGTGACAAAGAGGCCAAGACAGAGTAGGGAGCTCTTCTGCTGGATAGTGTCCGGTTTAGAAAAGATGCAAGGGATTACATGTGATCATCCGCCCTGAGTTAAAAAGAACAGAAGGAAAGTATGGAAGACGACACGCCACACGACACATAACCTGGGATTGGGAATAGCCAGAGCTGTAACTCTCTTCTGGTTTTCTTTTTAAAAATCATTTATTTTTATTTTATGGGCATTTGTGTTTGGCCTGCATGTGTGTCTGTGTGAGCGTGTCAGATCTGGAACTGGAGTTACAGACAGTTGTGAGCTGCCATGTGGGTGTTGGGAAATGAACCTGAGTCCTTTGGAAGAGCAACCAGTGCTCTTAACCTCTGAGCCATCTCTCCAGCTCCCCCATCTGTTGGTTTTCTGACCGTGCAGACATCTCAAATGCATCATCAAAATTAAGCACTTACTAGAAGGATCCACCCTTGCAAAGGAGAGGTGTCCTGCAAAACAGGTGTGCTGTGTGTGAAACCTTTTACTGAGTCCTCACCCCTTTCCCACTAATTCTATTGTAAAAGCACAGTAGTACCAGTGTATGATGGTAGGTAAGGAGGAACCATTTTCTATCTGGCCTGTGCAGGAAGCTCAGTGACTGCATGAAACAAAGAGCAGAATGGAAAGATCAAGCCTGGAGCGGGGAGGGAATGGGGTGTGTGGGAGGTGGGGGTGCCATTGCCAGGCAAGAGTGGCTGGGAGGAACAAATTGCTTCCCATTGCTTTTCCTTGGGTTTCATTCTTTGTTCTGTCTACCTCCCACATGCTATCAGCATACAGAAGAAACCCAAAAGAGGCTGAAAACAATGGCTACATTAAGTAAGTGAAGGGATTACAGTAGAGATGGCCAGTGCCAGGAGGCAGCAATGGCCAGCATCCAGCTGTGCAGAACTCTTAGCGAAACATTTTCTATATAGAGTGTAGTGGCACATGCCTGTGATTCCAGCATTGGGAAGTGGAAGATGGAAGCTCAGGAGTTCAACGTTATTCTCAGCTACATGGGGAGATGAAGGCAACACTTCCATGAAACTGACCTCAGAGCAGAAGTGGACACAGCTATGCTCTCCCTCTTTGTATGAAGGGAAGGGAACCTGAGCCAGGAGGCTGATCGCAATCTGAGACAGCTTCTGATCAAGACTTGCCCAAACCCTGTGTGTGGCCATGTCATGAAGGCAGCAAAATTAGCCACTGCCATGCACTTTCTTGACCTTTTAAGGGATATGAAATTCAAGAAAAGTGACAACAAATCTTTACGAAAAGGGCTGACATGAAACCTAACCCTTTGCATAGAAGATGCCACCAAGTGGCTTAGTCTGCTGATAGTTGGTCATTCTGCACTGTAAGCCTCCAAACTAACACAGCCACCCAGATGACAAGGCACAGCCTCTAAATTACACTTTTGCAGGTGTCTGATTAGAGGAAAACCGCCCTCATCTGACCCATGCCTACCCACTGAAGGGCACCTGCCAGGTGCATCCTGCAAGGGACTTGATGCCAGGCACTCTCATGTTATTAATCCCCTGGGGACATGCTCTGAGAATGAAGAAGTGCCCAAGATAAGCACAGATGGGGCTTGTTTGCCCTTATCAGGGTGACTGCACACTACTCATATTCAGCAGGGACACAGCAAATCTATACCCCATTGGTCTTGAGCATCCTGGCAGAGGGATACCTCTGGCAATAACTGTACCAACCTAAGATTCATGTCAAGACTTGCATTTGTGATTGTTTTTTAGTTAAAAATGAAAAGGGCCCTGTTCATGTATGTCTTAGCAAACACCATCCCAAGTCCTTTTTTTTCCCCCAGTGCAGATGACAGAATCCAGAGCCTCTTGTATGCCACCACTGAGTCCCCTTCCTTAGCCCCTCCACCTCTGTCTCCAGCTCAGATGCAGGAAGGATACACAGCCATGTAGGGCAAGGCTTGCTTCACGTTCCCATTGAAATGAAAGACGAAGAACAGGAGGACAATGTCTGAAAGAAGAGGCTCTGTGAGATGGGCAGGGCAGCAGGAGGGCAGGCTGGGGATTGGAGGGCCAGTTACCTTGTGCAATGAGAATGGGGTATTCCAGGTAGGTGAGCAGCGGGTTCTCGTAGTAACATTGGTAACGAAGAAAGACAAGGAACCTGGAGACCAGATGGGCAAATATTCACAGCCAACCCTGTGACCCTCCAGATCCCAGACACTGGCACATTTACCACTAATTCCTGTGGCCTTTACCATACTTGTGACTAGTCTGAGGATAGAGCTTCGAGAATATTGCCAGAGACCCATATAGCATGTCCAAGAGTCCTTGAGTGTCAGCACATGCTCCCTGGAGTGTGAGCCAGACACCTTCAGGGGTCACTCAGCACTGCCTACCGTATCACAGAGCTCCCTCTGGGAAAGGTTCAAAGAACACAAGACCATATGCTGCAGTCTTTTTTTTTTTTTTTTTTAACTATGTATACAGTGTTCTGACTACATGTATGCCTGCACACCAGAAGAGGGCACCAGATCACATTATAGATAGTTGTGAGCCACCATGTGGTTGCTGGGAATTGAACTCAGGACCTCTGAGCCATCTCTCCAGCCGCCATGATGGAGAGTCTTACTACGAGGTGTTGCCCTAGTTCTCGCTGTTGTGCTTTTAGGGGTACTCAAACACCCCATCCCACCCCTGTGCCCTGGGGAGTATGTATAAGTACTTCTCTGTTTAAAAGGCTCCTGTCAACCAGGCTTAGAGCCTCTGGTGTGGTTCAAATAGGCTCTAGGCAATATCCATTCCCTAAAACCATGATTTTAGAGTTCAAGCGCTCAGACAGACAGTAATCTAAGGAGGGCCTGTGCCCCCAAGGAAGGAGTCTGAAGGGAGGTGGCCTTTAGCATCTTCCTGATGCCTCAGAGCCTATTTGACTGGTAAGGGTCAGGCAGGCAAGCAAGCAAGGCCCAGAAAGGAAGCAGAATTGTAGTGATCACCCAAGCCATGTAGGAAGGAGGGGGGAGGGAGAGAGGAGCCAGAATGAAGACTGCCTGGATTCCGCTGGCTTGCCCCTCCTAGTCCTGTTGTTCCTACCTCAGGATTAAAACAACTCTGAACTGAAGCTGCCTGTGGGGATAAAAGAAAGAATGCGTGTAGGAACCCCAGCAAGACCTTCAGAAACTTCTCACGAGCTGGGCGGAGGTAGGGATAAATAACTATTGGATTTCAGTGGTAGAGCATGCTCACGCCCTCTGGCCTGAGAGCTGGTCTTAACCCTGCCAGACCTAATTACAGAAGTCGGCCATAGCGGCCCGCCCACAGCCTCGAAGTGAGTGAGGGAGGCCTTTGGGAGTTCCTGAAAGAGCCTACTTTATCTGTACTGCAAGACCCTTCCGGGTCCCAAGGAACTTTCTAAGGTCATCGCTGTTTTCTGCTAGGGTCACCTGTTGGGTTTGAGAGGATCCTTGGTTGAGTTTGCGTCGTTAAAGCCAGGCAGCAAAGAGGGAGCTACAGGGTGGGAGATGTGGGTTGGCGCTCTGTAGGCATCGCGAGCTTTCTATTCAGTCTGCACCCAGAAGCCTCAGCTTCGGATGCCCATGAAGAATTTAGCAAGCCAAAGCCCAAATAACTCTTCTGACCTCATACACCCGCATCTTCTGCCGCAGCCAGGCTGTCCCTTACTGCACCCTTCACTCGGTCTCGCACCTTACTCCTCACTCCTCTCTATCTTCCACTCTAAAATGCACGTGCTCTTGTACAGTGCAACCAACGGAGCAGCCCCCTCCCCCTCCAGCGCACGGTCCATCGAGCGGCTCTGGAAAGGTGCACCTTGAAGCCCCCCATCCCATCCTATGGGTGCGCCCCTCCGGGTGGATACAGGACCAGTGGGTGGCAGCGGGGTGGGGCTGGTGTCAAACGGAGAGGGCTCTTAAGTACTTAGCCAGGGCTACCGCTGCCCATCCCTGCGTCTTGGACTCCAGCCCTAGTTTCAAGTGTTGACCAAGTTTCCCCTAATCCCACAAGGAATCTTCAAATCTTGTAACTCAGATCTCAGCCCAAACCCTGGTTTACGGGGGGAGGGGGAGTGGACTTGAGGGGGGGGAGAAGAGACACTAGGCAAGAAAAATGTGGGTGGTGCCGGGTGGGGTTAGGGATGACAAGGGACAGTAGGTGCAAATGGCTTCGCCCGAGGCCATAAGGTTGTAGCTAAAGACGAGGACCGGGGGGAGGGAGGGAGGCGGGGGAGAGAAAAAGGGCTGAATCTATAAGATGGGCGTGCACAAGCAATTCGTACTTCCCGGGATTTGAGAAGAGGCTAGGGAGGTGGGTGTAAGCGCCCAGGAAAGTAACTATCAGCCTCTTGTCATTCCATCCCCACCCCAACCCCCGAGTTAACCCTTGGCCTCCCGGACTCCCAATTCCTTGCAGGCCTCCCGGGGCCTTACCCCACCAGCTCCAAAAGTAAACTTGGGAGGCTGATGCCCCGCGCGCTGCGCGTGGCCAGCTGCGCGTAGATCTGCGGCAGCTTGAGTGCGGCGCACACGCCCAATGTGCTCCAGTTGCAGAACCACAGCAGCCCGGCCTCCATTCTGTAGTCCTGGGAGTGCTAGACTAGGTGTCTGTAGGATCTTGTAGGTGAGAACCTGGGGCTCAGAGTCCAAAGAGTCCTTCCGCCTTCCCGCCAGCCAGGCCCCGCCCTGACCACGCCCCGAGCTGCTGCGCTCCGAGTGTGCCCCACCCCAAGTCTGTTCCTCTCTGGGTGCACTCAGCCGGGTTCCTGCTAAGCTTCGGGTGCGCTCAGCTCTGTGTTTGCTCCACTTCGAGTGCACTCCGACCGGAGTCTGCTCCACTCCGAGTGACCCCTCCCGGAGTCTGCGTGGCTCCGGGTGCACCCTGCCCAGAGTCAGCTTGGCTTAGGAGGCTCGCTGCCGGATGTCTGCTCTGCTCCGGTTGTGCACTGCTGGTAGCTCTGCCTTGCCCTGCCCTGCCGGGCTCTGCCAGCTGCTGATTCACTTTCCCGGTTCCACTCACGGGTGCCTTTCCTACAGGAGTGTAAACGCCCACATAGACTAACCTCCACATGGGTTGGTTGGGCACAGAGCTTACCTCTCAGGCCATTCTGTGGAGCTTTACCACTCTCTACAAGTTATCTTTTTTCTTTAAACTTTTAAACCTTTGGTCCAGTCTGGTCAGCATTCTCCCTGTCTTACAGGCCTGGATAAGCCAAAGGACCCAGCCGCATGGAACTAGCCTTCTGCCTGTGGAGAGGCTAATCTTAGTGAACTTGCTCACTAACTTTGTGTGTGTGTGTGTGTGTGTGTGTGTGTGTGTGTGTGTAGCTTAAGCCAGCCTTCAACTTATCCTCCTGCTTCTGCTTTGTGCGTGTGTGTACCACTATGCTAGGCCTTTTATTGTGTGAGTTGAGACACAGTCACGTGACCTAAACTGGCTTTAAACTACTGCTTTTCCCACCACCCTTAGGCTTGTGCCGTACCATCTGAGAACCCGCTCTCTCCTTCCTTCCCTCCTCGTTTTGTTAGTTGCTATTGTTGACATGTGTGTGCGCACAAGCCAATGGACAACCTCAAGTGTCACTTCTCCAGTACTTTTTTTTCTCCACCTTTTTTTTTTTTTTTTTTTTTTTTTTTTTTTTTTTTTGCCTTTTTGGACAGGTTCTAACTGGCTTGGAACTCACTAAACAGGTTAGGCTAACTGGCCAGGAGGCCCCAGGGATCCCCTTGTTTTTCACCTCCCCACAGCTAAGATTACAAATACAACATGCCCAACTTTTTGTAGGTGTGTTCTCGGGATCTATCTCGGGTCCGGGTGTGGTGGAGCACTACTGTTTCCTCCGAGTTGGATACATGCTCTCTAGCCCGAGGGCTGCAGTGATCACCTGCGGGAGACTTCAGGGCTCATTAGCATTCCGTTGGCATCTCCATGGTTTATAAGCTATAAGTAGTAGTTTTCCCTAAATTGCATGGGGTGGGAGTGGGGGTGCAACTCAACTCCAGTGAGTGATGCAGTTTTCTTGAGTCATCACCCATGGTGGGTGGTGCAGGTGCCTGAGTTACTTATGTTCCTGTAAAGAATCCCAATAAGCTCATTGGTTGACCCAGCTGAACTTGGATGGGATTGATTGTTTGGTCTGTTGGAGCCCTACCTGGGGAGAGTTGGTGGCTTTGTATTTTCCCATGAAGAAACCTGGATACGGCCCTTTAGGCACAAGATTGTAAGAAGGGGTCATTTTTCCCACCTCTGGAGAGCACTTGGTTATGAGACACACACACATGCACAGTCAGTCTGTGCTAATTCTGTGCTGTAAGCTATGTACCAGCACATTTTCCTCCCTGTCTCCAGTCCTCACCAAGGCCCTGACCTGTTGGCATACATACATAAGTACATGCGTTTGTGCCCACACGTGGGCACACACACACACACACACAGACTGAGCTACTTTATTGGCTTTTTTTACTTCCCTTCTAACCCTTGTTTTTTTCATCCTAATCCCTTTCAACTTTCTCTAGGTAGGAGAGAAAGGTTAGAGGGAAAAGGGGCCATAGAGTTCTATAGGCTACTTCCTGCTGATTAGGAATTTAGGAGTTCCTTGAGGCAAATTCATCAGAATATCCAGCAGTCCAGGAAACCAGCAATTCAGCAATAGCAAATGCAGCAACAAGATGAACCAGCAGCAGCAAGGGCAGCCACAGGGATAGCAGCTGCCACAGGCCCTCTCAGGAGTCTCCCATTTATACCCTTTCCAGAGTCCCTAGAATTAAACTATCTGTAG
This sequence comes from Acomys percivali, assembly GCA_907169655.1. Taxonomy (NCBI): domain Eukaryota; kingdom Metazoa; phylum Chordata; class Mammalia; order Rodentia; family Muridae; genus Acomys; species Acomys percivali. Next base: position 121,565,466 of record OU015742.1, read on the forward strand.
CTGGCAAAGATCACGCCCCTGCTAGTACATGAGGCAAATCATAATCACCTGCTGTGAAACAGCCTCTTATCCCTCATTTGGGAATAAAACGAAAACACTCACATGAGTGGGTTTTTTAAAGAAACCAAAACTCTCACTACATTCACTCTTCCCATGAAGAAGCCAAAAAGCTCTGTGGCTTCCTTCCCAAGAGGGAGATCGGATCAGTGGGGGCGTGAGGGGGCGGGGCACGAGCCCATGCTTTGGCTAGGTTGCTCATCAGTAGATAATTCTGCTCCTAAGAAAAGTAAGCAAGACTAAAGATTGCAGCCAGCCAGCTGTGCTCTGAGTTACTCCATATTGTGTAAAGCAAACAGCCTTCTAGCTGCCCCTTGCCCTGAGCCGTTGAGCGACTCCATTTTACAAAGTACCAATTTGTTCCATTTTGAGGGCAAATGCTAAGGAAAAAGACACTACATCCCATACAGGTACACAGCACCTAAACCTGTAGGGAGGTCATCGAGGCTAAGCAATAGCCGACATATCCATCCACGTACAACTAACCTGTCTGTGTTCATGCACTGCCCATAAGCTACCGGCCAGTGTGCTGTGGACATCATGCCTGTGATCAGGCGGTAGCTTGCAGAGCCAGACTGAACAGCTTTCCTTTTGTTTTTTCCTTCTCTGTCTCTTTCCCAAGCATGCTTTTCCAGACACTTTGATTCCCTTACCTTCCCGGAGGCTCCCCTCCCCCTCTTTTCTTACTGCATTGGCTGCATGTCTACAATGTGGCTACTTTACTAAGGAAAGGACTTGGCTTCTCTTTTCCAAGACCTACAGTTTGCCTGCTCTCTGTTTTTCTCAAACTCTAATAAAAAAACATTCCGGAACTTTAAAAAATGTATATAAAGTGAACACTTGCTGATAACAAATTAAATAAGTTTTTAAAAAAACCAATTATTTGGTTTACACATCATTTTATAATTTATTAAAAATGAAAGCAAATTTGCATACTGAGATGATTGTGTTCATCTTTACATAAAGAATTAGATCTTGGCTGAATATTTGATAGACAGAAAATAGAATATTTTTATTTTACTTAATTTTTACTATTTATTTATTTATTTTGAGACAGGGTTTCTCTGTGTAGCCTTGACTGTCCTGGACTCCCCTTTGTAGACCAGGCTGGCCTTGAACTCACAGCAATCTGCCTGCCTCGGCCTCCCGGGTGCTGGGATTAAAGGCGTGCGCCACCACGCCCGGCCAATTTTTACTTTTTTTAAAATTCTATTTTTATTTTTATGTATTTGAGTATTTTGCCTGCATATATGTCCGTGTACCTCATGCATGCCTGATGCCCATGGAGTCCAGGCTGGACCCCATGGAACTAGAGTTACAGATAATCATGTGGGTTCTGGGAAGCAAACCCTGGTCTGCTGGAAGAACAGCCAGTACTCTTAACCCCTGAGCCATCTCTCCAGCCCCCTGATATTTTGATTTTATAATTGCCAATACTTCACCTTTACATAAATAATACAAAATGACACAATGCATTTAAGATTTAGAAATTATCAAAAACTGTTCTAATTGCAAGCCAAATTCAGAAGTGTAACTCGAGTCAAATGGAGCAGCAGTTGCCTGTGTGTGAGCACACGTGTGCATGCATGTGTCTGTGTACAGTGTTCCATGCAGCACTTCCTGAGGTTGTGTGGTGTAACAACCTGCTAAGTACAAATCACTCACACTGTATGTTCAGAGCCACAGTTACAGCGAAGCCACATGACATAACACTGGCCAGCACTGCCAGAACTCCTGTGGTCCATTAAGGGTTTGACTTTGAACTCTTACTGTGACCAAATTTTTGCACACCCCACGTGCAGTTGCACGACCTCAACTCAGTTTTGGAACTGTGTGATTGCTCGGCTCCCTACTACAACACGGATGGAGTTCACTGTCCGTCTGTCTGTCACCTGACATTTATTCCCCACAGTGCTCTCTATAGTCTCTGGTAAGGTTTCGGGCTGTACTGCCTCTAACCTGGGTCACTGCCTCAGCTTCCATAGTCTTTCACAAAGTGACAGGATGTGTCCCTTCTCCTTTCCTGACAGTTCTCAGGTCACACTCACTCCTTTCTTGTGTGTCTGGTGGGAGGGCTCCTTGGGTGACACAGCTGATGTCTCCAGAGTATTGTTTTTGGGAGGCACATCCCATCAGTCACCCATCTACAGATCGGCTTCCCTATTAATCTCTAACTAAAGGTTTCTGTGACCTTTATTATTCAGACCTAAATCAGCTGTGACTATGTTAGACACAAAGATGGGGAAATTTCTGCCCTTCTTTACTCTATAAACAAAAGAGTTCAGTACCTGAAACAAGATAATTCTTTTTAACTATATGTATATGTGTTTATGTGCCTATGAGTCAAGGGTGTAGAGACAAGGTTGGCCTCCAACTTTCTTTCATTTTGGTGTCCATATTGCCCTAAATTTGGTGAGTAGGCACCCTCGGGCTGGTTCGTGTGTCCCTTTTACATTATCTCATCATTTCTAGTACAGGAAGATGCCTAAGGGTCATTCCACTCCCATGGTGGTGGTCATCCTTTATCACCGGAAGCAGACAGGCATGGAGCAGAGGGAGGCAAAGATGCTCAGAGAAGCAGTGGCTGGAAGTGAAGGGGGCTCCCTCCTACTCTGCTGTGGTCCTTAGCTCTCACAGCCTAGTCCCTTCTGGACCCCTCATGCTGCTCAGTCTGTAGGCTCTGAGCTGCCCTGGTTGACTCTCTCGATGAAGCTCCATAGGCTTTTCCAGTAATGCTGTGGAGGTTTAGTGCCACCTCTCCATGACTAGACCTGGAGTCTGTCTGGCTCATCCAGCCTAACCTGTAAAGGACCAAAAGAGAAAGATGCCAGTGGCTAGACCCCCCTCCCCCGTCTCCATTCCCTCGGCCCGTGGATAAGATGGCGAAGGTCAGACGCAGGCACCTTCTTGGAGAGCCTGAAGATGAGGCAGGGGGGGTGGAGAGTCCATGGGATTGGCTGCAGCCTTCAGAGTGAAGCAGACACTGTATGCCTCCGTGTCCTGTAGGCTCTCTTGGTTCATCTGCGTCGGGCAGAGGGAAACCTGTGCCCCAGGAGACTGTTGGTCCAAGAAATTGGGAGACACATGTAGACAAGATCTTCTCCCAGTGTAATGTTCTAGTCAAAGTCTGTGTGTGGGAAAGGAGGCAGCAGTGCAGTGTTCCAGGCAAGGTCTGCATGGGCAAAGAGGTGGTGAGCTGCACTGTAAAACTCCTGCTGACCCATGCACTCTGCAAACAGCTCCCTGTGATGATACCCTTGAGATCTGTTTCCTCCTCTCCCCTGCCCATCCTCTCACTGTGGAGATGAGGAGCTGGAGAGGTATCGTTGTCCTGAGCCACACATCACTGAGAATTGGCCAGGCTAGTCCTAATGTTTGCAGTACCTTCCAAACTTCTTGGGTAGTGAAAAAAATATCATCTATGATGATGGTTTAGGCTAAAATGCTGCAGTCTGTAAGTGCCTGTGCTTCTAGGCTTGGGACCAGTCCAGAGGGCCCCCGACCCCCAGCCCCATCTGTGGGAAGGACTGTAAGCTTTGTCACAGGTGAAAGCAATCTTGGCGGGCTTTACCCTTGGACACACCATGGATACCTTGAGATAGACTGGGTGGAGCCATCCTGGGCCTGGAATTAAGGACCTGGGGACTCCACCTGGACTATTGTTTTTCTAATCGACCCTCAATGGGAGAAGGAGACTGCCCTTAGCAGGTGACACAGGCGGGCAGAGAGGAGAAAGCAGCAGCAGGTTCATTACGCAGGCCAGAGACACCTAGGGACCGGTCCTGTGGAACCTGAAGGTTCACTCTTTTTTCCCTTTAACCTTTTTTCCCTCTTGTGTAAGCTAGTTAGGTTGTATAATAAAGTTTAATTGTTAAGAAACAGAGCCTACACCCATCCCATGCCCAAGGGAGTCAAGGCCATACTGTGGCAGTATCACATGACCATCAAATGCCTGACTTGGGTCAGATGGGTTCAGAAACAATTCTATCAATACAGGTGCAATATGTGTTTCTGGCATGAGTGTGCCTTGCGTTACTCTACTCACTACATCCCCAGCCTCCCAAAGAGCTCTTTCTATTTGAGTGAGAGTCCAGGAGCAAGAAAGATAAGACTGGGGCTGGAGAGATGACTCAGCAGTTAAAAGCACTTGCAGAGTACCTGGGTTCCATCCCCAGCACCCACATGGTGGCTCACAGCCATCTCTAACTCTAGTTCCAGGGGATCCAATGCCCTCTCTGGCCTCCAAGGGCCCTTGCATGCACAGACATGCCTGAGGTACCCCAGCACTTGCAGACAGACAGACAGACCAAGGCAGAAGCTGTGAGCAGCCTTATAGTTACATTAAGAGGTCAGACTCAATTCATTAGACAAGTCCCAATCTTGACACTGGGCTCCCTTTCCACAGTCTCTGGGGTCTAGACCTGGAAGTGCTGAGGGTCTGTGGTCCTGGGAAGGTTTCTGGAATCTTCTCCCTGCTCCCTGTTGGACTGAGCCAAGAGCACCTATGCTCTGAGGGCAGCCTGGGCCTAGTCCACCCACCTGCTATGGCCAGCCCTGAGATCTCCTCTATATTGACTGCAGTTCAGCTTCCGGCTTCCTCTTCCTAGTGCCTTTCACAAAGAAGAAGTCCATGTGCGTGAGGGCTCTCCCCAGCGGCGTTTCCACCCTGCTGCCCACCTCTCGGCTGGTGGAGCTAGGACGTGTGTCTGAGAAGTATGGCACATCTTCAGGCAGCTCCTCAGGCTCCTTCTTATTTCCCTGAGGAGAGGAGACATCCCTGGTCACACACCTTTGTGGTAATGAGGAACATGTGCGCTGCATTGGAGGTGCTCTTTGGATACTCATATTGTAAGGCCCTCTCTCTCAGCCAGCCAGGGAACGTGACCCAGACAAGCTTGGGAAAATGACCCAAAAAGAATTGAAGGCCAGCTCAGCTTCAGTTTCTGAGATCAAGGTGGCCAACCGAGATAAACAATTTCAACTAAGGTAAACAATTACCATCTGGAAATTCTCTAGAAACTCCCCAACACCCCTCCCTGCAATAGCCAATAATAATTAGACAAGCACCCTTAGTGACCACCAGAGCCAATCCTAACATAGGACACACAGCCCCTCCTAACCTTTGCATTTTAGCCTTTAAAAAGTCTGTAACAGTGACTCGGGGTGCGCCTCCTCCCTCCCTCCCTCCCGTGTGAGTGTTGAGGCCCCCTGACGTGCGTCAGCAGTAAACCTTGTGCCTTTGCATCAACATTGTGGTTCTCGAGTGGTCTCTCATGACGACCCCCCCACCCGGTGGACTCTAGGGTCCAACAATATCCCAGTGCGGATCTGCGAACCTGGATGTGAGTTAGAAAGCATCTTGACAATGTCCAACCATTTTCAGGCAGAGTGGAGGGCGGCCTGGAGATGCAGACTCAGGGAGAGCATTTACTCATGTGCATTCTCCTCAGGGGACTTGGGCACATTCCTACATGTGGCAGACCCCTCAGTTAGGTATGAAGTCTCTGTGGCAAAGGAACCACTTGTAGTTGGTTGTGTTGCTTAGTTCTGTTTTTGAGACAAGGCCCTGGCTGCCCTGCGGCTTGCCAGAGAACATGCTGTTCTCGGCACTACAGAGATCCGCCTGCCTTTGCCTCCAACATGCTAGGATTAAAGGTGTGTACCACCACAACTGGCTCACTTGATTTATTTTTATTAAAACCAGCAGGGATGGCAAGATAGCTCAGCCACTAAGGGCTAAGGCACATACTTCTAAACACCAAGAGTTCAGTTCTTAGCATCCATATTACAAAAAAACGATCTCTCCAGCTACAACAACAACAACAATAAAAACAAAAACAAAACGGAGGAGAAAAAGAAGAAGAAAGAAGAAAATCCATCTTTTTGTTTGTTTATTTATTTACTTGTTTGTTTTTTCTAGACAGGGTTTCTGTGCATAGCCTTGGCTGTCCTGGAACTCTATGTAGACAAGGCTGGCCTCAAATTCAGAGATCTACCAGCCTCTGTCTCCTGAGTGCTGGGATTGCCACAACCTCCCAGCGAAAATAGATCTTCAATAAAAATCAACAAACACTGGGTAATTTTTTTTTTTCTAAATGTTCTTTTCCATTAGACCCCAAGTTACTTAAAACAATGCTTCTATTCCTTACTCCAGCACAGAACACAGAGCAGGTTCTCAATAAATTTAGTTAAATGAAGAAAGAAAAAGGGGGGGAGGGAAGACTATCAACTCTGCAAGCAGTTTTCTGGAGGGGAAGGGGTAGGCAGCCTTACCAGAAGGTCGTAGTCTTTCAGGAAACCCCAATTCTCAACCCTGGAGAGGAAAGCACGGGATTGTGAGTGGTTTGCCTGTTTGCTTCTTTCCTGGAATATCCTAAAGGTTAACTCCCACCAGGTCTTTAAGTGTTTATATCACCACGGAGAATTTAAAATGCTGTGCAACCACTATATGACCAGGTGCCCGTGCTGTACTTACGGAGCAGCCCACAGAGTGACCAGTTATCTTTTCTATCTTGTTCTTGTAATTTCTACAAAGTCCTCTTACTCCACTTGTGTTTAACACTTCAACTTTACATTGCCCTTACGCATTCATTTTTTGTTTTAGTCTAGGTTAGCTTAGAACTCACTATGTAGCTGAGGGTTGACCTTTTCTTTCTTTTTAAAAATCTGAGACAAAAAAAATATACATATATTTTTTTTTAATTTTTGAAAGAGGGTCTTACTGTGGTCCCAGCTAGCCTGTAAGTTTCTCTGTAGACCAGGTTGGCTTTAAACTCAAAGAAACATGCCCGCCTTTGCCTCTGCCTCTGCGTGCTGGCATTAAAGCTGTATACTGCCATACCTGGCAACCTTGAACTTCAGATCCACCTGCCTCTACCTTCCCAACACTTTGATTACAGGCATCAACCATCACTGCTTGTTATGGTTTGAATGAGAACGGCCCCCATAGGCTTATTCATTTCGATACTCGGTTCTTGGTTGGTGGAACTGTTCGGGAAGGATTAGGACTGGTGGCCTTGTTGGAAGAGCTGTGTCACTGCGGTCGGCTCTGGGGCTGTCAGGCTTCAGAAGCCCATGCAGTTCCCAGCTGGCTTTCATCGCTGTGTGCTTATGGGTAAGGGTGTGAGTTCTCAGCTACTGCCCCAGCAGCACGCTGGCCTGCCTGCTGCCATGCTCTCCGCCACAGTGATCATAGATGCTAGCCCTCTGGAGCCATGGGCCCCAAATTAAACACTGTTTGCTGTTTGTTTTTCGAGACAAGGTTTCTCTGTGTAGCCTTGGCTGTCCTAGACTTGCTTTATAGACCAGCCTGGCCTCGAACTCACAGTGATCTACCTGCCTCTGCCTCCCGAGTGCTGGGATTAAAGGCATGTGCCACTACGCCCGGCTCTAGACACTCTTTTATAAGCTGCCCTAGTCATGGTGTGTTATCACAGCAACAGGAAGGTAAATAAAACACCACGTTAGCCTCAATTTTACATATTAAAAGTTGTTAAAGAATTTATATGTAGGTATGCACCTTGTCTCTGTGTGTACCACGTGTATACAGTACCTGTGGAGAACAGAAGAGGGCGCCAGATTCCTTAGAACTGGGGTTGCAGTCAGTTGTAAGATGCTAGATATGGGTGCTAGGAACTGAACCTGGATGTCTGCAAGAACAGGTGATCTCGGGCTGGAGAGATGGCTCAGAGGTTAAGGGTACTGACTGCTCTTCCAAAGGTCATGAGTTCAATTCCCAGGAACCACATATTGGCTCACAACCATCCATAATGAGATCTGAATACATAATAAATACACCTAAAAAAAAAAAAAAAAAAAGAACAGGTGATCTCAACCATTGAGGCATTGCTCCTGGACCACATTTACATATTTTTAATGAAATCTTGTTTGGGTCAGAGGGGTGGAGAGTGGGTTTTTTGTTGTTGTTGTTGTTGTTTGTTTTTTGTTTTTTATTTGGTTTTTTCCAAGTTGCCTGCTGCATGCAGGCTTTTATCCCACTTTCTGTTTTCAGGCAGGCCATGCTGCGGGGAAGTGAATGGCCTGTGTTGGTGCTTCTCTGCTCTCACACCACAACTAACAAGGAGGATGGATGCTGCCATATTCAAAGTGACACCCCAGGTACCTGAAAGCAATTCCATAGCATCAGGGAGCACCCTCTAATCCCATTTCTATCTCCCTAGAGACATTGTCTGATTGCACAGTTTGAGAGTTCCACTCCAGTACTATCACCAGTTGCCAGCCTAGGAATGAGGGTGGGGTGGGTGGGTAGAGCACCAAAACAACCAATGAGTATCAGCAAGGCTGTGGAAAACCAGACTCCTTGTATACTGTTAATGGAAATGCAAAGCAGTGCAGCCAATATGAAAAATAGTATGACAGCCCCCCCCACAACAAAAATAGAACTAGTCTCTGATTTAACTTTTGATTATTTATCTGAAAGATAGGAAGCCAGATCTTGAAAGGAAATCTGCTCTCTCATGTTCACTGTGACACATTTAACAACAGCCAGAATGTGGAAACGATGATAAGTGAAATGGCTAAGAAAATGTGGTATATCCATATGCAGTAGAATATTACTCTGCCTTGAAGAAGAAGGAAATTCTGATATTTGCTTAATGTGGGTGAACTCTGTGGCTGAGTGCCTGCTGCCTTTACAAAACTCTGGGTTTGATTGACAGACTAAAGGAGAGAAGAGAAGAAACTAAAATGCAACCACAGGCTTGTGCATTTGGAAAACGAGACTTTCACAACAGCTTTGGATGGTTGCTCTGTAGCCATCTTCCTTCCTGATGTGCATCAGCCTCTCGGCATTCTTTGGTTTTGTCTTACAAACTTCAAACTCACACTAGGCAGACAGCTCAGAGGCATCATATTTGCCTAGCCTACCTGCTTCTCTTGGAATCCTGGGAGGGAGACTCCCTCGGAACCCTGGCCAAACCTACCCAGCCTACCCTGAAAGAAGGCACGAAGGCCCGCCCCCACCCCCAGGCCAGCATCCCTTCCCAGGCAGTGCCATAGCTTCCCACTGCCAGCTTCCTCCCAACTAACCTGACATGTCTCGCTGGAGAGATGGTTGTGGGATAGGAGATAGGCCCAGAGCCCTCTCTAGGTCTCTATTAGCAGCTATGCGCTGGGAATGAGGCCCTAGGTTCTTCCACCAGCTCAGCCCCACTCTGGGTCTGGGCTGGCGTGTGTCTGCCTGTCTGCCTGTCTGTCTTTCTCTCTCTCTCTCTCTCTCTCTCTCTCTCTCTCTCTCTCTCTCTCT
>OU015742.1:121574797-121590378 GCA_907169655.1 Acomys percivali
TCTCTCTCTCTCTCTCTCTCTCTCTCTCTCTCTCTCTCTCTCTCTCTGTCTGTCTCTGTCTCTCTCTCTCTCTCTCTTTCCTTCCATGCTCCACCCCCCATCCACCCCCATCTTTCCACATGCCCTCCCTTTCCCCAGCACCTTCTCAGACCCCAAGGCAGGTAGGGAGGAAGGGGGTCAGGGGCAGGACACTCACCAACGCCGTTGGCCTCGCTCTTCGGCTTCCACAAGCTCCCTCCACAGCTGGTCCTGCTGCACACCCGGGGCTGGGGGCCCCTGACAGCCACCAGCTAGAGCTCTGCTTGTTGCAGGGCCATCCTGAGCCGCGGAAACTGAGGCAAGCGGCCTGGTAGGGGGCAGTCGGTGCCCGGCTGATGTAGTTCTTGGGACCCCAGCGTGTTGGCTGCCCATCGAGAACTGGAGAAGCAGGCTAGGTAGAAAAGAGATAAAAGAGAGACCTATTGAGACTCTCGTTTTAACCCACGACAGCCTGCACAAGATCCTCCCACTGCATCCCCCACCAGATCCCGAGTTCAGAGTGGCTGTTGGGGATAGAAACTCTACAGGCTGGGGAAGTATCCGCACCAAGTTGTGTTTTACAGCTCTGCCTTTGTTGACCGTCACCCAGGGAACAGGCGACTCCCTAGTGCGCATTTCGCGGAAGAGGCGGACCCCAGTGTGTGCTCTCTGAAGACTACTGAGCCACTCGGTTGGGTGCAGCGGGTCTGTGCTTAGCCCGCCTCCTCCTCTGGGATGGAGGGCGGGGCAGTGTCTGCTGCTAGGTCCCCTGTAGGTGGTGGATGCTCCAAGCTCAGAAGTGCAGCGAGGGCTGGAAAACTCGAGCACGATCCTGTGCTGCCCCCTGGTGGAGATCTCAGGCTCCCAGAAGATGGACAGGGGCAGAAGTGAAGACATCTATTGTTTTAGTCGGAGTTTCTATTGCTGCGACGAAATACAATGACGAAAGCAACTTGGGGAGGAAATGGTTTATTTGGCTTACACTTTCACATCATAGTCCATCACTGAAGGAAGTCAGGACAGGAACTCAAACAGGGCTGAAACCTGTAGCTAGGAGCTGATGCAGAGGCCATGGAGGGGTGCTGCTTTCTGGCTTGCTCCCCATGGCTTGCTCAGCCTGCTTTCTTATAGAACCCAGGACCACCAGCCCAGGGGTGGCACCACAGTGGGCTGGGCCCTTTCCCATTAATGACCAATTAAGAAAATGCCCTACAGCTGGATTTTATGGAGGCACTTTTCTCAAGCGACATTCCCTCTGCTCTGATGACTCTAGCTTGTGTTAAGTTGACATAAAACTAGCTAGGACAGCAATGCATGCTCCTTCTGAAGCCCCAGAGATCCCACAGAGCTCTGTCAGTCTCTCAACGACTCTGGTAGGCACAGGCTCTACCACTGAGTCACACTCCAGCCCACAATGATAACCCAATCTGCAGGTAAGAATGCAACAGCGGTAGTGACTGTCCAGGTGGCCTTGAGTTTAGCATAAAAGGCACACTGAGGACTTAAGGGTATGTGTTGGGGGTCTTGCTGTAGACCCCACTTCTGTTTCTTTCCTAAGCCTGAGCAGGCCAGCTCCTTCAGTGACACGAGTGGCTTTTTCAATCAGCTCAGCCAAACTCAGATGCTCCCATCATGCTTGCTCCAGGCATTCTATCCTTCTTCCTCACCACGGGCTGTTTCCTAGGAGGGCTGGTTGATAGACCCCTTATTCCTTCCTTCACACTCTGTACCTGACTCCTGTTCCGCAAGGGGCTACTTCTAACTGTGCAGCCGGAGAACAGACACAACCAAGTGTAAACAGGTGCGGGGGTGAGGGGTGGGGGTGGGGTGGGGGCTGGGTCAGTAAGTCACACCTGGTTGACTCTTCTAGCCTCTGTTCTCATGTGTAACAATTTCCTCTCCAGCCTGGAAGCTTCTTAAGACAGAAAGTAAACAACTCAAAAGAGCTTCAGGAAGTCCCTGAAACTGACCAGATTCATTAAACGCCCCCTTTCCCAACAATAAACAATAGCAGGTTCTGAGAGTCGCTCTTGAAGGAGCCAAGCTGCCTAGGAAGCTCTGAGACTAGCCTGGTGGCCTGGACGAAGCAGAGAGCTCTGAAGCTGCCTGGAAGAGTTCAGGACAACTGAGCCACCTGGAAAACACAGTCTCCTTCCTATGGCGTTGCCTGCAGGCTGTGCAGTGTGCTCCAGGCTCCCAGCTTTTGTGAGCTGTCACCTTTGCTGGGGTGGGCATTGGTGATGTAGCTTTCTTTGGGTCATACTTACCTTTGAAAGTATCCCCTCACCCGTATCCCTATAAGTAACCCCAATAAAACTCATTGGTTCATTTAGTTGGACTTTGGTGGTATCCATACTTGGGTCTGTCACGGGCTCCCCATGTGGGGTGAGCAGATGTGTGTTCCTTCTCTATAGGAAAGTTTCACTATGAAAGACGTAGCAGGGGTTTGCTCTTTATAAATAAGAATGATTTTTGCCTGTGACAAAACTAGGGAGTACAAAATCTTAAATACGAGAGAGAGAAGACAGGGGAGGGGGCACAGTCTGGGGCAGGAGGTCAGATGCAGATACAGCCAGGCCTAGGGATGCTTTGGACTTTATTCTGAACAGAATGGGTACTGATTAGTTATAAGCTCCGAGGCAGAGTTAGAACCACCTGGGACAAGAGACAGGTAAGCCTATCTAATAGGCCTTTTCTCTCCTCATGACACAAAAATTGGCCAGACCAGACCATATTAGAAGCAGATAAATGCAGGTTTATTAGGCACTGCTCCTGGGAGGGATCACTGGTCCCAAGGAACGGGGCTAGGGAGGGGAAGTTTTATAGACTGTAGATGAAGGATGATTATGCGTCATCCATAAGCTGGGTTTGTTCCCACATCTGGTCAAGAGCTGAGCACTTAGGTGGGGATTTGGGTGGCTAGCAGCAACGGGAGGAGGTTACAACAGCTGCCAAGAATATGGTACCTTTCCTTTGTTGGAGGCTTCCCAGTGCAGGCAGGGTTGGGGGTATTGTGGGGTCCGCTTAAATTCAACATAACTCAAACACCAGGTCAATGCAGATGACAAAAATGTATTGTAATTAAGCTGCTACTAATGGATAGGGCTGCAGAACAGACTCAGGAGCTGAACTGTGGCATTGAAGGAACATTCTGTAGCATATTTAAAGGATGAAACCATAAAGCGAGGGCCGGGGTGGGGGGTCATGGGGTGGGCTGTAGCATTGTCCAATCATATTCTGGTTATAATCATAATCATAAAGGGTTGAGCAAGGGTGTGTCTGTCAGTTAGGATGAGAGTAGGGTCCAGGACCTGAGAACAGAACATGAACTTAGTTGACCCTACCAGCAAGATGGAGAAGTTGTCTTTGAAATGGCTGGACTCAGACAATTGTCTCCTTACAGGATGTCCCTGAGATGGCTGGCTAGAACAACTGTTTCCTTACAACGGAAGCCATTCAGGTATTGGGAAGTCCCCAGATCCACTAGGGCCTCGGGCCTTGAACTTGGTTTCTCCCTATGAGTAAATGGAGTCTAAAATCAAAATGGTAGATATTTAGAACAGGTTTCTTTTGCTTGTTCCCAATAGTCACTAAAGTCTACTGGAGGAGTGCCCACATGGACACCGATTAATTAGCTCTGAGCAAACGCGCACAGCTTCCTGGGAGCCTGGGCAGGGGCCTTGCTAGGGCTTTAACTTGGATATGGAGCCCTCTACATGGATGGGGAGCAAACATATTTATCATCTCAAATCCTGTTCTTTGTTAAGCTTGTGTTTATTTATTTGGGGATAGGGCACACACATGCCACAGCAACCATCTACAAAAGCCATCTTGGGTCCTTCCTGCCATTTTGTACACCTTGGAAATGAATACTCTTGACAACATACAAGGAAGAATTACTAATATTGAAAATAATCCTCCTGTGATGGGACAAGTGTGAAGTTGTAGACATACTTTAACATCACCACCGGCATGTGATTCTACCTACTTTTACTGTTTTCAGACATTTATTGTTAGGATTCTGTTACAGTCTGCCTACCTGTGATGTCACTGCTTACCTGCCACGAGGGCGTGGCCCTGCCCTGGACCATATAAAAGACACCCTCCACATGGCTCTCTCTACTTTTCTACCTTCCTAGCTTCCCTCTACTTTTCACTACTTCTTTACCTCCCCCATCTTTCTCCCCCATCCCCCCATCCCCCCCCACCCACCTCTCTCTCTCTTTCTCTCCCTGTATGTCTCCAAAGAGAAAAGGTATTTTATCAATTTTAACATACTTGGAGTTAGAAGTGTTCACTAATATTTCTTACTAAAGTGTACTAACTGCTTTTTTGAAGCTCAGCTGGTTACACGTGGGTGCAGAAGTCAGGGGTCAGAAGACCTCAACCTATTTTGGTGCCCTCAGCCAAGGAAGCTGTTGCCAGGATCCATACCTCTTTGTTTTGGTCTCTGAAGAGGAAAAGCACCCTGAGGTTTTGCTTTGATTACCAGAGATACTGCCTACCAGAGTAGACAGTGGTTGCAACGCATACTTTGAGCGGCAGAGGGCGCCCAGTAGCTTTGTATCCTTTGTGAGAGTTTGTGTTAATTGTTTTCTCCCGTCTCAGGGTGGCTGACTGTCCCCCACCCCCCTCCCTCCCTCCTTTCCCCCCCCTTTTTTTTTTTTTTGGGGGGGGGTTTGTTTTTTGAAACAGGGTTTCTCTGTGTATCCCTGGCTGTCCTGGGACTCTCAAACTCAAGAGAGCCACCTGCCACTGCTTCCCCAATGCTGGGATTAAGGTGTGCACCGTCAGACAGTGGCCATTTCTGATCTAAGACAGGGAAGGACTAGGGACATGGAGCCAGTAGTGAACCTGAGGGGACAGAGGGTCACAGATTGCCCTCGCTCTCAGGACATCAGTAAGGTGATTCTAAACATTTGCCGAGAGGTAGGCCTAGCCACTAATGACCCCGAAGGGGTGCTGGAGCCTCATGAGCTGTGTGAGGAGTGCTTGAGGGGTTGGGCTGGTGGTAGCTGTTCACCAGTTGAGGGGTATCAGGATTTTAACACCTGAGCTGATACTCAGAGGCCAAACGAAGCCTGGGTGAGTGCTGTGGTGTCTCAATTGGATGCTTTCAGAATCCTTTTTAGCTCACATTCTGGTTCCCAGTGGCTCATGAAATTGCCAGTGACAATGAGCGAGTTTGGCTCCAGATCAAGGGACTGAGCTACTGTCCTTACTTCTGGCCATTTAAGTCCTCGCCCGAGTCTTGGTACACATCCGTCCCAGCTTGCCTGCAGTCTGGGGCCAGGCTTAACAGCCGGGAGAGGTTGACCTACGCTCCTAGTCAAACCCCAGTTTGCTCACCAGCTGGGCTCGTTCAGACATCTTGCCTGGGTGCTCTAGTCGGGGCTACACTGACTCAAAGGGTGGGGGTAGCCATGCTGGGTCAGAGCAGGAGAGCAGTCCAGGGGCCTTCCCTCTCTGAAGTTCATGTCCACACTGAGCCTGTCATGATAGAGATTAGGGCTGGACACTGGCCTTCTCGGGCCTCCAGATTGCTGGCCCTGGATCTGGGGGTGTCTCAGCCTCCATGACCAGTTGAGTCGATTCCTCATCCCCCCCCCTCCCCCACGTGGATCCTGAGCTCAGGGTTATACTCCTCACTGGGACAACATTCTGACCTCCAGCAGGTCTGGGGCAGCTCTCTGCCGCTACCATCTCCTAGTGACGTGCTGAGCCCTGCTTCCAGAAGTAAGAGGAGCTGAGGCCCAAGAGTCACCGTGAACAGTGGCACCTCCAAGGATGAAAACTGGGAACTGGAGGAGAAGGAGCTAAAAAAAAAGGAAGGGACATAATTTGATTTTCACAGTAGCCATCGCTCTGGGAACACAAGCTCACCTTCTCAGACTCAAGGGACAGGGAGGCTGGGGTCTGAGGCCTGTGCAAGTCAAGGCCCCTTCAACCAGCATGCTAAGGCTGTGCTGGGGGATTTTATGCACCTGCTCAGTTGGAGTCCACTGTGAGCTTCGTGGTTCACGCTACCACACCCATGGCTCAGAGCAGAAGCAACAAGTCTAAAGCTTCGGTTAGAAAGCTCTGTGGCTTGGGTTCAAGTCCAGGTCAGGGCTCAAGGGCTGGTGCCCTGTCTCTCTTTCCTCTCTTTCCTTCTTAACCATGGGAGACAGGAAGCCTTGCTGTATAGACAAGCTTTGTATCAACTTGACACAAACTAGAGTTAACTGAGAGGAAGCCTCAATTGAGAAAAGGCCTCCATCAGACCCAGCTGGAGGACATTTTCTTAATTAGTGATTGATGGGGGAGGGACCAGCCCATTGTGGATGGGGCCATGCCTGGGCTGGTGGTCCCAGGTTCTATAA
Organism: Acomys percivali; assembly: GCA_907169655.1. Taxonomy (NCBI): domain Eukaryota; kingdom Metazoa; phylum Chordata; class Mammalia; order Rodentia; family Muridae; genus Acomys; species Acomys percivali. The sequence goes on from OU015742.1 coordinate 121,581,178, forward strand.
GAAAGCAGGCTGAGCAAGCCAGTAAGCAGCACCCCTCCATGGCCTCTGCATCGGCTCCTGCCTCCAGGTTCTTGGCCTGACTTCCTTTGGTGATGAATTGTTCCATGGCACTGTGAGTGAAATCCACCCTGTCCTCCCCACGTTGTTTTGGTCATGGCGTTTCACCACAGCAATAGTAACCCTGACTAAGACAAGCTGGCACTAGGATTGGGAGGCGTTGCTGTAACAGATCAGACCAGGTCTTTGTGCGGGGGTGGGGGTGGGGGTGGGGGGGATTGTGGAAGGACTTTAGAACTTTGGGCTAGAAAAGCCACTGAGTGTTGAGAGCCCACTAGGCTGTTCTGTAGGAGCTTGGGTCATGGTGTTTCATCACAGCAGTAGTAGCCCTCACTAAGATGCTGATGTTGAGGAGGAAGTGAGTTTGGGGACACATGTCGGGGTACAAAAGACCATGGGGCTGCAAGCCCAAATCGGATGGGGAAATCCTTCATCTCCTGATGGAAGTCTCACAAGGCATGCTTATTACAGTGCCCGCATTTGCTTTGTTTTGACTACTGTCGTTGCTTCCTCAGATATGTGTTGGTTCTACAAACCAGAAAGGAGCCTATCAGCCAGTCAGGGGTCCCCTGAGACTCCACAAACAAACCCAGCCCTCCTCTTATGGTCCAGGTGCCCAGCCCACCTAGGTAGGAGCTTTGCTCTAGAGTTCTCCACTATTCAGGTTTTAATTCTGAGTCCCTGCTCACAGGACAGTCATTATGCTCAGTGAGATGGGCATGTGTATTTAGGGGGTCCCAACGATCCTCCTGGGAATATTTTTGTGTTCTGTGTTTGGGCTTTAAATTCCCTCAGTGATGAGCTGTACAGAGAAAATACAGAGTCTAAGAACAAGCAATGTTGTGTGTGGGAGATCAGACCTGAATTGGGTAGGGGCGCGCTTCCTCCCCTCACTGGTACTCAAAACATAGAAACTTGTTTTACAGACCAGAGGAGCAACTGTAGCTGGCTTCAGCAGCAGCAGGAGTATAGGCAGCCTGGGGGCCCCAGCTTCACTGTGGAGTAGGTCTGGTAGGAACCCTATCCGCACCTTCAGGGGTTCCTTCTCCAAGTGACAGCCCCACTCCTTCATAAAAAAGTGGGCACTAGCAGTCACCCCCAAAAAGTTAGATGATGTGTGATATTGTTGTTGTAGTGCAAGAATTGCCACACACACCACTCAAGCACCAATCTCAGCGAGATATTGCTGGTTTATTTGAACACCACACCCCAAGCCTGACCATGGCTAGGGACACAGCGGAGCCAGACAGTGAAGTCGGCCTGTTTCTAAGGAAGGCCTTTTATAAGAAAAACAGTAGCCAGGTAATAACCAGGCAACCAGGTGGGAAGCAAGGAGAGAGCAGCATTACATCATTTTGATTAGCTAAAGGCAGGAAGAATCAATTTTGTTCTGAGCACAGTGTATCCAGGTGGCTAGACAAAGCATTTTAAGCTGATTGGCTAAGATATAGGCTTGGGGACTATCTAGCTCCCCACTGTTCTGGGAGAAGGGAACATAGGGTATTGTGGTTTTGTTTAAGTAGAACATATATCCTTAATTCAAGCAGAACATTCAACAAGTACTGAGTTGTAAGTAAAAGGCTGTCAAGCTCCCAGGCAGGTAGAGTCTGAGAAAGTGAACCTAATTTCACCTTATCATCAAAATGACTCCTGTTATGCTAAAGACAAAAGCAAGTGTTAACGGAGGAGCTGCTGTTTTAAGCAGGTTACAACATTCTTAGTTAGAGCATGTAGTGTCTCACTGGACTAACACTGGCTAAGCCTGTGGTGGGTGTGTGGAAATGCCAATGCAAACCCTCGCAGATGGCCCCAGGCACACAGCATTTGGTCTGCTGCTCCCGGGGAGAAAGTACCTCCCCAGGACTTCAGGGCAGAGCTGGCCCGGAGCTGGTGACTCTTAGGAGCCCCAGTCACTTCTGTGGCTACAATGTAAGTTTCTGGGAGATTCTTTGCTTCACTGTTTTTGTTGTCTTCTGATGTTCCATTGGAAACCTTGCTGTGTGCTGTCCAGCAAGCTAGCTAATTGCCACTTTCTCAACTCTCTACAGACCTTAGCTGTTACGTTACTAACTTTCTTTCTACCCCCCTCTCCCGCCTCCAGACAGAGTTTCTCTGAGTAGCCTTGGCTGTACTGGACTTGCTTTGTAGACCAGGCTGGCCCCGAACTAACAGCCTCATAGTGATGTGCCTGCCTCTGCCTCCCGAGTGCTGGGATTAAAGGAATGTGCCACAACTGCCTGGCAGTTACTTTCTTTGTTGTGGTGAACAAAAAATTCTTGACAAGAAGCAATTTAAGGGGAAAAGGATTTATTTGGGGCTTACAGTTTGAGGATTTACATTCTGCATGATGGAGCAGATATGGTAGCAGGAATGTGAGGCAGCTGGTCACATTGCGTTAGTGGTGGTGATAAGGAAGCACAGGAACAGAGCTAGGCTATAAACCTCACAGCCAGTCCCCAAGCTCCCAAACAGCACACCAATGGGGACCAAGTGTCCAAACACAGGAGCCCATGGGGGACATTTTATGTTCACCATAGCTGTCAAAGCCTGGGCATCATTTATTATTTTAAAAGTGTGTGTGAGTGCAGTGTGTCTGATAGAGCCTACAAGGTGTCTGATCCCTGGAGGTGGAATTACAGGCTGGTGTGAGTTGTCTATTGTGAGTGCTGGGGATGGAACCTGGGTCTTTTTCAAGAGCAGCTCTCAACACAGAGGCTGATTTGTGGGGGTGTCTAGGGACTCCCTCCTGACTGACAGATTCCCCACTCGCTTGTAGACCCAACATGCTTGAGGAAACAGCTACTGACCCTTGAAGTAATCGAAACAAGCCAAATACTGGCAAAGTAACAGCTGAGCCATCTCTCCAGCCTTATTGTTGTTGTTGTTGAAAATATTTTTTTTTTATTGTGGTAGGAACTGTTTTTAAATTTAGTTTTGTTTTTAGATAAAGTCTCTCTTTGTGGCTCTGGCTAGCCTGGACCCATGGCAGCTCGCAACCACCTGTAGCTTGAGTTTCAGGGATCCCAAACCCTCTTCGTGCCTCCTCAGGCACCAGCCACGCACAGTTCACATTCATACATGCAAGCAAAATACCCACACACATTAAAATAAAAATCTGAAAACAGCAACACACTTATTCCATGCTGGCATTTTTCTCCAAATGGGTCAAACCTTGGCAGTTGGCTTCTAGAATTTACCTCTTACTCACTCTTGAAAGCGGGAGCAGCATTTCCTGTTTTCATACTTCACTAGCCTTCTCTGACATCTCTGTGTCTTCTGTGTTCCTCTTTTTAAAGACTTTTGTTTTTAGTTATGTGTGGGGCCAGAGTGTGTGTGCACCTGTGGGTGTGGGTGTGCACACAGAACTGCAAGTGCCTTTGGAGATCAGAGGTGTCGTATCCCCCCTGGAGCTGGAGTTCCAGGAGTTGGGACTGCCTGGCATGGGTGCTGGGACTTGAACTCTGGTCCTCTCTATGCTCTTCGCCCTGGGCCACCTCTCCAGCCCTTCTGTGCAGCAAGGCCCTTGGCTCCCTTCACTGGCCTCATCGCTCTGAGTGGTTTGACTCTGAGAATGTACACTTACAGGAAGTATCCCGTAAGATCTCACCCTTCTCTTGTTAGGAGATCTCAATTCCTGTGATGTGAGAACACCTGACAACAGAATTTATAGCTCCAAGAAGCAATATCAGCAATGTCCCGGTCAGCTGCCAAAGGTGGAGAACTGGTCTGATTTTAAAAATAGGCCTTCTGTGTAGAGTTACGTAGAGTCAGGTGAAGAGTCCATGGCGGGGGTAGGGAGTCCTGACAGGGATTTGACTCCTCCTTTCCCTCAGCCTATAAGGGAGAGGAGAGAAGTCTCCAAATAGTCTTGTAGAATTTAATTATAATTAATTTGATATTCATATATGCAAGCATCAAGCTTTTTAAAAAGGTTTGTTTTTGATAATTTGTATATGATGTGTCTCTGTGTGTATATACACATGTAAGTGCAGTTGCTCATGTAGTCCAGAAGGGGGCATTGGATTCTCTAGACCTGAAGTTATGGGTAGTTGTAGGCCACCTGATGTGGATGCTGGGAACTGAACTCAGGCCCTCTGCCTTAACCACTGAGCAATCTCTCCGGCCTCAGGTGTCCATCTTTTCAGAATATTAATTAATTTGTTGCTTCATGCAAAGTACCTGGCCCATGTCATTTAATTTTGCCGTCTGTAAACTGAAGGGAAGGGTTGGACTAGATGACACCCTAGGGGCCTTATACTTCTGAGTTATTATAATTCCTGCTACAATAGTGGGGCAACACTCAAAGCTACATCTGAAGGGCCAAGGTCAGCAGGCAGTCTGACTCACCACCCTGTGAGGTCTTCTTAGAGGTAGGCAAGGGTGGTTCCTGAAGGTTCCCTACTGTAGTCTCAGAGTTGAGGCTCATACCCACTTTTTCAAACTTAGCCTAAAGGTGATTTTATGATGCTGAACGCCAAGGGCAGGAATGGCTGGACTGACTAACACAACAACTACTGCTGATAAATCAGGAGATCTGGCCATCTGTAGGAGGCTTGGAGGTCCCTGTGCTCACAGGTAAGCTCTAGGGCTATCTGGAATGTTAAGGCACAGGGTTGTTCCTTTGAGAGAAAAATTCAACCCCTGTTATCTGCCCAGAAGGTTGGGAGTGGGCGTGCATTCTAGCCTGGTGACCTTTGTGATGCCTGTGTGGCCAGACACTGCATGAGACCCTCTCCCAGGCCCTTATTATAAGCTTGTTTTTCTCAGTCAATCTATAGAACCCATCTTTGTTTTCCCTTCAAATTTTTTAGTTTATTTGTCCTCTTAGTGGTGGCGCACACCTTTAATCCCACAGCTTGGGAGGAAGAGGCAGGCAGATTGCTGTGAGTTCGAGGCCAGCCTGGTCTACAAAGCTACGCCAGGACATCCAAGGCTACATAGAGACCCTGTCTCGAAAAACGGAAAAAAAAAAAAAAAAAAAAAAAAAGGAAGGAAAGAAAGAAATTTGCACATCACAGCAGATCAGGTCACCACAGATCTCTGTGCACATCACAGCAGATCAGGTCACTGCAGATCTCTGTGCACATCGCAGCAGATCAGGTCACCGCAGATCTATGAGCACATCGCAGCAGATCAGGTCACTGCAGATCTATTCCTTTGGTCTTGCCAGCACCAGCATTGACCTTTGCAGCCCCCTGGCCTTCTTCATTCTGTTCTTGCGTTCCTTTCGCTGTTTTCGGGAAGTCTTTTTCTTCTCATAAAGGCCATGTCTTGCAACTCTGTGTTTAGGCTCAGTCTTCATTGCATAATCTAAAGAACCATAGAACCCATCTTTATGGAAGGTGTCAGATGTACTTTACAAGGAGTTTTGCTGTAGTCACGTCCAATCTTTATTTAGCTTACTTTGTTCCTTGAAGAGATTTTTGTATGCTTTATTGTGCACACTGAATTGAGTTAATTATCACCAGAGTAAGTTTTCACCAACTTGTGCTGTGCTTAAACATGCCTAAAATAAACTACTTGGGGTCAGACTCTCAAACGTTTGAACCAACACCAGCTATTTAGCTGTGTTGAACTGAACTGCCTTCTTGCCTCCCATGGTTTGTCATTCTGCTAACTGTGGAGGTCACAGAGACTCCTCCTCCACACCCATCCAGTCCCATTGCTCCTTCCTGTGTCCACTTGCCTTCCGGGGAGCTCAGATGACAGTCACAAATGCACAGCGAGATGCTGGCAGTGCAGAGACCGAAACACACATATTTCCTTTAGTATTTTGGTTGGGACTGTAAACAGCTGTGAGAGGCTCTGGTGCTGAATTCCAAGTGAGCGAAGTGATTGACAGTCTGTAGCTGGCATTGGGCAGGGAACTTGCCTTTGCTTTTCTCATGATAGCTCATTGGCATGGGGCTTGTGCAGGGACTGGGAAGCCATGCGAAGCCCCAGAACGTCTCTTTAAGGCATTGTGGTTCTTCTGGAAGCTTCCTGGGGTTCTTGCAGTACCTTGCAAGTGGTCCTGGATGCTGTCTACACACGTGAGCCTGCTTTGGCTTTACATCTCCTTGGACTCTCAATTCACAGTGATGTGAGTCCTCTCCGTCCCAACCTAAGGACAGCAAGCATTGTCCTCTGTCCCACCTTCCCCAAAGGTTGCTCCCCTGCTGTACTGTAGGACTGGTACCCTTTCCTGTGGCCTTTTTCTGCATCTCCACCTTCTGGGTTTGAAATTGTCCCCCAAACTTCATGTCCCAACACTACCTCCACTATAAGAGTATGAACTGGCAGGAACTGTAAGAGATGATTGAGCCACCAGGCCTGTGTCCTCATGAATTGATTGGCGGTATTATTCTGAGAGCGGGCTTGTCATAGAGTGAGCTTTCCTCCGTCCTGTTCTCTGTGTGTTCTCTCACTTGTCACCATATTATAGATGTGACAAGAAGTGAACCCTCGACCTTCATGACCTCCATGGCTGTCAGCCAAGTAAACGTCTATTATTTAAAAGTTTCCCAGAAAAGAGACCAATGTGCTAACTCTCTCCCCTTTGCTCCAGCCACCCAGAACTGCATGCCCACTGCAGATTGTCAGGAAGTGTGCTCTTCTCGGAGATGATATCTTCCTTCACTGACCTGCAGTGTTTTCCTGACCACCATTTTGGTTTGAGGCAGTTCTCTTTCATATTTCCCTGAGTTCTGGGGTTTGAACTCAGGTCACCAGGCTTGCACAGCACGCACATTACCTGTAGAACCATCTCACCCGCTCAGTCTTCTTTTCCTTTAGGATTTTGTCACAGCAAAGAGAAAATTAATTAACACAGTGTCCTTGGCCACAGGTGTCCTCAGGAAGGGAGCCAGTTGTAGGTTAAATTGTATCCCGGCCAAAAAAAAAAAAAAAAAAAAAATGTGTTCAAGTCTTTTATGTATGTATGTGCAGTGCCCACAGAGGCCAGAGGATCCTCTGGAATTGCAGTTGCTGATGGTTATCTGCCATGTGGGTGCTGGGAATTGAACCAGGGTCCTCTGAAAGAGCAGCTGGTTCTTTTAACCACTGAGCCATCTCTCCAGCCCCATGTATTCAAGTCGTGACGCTGATACCTATGAAGGTGAAAGAAGCTGTTGCGGACACCAACACTGAGAACTTGTTTCTGTGAGAGTGGCAATTGCTTTCCAGGGCTTCGGTTTCACAGGGCTTGCAAGGACACCATGGAAGAATAATTGAGCTCTAGATCATCTGAGCAAAACTCATTGACACATGTCCACTTACCTGTGGGTCCTTCACATGCAATTAGATGACACTGAGGAATCAGATTGTTTATGTCAGAGGGGATTTGAGGTGTTTGCTGAAATAAAATGGCTCATTGTAGGACCACACATTGCCACCTGCTGGAACCACATGTCCCAAGTCAGATACAGGATGACATCCACACAGCAAGCTGGCCTCTGCCCCAGCCTGTGCTCTCCAGTCATGCCAGGAATAGTGCCTCTCGCAGCTATAGTTGTGCTTTGGCAGTAAGCAGCTGTGGTTGCCGTACAGTTTCCTCAAGGTGTCTGTGGAGTGCTTGGAGCAGCTGGCTTCCCATGAAGACAGTCTAGCCAGTTGCCAAAAGATGAGCTACTTGACTGACAGACCTCTATTCAAGTCAGCCAAGCACCAGGGAGGTAGGGGTGAATAGCAATTAGGGAATCAAATCACCCTATTCCCAATACCTTAGCTGATTTGAAGGGGGAAAAAGAAGATTATTACATTAAAAGGGTTGCTCTCAACAGAGGCTAAGCATTGCCATTATCAGCAGTGTTTCAACACTATTTAACAGTTCTCTATTCCTTAACAAACATCTTTGTAGACACTTAGGCCATTTTTCACTCTTCTGTAAGAACCTCCATACAGCCACCGTAAGTTTCCCATAAGCTGCTCCGTGTGCCACCCTCAGCCCTGATATCTGGGCTTCCATAACCTCCTTACATTCAACTCCCCTGAGTAAATGCAGTCTGGGTTCACCCATGTGGGCAGGGGTGCCCTTCTTACATAGCCCCGAGAGATGAAGAGCTTCATATTATTATCATAGATGGTAGTAGAGAGGTTAGCCTCAACCTGCTCTAACTGTGGCCTCCCAGTGTCCCCCACACTTGCTTGGCATAGGCATGGAGGGTTGAGGAAGAGGCTGACTGCTTGCTCTCTCTCTCTCTCAGTGAGCAGAGCAAGGCGTCCCGTGTAGCTTAGTTTACATATTAGTTTCTTTTCTTGTTGTGATGACACAATGCCTGAAAAAAACCAACTTAAAGGAGGAAGGAAAGAAAGGTGGGATTATTTTGGGTCATCATTGGAAGAGTGACAGTCCATCATCACAGTGGGGAAGCCATGACGTTAAGCTGGTTGCGTTGCATCTTCACTCAGGACGGAGACAGAGGTAAGTGTTCCTGTTCCTCAGGACTCCATCTCATGGATGGTGCCCCCCACATTTAGGCTGGATCTTCCCACTTCAGTGAACCAGGCGTAGACAGTCCCTCACAGCCATGTCTGGAAGCTTGTCTGCTGTGTCGTTCTAGATCCTGTCAAGTGACAATCAACACTAGCCATCACACTGTGGCTCCTCCATCTGACCCGTGTCTCTTTGGTGTCATCGTGCCCACTGACACGTCCCATTCTTGATCCTTAGAGCTTTTTTCTCTGCAAAGGACCTTGGAGAGCATGTTCTTTGCCATCCTTTTTTCCTTCTGCAGACTCTGTGAAGTCAGAGATGGATTTTAATGTAGAGGGACCTACGTAACTGACCCCTGGTGCCAGCTACTTGGATTCTTTATCCCAGTTGAATCTCTGCTCATGGTCTGAGGCCACAACTTTCACACACTGCTCTTGCATGTTGCTTAATTCCTTCACGAGCTTCTGTCCTCCTGATCTCACATGCATGAATGCATTCAAGCACACACACACAGACATGCACAGAAACACACACACACACACAGACACACACACACACACACAGAGAGAGAGGGGGGGGAGGAAGGGCACAGGGTCTATCTGTGTAACCCTGGCTATCCTAGAACTCTCTATGGAAACAGCTCATAGACACCCACCTATCTCTGCCTTTTGAATGTTAGAATTAGAGGCACGCACTGCCACACCCACCTTGGATGTCATAGGCTCTTAGTG
>OU015742.1:121606548-121629048 GCA_907169655.1 Acomys percivali
GTAAAACCAACATTCAAGCGCATGGATGGGTTTGTAGCTCCCTCATCACAGGGCGGGGGGGGGGGGGGCCTCCCAAGAGCTGCCTGGCCAGGTGCCCCTTGACCCTGCTTTGTGAGTCCAGTTTGCCTTAGTCAGTAAGATGCCAGTCTGTCTTCACCCAGGGGCCTTGCACTGGAGGCCACTGGCTGCACTGCTTTGTGAGGTATCCTTTCAAGTCGTCACTCTGTCAGTCCTGCTCTCAAGCTGGTCCATGCCCTGCTAGAAGCAGTTGGTTGTGTGTGTGCTGAAGAGAGCGGAGGGGAGAAGATGCTGCCACGTCTGTTATCAGTAGCTGCACCTCAGCCCCTAACTTGGAAAGCCCCACCCCTGTCAGACCTCCACCCCTGTTGTGGGAATGCCTAGATGAAGGAGGTGGGGTGGGTGGATGAAGAACAGGGTGGGGACGAATAGAGCCAGAGGTTTGGAAAGGCAGGAGACAGCCTGCCTGAGACCAGGTGTTAGGCACGGGAAGGAGGAACTGGCCACGGCCATGACATGGGCACAAGAGAGTAAGTGCTCCACAGACTCAGCACTGCCCACTCTCGCCTCCTCCTCCTCCACCTCCTCAGAACTCACAGGCCTCTCTCAGGAGCCTCTAAAGCAGTATGCACAGACTGATGCATAGAAGGTGGCTCTGTGTGTCACTAGGGGGCTATGCAAGGTGGGAAGGTGAAGGGAGATCTGATACAGGAGGTGCTAGGAGAAGCTGATGTGATGTAGGGCTGCCTTTAAAGAGTAAAGGCCAATGGAAGTCTATTTCCAACACTGTGAGTGATTATTAACTGTACTCTCTGTACGTCTAACCAATGCATGCTTTGTGTGGCCTGACCTCGTTTGTGGTATGGCTGTATGTCCCACTGAACCATTAATCCAACATCAGCCCCTCACAGTAGTGAGTTTAGAGGTAGACCCTTAGTGGCAGGCATCAAGGAGGAGAATGCTCATAAAAAGAAATGCCTGGTATAGTGGTTGGAATGAGATGGCCCCGTAGGCTCGTATATTTGAATGCTTGGTATCCACTTGGTGGGAGGGATTAAGAGATGTGGCTTTGTAGGAGGATGTGTGTCACCAGGGGTGGGTTTTGAGGTTTCAAAAGCCCATGCCATTTCAGCTCAAGGCATTTCTCTCTGCCTTGTGCTTATGAATTAAGACATAAGCTCTCAGCTACTGTTCCAGCACTACGCCTGCTAGCTTGCTGCCATGCTCCCCGCTGTGATGAACTCTAGAGCTGTGGAGCTATAAGCCCCCCAAACGAAACGCTTTCTTGTATAAGTACCTTGGTCTTGGTGTCTTATCACAGTAGTAGGCGCCTTAGGAGGACACCTGGGAAGGCAGGCTGTTGTTGACCTTATGTTTTGATATCACTTCTACTTACAGGTGTCAGACTTTAGCAGCCACCTTGTCTCCAGGGAGAAGCCATGCCAACACTGTGAGTCAAGCCAAGCAAGGGACAGGGGAAAGGCAGAGCCTTGTCTGTCTGTGTCCTCTCTGAGTTGCCCTAGAAGCAGCCTCCTTTGAGCTGATTGATATGCGGGGTAATAAACCCTGCTCCCCTTGGAACCGCTTGAGTCAGAGTTTTCAGTGATTGAGTCAAAACTTCCTGGTGTATGTTCTAAAGCACGTGTGATATGAACTGTCATGGAAATACAGAGTGAACATATGTCAGAGATCTTACTTCATCCATCAAATAATCAGGGAATTGGTAAGATGTAGGAACAGTGTGAAGGAAAACCCAGAACCGAGCACACACAGGGGAATAAAGAATGCTCTGAGAGGAGATACGGGCTGCGGAGGAAGCTCAGCTGACAGAGTGCTTGCTTGGCATGCATGGGGCCCTGGGCCTGGTTAACAAAACTGAGCATAGTGGCACAAAACTCAGGAGACAGAGGCAAAGGGATCAGGTATTTAAAGTACAGTGGTGGCGCACACCTTTAATCCCAGCACTCGGGAGCCGGTTTGGAGCCGGTTTGGGCCATGTGAGACCCTGAAGAAATAAATGAATACATAAATAAGTTTCGAGGAGACCAAGCTTGTCTTTTCACATGGGAAGAGAGGAGGGGACCCACCCTTCCACCTGGGAGGTTTCATTTATCTTGCCAGTGATGTGTATGCTTCGCAGAGCTGCAAAGTGGCCTGAATGAAATGGCAGACAACAACTCCATGCAAAGAAGATGCTGGATTAGATAATGTCTGCGTTTCCTTAGAACATCAAGAAACCATTTGAGTCTATCTATGGTGGCTGATTTTGATTGTCAATTTGATTAAGAAATGTCTAGGGCACACCTTTGGGTTTCGTTGAGTTGGAGAGCTGGCTCCAGATGCTGCCGAGCCCACCAGAGAAATCCACCCTTACAGTCCTGCTTGGTACCACTGCTGGGATATGGGGAAGGCAAAAGTGACTCACTGGCTCTGCAGGGAAGAGGCCAGGGCAAGGGCATAGGAGGCGAGGGTGTGCCCTGCTGAAGGGATGCTGGGGCAGAGTGAGAAAAGGACCCAGCAGGTATTTAGGAATCTGAGCAGGAATCTTTATAGCCCTCTTGAGGGGCATTTCGTAAGTTATCTTCAATAAAGATGCTGACTATCTTGTGTATATGGTCACTCGTGCTGTTGATGTGACAAAAAGCATCTGACAAAGCAACCTGAGGAAGGAAGACCTTGCTTTGTCTCACGGTTGTAGCACACAGCCAGTCTTGGCAGAGATATCCTGGAGGGAGGGACGTGCAACACTGCATCTGCCTTCAGGAAGCAGAGCAAGGAATGTAGTGCTCAGCTCACTTCTTCCTTTAGTAACCCGGGCTGGCCTTGAACTCATGATCCTCCACCTCTACCCCTGTATCATATCCTATGAACATGTGCCCCCACACAAGTCTCATTTTTTCCTTTGCACTTGGCTCAGGACCATAGTTCATGGGATGGTGCCACACACATCCAGTGTGGGTCTTTCTTCCTCAGTTACATCTTTCTGGAAACAACCTCCTCAACACCACATCCAAACCCATACCCACAATGCACTTCCAAGATGATTCTGTTTTTGTTGTTGTTGTTTTCCGAGACAGGGTCTCTCTGTGTTGCCTTGGCTATCCTGGACTCACTTTGTAGACCAGGCTGGCCTTGAACTCACATCGATCCACCTGCCTCTGCCTCCGAAGTGCTGGGATTAAAGGCGTGCGCCACCATGCCCGGCCAAGATGATTCTGAATCTGGCCAGGTTGACCATCAAGACTGATCATCACAATGAACTTGTTCTGCAAAGGCTGAGGTGGGCACGGGAGACATGTGAAGGCACTCCACATGACACTAAATCCTCATTTTGAGTATTTAGGGTCTATTAATGTGGGTCTCCAAAATAACTGAGTGCACAGAGTCAATAGGATATAAATGAGAAAGTGAGTAGTGAGGGTTTGGGTGGGGGGGAGAGGAGGAGAAAGGGACAGAGGGTGGGAGAGGAAATACACATAGGCAGCTTTTAGGACATCATTTGGTGCACAGGGGTACACTATGACTGTGACCTTCTGGGTGACAGTGTTACTCATTCCCAGGAAGGAATGCACCTGACTGTAAGGTGCTGGGCAGGTCCACATGGCAGATGCAGTCTCTGCTCCTTGCTTTAGAACCTCAGAAAAGTGGTCTGTGCTCCTACGGCCTGTCCATGGGTCCATGGAGCCTTGGGTCAGCCTAGGCCTAGGCCACAGGATCTCCATGTACCCTTCATTGTCCTTGGCCTGGAATACCCTCCATCTCCCACCCAGACCCTCTAATGCTTTCTCTTTTCAGTTCCTCGAGAGGGTGTGTGTGTGTGTGCATATGCATGTTTGTATGCATGCATGCATGTATGTATGTATGTGTGCAAGTGTGCAGACGTGGGTCTATGCCAGAGGTCAGTCTTGGGTGTCATTTCTCAAGAATCATTCACTTTGTTTTTGAGACAGGGTCTCTCACTGGCATGGAGCTTGCCAAATAGTCTCTGGTGAGAAGCCTCGAGCTCTGCTTACCCATGCCTCTCTCATGTTGGCATTACAAGCACATGCTGTTGAGCCGGGTGTGGTGGTGCACACCTTTAATCCCAGCACTCGGGAGGCAGAGGCAGGTGGATCTCTGTAAGTTCGAGGCCAGCCTAGGCTACACAGAGAAACCCTGGCTCGAAAAACCAAAACAAACAAGCAAACAAACAAAACAACAACAAAAAAAACAAGCACATGCTGTCATGCTAGATTTTTTTTTTTTTAGTGAAGCTTTGAGGGATCAAACATAGAAACTCCTGTTTATAAGGTGTGATAGTTAGTTTTATGTCAATCATCTGTGAGGCGAGAACCTCAGTTGAGAAAATGTCTCTGTAAGATCAAGTTGAAGGCAACCCTGTAGGGCATTTTCGAATTTAGAGGTTGAGGGGAGGAGGGCCCAGCCCATTGTGAGTGGGACCACCTATGGGCTGGTGGTCCTGGGTTCTATAAGAAAACATGCTAAGTAAGCCATGGGAAGCAAGCCAGTAAGCAGCACCCCTCCACGGCTTCCCCATCAGCTCCTGCCTCTGAGTTCCTGTCCTGACTTCCTTTGGTGATGAGCAGTGATGTGGAAGCCAAATTATCATACCCCCTGTTGCTTAGGTCATGGTGTCTCATCACAACAATAAAGCTCCAAGTAAGACATAAAGAGAACAAGGACTTCATGAACAAGACGGAGAGTTGGGCATGGCAGTTCACATGTCTTGTATATCTGTGTGTTGGAGATGGTATAGTGGCTGGTGCAACAGGGATGAGTAGCTTTGTGTGACCTCCGAGGATAGTGAGGGGGTCTGTTGTCTCTTCCGCCTGCTGTGCCAGTCTGTAGGCTGCTGCAGGTGGGGCTGAGCTGTGTGCCCCCCTCCAATATTGATTGCCTAATGAGGTGACAGACGCATCCGCTGCAGCTGTCTTGTCAATGAGGAAGCAGAGTCATTAGTGTTAAAATTGTATTGCTCCACTGCCCCAAGCTGTGCTCACTTCATGTAAATTGAGTGACAATAAGAGGTCCCATGGTGGCTTTATAAATGGCCTGTCACCTCCCATGGGGAGGGAACTCTATGGCTACCAAGACCTGCTGCACTTCAAATGTCCAAGATGACAAATGGACCATGCCTTCCTCTTTAATAACAGTGATTTGTCTCTGCTGGTGGCAGAGGAGCAGGCTGGGGCTGTTCACCCACCTGCTCTGCTGAAGACAGCTCCATCAGGGGAGCTGGGGGCTCAAAGTGGTTCCCGGGACCCCTGAGGTCAGTTTGGTCAGTGTTGACAGAAGATCTCAGTTGGGTGCTTTCTCCACGGGTTGTCAACACCCCAGTGCCCCACCCCCAGCTCTTTTCATTCCTGGTGAATGGTCAGCTGTCCCTCCTCATGTAGCCTCCTATACTATGGGCCTTTGCATTATTTGGGGAGTGCACACTGGTGAGATGGCTCAGCCAATGATGGTGCTTGTTGCCAAACCTGACAACTGGAGTGTAGTCACTGGGACCCACAGGGTAGAAGGCGAGCACTCTCACTTTCCCATGCATGTTGTGGCATGTGGGCATCCCACACATTTACACACACAAGGTACATAATCAAAATATAATTGTTATGGAATGTTTTCCTTGTGTATGACGCAGTTCTAGCCATCATGGAGTCATAGGAACTATGATTTCCTGTGGGAGATGATCCTTGAGAGATCTGGCCCACTAAGGGTCCCTGGTGGATGGGGTGGGGAATTGCCATCAGACCACCTGAGATCCAGCCATTGCTTTCTCTGCCCCCAACCCCACCTGCATCTATTTCTACCCCGGCTGCCCATTGTCTTACAGGGTGCAGGAGTATATAGAAGGTGGAAGGGTATGTGAAGAAGGGGTGCTCCATCTCCGCAGCTTTGGTGAGGTCATCATCCACGCTGGGGTGGGAGTTTCTGGTGCTGTGCATGTCAGGGTCAGCCACGCTCCTCTAAGTAAGGCCAACAAACCCATTCTTACACCAGGCTGGATTTGGGTGAAATAAACTTTGGCTCATTCTCAGTATATGGGGTGAATAGATGTTTGCCATGTCTCCCCAGAAAAAGACATGCAACAATAACATCTTTCATTGCAGTCCCTCCCGAGTGTACGCTTCGGTGGCACTAAGGATGCTTGAGGTGTTACATAACTACCCCTGCTGTCTGGACCTGAGAGATGGAAAAATGCCAGGCAAGATGCTGATGAGATGAGGAAAAGGCTCCTGTTATATACAGAGGAGCACCTAAGTCTGTTGCCATGGGGACCGTGGAGGCAAGGGCTCAGCTAATCAAGAGCCCCAGTGATGCAGGGCTGAGAGTCACCGCTGGGCCCTTGCTCCCTTCTGAGGACTTCAGCTTTGTGCTGAGTGACAGGTGACTTGTTACAGCACTTGCCACTTCAATCAGGTCCATGAAATCACTTGACACTGAACCTCAGAAGAACCCAAGACTCCTTGTCTTGACAAATGAGGAAACTGAGGTCAGGAAGCAGTGGATGTGCCTGTGACAATGCTTGTTGATTACTGATGTTCATTCCCCCCGGCTCCTTCCTAGGTTCTTCCACTCTCATAGAATAGCAGAGTCTATGGCTGAATTGGCAAGTAACTGAGAGGGTATGGGAAGGGCCCCCACAATGAAGGGGCATAGTGAGATGGCAATGGAGCATGCGTGTGTATGTGCATGTGTGTGTGTGCGTGTGCATGTGTGTTTGTGTGTGTGTGTGTGTGTGTGTGCACGTGCATGCGTACGTGTGTGCGTGCATGCGTGCATGTGGAAGCTGGAGGCCAACTTTGGGTATTAGTCCTCAGGTGCGGACTCACCTATCTCTATCTCGCCAGTGTCACCAGGTCTGATTTCCTTTGTGGGTCCTGGGATTGAACTCAGGTCTTCATGCTCACATTATGGACACTTCATCAGCTGAGCTGTCTCCCAACCCAGCTGCTGCTGTTGTTTCCTTAGACACATCACTAATGTTCCACCTTTTAGAAGCATCTTCTCTCTGCATGTGGCTGAATCCAGAGGAGCTAAGCTAGTGGGGCATGGAGGTCTTTTCTGCCTGTATTTCAGGCAGTGCTTTGAAGCCTTAAGGATGACATGGTGTTCTTTGGCTGGGTTGTGGGTTCTTGAATCTGTGAGCAGGGGTGAGGGTGGGGACCCAAGGGGCAAAACCAAGGTGCCTGTTCCTCCCATCAGAGAGAAGGGTTGGAGAAGGGTCAGCCTTGAGCCCACTAAGCAAAGAGACAGACTTTCATAGCTTAACAAGTGGGTCCGTGGGTAGATGACACTGGAGAGACGGATGAAAAGGACTCAAAGAATGGGTCTCAGGAGATGTGGACAGAGCGGTCACACTGTGGCTATAGGCTGCAGGTATGAGGTTGGTCAGAGATACAGCGAAACTGAGCCTGACTCCCTACTCCTGTGACCTAGACTCTGCCCTTGGATGCTGGGCTGAGCCAGCAGAACCATTTCCCTGGTCACCAACAGCCACTGGTTCTTAGGGCCCATTGTAGTTTTGTCTGCACTGACCATGGTGGAGGAAAGAGCAGGCAGAACAGCCACAAGCATGGGCCTGTGCAGAGCCCACGGAGCGCAAGGGACCCGACACATCCACGTGCAGGTGACCAGGGCCTTCCTTGCTGTGCATTGCCTGTGTTCTTCTTGTTTGAGAGAATTGAGGAGGTGAGTTGAACAGTGGAGTGGCACCTGGCACCAGCAGTGCCACAAAAACAAACTCCTCTCTCTCCTCCTCCAGACTCCTCTGTCTTCTCCTCCTGTTAGACTCATCCCTGAGGTGCAATGGCAAAACAAACAAACAAACCAGTTTTGTTTTTTTGTTTTTGTTTTTGTTTTTCCCCCTTCTGGACTGTTCACTGATGAACACATTTCTACTATCAGTTTCAAAACCTCAAGTGTTTGTTGCTGGGTGTGCTGGCCCTCACTTTTATCCCAGAAATTGGGAGGCAAAGGCAGCAGCAGTCAAATAGATCAGTTCTAACTGTACACAGAGAAACAGGGAGTGGACCTGGGGCCCAGGGAGCACTGAGTACTGGCTTGTCATTAGCAAGTTGTTTTATTGCTGTGTTCAAAGTACCAGACAAAATGCAACTATGGGAAGAAGAGGAGCAGAAAGACAGTGGACTCATAGGGGAGAGAGACAGAGAGACAGAGAGAGACAGACAGACAGACACAGAGAGAGAGAGACAGACAGACAGACAGAGACAGAGACACAGAGAGAGAGAGACAGAGACACAGAGACTGAGACAGAGAGAACAAACAGGCAGTGGCACAGGATGAAAAACATCCCAAACACCAATGACCAGCTTTCTCCAGAGGCATCCACCACTGACCCACATCCTCATCCCTCTTTTTGCCTTTTATTATGAGATGTTGCCTAAGCTGATCTTTACCTCACTCTGTTAAAAATCACAGGAGAGTTGAGAAAGAAAGCAAAAACTTAACTTTCTGGACTGAGGTTAAAGTGAGGCTTATAGAACATTTTATGGTAATGTATACTTATATTAGAAAGAGAAAAATGGTCATAGAAAAATGGTCTAAGTCTAAGCCTTAGGGATTAGAAAAGGATGAGGGTAAAGCCAAGCGGGTGGATAGAACGAGGAAAGCCATCAGTACAAATCAATGAAAACAAAGATGAAAAGCAGTGGAGTAAAAGCCGTGGAGCCTAAAGCTGGTGCGTTGGAAGGATTGGGAAGACGGATAAGCTTCTAGCCAGCTCAGCAAGACAAAAACAGGAGAGATGCACAGCTTAACACAGTGCTTAGAGTTAATAGCAATGAAATCACTCAGAACTCTTAATGTTCTTACTGAGAAACAGAAAAACGTGAAACAATCTGCTATGCACCTTGATTTAGACAATTCCATAAAGTACACACACGGAAAAGCACTAAGTACCTTAAGCATTTTATTTTTATTAGTTAAAAATATTTTAAAATATGCAAAATTCTAAAACCAGCAATGGAGGCTAAGGGTATAGCTACAGATCCAACAGCTATTCAGGGAGCCTAATGACAAGTATATGCTCGTGACTTTGACAACTTACATAAAATTGACCGATTCCTTTGGAACACAAAACCTATGGGAAGTTATGCAAGCGGGCCAGAGAAATGGCTCAGTGGCTAAGAAGACTGGCTGTTCTTCCAGAGGACCTGGGTTTGATTTCCAGAACATATGCACACTGCAACTCTAGCTCCAGGGCACCCAGTGCCACCTTCTGGCCTCTGTGGGCACTGCACACACATGGTACACAGACATACATGCAGGCAAAACCCATACACATAAAATAGGTAAATCTTTAAAAAAAAGTATTCAAGAGGAAATAAGCTACTTGCATGTGCTATAAGTACCTACATGTATTAAATAAAAGGATTTTATAATTAAAGTTATAGTTAAAAGATCAGATGGTTTTATTGACAAAGTCTAGCAAACACTTGATGTAACAGAGAGTCAATTCTATATTACCTTCTACAGACATGTAATGAGGAAGAAACATCCTCCACTTGTTTTATGAGGCCAGCTTTACCATGATAAAGTTATTAGATGAAAATAACACTGCAGGTGAACACCAACATACAAAACCTTCAGCAAGATATTAGCAAACTGAATCCAGTGATGCATTAATTGAATAATTCAGCATGGTTATATGAAACTTACCTCAGGAATATGAAGCAGATTGAACATTTGAAATAAATTAGTATAATTGCCATTATAACAGACTAAAGGTGACAAAGCTGTGGGATGATCTCCAAAGATGAGGGAGAAGAATTTACAAAATTCAGAGAGCATTTGTCTGAGTGCTCTTAGATTAGTAAGGTGCTCTTAGATAAGGTATTCAAGAAACACATTGTACTGTTCCACTTACTGGTGAAAGGCCCAGTGCTAGTCCCCACCTCAGGTCTCCATGGTTGGCAGAAGTCATCTTTACCCTCTGAGACACTTTACTAGCCCTGGAAACATTTCTTAACATTGTATTTCCTTCTGACAGATAATAACTTAAAAATATTTGTTCTTAGGCAATTTCATACATATATACAATGTATATTAGTCATATTTACCTCTCTGATTCCCCTTCTTCTCAACACACCACCGCCTACTTTCCATGTCTTTAAAAAAATTATTTTAGTGAACCACTGAGATTGTTTTTCTTTTATCCTTTCTCCCAAGACAGGGTCTCTCTGTGTAGCCTTGACTGTTCTGAACTTACTTTGTAGACCAGGCCGGCCTCCAACTCAAAGAGATCCACCTGCCTCTGCCTCTGCCTCTGCCTCCCAGAGTGTTGGAATTAAAGGCGTGTGCAGGCTCAAACTATGGCTGCTTGCATGTGTAGGGGAACAGGGCTAGATAATGGAGTTTGGGCAATTTATCAGTAGAAGAACGACAACCCAGCAGCCATCAATGGCCCATAACTTCACGGGAGGTGGAGCTTCGTGAGCCACTCCCCTGAGTGCTGGAGTTTGACTGGCTTGATCACGTGCAGGTAACTGCAGCTGCTGAGGCCTTGTGTGCAATGGCCACGGCACCCAGGAGATAGCCTTCCACTAGCACTCCTCCCTACCTTCCAACTCTTGCATCCTGCCCTTTTTCTGTCCTTTGAGTGTCAGGAGACCATCAGGTCTCTTTCAGAGGCCGTTTCTATTTATCTGTGTCCTTTGAATGTGTCATACTTCTCTTTGTATGTCTTATGATGGTTTCGGTTGCAGACTGGGCAAACATTGAGTCTTATAATGGGTGATGCTTCTGGAGATTCAGAGTGTCTCCTTCCTGGGAACTTAGTTAAAATTTAAAAACCAAGCCGGGTGTTGTCACATGCCTTTAATTTTAGCACTCAGGAGGCAGAGGCAGGTGAACCTGTGAGTTAGAGGCCAGCCTGGTCTACAAAGAGAGTTCCAGGACAGCCAGGGCTACATACAGAGAAACCCTCTATTGAAAAACAAAAAACAAAAACACAACTAAGTATGTGTATATATGTGTGTGCATATATGTGAGTATGCACACGTGAGTGCTGGTGCCCTCGGACACCAGGTGACCAATTCCCTGGAGCTGGAGTGATGGCTGGTTGCAAGCCACTAGTGGGCACTGGGAACCCAACATGGGACCTCTGAGAAGAGCAGCAAATGCTCTTAGCTGCTGAGCCTGGTCTCCAGCCCCACAGACTTACTTTTCTGTCTCTGTCTACCCCGGCTCCTGCAGGCAGACATAAGGCACTCTGGGGCTATGGCCTCACTTACTTACCTGGTATACGGCAGTTGCTTGAGCTAAGAGCTAAACCTTGTTATTATTAACCATGTTACCTCCCAAGCCTTCCCCTGAAAGCTCAGCTTCACGGGCACAGACTCTGCAGGAGCAACGGCTGTGTAGGTGTGTGTGTGGGGGGGACAGATTCCAATGCCTCCCACTCAGCCATCCTTTCAGCTTTTTTTTTTCCCCCTTTAGCACCATCATAATTCACGAACTCAAACTCAACTGATGCACCTTATGCCTTTGAAGTTAGGAATCACATTGATGTCCAAAGTCATCATCAGCCAGTAGGCGGCTCTTTAGACTCACTCAGAGCCTCTTCTTGCCCTGATGACTTCCTGGCCTCTGGCATGGCAAGATGCTCCGGGCTCTCCTTTCACATTCTGCCTGGAAATCATTCTCTAAGGAGCCGTGACTCACTTAGATAGGAATTAGTACTTAGGACCACAGGCTTGTTGTGCTGGGTGCTCATTACTTCAGGATTAGTCATTGTTTTCAGTGGGGAGAGCTAGCAAATTACAGACCTGCACGGTTTTTGTTAAGCTTGTGGATCTCACATCTGTCCCTCCCTTATTCTATTCCAAAGCACTCCAGTTCCACCAACTCCGTCTTAATCACACACGCCCCTTAGCCCGCAAAGCCCGCACGGTGGTTCCATAAGAGTGTGAGCACAGTACTTTACTGCCAGCTGTATAAAAAGCAAAAGAAGGGTTTAGGGTTTTGATTTCCCCCAAAGGGGGCAGCTAGTTCCTTTGTTCAGAGATTCCATCCCACTAGGTGGGTGGCTAAGACCCAAGGACTGCTCTTTAAAACCAGGTGGATTACTGCTTTTCGGAGGAGAGGCCACACCCCAGAAACAGTGAGGTTTGTGGGTTTCATTCTACTGTTGATTTGAAGGGAATGCTCTTTGAAGGCTTATGTTGCTTTAAAATAGATAAAATATTTATGTCAAAGCTATAAAATGGGCATATCCAAGAACTCCTAACTTCCAACCCTGTTCTGGCCGCCTGTAAGTAACCCCAGCACTCCTGTAAATAACAGTAATTCATATTTTATTACTGTCCTTTAGTTTGAAAAAGTTGTAAGTGCAGGGGGCTGGAGAGCCGGCTGTGGTTATGAGCACTCCCTCATAGATCGTGAGGACTGGAGTTTGGATGCCAGCATTCACATCAGATGGCCCACAAATTCCTGTAACCCCAGCTCCATGGCATCTGACTTGGGCACACACACGCGTGCACGCGCGCGTGTGCACACACACACACACACAGTGTCCATACCCACAGATTCACAGACACCTGTGCACATACTCATGCTTAAATAAATAAGTACCCACTTTCTTACATTGATTGTCACCTTGCTTATTAACAACAGTTGCTGCAATTTCCCACGTGTGGGGTACAGAGACCATGCTATAGCATGCTGCAGCTGGGCAGCAGTCAGTGGTATATCTATCTGTATCTGCCACCAACTCCATCCAATCAGTGTTTGAGTCTCTTCCAGTCTTCTACTATGGCAGGGCTGTGATGATGGTGGCTGTCTGTCTTGCCTTTGAGGGAAAACCTACCCTTCAATTTTATGTTTGTTTATGTATGTGTTTATTTATTTACTTTAGACAGGGTCTCAAGAAAGCCAGGCTGGCTTTGAACTTTCTATGTCGATGAGGCTAGCTTTGAACTCTTGTTCCTCCTACCTCTACCTCCAGGGTGCTGGGACCACTACACCTACCTGTGACTTTTTCACTTTTTCATGTGTATTTTCTTATGTATTTGAGTTAATCTTTTATTCATTTGCTTAGTTGCTTCTGGATTTTGAGCTTATGCTTTTTTGTTGTTTGAATGAGGAATGCCACCCATAGGCTCAGACATTTGAACACTTGGTCCCAAGTTGGTGATACTCGTTGGAGAGGTTTAGGTGGTCCAGCCTTGCTGGAGGACGTGAGTCACTGTGGGGACGGGGGATAGGGGGCTTTGGGAATTTAAATAACTTCCAGTTCACTTTCCCTGGTTAGTGTTTGAAGATGTGGTCTTCCAGCTTCTTCTTCCTGATGCCATGCCCGCTGCTTGCTGCCATTCCTCGCCACCACGACAAACCTTTATCCCTCTGAAACCAGAACCAAAATAAACTCATTCTTCCATAAGTTCCCCTGGTTATGACTTTATCACAGCAACAGAAAAGTAACAGTACAGCCGTCTTTTTGTCATCTGCTTTTGGACAGGATCTCACTATGTAGCCCAGGCTAGCCTTGACTCTGTACCACACTGCCTCAGCCTCTCAAGTGCTGGGACAATGGGTGTGCACACCCCACATGGCTGAGGCATTAAAAAGCTAGTCCCACTTCATGTTTTGTTCTAGAACATATGAGGGTTTTGTTTTGTTTTGTTTTGTTTTGTTTTTTGAGACAGTTTTTCTGTGTAGCCCTGGCCATCCTGGTCTTGCTTT
Source organism: Acomys percivali (assembly GCA_907169655.1). Classification (NCBI taxonomy): domain Eukaryota; kingdom Metazoa; phylum Chordata; class Mammalia; order Rodentia; family Muridae; genus Acomys; species Acomys percivali. The sequence continues at coordinate 121,620,271 of OU015742.1, forward strand.
GTATACGAGGCTGGCCTCGAACTCACAGAGATATGCCTGCCTTTGCCTCATGAGTACTGAGATTAAAAGCATGTGCTACCACACCTGGCTTGTATTGTATCTCTTAACCGCTTGTCTTAGAGACACTATGAGCATGGCAACTCTTATGAAAGAAAATATTTTATTGGGACTGTCTTACAGTTCAGGTTTAGTCCATTATCATCATGGAGAGACACACGGCAGCATGCAGGCCAACATGATACCAAAGAAGGAGCTGAGAGTTCTACATCTTGATCCACAGACAGCAGAAGGAAACTGTGCTACACTGGGCTTAGCTTGAGTTTATAGGACCTCAAAGCCCGCCCTCACAGTGACACACTTCCTCCAACAAGGCCACACCTCGGAATAGTGCCATTCCTTAGGGGTCAAGCATTAAAACATGAGCCTATGGGGGCCATTTCTATTCAAACCAACACACCACTTAATATATATTCTAGCGAAATGGACCCGGTCTTGCATTAGTCTAGTGTTTATGCATATATACTCATTTCACTTATTAAAAAGCTTGATCTTGGGGCTGGAGAGGTGGCTCAGTGTTTAAGAGCACTTGCTGTGCTTGCAGAGGACCTGGGTTCAATTCCCAGCATCCACATGGCCACTAACAACCATCTGTTGTTGCCCCAGGGATCTGACATTGCCTTTTGGGTTCTGGAGGAACCAAGCATGCATACACTCACGCAAACACTCATAAACAGAAAATAAAAGTAAAATTTAAAAAGAGGTAATCTTATATGTTCTGGGGTATCTGATGAAGTGGAAGGGAGCAGGCTAAGGGGTGGATATGATCAGGATATATTGTTTACACATATGAAATTGTCAAAGAACAAACAAAAGGATATTATTTTAAAAGAAGCTGACTTTCTTCCCCTCCCCCCCAGAGATTTGAAATGCTAGCTTTATTTTATACTACACATGGGTGTCTAGCTTAATTCCTCTGTTTCAGTCCTGGGCCTGAGGTCATGCGCTAACACCATTTCAGGAAGAGCTAGGATCAGATCCTACGAATTGTCATAATGTTCCTCTCTGCAGCCCAGGAAGAATTATCTTATCCATGTGGAGGAACACATGACATATTTATTCAAAATTTCTTCTGCTCTCTCTGGAGTATTTTCCAATGTTTTTCTTTCTTTTCTTTTCTTTTTTTCTTTTTTTTTCTCTCTCTCTCTCTTAGGCTTTGGACATTGTGGCCCACACAGACACATGCTGCTCAGATTGTCCTTCAAGAAGGGTCTGACAGCTGAGGAGATGGCTCAGTCAGTAAAGTGCCTGGCACACAAAGCCTGGGTCTGTTTGCCCAGCATCCACACAAAAGCCAGCTATTGTGAGGTGCATGGGTAACCCCCGTGCTGGGGGTAGCAGTGGAGAAAAGCTCTCAGAGCCAGGGTCTGAACTAGTCACAGATGTATAGTGAGCCCTTGTCTAAAAACCAACCAACTAAAACAAAACCCAAGAAGGTGGTACTGGCAGCTCGGGAGCAAGGTTATCCGTGTGTGCATGCATGTGTGTAGTCATGTACAACGTGAGTGTGGAGGTCAGAGGACAATTTGCAAGAGAAGGTTCTCTCCTTCCATCGTGTGTGTGTGTGTGTGTGTGTGTGTGTGTGTGTGTGTGTATGTGTGTGTGTGTGTGTGTGTGTGTGTGTGTCTGTGCGCGCGCACTCGGAGTTGAACCCAGGTTGTCAGGCTTGGTGGCAAGTGCCTTTACTCACTGAGCCATTTCCCTACCACCCCATCCTTTCCTTTGTAAAAACATTGTAAGTTAGCATATGAAACACTCGATTTCATTATGGCTTTTTCATATACACATGCCATTTTACTTTGTTCTTACTTGTCTCCATCCTCCACTTAGTTTTAGTTAGTGATGGAGAGCTGTTTGGGGGTGCTCAGCAGGCAGAGTGATGAGATATGCTGGCTGTGCCCATGACCCTCCCCACCCCCCCTCAAGCCAGGTAGGACCCCAGGTCCCCTGAGACCTTAGCATTTGGGAGCAGATGAGACAAGAAGGAAGATGGGCGCCTCTGAGTTCTTTCCACCAGAAACAGAGGCCATTTAGGGGGTGGATCATAGCAATCCCCACAGCAGATTTCATTTCTAAAGTTGTCTTTGAACAGACGGTCTTCGTGTACCAGTTTTCTTGAAGAAACTACGGAAAACAAGCAGATGCATTTATATCTAAAGAACTAATGGTTTAAAAAAAAATCTTTGGGGACTGTTCTGAGGCTGAACACTTGGTGGGGGATTCTTTTTTTCCAAGAGAAAGCTTATGTGCTCGCTCTGGATCCTATAAAAGCTTTTTAGGACCCCGCATTAAGCGGCACTGCTGCTAATGGAGCAGGAACATTTTCCCTGGGATAATTGCCTGTTATTACTCAGAACCTAACATCTTTAGAAAAGCCTTGGGCTCTCTCTGCCAGCCCCAATCTCATGGCTGATGGGGCACCCAAATCTCTCTGCATTTTCAGGGGCTGTGGCAAATACACAGCCTCTCAACTGACCCCAACACACAGAGTGCTCTGAAGAGGAGGCTGAGCCATGTCCTCTGCGCACGGAACATTCCCTCCAGCCAGCCTTGCAAGGGGCTCCCAGAGGCTTAGAACCAGAGGCCCTCAATTTAGCTTCGGGTTCCCCTTCGGCTTACTCTGTGCACTTGAACAAATCACCCACTTTCTTGCATTCAACTTTCTCATCCGTTGGAAAGGACACACATTCCTATCTCATAGCATAGCCAGCAGGGTGGCAGACAAAATTGCATATGAAAGCGCTCAGCACAGAGACTGACGTGCAGTGATTTGTCTACTGAATTGAAATCTGTGCCCATCTGTGGTTTGGGTTACCCTCCTCCTCCTCCCTCAGTGGCTCCCACTGTCTATTAGCACCACCTGGAAATGAGAGCCAAGAACAGCATGGAATTCTAACAGACACAAAGCCTTGCGCCTGCCCTGGACCTATGCTCAGGATATACACTCAATAAAGACGGCCAGCCACTCCCTGTCCCCATAGCACTGTGGAGAAGTGCTCCTAGGATTGTATTAACAAGTAGCTGATTATCATTTGGAAAAGTGAAATACTGGCATTATGAGAAGCTAATTTTCCAACAGAATTTGTGTAGCTAGGTGTAATGACACATGTCTGTAATTTCAGCACTTAGCAGGCAGAGAAATAGCAGGATTGTAAGTTTAAAGACCGCTTGAGTTACGTGGTGGAGACCCAGTCAAAAAAGCTGAGGAAAATAATAAGAATACAGCAGATACCATGTCAAACAGCAGCTGGAATGGATCCTTACCTTGTAAGGGGAATGCCTGTCCCAGGGAAATGTCTCTGTGACCCTTACTAAACCCTCCCAGGGAGCCGAGTTCAGATGGAGAAATACAGGATGGATTGCACCAGTGCTGCCCAGGGCATTGCATGAGTGGGATGTACCACAAGCAACCACATGACCATCTGCCTACATGCAGATGGCTAACCGACCCATGTTCCTTTTGCTTGAACAGGTGGCTCTGGGCGGCTGGCCGGGCTGCAGATTCAAGATTCTCAGGTACTTTGGGGATTTCTGTGAAAAAGTGTCCATGCCAGGCCTGCAGGTCCCTGACTCCGCTGGACGCAGGGGAGAGGTGGCTACTCCATGCCTGCAGGTCCTTGCCTTTATTGGAACCCAGGGGCAAGGTGGACACTGCCTACCTGCAGGTCTCTGCCTCCCCTGGAACCCAGGGGAGAGGTGGCCATGCCATGCTAGTATGGACTTGGAACTGGCCATCCTGCCTGCCCTTGGAATGTGGGCCTGTTTGGTGTTCTTACAGAATGAGAGACCTGTACCTGCCAAGGAGCTCCTCGCTTGTGCCTCCTTTTAAGCCTTTAAGCCTTGTGTCCCTTTTAAGAGACCCCTTTTAAGAGGGGTCAGGCCCTCACACATAGCACCTACAGTTGACTTTACATGCTAAGAGGCAGCCCGAGGTGTGGTCCAGAAAGGGCTGGGGGCCTAGCTATGTTAATCCCTCTACCCCCATTCTTACCTGTAAGGAACATGATCTGGGGCCCGGAGCAGCATGTAAGGGCAAAGCTGACTATATATGGTAGTGCGGCGCAGTGAGAGGTCACACATGGCATGGTGTCCTCTCTCAGGGTTCTTCCTACAGGCAAAGGGAGTAGTACTGTGGTGGGTTAAGGGTTCTACAGGTATGCATCTGTGTTTGGAGGAGGGCTTCAGTGGGGTGGGGAGTGGCCCACCTCTGTGGGCAGAGGGGAGTGGTGGTGCTGGCGCAACCATGTAGGATACAGGGGAAACGAGTGCAGAGGAGGAACAGTGCAGAGACTGAAGCACAGCTGGGCTTGTGGCCAGGTGCCAGTAGGAATGAGACTTAGGAAGCAAGAAATGGCACCTGTGCTTTGATTCGGGAATGGGAGCTGGAAGCCTCTCCCAAAGATTAAAGGCCAAGGTCCCCGGTTCAAGCATGTGTTCATGCGCTTCTAGTGGTGTTCCCTAAGGGCACTTCATATGCAAAGTGCCTGCACTCAGGAACAGAGCCTTCCCTGCAAGTTAGAACGCTCAGATTTTATTTATAGGGGGAAACAAAAAGGAAAAACACCGAAACAGCTTACTGGATTGCAAAGAAATCCAGTCTCTGTGAAATTTGGTTTTTAAGAATTCCATTTATTAGCTGTTTTTGTAGCACCAGGAGCTTCTACCAGGCTTTGCAAGCTGTGATGTTCCAGATAAATCAATTCAGGTTCGGCCCCGGGATATGAAGGACAAATAGCCCAGAAGTCTTCCCCACTTTCCTTTTCATTTATGTTATGCGACAAGCTCATCTGACAGCCATTGTGGGATGAATCAGAACGGCAGAGCCCCCAGGGAAGCAAAATGCAAGTTTTGAATATGAATTTTCCACCAAATGAAACAAAGTGGGATTTCAATCTGGTATAATCAGCTCCACAGGACATGCCTGTTGTCATGGAGCGGCCGGCAGCCTTTGTGACAACTGTGCTGTTTGCACTCAAGCCCCCGTTTCTAGTGATGGAAAAATGATATGGTGCCGTGGGTGAGACACAAGAGGTGCCGGGGTTGGGGAGGCAGCTCAGCCAGGAAAGAACTTGGCTAGCAAGCACAAGGACCTGAGTGCAGCTCCACAACCCATTAAAAACCAAAACAAAACTAGGCACAGTGGTGTATGCTCATAATCAATCCCAGGACTGGGGAGGTGGAGACAGGAGGACCTTGGGGGCCCAGCAGCCAGACAGTCTGGATAAACTGTGTGAGCTAGGCCAGTGAGAGGCCCCGTCTCAAGAGAGCAAGGAGGCCATCACTGAGGAACCACAGCTGAGTCTGACTTTGAGCTTCCATATGTGCACACACACACACACACACACACACACACCACACCACACACACCACACACACACTAAATTTTAAAGAAGGAGAGATGCTTATGCACAACCCAATGGGTGGCTCCTTAATTCAAAGTCCATGTCTCCTTCCTCCAGGCTGATGCTGTCTAGAGCACCCATAGGCCTCAGGAATGGCATTTTAAAGTCACTCTATTCTTATCCTGCTTCACTCTGATTGGTTTAGATTTAGTATGGCAGCAATCCGGTTAGTGAGAACTTGTAGTCATGAAGTGACCCAGCCTTATGCCAGGTCCTAACTGCTGAGAGTACCAAAGAGAGCAAATTTAAAAAAATAATAATAATAAATCAGGGTTTGGAAGATGGCAGTATATCACTGGTTAGCAGGTCCTAGAGCCATCTCATTCTGACAATTTTTACTAAGTAGCACATTTCCCTTCCCCACGCTGACATTGTCCTCTCCTATAGAGGGCCATGGCATTCTCCAAGCCTTCCTCATCTCTCCCCTTGGATATTTATGCATGTACTAATGTCATCAAGTGGATGAGAAATGAGACCACATGATATGTTTCATTTTCTAGCCTGATGCATTTCGGCTCTGTCCACATCTGTGTTTTTCATAGCAGAGTGGTCCAGGAGTCATAGCACTGGACTGTGAGTCCAAAGGTGGAATTCTCGGTTCTGTGACACTGGGTGAGCTGGTGCAGGGCATGCTGCTGTCTTTTGGTCCCATTCTTCCCATTTGTAGACACTGAGGACGGCCTGACATCATCCCTGGCTCTTCCAGTTGGAGGCCTTAGCCCCTTTTATCCTACTTTCACCATCCTGAGTGATATCTGCATCGCCTGCATCACCTGGTCCCAGAAGACCAGGATTTCTCTCTTGTTTATGTGCCAGTGGAGGGGGCTGGCCTGGATCACTTGAGCTGGGCTAACCCTTCATTTAGGAGCTTCAGGTGCTGTTTGCATGAGGAACTCCACAGGGCTGAAAAGAGTGTGGACCCATTGGATTGTGTCCACGAAATCACCATGGAAACCACAGGTGCATGCAGCGTGGTGACTGAGTCCTATGGGTGTTGTTCGTACATGCGTGTTGTTTGTACATGCATGATAGCAATGCCTTTGAGGTATATATAAGTGTTCCGGATAGTTTTCTGTCAACTTGGCACATGCCAAAGTCATCTGAGATGAGGAAACCTCAGTTGAGAGAGTGCCTCCATAAGACCAGGCTGTAGGCAAGCCTGTAGGGCATTTTCTTAATTAGTGATTGATGGGGAAGGCCAAGCCCATTGTGGGTGGGGCTATGCCTGGGCTGGTGGTTCTGGGTTCTATCAGCAGGCTGAGCAAGCCACAGGGAGCAAGCCAGTAAGCAGCACCTCTTCATGGCTTCTGCATCAGCTCCTGCCTCCAGTTTCCTGCCCTGTTTGAGTTCCTGTTTTGACTTCCTTCAATGATAAACAGTAAGTGTAAGCCAAATAAGCCCTTTCTCCTGCAAGTTGCTTTGGTCATGGTGTTCCATCGCAGCAATAGTAACCCTCACTAGGACATAAATTGGTACCAGGATCATGGGTATTGATTGCTGTGACAGACCTAGCCGCGTTGACTTTGGGAGGATTGGGTAAGGACTTTGGAACTTTGGGCTAGAAAAGCCATTAAGTGTTCAAAGGTTGGTGAGCTGTTCTATGGGAGCTTGGAAGGTAAGAATGTTGAGGGCAGTGTAGATAATGGAGGCCTGGCTTGGGAAGTTCCAGAGGGATGCTTGAGAGCCACTTATAGACCATCAGGCCCAACTGCTATTTGTTGAGAATCTGTGTTGGTCAGGTGGGGCTGAAGAATCAGCTGTGATTAGCAGGAATCTAAAGGGGCTGGAGCGATGGCTCAGTGGTTAAGAGTATTGGCTATTCTTTCAGAGGTCCTGAGTTCAATTCCAGAGACACTCAAGTAAAACTTTTGCTTTATTGGGACAATCCATGCTCGTCAGTTAGAGCTAAGAAATTAGCATCGATGAAGAAGAGACCTGTGTTGATGAGGTGAAATCTGGGAAGTGCTTCCTCAGAGTCTGCTCATGGAAGCTGTGTTCTGAAGGTAGGCAAGCTTGAACCTCATGCTGGGAGCCAAACTTGGTAGTATAAGAGCCACCCAGGTGGTTCTGGTTTTGAAGGCATGAAGGAGTTATGGAGAGCAGCTGAAGCTTGGCACTGTGAGCGGCCAGGAGAGGCCATTGATGAAGGCACAGCCTCAGTGGCAATGGAAGGCCCAGGATTAAAGGGGTTAGGCAGAAAGGTTGAGGCTTGGCACCATGAGGAGAGCCCAGAAGAAACTACTGGTGAAAGAGCAGCCCAGATGCAGCAGAAGATTCTGGCATCTTGGAGATGCCAGTACCATGGGATGACCACCACGAACAGTATCAGTGGTGGAGTGGAGCTGGCCTGAGCTTAGGAGACAAGCCTCATGTGCTGCAGAGGGTGGAACCAGAGAAGTGACCCAAACCCCATTGGAGAAGCCCAGAAGATGGTGAGTGAATCCCAGATCCTGGATATTAAGTTTGGAATGTGGTTTTGTTCTGTTCAGATTGTGAAGAAAGTGTTTATTTCTGATCTTACAGGAGCCCACAGCTGACTTTGAATTTTTAAAGAGACTTTGGATTTTAAAAGGGGCTTTGATTTTTAAAGAGGCTGAATCTTAAAGTGTTTGAGTTTGTAAAGATTGTGTGACTCTTTAAATTTGTAAATTGTTGTTTTTATTGCTATGTTGATATTAATGTGTGATACTGGGGATGAGCAAGAAAGGAAACATTGTCTTGACAGTGATGAGGGGTCATTTGTGCTGGATAGTTTTATGTCAACTTGACACAGGCTAAAGTCATTTCAGAGGAGGGAACCTCAATTGAGAAAATGCCTCCATAAGATCTGGCTGTAGGCAAGCCTGTAGGGCATTTTCTTACTTAGTGACTGATGTGGGTGGGCCCAGCCCATTGTGGGTGGTGCCATCTCTGGGCTGGTGCTTCTGGGTTCTATTAGAAAGCAGGCTGAGGAATGAGAAGCAAGCCCTTAGGCAGCCCTCCTGCACGGCCTCTGCATCAGCTCCTGTGTCCAGATTCCTCTCCCGACTTCCTTTAGTGATGAACAGTGATGTGGAAGTGTAAGCCAAATAAACTCTTTCCTCCCCAAGTTGCTTTGGTGATGGCGTTTCATCACGGAAATAGTAACCCTCACTAGGACATGTCACAATCTAAGCGAGGAAGGTCGCCCACAAGTTGTTAGCTTTTCATCATGCACCAAAATCCCTCTCCTGCCCCCAGGAAAATAAAACAAACAGACAAACAAACAAACAAAAGTCTTGTCACAGAAGCTGTAGTGTATTACACAGTATAGCCTTTTGCCCACATAGGTTTACTTTCA
>OU015742.1:121634048-121641101 GCA_907169655.1 Acomys percivali
TGGGAAAGTGTCAGTTATGAAGTAACAAAGAATAATTTCATGGTTGGGGTCATCACAATGTGCGTGAGGAACTGTATTAAAGGATTGCTGCATTAGGAAGGTTGGAAACCACTGGTCTAGACCCTTTTTACAAGGCCAGCTATGCAGGTCAGCTCATTTTCCTGCCATCGACAGAGCTCCGAATCCTCAGTCCTCAGAACCCCTGCTATGGGGTAGGCACAGGAAGACAGAGTGAATGCCGAGCGACTGTCGTAGAGTGTGACCAGGCATGCTAACTCTGTCAGCATATTTAGGCAGGTGGCCAACATGCCTGCAGCTATACCTGGTGGGAGATGGTGGCTAGCAGGAGGGAGGAGCTTCCTGTTTGGGAAACAGGATGGCCAGTAACATAGCCAGACTGAAGTATTGAGTGGAGTGTGGAAAGGTAGCCATGTGGAAGGAGTAATGCCCAATTTCAAGTCCCAAATAGTAACTGCTTGGTGATTATTCTCATAGACAATGGACCAGAGAGCTGGTAGCTGAGGTCAAGTTCAAAGGTCATGAGATGCAGCCTTCACCTGGCAGCTCAGACAGGAAAGATGTAATGGGCTTAGTATGCAGGGAAGAACCAGTGCTCCTGGAGTGCTCCTGGGTCTCAGCATTACTGCTTGCACACCTGGCATCTTCTGTTGGATGAGGCGGATGGTGCTCCCAGCCCGAGGATTGGAGCAGGAGCCGAGGCACTAGACCATTGGTGATGGGAGCATCCTCTTCTTTCATAGCTGGATGTGGAGCCCTTACTAACTGTAGAACATCAGAATGTAAGACAAATAGAAGACACACACACACACACACACACACACACACTCACGCACACACTCACACATGCCATGGAAGGCAGGTAGTTGGGGGGATATATTCCTTATAGGGATTAGAAAATTTGGCTTTCTATATGGCTGAGTCAACATAACAATGACAGTTTGTTCAAGTAAAGCCCTGGGACGTTTTTGGTGCAAATTTTAAAAAAAAACATTTCCTGTTATGTCCCTTGAAACCTTGCCTTCATTTTCTCAATCTGGGAAGAGGATACTTGATATTTGGAAGACTTTTTCTTGGCATGAAAATCAGCTTCCAATTCCAGAGGGGAGTGCAGTCCCCTGGCAAGGTTAATGCTTGATTGGCATAGCATTGATTCCATGCCAATTATTTCTCAGCAGGGCTGGCTAGAGCTTGTGGGGATAGCACTGTGGGGTGGAGATAAGAAAACAATCAATTTTCCATAATTAAAAATATTCCCTACTCAGTTTTCAATTGAAGAAAAAAAAAAGGAGCTTGCCCAATTTTTTTTTCCAGATCTACTCTTAAATTCCAAGTGTAATATAAACACAGATTTATCTGTTCAGTCTTTTAATGGTATTTCTCAGAGAGCCATCCACTGCGCATTGTTGCATCCCAGCTGTTCTGTGTCTTGCTCTCTGTGGTGTCATGTCAGAAAGAAGGAACTGGGACCCAGCCTTCGAAGGCTGACATTTTCACCAGGCAAATGCCACAAAGATGTAGGAGTCGGGCACAAAACAGGGAGCCCTCCAGGTCTGTCTCTGATGGGTCTCTAGACAAGATCCAACCAAAGTCTCCATAGGGTGAGAGCTAGGAAAACAAAATTTAATAGGAAGTATTCATGGCTGGGACTGAGCTGGCTGAATGCTTGCCTAGCAGGGCCCAAGCCTTGGGTTCAATCTTCAGCACACACAAACTGGGCATAGTGTGTGTGTGTGTGTGTGTGTGTGTGTGTGTGTGTGTGTGTCTGGAATCCCAGCATTTGGCAGGAGAAAACAGACTGATCAAGACAAGGTCATTCTCAGCTAGAAAGTTTGAGGTAGGCCTGGGATGCATGAGGCCTTGGGGAGTGGGGTGGGGGTACAGGGGTGAGGATGGGGCAAATGGGGAGAGGAAGAGAGAAAGACCAAGGGAGGATGCTTAAATCTCACTCAGAAGGGGAAAGAGAAAAGACAGAGGTAGTGGTTGAAGAGAGGGAACAAGGTAGGAGAGAGTGCAGAGAGGTATGAGGGTGGAGGTCAGAGCTGGGGAGGAAGGGGCTGCTGGAGGACAGAGGCCTGTAGAGAAGAGAGGACCTGTGGATGGGGCACCTCTGTGACAAGCTGGAGACTAAGTTAGGCTAGGCTTCTGGGAGCATATGAGGGGCACGCTAGTGGCAGGGGCCCTAGAGACTGAAAAGGACACCCACCTAACTAGACAAGGCTCCAACTTGATGGAGGAGAACACCAACCCACCCACAAATTTCCCCTGCCTACAAGATGTGCAGGGATAAAGAAAGCAGATAGAGCAGAGACAGAGGCAATGTCCAACCAATGCCTGGTTCCAACGTGAGACCCACCTCATGGGAGACAGCCAAGCCCCGACACGATGAATGATATTCTGCTATGTTTGCAGACAAGAGCCTAGCAGAGTTGTCCTCAGAGAGGCTCTGACCAGCAGCGCTTTGAAACAGATGCTGAGACTCGCAGCCAAACATTGGACGATGTGTAGGGAGTCTTGTGGAAAAGTGGGGGGAAGAAGAAAAGGACCTGGAGGTGACGGGAGCTCCACAAGTAGAGACCAACAGAGCCAACTAACCCGGGCTCAGAGGGGCCTGTGGAGAGACTGACGCACCAACCAAGGACCATGCTTGCAATCCTTGGCTTAGCTTCCAGAGTTCTAAGGTATCAAGGAATTTCTTTTTTTCTTTTTTTTTTTTTTCTTTTTCTTTTTCTTTTTCTTTTTCTTTTTCTTTTTTTTCTGGAGCCATTGAGTTTATAAAGGAACAGACATTGGAAGTCCTGACTCTGTTATTCCTGTTGATGACATCCTGGAATTTTGTATTCTTGACCTTACGGACCAAGGCATAGGATGGACTGATATCAGTCTAAATGGTTAACACTTACCATTTAAATAGTTAATTTGGCCAAAATCTGTTAAGAGCCTGAGATATTTTCCTCTGAGTAGCATACACTGTTGTGGGCCGGGGACAGAGGTTCCTGCCAGACCACCACATTTTGAGCAATGTCTGTCTTTCTTTGTCGGGGAAGTGGTGCCATCAGGCTATTATGAGGTTGTCCACATGACCTGACTATTGCACTCTGACATAGAACTGCTCCTCAGTGTCCACAGGTGATGGATTATGGGTTTCTCTGGTCATCTCCAAGTCTACAGGTGCTTGCCTTCCTTATATAAAATACATTGCTTGCATAGAAACTAACATGTCTCCTGATTCCTTATGCCACCCAACACGATGAGAATGCTATGTACTGTCATTGTATTGTACTGCTTAGGGAACAATAACTCAAAATTTGTTTGTATCCAGTAAGACTTTTTTTTTTTTTTTTTTTAAATCTATGGTTGGTTGTGTTCACAGAGGCACAAGCTTAGTTATACTTGCCTGCTAGGCTGAAAAGCAGTCTAGTCAGCCGGTGAAGTCTGGGGACGAAGCAAAAAGGTTCTGATGACAAGATGAATTGTAATTTAAAAACAATTTAATTTCTTGATTCCTGAGCAAAATGCTATTGATGTAATTGAGCATACTAGCAGAGAAAGAGAACAGGAGCCTCAGAAGATGTGCTCCGAGTTTTTGATAAACTTTAACAATCCCTTAATGATGTCTTAAAAAAGAAACAGCACACAGAACTACACACAAACTTCTTTAATGTAATAAAGAATATCTAAAAAAAATCTCTACAGGCATCATTGTACTTAATGGTGAGGTATTAAGTTAATTTCTATTAAAACTCAGAAAAAAATTTAATGATCCCATGTTCACAACATAATTTAATGTAGAACAAAAAGTTCTACCCAGGGGAGTAAAAATAGCAAATAGAAATCTTGTGGACTAGGGAAGAAGAAATAAAAGTGTCATTTTTTTTCCCCAGATGAGATAAATTATCTAGAAAATCCAAGAGATGAGGAAAACCATTAACACTAGTAAGATACCAGCAAGAGGCTTTTTAAAAAAATTAAAATTGTATTCCAACTAATCATCAGCTATAAAATGCCATTTGAAATGACACATCACCCAGGCATGGTGTCTCCTGCCTATAATCTCATCTCTTGGTAGACTTTGAGGGCAAGGGGATTGCTGTATCTTCTAGGCGAGCTTGGGCTCCAGAGTGAGACCTTGTTTGAAACAAACAAAAATTAATCATGTAGAACAGCTGCCAAACAAGAAAAAAATGAACTAAACTGCTTTAAAAAAAAAAACCAGTGTTCAAGACTTTAGTGTATAAAATGGTAAAATGTATGGATTAACATTTTTTAAAACCCCTAGATGTATGTCCTATTTATGGATAGAAAGACTGTATCATGAAACTGTGGATTGGAGGGTGGGGCTAGAATTCAGTTGGTAGAAAGGCACTAAGCCCCAGGTGCAACCCCCAGCACTGCATAAACTGGGCATGGTGGTACAGGCTATCTTTGAACTATCAAAGCAAAGGCAGGAGAATCAGAAATTCAAGGTCATCCTCAGGGACATATTGATCTGAAAACCAGTCTTGGATACGTGAGACCCTATCTAAAGAAAACCAAAGGAAGCTAGCAACCATGCAGCCAAACTAACAAATTATCCAAGGGCTTCATGAGATTCCAATTTTATAAACAGAAGAGGGACCTTTTATTTTTTTCCCCACAAAACTCAACAAGATGATTCTAAACTTAGTGTGTGACTGAGTATAGTCTCAGAATAGGTCTAGGCGTGGAGGTAGCAGCATTACCTTCTGGATCAGAGCATCTCACACAGAGCTACAGTTTGTGGCACCCATGATAGACAAGCTGAGCTTGAGGAGCCATGGAAGGACTTCCCAAAGCCTATGTGCATGTGGGAGAGTGCCACCCACAGAGCTGTGGTGGGGAGTGGAGGGAAAATGGACCCTGTAATGAATGGTGTTGAGGTAACTGGTTGTCCACAGGACATGCTGTAAACTCAGAGCTGTGCCTCATCTCTTAGCTAAACCAGCATCAAACAGATAAGCATCTTAACTTTGAAACCTGGCAGAATGCCTTCATGGTCTCGGAGCAGAGTGGGACTACTAGACTGATACATTTACTGCTCATCCGAACATTTTAAGGGCATTTAGAAGACAAGTCACAGGGCTGGAGGAGATGGCTCAGTCAGTAAAGTTCTTGCTATGCAAGCATGAGGATGTGAGTTCGATCCCCAACCCCCATGTAAAAAGCTGGGTGTGGTGACATGTGCTTGTATTCCCAGTGCTGGGAAGATTGACAGGTGGACCTTGGGGTTCACTGGTCAGCCAGCCTAGCTGAATCAGCCTCAGGCCAAAGAAAGACCCAGTCTTGAAGCAAACAAAACAGGTGGAAGGCTCTGAGGGGTGACACTTGAGGTTGTCTGTGGCTTCCATACACATGCATGTGCGTGCATGCACAGATGCACAAACACATGCACACTCACACGGAAAGACAAGTCAAAAGCTGTAGAAAACATGTAGCTGACATAAGATCTAGAATACATAAAAAATTCTAAAAGGACAAAAATAAGCTACCCAACAGAATAAAAAAAAAACACAGAAGGCAAATAAGTCATAGGAAGATTGAAGATACATTTAATTTATGGGGAAGGAAGCGCAACCATATTAGCAAATAAAGGGATGCAAACTCGGTCCCTCGTGGGGCATCACTTCACACTCCACCCACTGACCATAAGTGAATGTCTGGGGAGATGTGGTGTTAGGGAGATGCGGACTGCTGGGCTAGCTCATCTAGACACCAGTGGGACCAAGAATAGCACAACTGGTTTAGAGAAAACCAATGCTATTTAATCATCTAGAAGATTCAGCAATTCCACCCTAAAGGAAAAAAAAAATCTTACACATGAACACTGTGAAATAGGAATAGCCACAGTGACAGAATGTAATTTACAAAAATCATGTAGAAAACTCGAAAGCTCACCGACAAGAGGATAGGCAAATAATGATGCCATGTCAATAAAGTGAGGCACTACACGCACTGTGCCCTGGAGTGAGCACACAGAGCTGAATGGCTTAGGAAGACACACAGCTGAATATAGTTTTTAAGTAAGACATCTACTAGGCCTGGTGACAGTGAAAGTCTGTCATTCTAGTTACTCAGAAGTCTACCACAGGAGGATTTCTACATTCAGGGCCAGCAAGGACTACAGAGTAAATTCAAGGCTGTTTTGGGGCAACTCTGTCTCCAAAAAAATAAAAAATAAAAATAAACTATATGCAAATCTGCCTGTTACAGAACTATTATAGCTGAGGAAGGTTTGCATCGGATAGCTGACAGATGGACCAGTGTCTGGCCTTTCATGTGGGTGTGAAATGTTGGGATGGGCCATCTGCATCTGATCTGGACTCTGCATGAAAGCCAAGACCTGTAACCCACAGAGTAGCTTCTGCCCCTAGACAGACTTTGAGACAGGGATGGCTTTTGTCTCTCTCAGAATTCCTAGGTAGGCTAGAGCAGCTTCCTGCTAGGCTGCCTTGTGGCTGTGGTTCTGCAAGTCACTTCTGGATGCTAGGCCTTGAGCCTGGGCCTTCATCTCTCCCAACAGTGCTGTAAGCCCACATTTACACTTCCCCCTGACAAGTTAGAACAATGCTTTTTACTCTTTGGAGTAGAGTTGTGAGAGACAGGGTGATTGTGGCTTAGATTCGCATGGCCCTGGGGTGAGAGAGCACTGCACAGGGGTGGAGCTGGGAGAGAGCAAATCTGTTTTCTAGTGTGCAGAATGGTCCTTCGGGAACATTTAACTGGACTGTGAAGTCCCGTGCAGCTTTGTTTCTGGACATGAGCTCTTCTATGCTTCGCTTTACAGATTCCAGGCCGTGGATAGGTGCGACAAAAGTATTCTATCAACTAGATATATTAAGAAAGGAAACAAAAGGGGGTGTAATGGGTCACTCAGGAATCGCCCAACAGAATTCAGGAGTGAGGAGCTAGAGATGGCTCAGCTGGTAAAGTGCTCACTGTACAAGCAAGAAGCTGGAGTTTGGTCCTCAAAACACACACACACACACACACACACACACACACACACACACACACACA
>OU015742.1:121641776-121680551 GCA_907169655.1 Acomys percivali
CTGGTGGACAAGGCTGGATGGAGTTCTGGCCTGTCATGTTGGGGCCCTCCGCTCCCCTTCTTGGCTCATTTCCTGCTCCATCAGCTGAAGGTTTCAGAAGTTAAATTCAAAGTTGCTGGTGATTTTGAGTCACCTTTTTTTTTTTTTTCAATAGCGCCTCTTGAGTGAAGATTAGGCGGCTGTGTGGGTGGCTGTTAAGGGTGCCTCATTTCCACACTGAGAGCTACCCACACAGCAGATTTTAGTGGTACTTGAAACCGGGACCTGATTTTGCCTCTCAGCTGTTACATTAAAATAAAATGCCCTTCATCTGTTTACGAAGAGAACCAATTTAAATGTATAGATACCATTTCCCTGAGGGGAGGAATGACTTCATTGATTCTGAGACCTCATGTCACTTCCTTTGACACACATGACAGGACACGTTGGGTGTGTGCCACATTCACTTTCTGAGAGAATGGCCCTGGACAGAGGAGAAGATGGTGGTTTGAGTCATGCCTCTGTAGCTGCCTTGCTGAGTAGCTCCAGTGAGTCACCTCCCTGAGTCTCAGCCTCTGTCCACATGGGGACAGTCACCTCTGCTTGTGCATCCTAATGAGGGATGAGAAGCTTTTAGCACACTGGCTGTCCCATGTCACAGTCTCCACCTTTGCTGTAGTCTTAGCAGTCACTACTTTTACCTTTATCCCACCCTTTTTTTTTTCTTTCTTTTTCTTTCTTTCTTTCTTTCTTTCTTTTTTTTTTTTTTTCCCTCTTTTTCCTCTTTGGACAATTCTCCTGCTCTTTCACCTCCCCTCTATCTCCCTGTTGCAGCAATAATTTAAGTGGTTTTGTTTCTCTTGCCCAAACTGCCAAGCACACAGGCCTGAGCAGGCTGCCCCGGAATCAACACAGGATAAACCTGGTGTGTGGGTTGGTGTTTTTGTTGGTTTGACTCAAGTTATAGTCATTTGGGAAGAGGAAATGCCATTGAAGAACTACTGCCTTTAACAGATTGGTCTGTAGGCAACTCTGTGGGGCATTTTCTTGATTAATGATTGCTGTGGGAGGGCCCAGCCCACTGTGGGTGTGGTCACCCCTGGGCAGGTGGTGTAAGAAACCATATTGAGCAAGCCACGGAGAGCAAGCAAGTTAAGCAGCATTCCTCCATGGCCTCTGCTCCAGTTCCTGCCTCCAGGCTCCTGCCTTGGCCTCCCTCAGTGGACTGTGACCTGAGATACGTAAGCCAAAGAAGAGCATGTGCACGCATACACACACATACATACACACACACACACACACACACACACACAGTGCCTTTGTGTCATGGTGCTTTATCACAGCAATAGAAGCCTAGTGAGAACACTGGGGCATCTCTCTAGCATTCACAGTCCTTTCTGTACATTTCTCCTCTTCTGTGCTGAAGCCTCAGTATTCTACTCAAGGCAGGGGAAGTACCCAGACTTCTGGGCTCCCCGTGTTCCCAAGACACAAACCTACTAAGCCTCTAGCTTCACTGCTCCTATTTGACTTGAAAGGCTCTGTTTGGGGGCCATATAGCTGGGCAATACATTAGTCTCCCAGCTTCGCTGTGGGAGTGCCTCTGCTGGGTATGTTCTGACTACACTTGTCAAGGTTTCTTTTTGGGACCCTAAGACCACTTGGCTGAACACACTGACTCTTCACTTGACCGACAGATGCTCAATGGGTGTCTGTAATGGATGAACAGGGTTGGCATGTTGTGTCATTTTGTGTCTGTCTGTTAACTGAGGTAGCCTATGGGTCAGATTCTGCTAGGCCTGCGTGTGGAATGCTGATTGCCCACTGAAGCTGGTGTCTGTTTTCTGCTATCTGTGTGCTCTCCTCTTATTTTTTTAGACATTTTTTGTGTATGTACATGTGCATGTGTGTGTGCATATGTGTTCACGTGTGTGTGTGTGTGTGTGTGTGTGTGTGTGTGAAATCCATGCACGACACAGCCTGCGTATGAGTTTGCGTGTGAGGTGGGAGTCATGTGACAACTTGAGGAGTTGGTTGTCTTCCTCCAGCATGTGGGGCTCAGCATGGAACTCAGGCTGCCAGGCTTGCTGGCTGAACTGGCAAGTACACTTACCCACGCCAGGAGCTTCTTACCCTTAATCTTTTATCCCTGAAGCAGCTCACACATTTAACACCCCACAGTGTGTCAGAGGCTCATATTGAACCACACGTGAAGGTGTTTGCCCAAGATGATGGCTCTAGCTATAAAGGAACTCAGAAGTTTCTGTGACAGCTTGGCCACAAGTCTAGGTAAGAAGGAAACCATCTTTTGACATCGAATTACCAACTTTTCCCCTGCGCCAGAGAACCAACAAAGCTGTGGCTGTCTATTCTTTTGTAGAGCAGCCTGGTTTCTTTTAGCCAGTTCTCTGTCCCCTCCCTCTGCTCAGGAGCTGAAGTCTCACTGAAGGTTTGATTATAGGTTTGGGATGTCTGCTTCTATTGTTTCCACGTCAAAGGGTCCTGTTTCCCTGGTGTCTTAGATGATGAAACACCAACACCAAAGCAGCTTGGGAAAGAAAGGGTTTATTTGGTTTAAGATTCCCCATCACAGGTCATCCTCAAAGGAAGTCAGGAGAGGAACCCAAACAGGGCAGGAACCTGGAGGCAGGAGCTGATGCAGAGGCCATGGAGGGATGCTGCTTACTGGCTTGCTCCCCATGGCTTGCTCAACCTGCTTTTGTTTGTTTGGTTTTGTTTTTTTGGTTTGGTTTGGTTTTGGTTTTTTCAAGATAGGGTTTCTCTGTGTAGCCTTGGCTATCCTGGACTTGTTATGTAGACCAGGACTGGCCTTGAACTCACAGAGATCCGCCTGCCTCTGCCTCCCAAGTACTGGGATTAAAGGCATGCACCAGCACTGCCAGCCTCAGCCTGCTTTCTTATAGAACCCAGGACCTCCAGCCCAGGCATGGTATCACCCACAATAGGCTGGGCCCTCGCTTGTCAATCACTAATTAGAAAATGTTCAACAGGCTTGCCTACAGCCCTGTCTTATAGATGCATTTTTTTAACTGAGGCTTCCTCCTCTCAGATGACTTTAGCTTATGGCATGTTGACATAAAACTGTCCAGCACACTTAAAGTGACCTTCTCTCATCAGACAACTCTGGTTGTTTCCACCCACAGGAGGCTGAGAGCACCCTTCCTATAGCAGCTAGTGATGATCCATCACCAGATCCCTCCTGGGCACTCGGGGCAGTCTGCTGCATGAACACAGGCCTGGACACAAGCTGTCTTTTTTTGCTGAGTGTGTTGTTTGTCTGTAGGTCTTTCCAGATTCAGCTAAGTGGGCCTGCATCCTCTCAGAGTTTCCAGAGAACCTCTCCAAGAAGTGTTGCTTTGCCTTTGGGTTGGGGTAGGTTCTACCAAAGCACAAGACAGTGTTCATTTACCCGGTGCTTCCTTAACCTGCTCACTTCCATCTCATGGCTGCCTCTTACTTGCTGGAGGCAGCTTGGATTTGGAGTCTTTTTCTCTCTAGATCCCAAGGTCAAATTGGGGGACTGAGGAAGAGTGCCTAGCTGCTGTGGGTCTACACCACAGTCACAGAGGCTACGCTGCTGTGTCCTCTGCTGAGGTTGCAAAGAGAGGACCTTCTTTGAGGTCCCCTGCCTTTCTCTCACTAGTCTTTGCCAGATCAGTAAACCTGTATCCCAAGGATGGGCCTGGACTCTTTTCCAAAGTGGGAGGCAGAAGGCAGGGGTATATAGCAGGTTGTCTGTGGATTCTGCAGTGACTCCTATGGTGTCCAGTGCATCTCTCACCACCAGCTCTTCTTCCTCTTAGCCACACAGCCGTGATAGGCTAGAGCAGTGGCTTTCTGTCCAGTAAGGAAAGTAAGGGCTCCACTTAAGGCCCCATCTCCTCTCCAGAGAAAGTGGAAGCTGACTTGCTTAGCAAACCACCCAAGAAGTTAGCTACCCCCTCACTTGGCAGGGACATAGCCACAGTTCTCTGAGACACTATGGCCGGTTCTCACATTGAGGCAAGACTGGCTTTCTTGGTGGCTCTGGGCTTGTGCTTATCTGTCTTGGCTACCATTCTAGAGGAACAGGTGGCCACTGGGCTCCCTCCCTGCTGCCTGGAGAAATGCTCACATCTCATACACTTTTCCATGAATTCTCACACTCTCCTCCTCTCTCCGTTGATGAAGGTGGGTGGTGCACTGCTGGCTGGCTTGTTCTGGCCATGCATTTGTTTCCTTTGAGGGCCTGAAGGCGAAGCATCATTTATTGCTCATTCTTTTCTAGGACCCCACAGAGCGAGGGACCAGTAGGTATTGGGAGGAACACAATAAGCTTTGGCGGGTGGTAGAGGAAAACATTACAAGGGACATTAAAGTCTTCAAAGGTGGCCTTTCTGCCAAGCCCACCAACCGGAGGCAAAGGGAATGAGGTGACAGGGCAGCCCCATGGCGACCCTGTGCAGCTATTCTTAGCAGTTTGTTATGGACTTTGCTAGCCCCAGCCTCTCCTCTGATGTTTTCCCAGGTAGGGGGGGAAGAAGAACAGACTAAGGGGATGTATAGGACAATCCCCAGGCAGCCTGCACAGCTGTCACAAGACTGGAGTGCAGATAGAGCATGGGTCCAAAGACAAGGCTTTAGGCCCTGCAGGGCTGGACAGCAAGCTGCTTCTCCCAGTGTCTTCCTGACTTTCAATGTGATAGTGTGTCATTCCTGGCCCCGCTTCCCCACCTGTAGTGGCATGGCCACTGGTAGTCACAATCAGTGGATCTTGGGAGGGGGAGCAAGGCAGTTATGGCAGCAGGGGGTGGGTGGTGAGTTGGGAGGGGTGGGAGGGTGGGATGGGGGGATGGACACTTCAGGTAGCAGTAAGCATGTGAGAAATGGACTTCCTCCTGGTAGGATTCAGTGAGGCAGCTATTTAAACCTTTGGGGAGTGGGTAGAGGATTTTGGGGTGAGTGTACATCATTGGCCAGGGCCAAGGTTCTGGGAGTGCCTTATTTGCATGAAGAGGAATTCCAGGTGCTTGCTGGACATGACCTTAAAAGGAAAGAGGAAGTTTAACTTTTAACCTGGCCAAGGGTGGCAGAGGTGGGGTCATTAGGCTAGTGTGCTGGGACAAGCATGCCCAAGTAAGGCAGGGAGAAGTCCTACTTCTGCGGGGTCTCTCTCGGGATAAGATTTTCAGGGTTTGAACATGCCTCCTCCTCACTCTGCCTCCAGGGCGGCACGGCTCCTTGGCCCCACAATAGTGAGCTTGGGCAGCGTTGTTATAGAAGAAACAGCAAATGGGAGCACAGTGACACACATCTGTAGTCCCTAAGGTTGAAGCAGAGGGATCATTTAAGCACAAAAGCGTTGAGGCTGCCTGGTGAGGGGATGGGAGCAGGGGTGAAATGGGTGGATACATTCCCTGGGCAGCTGGACCACAGTCATGAAGTTCACTGGTTCAAGCTTTAATTACAACTCTTAAGGCAGACAGTGGGCTTAAAAAAAAAAAAAGATGCAGGGCAGCCGGTAGATGATATTTGCTTTGAAGTACTGATTTCCCAGCATTCTGTTTCAGTTTAACTACTGTGAATGTTAGGGTGGTTTTCAGAGTCCCTGTTAACTCCTCTCTTAGAAGTCACAGCTTTGCTCAGGGTGCACGTGACCTCTTTTCTTGCTTTTAATTTTGAACAAGGTAACAATGAGAGGGAAGTCTCTCTCCACTCCCCTGTCCATGCCGTGACCGTGCACCAATCATCAGCCTTCCAGCTTTTCAGACACTTGCCGGCTCCCTCTGTAAGGAGCAGGGGGCCGGGGTTTGTGCAGAGGCTGGGAGGCTCAGGGGGCACCGGAGCATATGGATGCCGTGGAAACTTGTGCATCCACAGGAGCAGATTCCTTGTGATCTTAAGTTTTCACTGTCAGCTCGCCACAACTTAGAATCCCCCAGGAAGAGAGTCTCAAATAGATAATTGTCTTTACCAGGTTAGTCTGTAGCTGTGTCCATAGGAGACTGGCTTAATTGTTCATTTATGTAGGGACACCCAGCCCACTATGGGTCGCACCTAGGAGGGGTTCCCGAACTACACGGGACAGGAGAAGGCTACATGAGAGCGAGCAGGCAGCATGGCCACATTCATCTTTCTCTCTGTTTTTGACGGTGGGTGTGATTTTCTAGTTTCCTGTCAATAATGCACTGAACCTGGAACTATGAGTCAAATAAACCCTTTCCTCCCCCGAGTTGCTTCCGGTTAGAGTTTTTCATAATAGCAACTGAACGGAAACTAAGAAAGGCCTTAATGCGCACACTCTCTTTCCCTCTTTTTTGATTTTTCAAGACAGGGTTTCTCTGTGTAGCCTTGGTTGTCCTGGACTCACTTTGTAGACCAAGTAGGACTCGAACTCACAGAGATCTGCCTGCCTCTGCCTCCCGAGTGCTGGGCTTAAAGGTGTGCGCCACCATGCCAGGCCTCAATGCCCTCTTGATTTCCAGTTCCCTTGCTCCAGGACTGAGGCTCTGTTATCTGTTGGGTTATATTTGCATCTCTGTCTCTCCCTCTCTCTCTGTCTCTCTCTCTCTCTCAGAAACCCTTGACTCCCCTGATGCCCTTTCTCTCTCTACCTTCTGATGTCAAGTTTCCTTTTCATCTGTCCTTTGATGCTCAGTTTATTTAATTACCCCACCCCACCTGCAACCTTTGTAATCCGCAGCCTCCATTGTTCCACTTTAACTGGCCTGTATCCCAAGCTGTGCCCCTCTAGACACCCCCCAGAATGTTTCCTCATTTGAGGTCAACCTTGCTCTGCTTCCTGCGACTTCCCTTCATCCAGAATATACTGAGTTATTTCAAAGAACAGACAGGAATGAACTGTCTGGGGAAGGGCAGGCTGCAGAGCAGAACCCTTCCCGTCCAAGGGTTTACAAATTTGTAAACGTGGGGGAAAGAACTAGAATGTTTTAACGTCCTGGAAAGTGTGTACGCCCAAGGGAAAATTTCCAGCAGCCCCAGGAGACACAGGCTTGTGTTGAAGCTCTCCGGGAGGTGGTGGTGGCCTCGGGGGCGGGGGTTGCGGGGGGGGGAGGAGGACGGTGGAGGGGTGTGTGTGTGTGTGTGTGTGTGTGTGTGTGTGTGTGTGTGTGTGGCTGCGGGCGGGGTGTTTGGTTTCTTTTCTTTTTAAAATATCATTTGATTTCCTTTCCGATCTTGAGGCATATGTTTAGACATCGGATGCATCCAGA
This sequence comes from Acomys percivali, assembly GCA_907169655.1. Classification (NCBI taxonomy): domain Eukaryota; kingdom Metazoa; phylum Chordata; class Mammalia; order Rodentia; family Muridae; genus Acomys; species Acomys percivali. The sequence continues at coordinate 121,648,988 of OU015742.1, forward strand.
ATCCATGTCGTGAGAGCCATCTAAATTTTCTTTTAAATGATAGTGCGTCCTAAGAAAGCCATTTGTCGGTTCATCTGTCTTCTCCTCATTGATTTGAAGTATCAGCTCCGTGAGCTGCCAAGTCCATCTTCTATAGATTTGTTCCTGGGTCCTCTTTCCTGCCTCATTCATTTCCTGTGCCAGCGCCGTGTGCTTTCTTGACTGGCGGAGAGCTGTCATTTCTGAGCCAGTATGCTCACTAACACCAGTAATCCACACTTTTTTTAAAAAAACAAGGGTAAAAGATGCTTTCAGGATCCTTTGTTCCTGAACGCCATCTGGCAACCCTTGGTGCTTAGAAAAATAATGAAAAAAACAATCAGATTCTACTTAATTGTTTTAAAATTTTAAATTTGAGCACCCTTCTTAATAAGGCAGCCTCTAAGCTTTTGAAGCAAGGGAGAGAGTTCCAGGCTTTTAATTGATAGGATGTTTGCTACCAGGAGATTTGTTTTCCCGTTTATTAACAGTTTATTCTCAAGTCTGGGAAAACAAATCAGATTTTGGGCAATTTTTCTGTTCTTGTTCCAGCATTGGTGAGTATTCCACTCATGTGCCATGATGTTTTGCACCGAATTTGTGTGTGAATGTGTGTGTGAATGTGTGTGTGTTTGAGCGTGTGTATATGGATGTGTGTGTTTGTGTTTGAGTGCGTGTAAGTGTGTATGTAAGGGGGTGTATGTGGGTTTGCCTTGAGTGTGTATATGAGTGTGCTGTGTGCACATGTGTTTTTGAGTGTGTGTGTATGTGTGTGTGTGTGTGTGTGTGTGTGTGTGTGTGTGTGTGTGTGCTGTGTCCTCATTACTGGCCTCAAGGGCACATTTTGTATGTGGACTGACATCTCACACTGAGGTCAAAGCCAGCTTGTCACAAGGCTGTTGGCCGACAAGATGCTGGGCTCAGGTTACCAGCTGTGCCCGCACAGTTATAACTCACTGACACCTGGTAGTGAGGCAAACAGGAGGGGATTTTCTAGAGTGCCATTCACAAATCTAAACAAAGCCTCTCAGAGTGAGGAGTAGTTGGGGTGTGTGGCTACTTCAGGGTAGTGGGCCATATCCATCAGGTCTGGCTTGTCCCTCAGTCATGGGATGACATTTGCAAGTGACTTCACTGATTCCTAGGACTGCCAAGCAGGTCAGGGACCATGCAGGTATCTGAAGCAGGAGAAGGAGAAAGGGGACATGGCCAATAGAAATTCAAGATTCCAAGCCAGGGTCAGAGTGCTATGGTCTACCCTTAGTTGGGCTCAGGTGACCCAGGGGAGTCCTAAGAGGCAGCTCTGTGTCACTCTAGCCACAGCACCAAGAGCTAGAAAAGTTCTCCCCTCCCCCTTCACTGGCATCTTGGTGTCCCTGATATCAGAAGACCCAGACTGTGGCCCCACAGGCAGGCTGTTTAGTGTCAGCATTTAATTGGTGCTCCAGGCTCATCCGCCTAACCCAGAGCCAGTGATATGTCAAGGGGCAGTCGGGGGAGTCCAAGCCACTTGCTGTTTTCCAACTGTTTAGCACACAGTGCACCAAGAAGGAATGGAAAAGGTCCAGGAGTCCTGAGGGTTATTTGATTAGGGCTTGGCTATCCATACTTAATCACCCATGGTGGAGGAGGCTGCTTTGTCCCTAAGAGCTTAATGACGTCTCATTCCTTAGCGTTACAAAGAAGGGTAGAAACAGACTTTCCCCTGAGACTCATCAGAATCACTCATTAGGAGCCACTGGTCTGACTGAAAGTGGGGGAGCAAGTGTCAGGGGAGCTTGAGGCAGGCAAAAGGTGAGGCTGGGGAGCGATAACAAGGGCAGGGCACTTTGGGGGTAATGGGTAGCTGTGGTCACAGGCAGAGACCTGTCAATCATAGAAAAGATGTCAAATCTACAGAGTTGGTGAGGACCACACCCATGCACTGGCACTGCCTGGGGCTACCATTCCTGCTTCAAGCTGAACCGTGCTGGAAAATGTTCCCCAGTAAAGTTTAGACTATTGAACTCTTTAAAGACATTGCAGCAGCTGGGCATGATGGCACACGCCTTTAATCCCAGCACTCAGGAAGCAGAGGCAGGAGGATCGCTGTGAGTTCAAGGCCAGCCTGGTCTACAAAGTGAGTCTAGGATAGCCAAAACTACACAGAGAAACCCTGTCTTGAAACACCCCCCCCCAAAAAAAAGGGTTGCAGTGCTTAAAACCCCTATTAGCTTGCAACTCAGAGAGAGGCTGGAGAGCCAGGTTTTCTCAGCAGTGACTGCCTGCCCTCACTGATTTGAGCCTCCCATCCAGTCCAAGAAAAACATTTATAACATGCGAGTACCATGTTAGGGTTGACACATGGGGGTCTACCATGTTACAAAATGTAGGTGGTGTCCCGTGGGCTGTCTTCCTATGACTTGATAACACGTACAGTCTGTTGCTGGGCACAGTGGTGCAGGGACTGACGCGGCTGAGACAGACTGCAAGTCTGTCTGTGTAGCTTGGGCTACAGAGTGACCCTGAGACCAGCTGGGGAATAGGACCCTCACTCTGTAGCCCCAATAACAGCGGCTGCCACAGTTCCTGTTCAATCACTGTGATGAGACACCATGACCAAGGCAACTTCTAAAAGGCGGCATTTTATTGGAGCCTTGCTTACAGTTTCACAGGGTGAGTCCATTAACACTATGGCAAAGAACACAGTCACAGGCATCTGGGGCGGGGGAGGGGGAGGAGGAGGAGGAGGGATGAAGGGAGGGAGGGAAGGAGGGGGAGACTGAGCCTGGCATTGGCTTTTGAAACCTCAAAACCCACCCCACAGTGACACACCTCCTCACCTCCTCCAACATGACCACACCTCTTAATCCTTCCCAAACAGTTCCAGTAATGGGGACCAAGCATTCAAATATATGAATGTGACCATTCTCATTCAAACCACTGCAGCAGCTGAGACTCCTGCAGAACCCAGCTTGCCTGCACTGTGGCCCTAGCCAGGCACTGGCAGCTCCCTTGTCTCTGCAGCCCTCAGCCCCTGTTGGCTTTGCAGCCCGTGCCTTCCACCATGACCTCACAGCTTCCGGCAGGCGTATTGTGCACATGTTCCGAGTCCCTGCAGTCCTTCCCAGAAGTGGTGGCTGGAGTGCTGGGACCTGGGTACAGCTCTAGAATGTCACCGAAGCACCCAGTGCCATCTCTGGCTCTCTTCCTTTAACCCCTTTCTCTGTTCTTAGTTTAAAGACACAAGGATGCAGCCCAGGTCGCTAACTGGGAGCAGGGCTGAGTTGGGACTAGAACCCAGGGCTGCAGGTACCCGGTTGCTAGAACTTTGCCACCTGCCCAGGGACTGACCAGAACTCGCCTCAGGGCCCTGGGAAGATCAGCTGGGGTGGAGGGGTTTCCTGGCCTGAACTTAGCCCCCTTTGGTGGTCTCTTGCTTCAGGATGTTGGTTCTCACAACATCCTGACACCTTCCTGCAGCCTACTGAGACATTTTGTCTCTTACAGGAGAGACCATGTAACCTTGTGTGCCTCATGTGCCTGTGTAGCCCTGTGTGTTTGTATACCACTGTGTGCCCATGTGGCGCTGTGTGCTTGTGTACCACCGTGTGCCCATGTGGCGCTGTGTGCTTGTGCAGTACTGTGTGCCTGTGTAGCCCTGTGTGCTTGTGCACCACCATGTGCCTGAGTAGTGCTGTGTGCTTGCGCACCACCGTATGCCCGTGTAGCCCTGTGTGCTTGTGTGCCACCGTGTGCCTGTGTGGCCCTGTGTGCTCGTGTACCACCGTGTGTCCATGTAGCGCTGTGTGCCTGTGTACCACAGTGTGCCTGTGTAGCCCCATGTTCCTGTGTACCACTTGCCTCCTTGCCTTGGGGTACCCTGGAGAGTTTCTGATTTATTTGAATAAACTCACTGCACGCTGAGGATATCTTTCTGTTGTCATGGCCTGTTCTGCTCTAATAGAGAAAGGCGATCTCAAGTCAGGCTGACCCAGGGGACACTTTGAAAACAGGCATGCAGCCTCTAGCCCTGTTAGAAGTTCAAGGAAAGCCAAGGTCCCCAAAGGCTGCCTGGGGATGACCAGGATAGCCTGCATGTCTGTAAGTGCCTGGTGCTTAATGAATGTATGCTTAACATATCGCAGTTACATATAATTTAACAGTTTAGAGTTTAAGCTGTGTTGATTTAAAATGTCAATGAAATAAGGGCTGGAGAGACAGCTCGGTGGGGGGATAGCTTGTTACTCGTATGAAGAGCAGACTTCAGCTCTGCAGCACCTGTGTGGATGGCAGGTGAGCGTGGAACCAGCCTCAGGTCCCCTGGAATTAGCTGCTTGGCTGCAGTAGGGAGCCCATAATCTCTCGTCTAAACGAGAGACCCTGCCTCAGTAAGGTAGAGAGCAGTCAAGGAAGACACTTGGCGTCAACCTCAGACCCCCATATGCATGTGCCCACACACATGCAAACACAGAAACATGCATGAGCACCACACCTACAAAATTTTGAAAATTCAATGAAATAGTCAAACGTTGGTTTCCTCTGAAATGTCTTCTGTCGATTTCATTTTGAAGAAGCTAGCCTCTCTCTGAAGTTGGAATAAATATTCAAATCTATTTTTAAACAAGTTCTCCTCTTACATACTTAGTTATTTAATTCCTTCAAGAGACTGGAATCTATTTGGGGGTGCCTGGTATTGGATGCGAGTCTAAGGCAGCTCTCACTTCCCTGTTCAAGTAACCTCAAATAAACAGCATTTCCCCTCACAGTGTTCTGGGCTGCTTATTTTAGTGCATATTAGGTTTTAATACGCAATGGAATCTATTATGGGCTGCGACAGAGCGATCCACGTAGCCATGTAAGGACATTGTGCGGGTTGCCGCACGTCATTCCGTAGCCTCGGATGTGAGTGACAGCTTGTTTGGGTAACTAATTCTCCAAGCGCCTCCTCTTCTGCGGAACTGGGGCCTGTGCACGCATTTCCTTTGTCATTAGGAAGTCAGGTTATTAGAGAAATCAAAGGCAGCTATGATTCACACCCTTCATTGTAACCCGCCTCCTCCGCTCCGTGGTCCATGAATTCTCTGTTCCTTGTGGCAGAGGGTTTATATGCAGCTATCTAGATGAACAGCCTTGGCTTATAAATTTTACCCCAGCATCTGTGAACCCACCTTTGTGTCCACCCCAGGTCCTGCTGGCTTTCCAACACCACTCCCTATGGTTGATTATTCTTCCTTTATGTTGATTATTCTTGCTTTTTTTTTTTAAACAAATTAAATTTAAATAATTATTTATATTAAATTATTTTTAAACATTTAAAAATACAGAAGAGAGTGAGTTTACTTTGTCTAGTGTGGTTTGTAGGATGGCTTTTTTCCCCCCTTTTAAAAAAGACTGATTTTTATTTCATGTTTTTGAGGGTTCTGCCTGCACGTATGTAGATGCATCATGTCCCTGCCTGGTACCCACAGAGGCTAGAAGAGGGCCTCAGATCCGCTGGAACTGGAGTTACAGACAGTTGTGAGTAGCTTTGTGTGTGCTGTGAATCAAATTTAGGTCTTCTGGAAGAGCATCCAGTGTTCTTAATTGCCGAGCCATCTTTCCAGTGCCTGGTGCTTTTGTTTTAATTTTCTTCTGTTCCCTTCCCTCTTTTTTTTTTTCTTCTTCTAGTCCTGAGGATTAACCCTAAGGTCTTAGGAGTGCTGGAAAGTACTCTACCACTGAGCTACAGCCCCAGTCCTCTCTTCCATTGTTATTTTGAGTTAGCATTTAAATAGCCCAGACTGGCTTTCAGCTCTCTTCTGTAGCTCAGGCGAGGTTTGAGCTTATGATTCTTCTGCCTCAGTTTTTCAAGGAGCTGATATGACCGACCTGAGCTAGCAAGCCTAGCTACAGTTCTTTAAACGTGTGTGTGTGTGTGCGCGCGCGCGCACACACACACACACACACACACACACACACACACACGCTGTCATCCCATCCCATTTCTTTGAGAAGTGACCCCAGCCACTCCATACTGCTAGCCTGTGTCTGCTGTCCCTGTGTTCCGAGGATACTGAGCTCACCATGTCTGCCTCCCTGCTGTGTGGAGCACACAGGCTTCGGTTCTTATGCTTCAGGTATGTGTGCCTCAGGCCTCGTGTCTTCTCTGTAAAACCAGGCACATGTCTCACAGCCTTGGCTTACATTTTATTATCAGATACATCTCTTGTTTCCTGGAGTTACAGTAACAAAGTGTCAGCTTCCGTGGCTAACAACAACAGAAATGTGTTGTCTCACAGGCTGGTGAGCAGAAGGGTAAGTCAAAGTGTTGTTGAGGTCACCATGCCTGCCCCCCCCCATCCCCCCCGCAAGGCTCTAGAAGAACTTTCCTGGCCTATTCCAGCTGCTGGTGGTGTCTGCCATTGCTTGGCTGGTGGGTGCCTCACCATCTCTGTCGTTCTTCATAGGGTGTGTTAGTTACTTTTAGTTACTTTTCATATTGTTATGATTAAATTACCTGATGGAAGCAACTTAAGAGAGGAAGGCTTTCATTGGGTGTTCGGCTTAAGGGGATACACTTCATCATGGCAGAGAAGAAGAGGTGTTGGTCCCACTGCATCACAGCCAGGAAGCAGAGACCAGTGAAGGCCACTGCTGAACTCTTGTCATGCAGTTCAGAACCTCGGACCATGAGACGGTGCCACCCAGAGTTAGGATGGGCCCTCTCACCCAAACTGAGCCAATCTAGAAGCCTCCTCACATGCATTTCCAGAGGCTCTTCTCGATCCATCACACATAGCTTCTCTTGAGTGTTTGGCTTCAGTTTCCTCTCTACTCCTAAGAATATTGGTCATATTGGGTAAAGGCCCACCTACTCCTGTGTCACTCCCCACTAACTGACAATATCTAAAGTGGTCCTGTTTCCATGATGTCATGGTATTGGGGACCTGGGGCTAAGCTTCTCATGTGTTTTGGAGAAAGTGGCTCATTCATAGGTACCATGTCACATGGCCACCCCTAGCTGCAAGGGAGCCTGGAAGAGAAAGTCCACATCTACTCAAGATTGGATACTGTCATAAAATAGAATATGCTAGCAGCTAACGTGCTTGCCATGGTGACCTAACCAAGCTATAGCTGCTCAGCCCAGCTGGGGTGCTCAGTCCTAAGTTATCTGCTTACCCAAAATGGCAACTTCTTTAATGCTACATGAGACTCAGCTCCATGTGGGTCAACCTTCAGTGTCTAGGTGTCCTCTCAAATAACTCCCTGGTCCTCACTGCAAGACTGCTTTGTTTTCATGTCTTTGTGTATCTGTGTATGAGTGTGAGTGTGGATTTGTGTGTGCATGTGCATGTGAGGTTGGTGCCTTGACTCAGAAGCCATCCACCTTTTATTTTGGGATAGTGTCTCTTATTGGTTTGGAACTCACCAAATATACTAGTTTGCCTGGCCAGCAAGCTCCAGGGATCTGCCTATCTTTGCCTGAGATTACAGGCACACACCTGGCTTTTAAAAATCATGGGTTTAGGGGATTACATTAGGTCCTTATGCTTGCAAGGCAAGTATTTTACTGTTTCAGCCATCTCCCCAGCTCTGGTCTCCTGATGTCACACATCCATTTCAATGTGATCTTGCCACCACATTAGTGATTTAAACCTCCAAAAAGGGAGAAACTATAGTTGCTGGCATTAGGAAGAGCAGAGGATATGTGCATGTTAGCTGCTTTCTAAGGAGGCAGGGGGAGAGCAAGCCAGCCGGGCCACTGAGCCCAGGGTGAGCTTCCACACAACTCAGGAAAACCCTGGTACCTGCATCCAGGCATTGCTGTTTGTGGTCACAGTTCACTGACAGCCAATGCCTCTCAAGGTCCAGGAAACAATCTCCAGCAAAGTCCCACCACAAGGTGGGCATTAATTCCAGCACCTGGGAGACAGAGGCAGACAGAGCTCTGAGTTCCAGGGCAGCGGGGATACATGGGAAAAGCCTGTCTTGAAAAACCAAGTGGGGGTTGCTGGTGGTAAAACCTTACTTATACAGAGTGGCTGGACCTGGGTTCAGCCCTAAGCTGCTCTTGTGTCTTGGGGCTTGGAAAAAGTGATTTTTCCCCCCTCCTTTTGCCTCTTCTCTGTTTGAATAGTTGCTGCTTTCTGGTGAGATCCAGGCACAGTGTCCTCCTCCCTGCCTGGCACCCTAAGGTTCTTTGCTTCCACAGCATCTGTCCCAGAACCTCTCCTTTTGGAAACATGGTCAATAGCTACCCGAGCATCAAGGGAAAGCTCAGGCATCATTCTCTACTTCTCTCCCCTTCCTCATCTGTCCATCCTACCGGAAAGTGTTGCCCTCTCCACTTCTGTGAGGTAGCGTCCCCTCACCTTGCTATGAGTCTCCTTTACATGACTGAAGGTCACATTAATGAAAGTGATCAATTTGCAGAAGTTCACCTTCATCTTTCCCAGGGAACTTCCAGAACTGTCACTGTTCACTGATCTGTTCCCCATGTGACTGCTATAGAAAAGTATTTTATTAAAAAAATGTTTATTATTGTTACATATGTATGGTGTGTGTTGGGGGTGTACGTGGGTGTGTGTGCCATAGTGCATGTGTGTAGGTCAAAGGACAACTTCTGAGGACCAGTTCTCTTCTTCCATTGTGGGTTCTTGGGAATGAACTCAGGTCATTAGACTTAAGCTATCTGGAAGGCCTTACAGCAAGTTCCTTTCAGATTTATTTTATTCATGATTAGTTGTGTGTCTGTGTGCATGCATGCATGCACAGACGCCTGTGGAGGTCAGAGGTGCCAGATTCCCCTGAAACCAGAGTTTCAGGAAGGTTGTTAGGCACCTAACGTAGATGCTGGGAACTGAAATTGGGTCCTCTGTGAGAAAAGTTTGTGCTCTTAAACTTCTGCACATCTCTCCAGCCCAATGCAAGTTCTTAATGTCCCAGACTGTGAGGGTTCATGAGGTTTGCTCTTTCCTTCCATGCCCCCTTCCTTGACCTCATGCCCTTCCATAGATCTCCCTGCTGTGAGAACCCACCAAGGTGCCCCAGCAAGGACCTTCCCCTCGCTCTTCCCTGAGGTGCGTCCATAGAAGGAGGATTGTGATGATGGGCCCCCTCTGATGCCACAAACCACTGGGATGCTCTGCTACTCCCTGATCTCATGTAGTCATGAAATTAATGTGCAAATTAACTGGGAACTGACTATTCCAAAAATAAACACAGCCTTAGCTTCTTTTCTTTCTTTTTGGTGTCAGCCTTTGAAGTCCCGCAGCTTTTCCTTATGGGGATGAGATGAGAGATTTGCAATTTTAACTTTTATATCAAGCTACAAAAGAAACGCATAAGAGCTCTCAACAAGATCAAAGGAAGCAGGGAACTTACAAAGAAGGGGAATGATGTTATTTGCCATGTTGTCTGCAGACTGGGAAGGCAGAGGAGAAATCTCGTGGCAGTGACTCCTGCATTGCTGTGAACAAATTTCTTGATGCAAACAAGGAAGCAGAAATTAGTTTTGTCCCATAGTTTCAGCAGGTTTCAATCCATTATATCAGGGAAGGTATGGAGTGGAAGCTGAGTTCACAGCCAAGGGAGTGTGTGGTGGAAGTTGTTCACTATGTGGCAGACCTATCTGGCGTGGGCTACTACCTTCAACAGCACCCCCACCTTTAGGGATCTACTGCTGCAAGCCAGATCCTATCCTCTAAAGATGCTACAGCCTCCAACAGTGCCACTGGCTGGGGACTAAGCACCAAACATGAGCCTCTGAGACATTTCAAACCATTGCACCATGTGGTGGCTCAGGACAACAGAGAGCTGGCTCTTGGTTGTGTATGGTATAGCTCAGGGGCCCTGTGGAGTCCAGTATGAAGGAAATGCTGGCGGCAGGAGAGAAGGCTAGGGAAGCAACTCACCTGTCAGCTGGACAGCCAGGCACCTCTGAAGAGAATTGTGCTTCCTGGCTTGCCAGGAAGATTCTGGGAGCAGGTACTGATCCTGAAGGTCTCCCCTATGGAGTGAATCTGTGGGCTCTGTTCTCTTCCCCCAAAATCCTTTTCCTTCACCTTTGTGTTCCTGGTGGCTTTCCAGAAGACAGAGAGACTGGAATCCCAGGAGGAGTCCCAGAGCTTTCTATCCCACGTCTCCTGTTATGCCCCCTGCGCACACAAAGTGCAAGGTGAAGAGAGGAGAATGAGGTTTCGTGGTGAAGGTGTCTGGGAGGTCCTTGGGGCACCAGCACTAGCAGGGCTCTGAGGTCACCTTGAGAGCAGTCTTTAGCTGCCACTGGGTGTGCCTGGCCCACGGCCCTGGCATGGTGCACCAGATCCTGTAGGACAATGCTAGAGGATAGTTGGAGATTTCAAAAGAAGAGGACTCACCTCTTCTTCTCCTGTCTCCCCCATCCCCCATCTGAGCTGGTTTGATCCCCCACAGGCTTGTGTGTTTGAACATTTGGTCCCCAGTTGGGGCACTGTTTGGGAAGGTTCAGGAGGTGTGGCTTTGCTGGAGGAAGTGCATCGCTGGGAGTGGGCTTTAAGAGCTTAAGGTCTCACCCTACTCCCAGCTTGTCCTTTCCTGCTTGTGTTTGTGGTTGGGAATGTGAGCTTTCAGCTTCCTGCTCCAGTGCCACACTGCCCCTGCCCTTATGGGCCCTAACCCTCTAGAACTGTAAGACCAAATAAACTCTTTTCTCCATAAGCTGCCGTGGTCATTTTGTTTTATCACAGCAACAGAAAAGTAATTAATGAGTCAGCCATATCCCTTTTGTTCCTCCCTCCCTCCTTCTCCTTTTCCTTCCCTTTCTTCTCTCTCTCTCCCTTTCTTCATTTCTTCCTCCTTATCCATCTTTTTCTATCTCCTTCCCCTCCTCATCAACTTTTCCATTCATCATCCATCTCTTTCTACAAAGCAGCCATTCTTACAAATACTCAATAATACCACAGAATAAGTATACAGAGTCATTATATGAAAAAAGCAGAGAGGTAAAATGATGAGAAAATCAGCCCAGGACACCTCCCCTGGGCCCAGGCATCTGCTGAGGAAGGGACACCCAGCCCCAAGCTTTCCACCAGCCAGCATGCTAACATATTCGGTACCCTTGACTCCCAGCATCGTAAGGTAAAAATAAACCGGTTGCCAAGGAAAAGTGTGGCTCGGCATGATTCCAACATCAGGAAGAGTTCCCTGGGCTTTTATGGAAGTTGAGATTGGCGGTGTTATAAAGGACGGGCTGTGGGACTCTGTCTTTGGCTAAGCAGGATCCTGGCCAGAGGACAGTGTGATTGACTGGACTCTGAAAGGCTGGGGCCAGTCAAAGGATGAATGATTAAGTTATATATTTATTTATTTATTTTTCCTGATGCAGTTATTTGCATTTCCAAAGAATATAAATCAGGGCAGGAGTCGGAAAGAGGTGTGTGTGTGTGTGTGTGTGTGTGTGTGTGTGTGTGTGTACGGAAAAGGCAGGGGGAGTGGAGGGGGGAAGGTCTCAGGACACAGGTGATATCTAAGTGGAAACACAAAGGAAGTGAGAGAGCACTGAGTAAGTATTTCAGGGGTGGAACATCATAGAGAATAAAGTTATAATTCTAATCACGGAAGCAGCCTATGTTTGTTACACATGCGCACACATGCACACACACACACACACACACACACACACACAACCTCTCTACAAGTTAGCTTCACATGTCTAGCTGAGGTGGCATCTGAATACTCAAGCCTGAGAGATCTCTGCTTAGACAGAATGGCCAATGGCGGAGTCACCACCCTAGGGAAAGTCGAGGCAGGAGGACTTTCTGTATCTCTCCTGCCCACCACCTGCTTGGGGCCTTTCTTCTCTATGGACTCTCTGGTCTGAGCTGAGGCTGGATCCCTTTTCAACTCCGAACTTATACTGTCAGGCTAGTAGAAGCATCTGGAACCCTAAGAATGCAGTGTTGCCTAGTTTCAACAGGTAGCAAATTCGGCCTCTGTCCTCACTGGGTATGGCTTCCCCATCAACATGGGGAGGGGAGGTGACTGTTCCCTACCCCCCACTACAGCTCTAGTCTCTGTATCATGCCTGAGTTTCAGAACTTGCCATGCTGGTGCCCATCTGAAGAGCCACCGTCCACTAGACTCATCGAGAGAGCATTAGGTGACCCCTATGGCACTGGTATGACATTCCTCAAAGTCCATTGCTTTTGTGTAGAAGAAGATGCCACTGTTTCCCTGTGATTACATAAGTGACTGCGCAAGCAATATTGCTTAGCGAATCTCTTCTGCAGGGGGATGTGGACAGTCTCTGCCTGAAAATAGAATGTGTGAAGAAAGTTGTCAAATTTGGAGAATTCAGATAAAACAAAAAAGACAGGAACTTGTCCAGGGTTTACATCAATTGACCTCCACATGCGAGGAGAAAAGCTAAGCCTGAGTGGAGTAGGTGGACAGCCGAGGTGGCCTTGGGGTGAGCCTACTGGGCCATGAGATGGCCCCTACAGCTTGCTGGGGTGCCAAGACACAGAAGGAACTTTGCAAGAAAAGGGCCAGGCAATCAGAGGCAGAGCTGGTCAGCTACACCCAACAGGAAGTCCCGATATCTGTGAAGGGTTGATGATCCCAAAGGAAGGACATACATAGGCGCTTCCCCGATGAGGTACCAGTCCCTCTGGACAGAGAACTACGTAAGTCTGTAGTCACTCATCTTACTGGCTCTTCCTCCTGATCCACCCCTGGGGGAAGTGCGATGCACCTGGCTGGGTAGGCGCTGCCATCCTGGTGTCTGCGGGGTGGAGGTCGGGTGGGAAAGGCAGACTGGCTGCTGAGCTTGTACATTCCCCAGAGGATCAGGTCCCTGGTCCAGGATGTGAAGAAGAGGCAGAGAGGATGTGGCCATCTGCAGAATAGGCTGTGATGGCGAGAGCTTCAAGCAGCACGTCACAGTAGAAGAAGGAGCAAGGCAAGAGTCCTTTGCATAGCTGGAGTTCCACCCCAGGCTCACAATAGAGCCTCATCCTCTGGGAGCCTTCTGCACTAGACGCCATGTCCCTTCCCTTGTGTGACTTCCCCAGTGGGTATAGGCTTGCTCAGATGTGGTTCAGAGCCTTGCTCTGTGGCTTGTGGCGCCTTGTCCTTTGAAGAGGTCTTTCCGCGGAAAACAGTAGACTCCTGAGTCTTAAGAGTTACAAATCTCAATAGGTCACCTTTCCAAGGTACCCTCAGGGTAAGTGCATGCCTTCCCACCTTAGAGAATTCCTCCCCCCTGGAAGTTCCCTGGAAATGGCAGGTGACACCTCCCCTAGGAGCATCTCTGCCCTGTAGGTGGTTGAGCATTCCAGAAAATGGCAGAAGTCATAGTGCAGTGCTATAGGGATGCCACAGAGGGGACTCACCTGGATTTCTCAAGGCTTCCTTAACACTGCGGCTCCAGCTCCCGGACCCTCTTGTGTTGTTTAGGTCCCCTCCCCTACAAGAAGACATCCCTTCTCCACAGAGCAGGTTTTCTTTGTGTGTGCTCCTGAGGCCTCTCCTGAAGGGCAGCCCAAGGAAGGCTTTGGACAAGGACCCTGGCCTTTCCCCTCCTCCCAACAAACTGGCATGGCTCTTCCTGCAGAAGGAGGGAAGTTGGGAGTCACTCTAGACAGTGGTTCTCAGCCTTCCTAATGTTGTGACCCTTTAATATAGTTCCTCATGTTGTGGTGACCCCAACCATAAAATTACTTTTGTCATACTATGTAGCTAATTTTGCTACCTTTATAAATGGCAATATAAATGTCTATTTTTTTTTTGATGGTCTTAGGTGACCTCTATGAAAGGGTGTCACAACCCACAGGTTGAGAATCGCTGCTCTAGCAGGTATTATAGATGCTCCGTGGCACATATACCGTCCTCTGTCTCCACTTGTTAGAAAAACAGAAACCTGTTCATTATTCACTGACTTCTGAAGTTTAAAAGATACATGCCTCACAAATCAAGGTGCATTTTTAATGCTCAGCCTTCAGTGTTATAAAGTGAGAGGGAACTTTTTTTTTGAAAAAATGAATTATGATAGAGAAAAGTAGGACGACCAGGGCTGGCTCAGAAAAAAATCTTTACACCATCTTCGTAGTGGAAATTTTCTGGTTGAAGAGAAAGTTTTTGTACAGGAATACCCCCATCAAAATGATGGACAAGGTCTTGCTTCCAGGCAGAGGCAGCATTTGCTGTCCCTCCACTCACTCGGGCTAAGACTCCACACACTGTAGAACAAGCAAACCTGGAAGGACGTGGAGAAAGGCAGGCAGGCAGCCTGGCATGGACTTCCAGTGACGGGACTCATAAACCCAAGGACATGGTAGTAGGTGCGCTGCGCTTTCTTGCCCCCAGAACTCCAGATCCGGAGCAAAAGAGCTGAAAACAAATGAGCCCAGATGATGAAAGTCCCACTGCAAAACCCTGCGCTCCCCTAGGACTGTGGCGGCCATTCGTGGTGGGAATTGTAGGCTGCTGGGCTCTGAATGTGATTCACTCTTGAAGCCCGTTCTTCCTGCCAGAGCATCGTTGGTCTGACTTGTAAGAGCATCTGGTCCTCAGGCTAATGCCCTTGGAAGGGGTTAATGCTGGAAAGAGAGGTTGCCACAAAGCCAGGCTGCCTTATGTGTATGGTTCCCTTCAGATAAAGCCATTTCCCCTTTTGTTTCCCTGCCATGTTCTGGTGAAGCCAAGAGGACCCTATCTGATGCCTAACCGTGCACCTACTTGGTTTTGGACACGTTTCCCTATAAACTACCCAGCCTCGGGTATTTTCTTATAGCAATTGAAAAAGGGATGAGTACAGACACTAAGCATCCTTTCTTGCCGAACTGTATAGCCTGCTGCTCCCCATGCTGACAAAAGCTAGCAAAAGCCTCTTGACTTCTTGTGAGGATGGGTTGTCCTGAGGTAGCATCTTCTTGAGGAGGACACAGTGACCATAGCGGAATGACCGCAGGTGGCAGAAGCATCAGATAGGGAAGCAATATGAGCAAAGACCATGTGGCTCTCGGGGGAAACTGGGGAAAGATGAGGGAGACAGGCCAGCTAGGAAAGACCTGGGTAGGGTGGGTGGACAGGGTCTGATGTGAGCTGGTATGCCCCAACTTGTGAGGATTTGCCCCAAGGCTTCACTTTTCCTGTCCCACAGTTCCCTCCCGTGTGTGTGTGTGCGCGCAGCTGATTTTGGGTCAGGGCTAGCAACACTTTGGAAGAGACTTTGGTGAGGTGCGGAGGGGGTGATGGCATTTAGGAGCTTCAAGGTCCCCATCATAGGCGTTCCCCCATGGAGGTCATATGCAAATACACTTGTCCAGACCCTGCCCCAGATGGCCACGGAGTCCAAGGCTGTCACTCATGTCACAACTCTGTCACAGTAGCTCCTTAGTCTTTAGCTTGTCTACTTGACTTGTGGGACACAGATTTTCTGCCTTCTCAGCCCAGGGATGATGACACCTCGATCTCTTCATGCATATAAAGACCTGTCATGATCCACCTGGAAGCTATTTATGGCAGATGCCACCAAAGACAGAGAAGGTAGCAACTGGGGACTTCAAATCATATATAGGTACTTCTGTGCCGTGAAGTGGGGGGTCCTCCCTTCACTGCCCTGGGTCTGGAGTTAGATCCTGGCTCCTTTTGTCTCTACGCCTTTCTTTCTTCGGTTTTCTCATTCAGGGTCCAACTCTCCTCTCTGACTCATAAGAAGCCGACAGTGGCGAGCTCAGCGAGATGCCGCCAAACCCCTCCTTGGTCTGTTCTGGTCTACTTGCTTCTCTCACTGCCCAAAGATGGCTGGACAGAGACTGTCTTACCTTGCCTTCTATTGCTGGGATAAAGACCATGACCAAAGGTAACTTCGGGAGGAGAGGATTCGTTTCACTTTACAGGTCTTAGCCCTTCATCGGGGGACATTAATACAGGAACCTAGAGGCAGGAGCTGAGGCAAAGGCCATGGAGATGCGCTGCTTAATGGCCTGCTCCCCATGGTTTGCTCAGTTTTTGCTTTTTGTATATAAGCCAGGACCACCTGCCCAAGAGTGGCACTTCTCACAATGGACAGGGCCTTAGCACATCAACCATCAATCAAGAAAATGGCCTACACAGTAAGGTATTTATGACCCTTGCTTAGGATCTGGAGTTGTCGGGTGATCACTTTTGAATAAGCAATTTGCAGCAACTTGCTGCCTGACTAAAATTACCAAGTCATAGTTTAAACTTGTAATTAGTTATACCATCTTGCAATAAAATGACATTTGAAACAGAAAAAAAAGAAAAGAAAAAAAAGAAAAGAAAAAGAAAAAGGAAATGGCCTACAGACTTGCCCATGGGCCAGTACGATGGAAGCATTTTCTCAGTTGAGATTTTCTTTTCCTAGATGACTCTAGTTTGTGTCAGGTTGACAAAAACAAAACAAAACAAAAAACTAGGGATAGACAAGCTGGTGCAGCCAGTGCATAGGGTGTTGTGCTGAGAGACCCCAGGAACCTAGGTTGCCGTTGTGCGGGAGGCTCTGACGGAGACCTAGGGAGACTGTTGGGAAGGGCAGGCTGGGGCAGATCCTCTCCCAACCAGAAAGACACTTTGGACATGGAAATCCCTAAAATTTGATGTCTGCTCCCTCCATCTGCAGCCTGTGCAGTGTTCTCACCCATACATACTTCCCTCTGCAGCTCTACTGGGCCACTTTAGGATACTGTACCACTTCAGGATAGGGATGGAGATCTGTTGAGGGACATTTTCCCCCCAAAGGAGATCAGAAGGAAGATGAACCACCACTGAGGGCTGATGCAGGTACCACAGTGTTGCAGCTGGCCTCTCTATGGCTCAGTTTTTGGGACTGGACAGAAGCAAGGAGGCAGGTGTGAGCCGGTGGTATGCCAGCTCCAAGACACTCCAAAGAATGTCCATCAGCAAAGATGCCTCTCTGGGCTTTGTTTTATTTTCTTTGTTTGCTTTCAAATAACAGAAGAAATCAACAGATGCACCAGGCAGACGATGCCTGCTAGCATTTGACTAAACACCAGCAGCCTCAGATGCCTGCCTGACAGATTCCTGTTTTCACAGGCGGTCTGCGGGGATGTGATGGAATTTCTTGGGAGAACTAAGTAGTCTTTTCTATCTGCCAGGGGTCACAGAGTGGAGCTGGAAGCTACCTAGCTCAGTCCCACCCAAGACCACCTATATCAAGCCCTGCTCGGACCCCAGAGCCTCCACAGCTTCTTCATGTGGTCGGCTGTGCCAGGAGAAATGTCTCTGAGAATCTCTGACTGTTACTGTTACCAGTAAAACACCTTTAGAGCAGTGAGTCTCAACCTTTGTAATTTTGCAACCCTCTAATACAGTTCCTCATGTTGTGGTGGCTCCCAACCATAAAGTTATTTTTTTGTTGCTACTTCATAACTGTAGTTTTTGCTACTATTATGAATTATAGTATCTGATATGCAGGGTATCTGACTTACAACGTCTATGGGGGTTGCGGCTCATAAGTAGAGCAAGATCACTCCGGAGTGTACTGCCAATTATGGGTTTGTTTGTTTGTTTTGTGTGTGTGTGCACATGTACACACTTTACTGATATATAATATATAAAAGTATCAAAAATAAATGAGGATTCAGGGACCCTGACACTGAGCATCCAGGACCACGGCATACAACTGTCTCAAGTACAGTGCTGCTGGTGACTTGGTTAAGTCATGCTTACTGCTGTAGCTCACAGATGAGATTTCAGACTGTGTATGGTCTCACTGTTGGTGAAGAATTCAATGCCTGGCTGGTAATAGTTGATGGGAAATAGACAGAACTTGAGATATGTAATCTGGACAGGCTGTCTGTCATCTCTCAATGCCCAGGTTCTCTCTTGTTTCCAGAGATCTAGGAACCAAAATCATTCTAGAAAGTTCTGGGGGGTTCTTCTAAAAGTTGAATGAAAAAATTAAAAAATCAACTGTGAAGTTAACTGATACTGTGCCCTCCAAACTCACATCCCCATTGGTACCTTGGAATGCAGCCTCCCTTGGAAATAGTTCTGCAGATTAATTAATTAAATATGTCTAACTAGTGCCCTTCATTAATTACTATATTTATTTAGTACTTTTTTTTTCTGTGATCATTAGAATGCGTAGCCCAGGCTGCCCTCAAACTTGAGATCCTCCTGCCTCAGCACTCTGAGCGCTGGAATTACAGGCATGCACCACCATGCCAGACTTTAGCATCTTTACAAGAGGCAGAGTGAGGACACAAGACTGAGATGCAACAGGCTGGAGTAATTCAGCTGTGAAAAAAGGCTGCTGGCCATATCAGAGACTAGGAAGGAACACTCTGAGGGGTGTGTGAACCTGACAAAACCTTGGACTTTCTGCATGTCAGACTGTATGACAACGACTATGGCCTTAAGCCTTTTAATTTTCATCTGCTTGCTTCATTAGCCCCAGGCAACAGACACACTGAATACAACTTCAATTTTTCTTGCTCAGTTCGTTGTCTTGCACAATCTCTGGAGTGTGCTCCTACCTCCATGGCCATAGTTACGGAGAGATGTCTCTCACAGGCCAAACAGGGGACCTAAGACTGAGACAGTGCTGGGAAGAGCAGAGCTCTGTGTGTAAGGGGTAACTTCTAACCATAACACGGGCTAGCGGCGTGAACGTGTGCAACAGTTTGGCGCTAGCTGTAACTGCACAATGGGCTACTACAGTAGCCAAAGCCAGGGAAGGCAGCATGGCATCTGGAAGCTCAGCCCCACCTGAACCGACCAGAGCTGTATATCTCGCTGCCAGGGATGGAGGGGATGGGGTGGGGAGTAGCTAGTGCTGCTTGGCTCCCCCATCTCTGGACTGATTAGTATGTTGGTATGTCACTGACTTCTAACTCAAAAACTCCAGGGACGGTCAACCAGGAGATTGCTGGTACCTGGCTGTATTTCTCCACTCAGACCATCTGACCTCTTGAGTTCAAGATGGACACAGTGAGTAGGTCGTTCTTTTGTGTGTCCTCTTCTCTGGCATGTGCAGTCAGGGCAGAGGGCACCCCGAGTCTGCTAGCAAGGGATAGAGATGTCCCTTCCCTTATGCCTCCTTCCTCAGATGCAGGGTGTCACATGATGGTGTTTAGATTCATCTGCAGCTGCCAGGCAGTCCAGCACCGGCAGTGTGAAGCCGAAGCCCACAGCTCATAGCCCAAGGTCCCCTATGGCACACACGGTGACCAGCCTCACCAAAGTTATCCACTTCCTTGGTTTTATTTTTTTCTCCCATTCTTTTTCTTTACATCTTGGAAAGCTACCTGTTTGATTTTTCTAGATACCCATCGAATCAGTGTGGGATTTGATGCCTTTGGATTCAGTAGGAACTCTAGAGGGGCGCACTTCTGTCCCCTTTATATACGAATCTCTTTATTTATTACTATTGCCTTCCTTTTTGCATGTGTGGTATGTGTGTGTGTGAGATCACATGCCCCATGTGTATGTGAGGACAGAGGGGTTCTGGGGTTGGTTCTCCACTCCCACCTTTGTGGCCCTGTTGTAGCTCTTGATGATAATAGCTGGTGAGAAGGAAACTTGAGGTCGTGTCTGGATTCTGATAGTGCCTTAGGCTTTGATACTGGCACTATCCTCAGTACTTTCTCTGAACTTGGCCAACCTTGGTGAGGATGGTCTGTGACATTCTTCCTTTTACTAGGCATAGGCCTTGGGAAGTCACCAGCACCCTGTCTTGGTGGCTATGGGCTTGCTGCTCCTTTTCCTATAGACATCCAAACAGTATGGCTTGGGAGAAGTGGTCCAGGTCCTCAGGTCAAGCAAGTGACAGACAGAGTATCCTCTGCCCAGTGCAAAAAGCCTAGGCACACAGCTCAGCAAGGTAACTGCCAGGAAGTCTCCTAGCCAAGCACTGCTCTTCTTGGGGAGGGACAGGCTGATTTCTAACATATGGCTCTGGCTGGCCTCCCCTCCAGACCACAGGCCATGGCTTCACTGAACCGGAAGTGCCCTCAGAGAGCATGTCCACTGTCCCTGTCTTGGATAGAGAAAACATCTCAGGCAGGAGCCATTGCCAAGTGTCAGCCAGAGCCAAGTGGGAAGCTATGGAGGAGCCTAGGGACCTGAGAACAGAGTGCTGGTGGGGGAGGGGTGGAAGGTATGCAGTAAAGGAAGGGTCTACAGGTGAGGCTCTGGCATGAGACCCCACCACAAAGTGCAAAGGGCAGAATGCAAGGCCAAGAAATCCTGGTCTGTATTAACAGGGGTCCTTGCTCTGGGCCACACTACAGGAAGATGCTGAGACAGGTTCTGGAATGGAGTTCTTGCTTTGGGGGGTATCATAAGGTCTAGATCCTTTTGGGACCTAATGGAAAGTCTGTGCTGTGTGTGGCTGATTTTCATTCTAGTGATCATGGAAATGCGATCCCTAACTGTGACTTATTATTTTTTGTATTAATCAGGGGTATGTATTTAGATCAGCGGTTTTCAACCTGTGGGTGGCAACTTCTTTGGGGGTCAAATAACTCTTTCACAGGAGCCGCCTGAGATCATTGGAAAACACAGACATTTACTATACAATTAATAACAGTAGCAAAATTACATTCATGAAGTAGCAACAGAAATAATTGTATGGTTGCGGGGGGGGGGGGGTCACCACAACATGAGGAGATGTGCTAAAGGGTTACAGCGTTAGGAAGGTGAAGAGCCATTGCTCTAGAGGATGAGAATTGATAAAACAAATGTGTGTATGTATGTATGTGCGTGCGTGCGTGCGTGCGTGTGTGTGTGTGTGTGTGTGTGTGTGTGTGTGTGTGTAGGATTTATTAGAGTGGCTTGCAGGCTGTGCTTCAGCTAGACCAACAATGACTACCTCCCAATAGAAAGCCCAAGAATCTGACAGCTGTTCCGTCCATAAGACTGGTTTTTAGCCTACTTAGGAATCCCAAAGAAGTAGGTTTTAACACCAGTGAAGGAATGCCTCAGCAGCAGGGTAGGTGAAGTTGCCATCAGGAGTGACGGTGAGCAGGAAAAACAGCATGAATTTACTTCTTCCATGTCCTTCTATGTTACTTCTTCCATGTCCTTCTATGTGGGCAGCCACCAGAAGGTGTGGGCCTTCTTACCTCAAATGATCTGACCAAGAAAAACTCCTCACAGGTGTGCCCATCTGCTTGATTCCAGATTTGGTCGAGTTGGCAAGATTAGCCACTGCACTGCCAGAACAATTATCTGGCAGAGAAACCTCACGACCCCAGTAATAATAATGAACTACCATGCAGGTGCCACGCAACACCATCCCCACCCGCCTGCACCTACACAAGTGCATGAGACTTTTAGTTTGTTATCCATATTATTTGAGCCATTATTGGGTGCTGGCTTGAAACACAAAGCATGTTTACCATCAGAAGAAGCCTCCAGAAGGAAACTTAGGGCCCTATTTGCAGAGGCAGGAAGGGAGGCTAGCCTGAGGTTCCTACTGAAGACTGGATCCTGAGCTACTGAGCCCATGTGTAGGTTTAGACTCCAGTTGGTGAATAGGCCCCAAATCCCCCAGCACAGGAGGCTGCCTGGGGATCCTACCCACTGCATCCATCCTCTGGGTGAGTGAATGAGGTTCTGATGCTGGTACCCAGGCACAGTGCTGCAGTCTGCGCACAGGCTTACAACTTCATCCCAGGGGTGGTGCCAAGAGGTGCTTGGGGAGCTGGGAAGCATAGGAACAAACTCTGCCCTGAGGACCAGGGTCAGTTATCTTTGAACTGTAGCTGCTAGCCTTAGCCAAATGTCATAGGATGTGTGTGTGTGTGTGTGTGTGTGTGTGTGTGTGTGTGTGTGTGTTCCTGTGCATGCATATGGATATGTGGATGTCAGAGGTTGACTTGACATTGGTGTCTTCTATCATTATTTACCTTCATTTCTTTTCTTTCCTTCTCCTCCTCCAAGATAGGGTTTCTCTGTGTAGCCCTGGCTATTCTGGAACTCACTCTGTAGACCAGGCTAGCCTTGAATTCAGAGAGACCCACCTGCCTCTGCCTCCCCAGGGCTGGGATTAAAGGCGTGTGCCACCACGCCCAGCCTTCACTTTCATTTCTAAGGCAAGTTCTCTCACTAAACCTGGAGTTTACCAATTTAGCTTAGACTAGCTACCTAACAGGTCTGTGAGCTCACTGTCCCTGCCTCCTCGGTGTTAGGATTGCAGGTGTGTGCTGCTGTGTCCAGTTTTTCATGCTAGTGCTGGAGATCTGAACCCAGGTCCTCATGTTCGTGCACAGCAAGTGCTTTATTGACTGAGCCACACCACCAGCCCAGCATTCACATTCTAATGTCACAGCTAGATTCAGATTTTGGCTTATCTCTTTGGGCTCCAGGTTTTTCATGTATAAAACGGGGCTGGTATAGGGGGGGGACCTGGAATAGTTGAGGGCAGATGCTGGAGGATCCTGTAGGGTACCCTGTAACAGGAAGCATTATCCTGTGCCCTCAGTTCCAGGAGCCTGTATCCTCATTGCCAAGAGAAGTGGTACTTGGAGCTCTTTAGTACCCAGAGTTCTATGGAGATGTGCTGGACGCAGACCGTGTAACAGAGCTATCTGCCTGCTAGGCTTGTTCTTGGTGTCTAGTCTGTACAGAGACTTAAGGCAAGTTGATCTGATGGGCTCTGCACCCTCCCACTTAATACTGACCTTAGATACTCCCTTCCACCAGCCTGACAGATGATTCCGGCTGTCAGAATGATGACACAGAGGCTTCTTGATGGACAGAAACTGTCAGGTGGAGCCCAGGGAGGAGTTGAGGCAAGGTGTGTGTGGTGACAGGTCATTGAGTTGACCAGAGGGATGACATTCAAGTAACGAGAGGTCCTCCATGTTGGCTGCATGTTCGGATGTAAGACTGAGACCTCTAGAGAGATCTCTAGTCTATTCCCGGAGTCCCCACTAAGAGACGGAGTCCATTGTCGATGCAAATGCATAGGAATAGAACTCTATTGAGCCATCGCGATGGGGTCTGTCCAGTTCTTTCAAGCTGCAGAGACCCCAAGAAGCAGAGGCATAGGCCTTTTATAGGTTTTAGACAAAGAAATGAGTTTTACAGTATGTGATTGGTTGGCATCTGGGCAGAAAAGCTGCAAGCAGGGAGTTACAAGTCTTGGCGTTTGGTGGTTGGGTAGTGGTGGAGGGGCAAGTTAAGCTATGGAAAAGATTGGTTGAAGGAGTCACAGGGGTGCGTTTAGGAACTTTTTTAGTTGGGAAGGGGTAGTGGAAAATTTAAACACAGCTGGTTGTCCTTGAGTCCAGCTGGACCCTGAGCACAGACTGAGACCTTGAGTTAAGTTGGACTCTTCAAGGTTTTTCCTGTCCCTGCCACACACATACAGTGCTATGGTATCTCTCTGTCCTTGGTTCAAGCTGGACCCTCTAGAAATTTACATGCTTTGGCCTTAATGGGGGTCTTTAAGGGAGGACTGAGTAGGCTGACTTTTATATCTTCCCAGACTTTGGCCTTAATGGGGGGTCCTTAAAGGGGCTGGTTCCTTCACGGAATCTCTAGGAAGACTTTAAAAGTGACGACCCTCAGGATGGTGGCTTATTGTGTGTTATTTATTTTGATTTTGATTTGTGTGTGTTTGTTCATGTGGGCATGTTCCTCTGTGGGGAAGAGGGATGTCAACCTTGGGTGTCATTCTTCGGGAGCCATCTACATTGTTTTGGACCTGAAGCTTGCCAACCAATCTAGGCTGCAGGCCAGCCAGCCCTATTGTCACTTCATATCACCTCTCATCACTACCTCCCAGCGTTGGGATGACAGTGGGTGCCAGCACACCTGGCTTTTCACATGCATTCTCTGGCATTCAGATTCAGAGCCTCATGTTTGTACCACCAGCACTTTACTGTCTGAGCTATCTCACCAGCCTCTTGGGGTGGTGTGGCCTGAGGTTTGTGAACAGTGTGTGTGTGTGGGGGGGGTGAGACATCAGCAACAACTTCCATCACTCCACTGTGAGGGCAGTTATCTGTGCAAAAGGCAACCAGGCCACGCTTCCCACTGGGAGTAAGATCCCGGCCAGACAAGACATGCTAGAGCCCATCCTCAGGGTCAAAGGTCCCTGAGCACCTGTCAGAGCAGAGATCTCCTGTGCTTGTTATCTGAGTCTCTATCTCCCTAGCCTACAGAACATTTTAGGAGGTATCACCTTTCCTATTTCAGTCTAAACATCCACAGTTGTAGGTGCCTCATCTGGTCCAGGGTAGCTCTTTGGTTCGTATGCAAAGAAGCAAGCAGTCTCTGCCAAGGGTGGCAGGTCTGGTCCTAATCTGACACATCTGTCTCTCCTCTGACTTGGCCCTAGTGCTGGGGTGTCTGTGAGTCTCTATCAGGAACCTGTGATTTCTACTTGGAGAAAAAGAGCCTGGGGCCTAACAGAGTCAATGTTCTCTCTGACTACTTGCTTAAATGAAGACATTTAATTAAACCATGAAGTCTATTTGCCACAAGCTACTACATTTTATAGAGCAACTTTTAAATCCAGTTTAGTTTGGCTTCTGCTTACACACCATTAGTTGCTTCACTGGAAGCTGGGGGGGGGGGAGGTGGGGGTTGATCCGGGAGGGGAAGTGGAAGTCACAAAAGCCGCTTTTCTAAGCATGAGTTTAGTCTGTCAGCTCTGACCTTTCCCTTTCGGCTCACTGCTATACAACAAAATACTTTGACATTTAAAAAATGTCAGCTGCATCTGGCACACATCTTTATCTTGCAGGGCCGACCATTTCCAGATCCTTCTCTCTGCAGAGTAGCAGCCAAAATCATCTCTAGGCATCTTCAGCACTCCTATCCCGTCCCCAGATTTCTGCAAAATGAAGAGAGGCAGATGGAAGACAGAGATATGAGAGTGCTGCGTTCTCTGATGCCTGCCCATCAGCTTAGCTGGGCTAGTGTCTGCTGGTGGGTGGCTGGGTATCTGAGCGCAGCTCTATTTTACCTTGAAAAGGGCAGGACCGCAGGTGTCAGGAAGCGAGCTGAGACAGGTGGAGCCCCACTTCAGTGTGCCTATTTTTAGATCGGATTCTATTTAAGTGGAAGTGATAACTTCAAGGTAACTGGCAAGAGAAGAGGAGTCTATTTGCACGGTAATTGTGTTGCCCATAAAAGGAGTGAACACCTCTAAAAGTAATCCAAGGGCTGAGAGAAAGGAAATAGCGAGACAGGTGACTCAGAGAGGAACCTTCACGGGAGGTGGGGGGCTGGGATGCGGAGAGGATCAATGGATCTGATGCCATGGGCCAGCCACCCACTGTTTCCCTTGCTTCCAGGCTCCTTGGCAGCTTGGGAGTCTGTGTCCCAGCAGGGACAGGAGGCCCTCTTATGAAGGCAGGGCAGTGCAGGAGATTTCCTGGTATCTGGAACGCCTGAAGCCAGGAACCACAACTTGGCCAGAGTCTCTAACCTTCCAGACCCTTCCACGTGGGCATGTTCATCTCTTAGATTCATGAGCTGTCTTGTAGACAGCTCTCATCCCACTTCTCCTTTCCCTGGCATGGTCTCCAAGGCCAGCTCTCAACTGTATTCCTGCCAAGGTCTCAACCTACTTGGTCCTAGCTGAAGCCCCGCTACTTGCTACTAAAATCTCTGTACTGTGGCAGGGCTGCCACCAGTTGCAGCTCTGCCCACCCCCATGAAGGAGCAGGGATCTTACTGCATCTATCTCCTTTCTTCATCAGCCTGACCCAGTAAGTGTGTCCTGAGGGCCTGCCACCCTAGATGTGTGAAGCAGTCATGGGGCAGAATTCACTGCTTCTGTGGCTGTTTGCACCTGAAATGAGACAGTATTCAGTTTATTGACCCCTAAGCCTCTTGGGTGCCTATGGAAGGACTCCCTTGGCCAAGGGAGACTACTGGCCTATCAATCTAGGTCATATCTGGTGTACATACTGCAAAGGACACTGGAATTCACCGGAGAATAGCATAGTATGCCCACTATAGCAAGCAAAGGGTATGTTCGAGGATGTTTGGGGAAGATGTCTAATTAATGTGTAGATACTATGCGAGGCAGTGGGCTTCACAATGCTGTATTTATTCAAGAATATCATATACACCCAGGCATGGTGATGCATGCTTTTAATCCCAGCACTCAGGAGGCAGAGGCAGGTGGATCTCTGTAAGCTTGAGGCCAGCCTGGCCTACAAAGTGAGTTCAGGACAGCCAAGGCAACACAGAGAAACCCTGTCTCAAAAAACCAAAAAGAGAAAAAGAAAAGAGAATCATATACTTTGTGCTTATTTACCCAAGCCTATCCTCCTCCCCTTTCAAAATAGCAAATATACCTGCTTCTGTGTGTGTGTATAAAATCGTATTAACTACTCTTCATAGTGCTATGGCAAAGGCAACCTAAGGAAGGAAAAGCTTATTTTGGCCCAGTTTAAGGCACAGTCCGCCATGAGAGGGAACTCTTGGTGGTGGGAACATCAGGTCACAGTGCACCTGCAGCTGGGAAGCAAAGGGCTCTGAACACTGGTGCTCAGCTCGCTTCCTCCTTTGTATTCAGTCTAGGGCCCCTGGCCCATGTGACAGTGTTCCCCAGGTTTAAACTGGGTCTTCTCGTTTTAAGTAGTCTAGGCAAGCCCTCACACATGCCCAGAGACTTCTTGACTCCCAGGTGGCTCGAGATCTTGTTGCGTCTGGATACGAGCGAAGACACGCGATGCTGTCTTTCTGGGTCTGGTTTATATTGCTTAATGTGATGACTTTCCAATTCTGAATTAAGACAGAAAATGAAGAGGGCTGCGCCTGAGAGTTTACAATGTTGATCCTTGGCCCAGTCCAGAGTGACAGCTGAACAGATACCTGTGGGGCAGATGTCCTTGCAGAAATAATCATGTGAGGTCGAGTTGGTGCCTGGCAAGTTCTTCTGTGGCTGTTCCTAGCAGGGGGTGCTGCACACCTGTCCTCACAGCCTCCTGGCTTTACATACCTTCTTGTGTGGGTTGATACGAGGAGCTCCATTTGGGGTTCTGAAACTCACCTGCTCATCTCCAGGGCAACATGGGTGAATGGCCCAGGACAAGCAGAGAACCTTCACATTCATATTTCCTTGATAAGACAAAAAGTCACACGGGTCACACAGTGAAGATTGCTTTTGCCTCTGACACCAGGTGCCTGAAGTCCCATCAAGTTGAGGCGTAGTGAGAACTTTTACTGAGAGTTAAAACACACTTCCTCCCTGGCCCCATCCAGAAGGAATCTTTCCCAGGTAGAGAGTGACAAAGAGAATTCACCAATGAGCCTGGGAGGTGCACAGACCCAGACCAGTGTTGGGAGAAGATGCAGAGTCGACTTCCCTGACGATCGAAACCGAAATCAGGAGATCCTGCACCTGGCCAAGCAAGAAGCAGCCCATGTTTGTGGTTGGGGCTTTTCATTCCAGCCTACATAAAAGCAACAAGCAGCAGGCCGCAACATTGTTGCAAGAACTGAGCTGGTGACGCATGCTCAGTGTTTTGAAGGAGCCGGTTCTGTGAGCTGGGTGGAGGTGGGCGTTAATATTCTCAGCTTCCTTCCTTCTGTTTAGCTTTTCCATTTCTGTCCCTCTGATAAAAAAGTCTCCTAGGGTGGATTGTTTCCCGCCTTTTCTGGTGCAAAGCCGCTGCCATCACTTTTGCTTTCAATTCAGTTCCACGTGAGAAATTATTTTCTATTATTTTCTATCTTTACTACTTCGTCTCTCCCTTTGAAAATGTGCCCTCCTCCATTTAAAAACATTTTCAATAAATCATCACAATCTTGGTGGCCAAATGATATTTAAAAAAAAAAAAACTGGAGGGAAGAGAGAACTCTTTAAAAAGGATGGAAACTGTCAGGTAAGGTGAGACTCAATCAGACTTGCATTCAAAACTGAGTTCCTGTGCTTGGCGTGGTGACATATGCCTTTAATCCCAGCACTCGGGAGGCAGAGGCAGGCCAATTGCTGTGAGTTTGAGGCCAGCCTGGTCTACAAAGTGAGTCCAGGACAGCGAAGGCTACACAGAGAAACCCTGTCTCAAAAAACAAACAAACAAACAAAACTGAGTTCCTACCTGTGGTAAAAGGCTGGGCTGAGGGAGGACAGGTTGCAGTTTGAAAAGCCGGATGGACGCTCAAGTGTTGTTCCCCCTCCCAGCAGTGGCCTCTGCATATAGGTAGAAAGCCTTTTCTCTTTGGAAGAAAACAATATTAGAAAATAATCTACACCTTTTAAGTTCAAAGTTGTAATGGCTTTGAAATAGTACGTCCTGCTTCAGAATGGCGTGTGCTATTTATGTAGTTTGAGATACTTGGTAGCACATGCTATCTGTTCCCCCTGTATATCCCAGAACATAAACCCTCAAACACGTAAGTCCTACGATGGCTCCCTGTCACTCAGAGTCACACAGCCAAGTCCTTACTGCGGCACCACAGCCTCTGATCTGCTGCCACCCCACACCCTCCAGCCTCACCATCCACTGCTCTTCTTGTATCTGAATCCACTGACCCTCAAAATCACCTGGTGTCGTCCCCTTGCCTCTGGGTCTCTATTTGTAATGCTCTCCCTGCCCCCAACCACAACCCCATGCCTTTGTGTACTTTTTATTTGGCCTTTAAAAGTCTCCCCCTGCCTCAGTCTCCCTGGATGTACATACTTAGGCCTCTGTGGCAGAAATATCTGCACTACAATCCTTATTTCCAACCAAGTTCCTTATCTCTGAAGAGTCACTCCTTTCTTTTGAGCTCAGGACACCCAGATTATTTCTAAATATACTTTAAAAAACAAAACAAACAAAAACCAGGAGGTGGGGACAAGCAGCCTAGCAGCTCCCACTAAGGACAGCTCTTCTGTATGTTATTCCCCTAAAACTATAGAGACCTTTAATTCCTATAGGGACATATAAATTGGTGTACTGTATGTTTATCTATGTTTTACTTGTAACATTTTTGCACCCCCAGAACCAATTTTGACCTCTTGGGAATAATATAGCTCATGTTAAAGACACCCAAGTTAGAGGCTAGAGAAATGATTCAAGAGTGAAGAGCACTTACTGCTTCTGATAGTGACCCAACCACATTGGGCAGCTCACAGCCACCTGTAACTCCAGCTCCAGAACTCCCCCCTGCTGGCTTTCACAATCACCTGCACTCACATGCACATACCCCACACAGATAGTACACATGTACCTATGTAGAACTAATAATAATAATTATAAAAATTAAGAAAACATCTAAAACTGATGACTGAATTGGCAAACAGGTATTTTGGTACACTTTAAAGGAATTATAACTGAGGCTTTACAAAAGATATGTGGCACTCTCAAGGTAGATGTGGGGACAGGTGTGAGTGTCACTGACCCTGCTCTCATACTTATGCCACTGGCTTCAGCTGGCAGTGAAGGGCCAATAGGCAGTGGTCAGCAGAGCTGGTGCTGGGATCATTTGGAGCAAATCCAGCACCACCTCAGCCCACTCCTTGCGCACCATTAAACACATTGTGACCAGGAACCAGAGACCCCAGCGCGGGCATGGGTGGTTCACAGTGGCAGTGTGGTTAGCAGCTTCAGTGCACAGATATGAGAGGGAGGAGCTTACCTCCAGCCTACCTCCCACCACTAGATACTCTGTCCTTTCTCCCCTAAGCTTCTCTGGTGTCCCAGCTACAGGCAGTATCTCCAGGCCCCAGCGGCCTGTGGTCTCTGATCTCACTATCTGTCACAGTCACTGTTTTTATAGACATGGACTCCTAGTGCTCTTAAGTTCCTTGACTCGTGCCCGTCTCTTCCAGTGCTACATGGAGTCAGGCCTCTAGGACCAGACACTAATTGCTTATGTAGAGAAGTTTAAAAAAAAAAAAAAAGCTTGGTCTTGAAGACTCAAGTTGACATCGTCCAAGTGTTACTTAGGAATAACAGGGCACCTGATTATTGGGGATGGAGGTGACAGTTACACCCAGCAACATGCTAGTCATTCCCAAGATCTGCAATGGTGAGGGCTCCCACTGCGCTCTGCAACAGCCCTCAGAGTCCAGGTCATGTGATTCAGCTTGGTACATAAGGGTTATTCTTGCAGACCCTAGTGCCAGCGCTATCCTGCCTCCCACAATGCTCACCCCAGAATCTGAAGGAGAAGGTGGCCAAAGGAGGCCTGTGCTGCCCACTGTGAACTCTCCCAGTGAAGAGCTTTTTACTTGTTGTCCTGGCCTCTTCGGTCTCCCTCTCTAGTCCCCCCACACACACTATCTGATCACAGCTTCTGAGCCGGGACCAGCGTGTTGGGACTATATGTTACAACTACTTCCTGGTCACCTTGAGACCAGGAAGACCTCTGTGCAGGACCTGTGGGCCAGCCTGGTGGTTGCTGGTGTTGGGAAGTGGCCTATAGGGCTGCTTGGATGTCACCCACCACTACCTTTCACACAGCATCAAGGGTCACAGAGGAACTGGGTAGGCATTCTTGGAGTTCTATATGCTGTCGAGGCTTCCCTAAGGTCAGCGTCCAATGGGAGTACATGGAGAGAAACACAGTCCATGAGTCCTTAATGCTGAGCCCTTAATGCTGAGCATCTGTACACCAAACCAACATGCCATGCGTCCCATTCCATTGTCTTTAGTCACAACCTCCATGTCTTGGCTTCCATTGGGACTGTTTCTAGGGGATTCTAAGTTGTATCAAGTTGATAATAAAAACTACCCAGCATGCTTTGTAAGATGACAAAAATCACAGGTAACACTAGTTTATATATCTAAAATTGGGTAGAATACAAGAGGTGCCAGAGTTTGCTCCCTCTACCCCAGCCATGGTAATAGTTAATTAATTGGTCCCAGAGCGTGGGACATGTCAAGAAAAAAGTCAAACTTTGAAATGGTCATGTATTAAATGTGTTAACATGCACACACATATATATCCTATGTAAACATATATGCACACACATATACATATATAGTGATATAGTGTGTAGATACACACATATTTATGGTATGTATATGTGTGATGGTACATATATATGTAACTGTATCATACATGAACATACAACATGTATGCAAAGTGGACAGCTAGCTTTAGATTGCTCAGATCCCCTGGGGTTATCTGACTGTACAGATGTCTCTTTTTCATTATCTTTAATGATTATTCCACTTTTTAAAGATTAAAGTTATCCATGGGGACATGATGATGATGAGCATTGCTTTTTTTCATAGAAATTTTTTTTAAAGTGCACAAATTACAAGTGAATCCCCCCATGGAGAGAAGTGAGTTTTGCATCTATTATCTATCAGCTTCGTTTCAGCTTCCTGGTTGCAGACAGCTCCGTCTGATGTCTGGGCTCCTCTTTGAACTGATTTTTCTTCTTCACGGTTCTCTACTTAACTCTTTAGTGAATGAGTCAGATCAAATCTTTAACTTGTGTCCATTGTATATTTCTGTTTGAGTCAAGACTGTATTCATAAGATCAACAAGATGTGACCAACAGCAGTAAAAATGAAAGATGTTGTCTTAATGAGCTCTGGTTGCCATGCTTGTCTGGGAGCAGAAGTCCAGTTAGGAGAAAATGAATCCGATATTTCTGATGGCAGAGAGAGAGAGAGAGAGAGAGAGAGAGAGAGAGAGAGAGAGAGAGAGA
>OU015742.1:121680561-121698347 GCA_907169655.1 Acomys percivali
AGAGAGAGAGAGAGAGAGAGAGAGAGAGAGAGAGAGAGAGAGAGAGATGCACACAGACAGAGGGAGAATGAATAAGAATGAATATCCTGGAGGCACGTTTAGTCCCCTGCTGTTGGAGCAATCACCAATGTGACAGTATTGAGAGAGAAGGCCATTAGGAGATGACAGAGCTACGTCACTATCCTCCCCAGTGGGCCTCATTCTTAGGAAGTCATACAAGGGAGTTTCCTAACTCTGCTGCATCTGCCTTGCCTCCATGTTGATGGTGTGGGAACACGGACTATCATTCAAAGCAGAGAAAATTCACTCTGGGTACTGGCTGCTGGGCCACTGACCTTGGGTTTCCCAGGATGTGACAAGTTCACTTGAGTGTCTACTGCTTATAGATAAGGTCTGTATCCTATATGCATAGATACAGGCCTAAGTATTTTGTTACAGTGACAGGCACGGGCAAAGGCACCAATGTGCTGCCTGAAAATCACAGTAAAGTGACCTTTGACTGGCACCATTGCAGCTCGGCCAGGGACCTTCTGCAGAGCCCTTGCATTGTAGACAGACAGACTGAGAAGCAGGGAACCTGTCTAGACTCTAGATACCCCGTGGCACAGCAGGGTGGACATTACTGAGACTGGGGCACTCATAGCAAGATTACAACCAGGTCTGAGGAGAAGCTCAGAGCCAGTGGCAAGCTAGTCACATCCTTAGAGGAGCACCCTTAGTGTCCCCAGAGTAGCGGTGTCCTCAAGACCACATTCCAACTGAACCAGGCACCATAAAGGACCATAGTCCTCCCCTGGTGACTGGCTATCGCAAATGTGACTTCCTTTCCCTATACGATAGGGCGGCCAGCCTCCCTTTCATTGATAAAACACCCAGGGGGCCTATGACAATGTACCATTTGCACCCAAATGTCTAAGTATAAAATGAAAGATGAACGGAAGCTACCATGGGAAAGGGGAAAGGAACATTGCCAGGGCGTTGACAGCTCCAGTTTATTCTTAGAGTCGCAGAGAATTGTTGAGAAGGGTGCATTTAATTTCCTTATATGCTTAAAAAAATCACCTAGTGGTTAGTAGATAAAGAAGCAACTTGGGTTTCCCTGGCTGGTTTTAAACAAATGTCATTATGCCCATAAGATGCTACCCGACACTGCCTGTAGCATGGCTCTATGGGAAGGCCAGACCCGAGCCCATTAAGCATGGGTTTGAAACCTAGTTCTTCTGTGGATTAGTCTATGAACCTCAGCTGAGACTCTTACTACCCCTTTCTTTAACCACAAAATAGGGTGTCACCATTATCTTCTGGGGCCGGAGGAATCTCACGCGTGGAAGGGTTGGTCTCTAGCCCATGGGTGCTATTGTGAAGCAGTGGAATTGGTTACAGGAGCCTAGAGGAAAGGCATTGATCACTGAGAGCGTATCTAGACACACAGGCAGCTGCTTCTCCTCCTTAGTTCTCAACCATCCTTAAGAGAACAGCTCCCCCGCCCCTGATCCCCCACAGCCTCAGCACAGACCCAAAGCCATGGGCCCATGCTACCATGGTGGAAACCGTGAACCAAAAAGAACCTTCCTTCTCAGTTCATTTCTTCAGGTATTTTGTTGTAGCATTGGAAAGCTGACTCACACCCCATTCAGTGATGGGAACTGCATATGGTGTGTGTCAAATGCCCTGACACAGTATGGGGTGACAACTGAGACCCTGCAAGGAAATGAAGGGGTCCCTCACAATCAGTCCATCCTCAATAATCTTTGCTCACTTTCCCTTCCAGGAAGAGGCAGGCGATGCATGTGCTGTATCCTTTCCAATACTCTAACTTGATTTAAACTGACTTTCATGGAGAACGAGGCCAGCTGGGAATCTATATAGAGGGTTGGTCCCACGCAGCTGACGAACAGCCCAAGAAGGGTGTCTTTGCCGAGTTTCACCCGCCCTTTCTCTCCCCACTGCTTTCAGAAAGTCCACCTTTAAAGGATCAATCCTTCATTCTAAAATGTGCTATACATCAGTCCTGCCTATGCCCCTGTAGGGACAGAACCCCTGAGCTACGGCAGCTGAGTGCACTGTAGAATTCATTCAGTGCAGAGGCATTGTCTGTCACATCCCAGCTGGGCTCAGAAGCAGCTGCAAAAGGGAGGCAGTGATGGTCGGAGGGGTTGAGACCTTGTGCCCAAACTCCTCTTAGTCTTCATTACTCCCTCTCTGTTAGTAGTTAGGTACCCTTCTCTGCTGGCAGTTGTCAGGGAAACAGGAGCCGAAGACACCAGTTCTCTGGGTGATGCACGGTGTGGTGGAGATGCTGTGACAGGGAGCAGGGCCTAGCACATGGCATCTGGGCTTCTGATAGGAGTGGTCCCGCTGAGGCTGCCCTCAGCTGGCTCCTTAGTTGGAGTCCCTGTGCCTTATATTTATCACCTACATTGAACCTTTGCTATCCAGTGCCAGGGAGTCATGCTACTTGCCAAGCAGATGCCAATGGGCCCCTGCAATAGGCTGCAGAGCTCATAGGTTCTCCTTCTCACAAGTTCAGACGCTGGCAGTGGGAGCTAAGCTATGTGGACTTGAACAGCTGACAAGTGAGTCCTGTCTCTATGCAACCCAGAACTTCATATATAAGCATATGCTAGTTAAACAAACAAACAAACAAAAACATTAAGAATAAACAGACTGAGTGGTGGAATGTGCCTCAATGCTACCTGATAACTATCATTCCGCTTGAAATGTCTCATGATAGAGGAGATGGCGTTCACAGTACTATACATAGTACTATACACCCCATAGGTGAGTGCCTATCACCAGAATCTTGGGCCCATTCCCCTGTAAGGGACACTCACTCCCCTAGCTGTGTGTGAGGAGAATCATCCTGCATGCCAACGTGGGCATGATAGATAGAGCACAGTAAATAGCCTCGGGTACTGTAGTCAGCCTGAAACCTGCAAAGACCCACGTGTGCCTCGCTGCCTTTCTCAACCAGCCATGAGCCCCACCCTACTCCCAGCCGCCTCAAGCAAAGCAAGGAGTCCTACAGATATTGTCACTGCAAAAGCTAGGCAAATGGAGTTCTATATTCCTTCCCCTCCCTCCCGCCTTTCCTCCCTTCCCTCCTTTCACCAAGCAACCGACAGTTAGAGAGCCACTGGATGGATAAACAGAGAACAGCTAAAAGGAATCAGTTTCCATCCCAAATGGTCCCGTGTAGAGGCTGCCTACATGCTTGTATAGAACTGGAGAGGGCCCTCGCTTTCCACGCATCAAGGTCCAAATCCTGCTCTTTGGCCGAGAGCCGCATGGCCTGAAGTAAATGTTCAATCCCACCCTTTATAGAACAGGGTAGAAACCATCTGCGTGGTGCTCTAGTGAGGACTAAGAGAGAGTCGGAGAGAAAGTATAGTGTCGTGTGCCTTTTGAGGGGTAGATGCTACTGTCTCCCTATGGACATTAGGACACATGGGCAGATTGCCAGACCTACCACTTCCCAGAGAAGCCAGTGCAGGAGGCTGTGTTAGCGATTCCTGGGACTCTCTTCCCTGGCTGTCATGGTCCCTCCCTTGGAAGCATCCCTGTGATGACAGTGACAAGAGGACACATGCCTGTCATCTTCCCGGAAGGCCTTACAGAATGGAGTGGCCTCCATGGTGGCGAGCAAGACTGGCTCTCCTGGAAGCTAATAAACTGAAGATGACCAGCACAGATACATGCATGGTCTCCTGGGGACTGAGACAGCATCGGAAGAGGTGTCCTAGCTTGGAAGGTCACCATGTCCCCCCTCCACCCCACAGCCAATAGGAGGACTGTAAAAATTGGAGTAAACAGTGCCAGAGTGTATAACTTACTCTGCCAGTCAAGGCAAGCAACCTGTATAAGATGATGTTGAACCAGCAGGCTCAGTGACGCACACTTGTAATCCCAGCACTCAGGGAGGCAGAGGCAGGTGGATCTCTCTGAGTTCTAGGCCAGCCTGGTCTACAAAATCAAGTTCAGGAAAGCCAAGGCTACACAGAGAAACCCTGTCTCAAAAAAAAAAATGTTGAACCTCTGTCCTAGCTTCCTTTTCCCTGATGATGGAGATGCCCTATGACAGTGGTTCTCAGACTTCCTGATGCTGCCACCCTTAATACACTCCCTCATGTTGTGGAGACCCCCCAACCATGATATTGTTTTTGTTGATATTTCACAAGTGCAATGTTGTTACTGTCCTGAATCATAATGTAAATATTTTTGGAGATAAGATGTTTGCTAAGAGGGTTGCGACCCTCACGTTGAGAACCACTGTCCTAGCAGGAAGCCTGCACAGCTGCTTCCTCCAAACACCACCGTGAGCCTGGAAAAAGAAATCTC
The DNA here is from genome assembly GCA_907169655.1 of Acomys percivali. Taxonomy (NCBI): domain Eukaryota; kingdom Metazoa; phylum Chordata; class Mammalia; order Rodentia; family Muridae; genus Acomys; species Acomys percivali. Next base: position 121,684,900 of record OU015742.1, read on the forward strand.
AGGAAGGCAAGGGTGGTGGGTACCTTCTGTCTTTTTGCTCCTTCTGTATAAATGAAGTATAGCCCCTCCCCCGTGTGCCACTGACAGGTGAGGGGCCATTCTGGGCTACTCAGGCCTCCTCTAGGCTGATCAGAGACATGTAGGGAGTTACTGCCCTGTCATGGTCATACACTTTCCTCTGGAATGCTCCAGAGGACCAATATGGCAGTGGAGTAACAGGCACATGAGAGATTGTTTTAGGAGTAGAACCCCAGTGTCATGTGAGGCAGGCACTGCACCCAGCAGCAGGGAAAGAAATGCTGTGTGCCTTACCGGAGGCCAGGCGCTGAGCTGGTGGCCCATATGCTGGTGTCATTCGGCCCCAGGGCCATCTGACATCTATCTGCTTTAAGCTGATCCAAGCACTCATGCCATTACCCTCAGCGTAGGAACTGCAGGACATAAGCCTGCTCTTGCTCACTGTGACCCTCAGAATGAACCTTGAAGCCCAGCCTGAGGGAAGCACACTTGGGTAGGATCCTGGCAGCCAGCTAGATGGTGCTGAACTGGTGTTTGCACGGTGCACAGGACCCCCTCCATCTTCTCCTGTTCTGGCCTCAGGCTGACACACTTCACACCCTGTTTTGCCACATCTAAGCCATGTGGCCTTTTTAAATAATGTCACACCTTTTCAATATTTTCTCTTCTGTCAAATGATACCAACAGCTAGCACTCACTTTGCAGGGCTGTGGGGCTGGGGCGGGATGGTGGTGGATTGATTTAAAGCCTGTTATGCTCCGAGAACACAACTGTTGGTTGTGATGAATCTTGTGTGGGGTTAGCCCAAGCCCTGATGTTCTTCTATCTTCCCTGAACCTCATCTCTTTTTTCTTTTTTACTACTTTTTACTACTTTTTTTCAAGGTCATCAGATTCAATATTAAGACCAAAAGATGTAGAGGTGCCATGCTGGGCTCCCTGGGTATGCATTGGGAGTAGGGAAGATGGTCTAGTGTCCACTGAAGAAGCTCCTGAAAACCAGGTTTCAGGGAGCCTAAGCCAGATTACAGGAGGTCACCCCATCCTGTGACAGCCATATGGATGGCTAGGCTAGTAGGAGTAAGTCCTGAGAGGCAGGTTTCATCTCTCTCTTAGTGTGTGATCTCCTCAGAGGCAAATTATGACACAGGGGCCAGTCTAAGTACATAACAGAAATTGTTAGAGACACGGTCCCCAGGGGAATGAGAGGAGAAGGAAGACAGCCCTCCCTCTGGGTACTACTAAAGTTACAGCAGGCATCCAAGGGAGTCCCGCCTATAAGCAGCTGAGGCTCGTCCCTTAAGGGGACACTGAGCTTCACATGAACACAGGAGATCTCTCAGCCAGCAGTAAGCAACCAAATCTGTTGCTGCCTGGGACTTGGGTGTTTAACCCTGGCCAGAATGCCACTGGGCATCTTTGGTTGTGAGCCTAGCCTTTAACGGCCGAGCCATCTCTCCAGCCCAACTGGGCATCTTTGATCTTACTATCTACTTAACATCTTACTATCTACTTAACATGAAGAAAAAGACAGAATTTCCAATTCCATAGCTTCCATGTGAGTGCAGGGGGTGCCTAGGTTCCTGCGTGGGACTGGTCTGGGTGGTCTTTTCCTCATACCTTCATGCTCTGAGTCAAGCTGACAACCCTGCAATGCTCCGCCAGTGTCAGTCACATATTTTTATGCTTGCCAGGAATATCACATGGGCTGGACCACAGTCTGGCTCTTTTTGGGGGAATGCTGGAACTCTCTGAAGTGGAAAATGTGTTGTATTCGACTGAGGAAGAGAAAGACATTTGCTTATTTGTGGTCTGTGTCCTGCTTCCTTCCAGAACCCTGCCTCCCGTGGGAAGAGCCAGCGGTGGCCTGTGATGATGACTTCCTTAATGAATCCATGGCTTTGTGAGGAGAGTGCTCTTTCCTTCCAAATGGGGAAGATGTCTCAGAGTTATGCTAATTGTTTAAGGCTTAATGGATGCATTAAGACTAGTCCTGGGGCATGCAGGGGTGGTTCAATAGACGGAAATCCATCAACGGAATCCATCATATAAGTAAACTGAAAGAAAAAAACTCCACATGATTATCTCCTTAGATGCCGAAAAAGCATTTGACAAAATCCAACACCCATTAATGTGTAAAGTCTTGGAGAGAGCAGGAATACAAGGCACATATCTCAACATAATAAAGGCAACATACAGCAAGCCTATAGCCAACATCAAACTAAATGGAGAGAAACTTAAATCAATTCCACTGAAATCAGGGACAAGACAAGGCTGTCTACTCTCTCCATAGCTCTTCAACATAGTACTTGAAGTTCTAGCTAGAGTAATAAGACATCTAAAGGAGATCAAGGGGATACAAACAGGAAAGGAAGAAGTCAGCCATCACTATTTGTGGATGACATGATAGTATACATAAGTGACTCTAAAAATCCACCAAGGAACTTCTGCAGCTGATAAACACCTTCAACAAAGTAGCTGGATACAAAGTCAACTAAAAAAAAAAAAAAAAAAAAAAACAACTCAGCAGCCCTGCTCTACACAAATGACAAACGGGCTGAGAAAGAAATTAGGGAAACTTAACCCTTCACTATAGCCACAAAGGGTATAAAGTATCTTGGTATAACTCTAACCAAACAAATAAAAGACTTATATGAAAAAAACCCTCAAGTCTCTAGAGAAAGAAATAGAAGAAGATATCAGAAGATGGAAAGACCTCCCATGTTTGTGGATTGGGAGAATCAACACAGTAAAAATGGACATTTTACCAACAGCAATTTATAGAGTTAGGGCAATTCCCATCAAAATTCCAAGACAATTATTTTTTTTTAAAGATCAATTCTCAAAAAACAAAAAAACCCAGAATAGCTAAAAATAATCCTATAAAATAAAAGATCTTCTGGACGAATCTCCATTCCGGATCTCAAGCTGTACTATAAAGCAACAGTAATGAAAATAGCATGATACTGGCATGTAAATAGACTGGTTGACCAGTGGAATCGAATAGAAGACCCAGAAATAAACCCACACATTTTGATTTTTGACAAAGAAGCCAAATTCATACAGTGGAAAAAAGATAGCATCTTCAACAAATGGTGCTGGTCTAACTGGATGGCTACATGTAGAAAAATGCAAATAGACCCATATTTATCACCATGCACAAAACTAAAGTCCAGATGGATTAAAGACCTCAACTTAAAACCGGACACACTAAATCTGTTAGAAGAAAAGGTAGGGAAGAGCCTTGAAATCATTGGCACAGGAGACAACTTCCTGAACAGAACACCGACAGCCCAGGCTCTAAGATCAACAATTAATAAATGGAACCTCATGAAACGGAAAAGGTTCTTTAAGGCAAAGCAAACAGTCAACAGAACAAAACAACAGCCTACAGACTGGGAAAAGATCTTCACCAACTCTACAAGAACTCAAGGAATTAAACACCACCAAGCCAAATATCCCAATTAAAAAAATGGGGCACAGAGCTAAACAGAGAATTCTCAACAGAGGAATATCAAATGTCTGAGAAACACTTAAAGAAATGCTCAAAATCCCTAGTCATCAGGGAAATGCAAATCAAAACAACTCTGAGGTTTCATCTTACACCTATCTTACCGGCTGAGATCAAAAACTCAAGTGATGGCACCTGCTGGCAAGGATATGGAGAAAGGGGAACACTCCTCCATTGCTGGTGGGGGGTGCAAACTTGTACAACCACTTTGGAAAGCAATCTGGCACTATCTCAAGAAATTTGGAATATGTCTACCTCAAGACCCAGCCATACCACACCTGGGCGTATACCCTAAGGAGGGTCTACCATACAACAAGGACATTTGCTCAATTATGTTCATAGCAGCCTTGTTTGTAATAGCCAGAATCTGGAAACAACCTAGATGTTCCTCCACTGAAGAATTCATAAAGAAACTATGGTTCATTTATACAACGGAATGCTATCCAGCTGTAAAAAACAAAATTTGAAATTTGCAGGCAAATGGAGAGAACTAGAGACAATTATCTTGAGTGAGGTAACTCAGACCCAGAAAGACACACATGGCATATTCTCACTCATAAGCAGATGTTAGCCACTTAATTCAGGTTGACCACATTATAGTACAGAGACTGATATGCCAACCAAGGTCTATGTAGGATGTGGACCTAGACCTTCTGCTCAGATGTAGTATATTGGTAGCAGTCTCCTTGTGAGTCTCACAATATGGAGAGTAGGGACTACTTCTGACATGAACTTGGGCCTCCTAATGTTGTTCACTTCCCCCCAGGCAGGGTGGCCTTGCCAGGCCACAGAGGAAGAGGTTACAGGTAGTACAGAGGACACTGGATAAGCTGGGGTCAGACGTTAGGAGAAGAGGGCTCCCCTTTCTAAGAACTAGGGGAGGGAGGGAAAAGGTGGGATCAGGAGGTGATGAGGGAGGGGGCTGCAATCAGGATGTAAAGATTCAAACTGTAGAACAAGCAGGTAACTTATATTGCTGATCCCACTACATGGGAATAGCTCTGAGACTGGCTGAGAGATGAAGGTCTACGCATAGACAAGGCTTCATGTTGGTCACAGATTTTCTGTGACTTATAATCAGAGGCCATTCTTAGTATGGCATGAAGGAAGGAAGATTTACAAATATCTTACTTCTGCTCATACAATGAGCAGAAAACCAGCCTTAATTGCTCTGTGCATCCTGCACACTTCATACAATCATGTTAGAAGTGTATAATGCTTGTGAGAAATTATGTTTTCAGAACAAAAGAGCCAGACACTGACGTTGGATCAGACCTAACAGGATTCATTCCTCTCAGCCTCTCAGCATGCTGGACCCTGACATCCTCCATCCTCCATGTTCCAGCCCCAGGTGCCTCAGTTGCTGTTACCCACCAGAACAGGACAGCTCCCAGGACAATTTTGTAGAAGCTTCTGATCCCAATTGGTCCAGCATTTCAGACTGTCCTACACAGGACTCCTATTAAGCCTGGAATTTCACAACATTTAGAAAATGGACCACAAATGCTATAGCTGGCTTGCTTAGCCATTTTCCCAATTTTTTGGCGGGAGCCCTTCAAAGGTATTATTCACCCTAAATCACCTTGAAGAAAGCTTAAGAGAACAATGTCCCATTTCCTCTAAGGGGGGTTGGGTAGGTTTCTGTTTGCTCTCTTGGTCTACAGATGCTTATTTTCATTGGGAGTTGGTTGTAAGTTATTATTGGTCTTTTTTTTTTTTAAATTTTTATTTTTAATTAATTTATTCTTGTTACATCTCTATGGTTATCCCATCCCTTGTATCCTCCCATTCTCCCCTCCCTCCCATTTTCCCCTTATTCCCCTCCCCTATGACTGATCCTCAGAGGGATTACCTCCCTCTGTATATGCTCATAGGGTATCAAGTCTCTTCTCAGTGACCTGCTGTCCTTCCTCTGAGTGCCACTAGGTCTCCCCCGCCAGGGGACATAGTCAGATGTGAGGCACCAGAGTACTTGAGAAAGTCAAATCCCTCTCTCCACTCAAGTGTGGAGACTGTGTAGGGGTTTAAATTTTTCCGCCTGTATTGTCCTTGGCTAGGGCCTTAGTTTGAGCGGGACCCCATGACCCAAATCTGCCTATCATAATGTTCTACTTGTAGGTTTCTAGGACCCACTGGATCCTTCTACATTGCTATTCACCCATTGTTCTCTCATCTAGAGTCCCAATAGGATGTCCTCCCCTCGGTCCCAGTTTCCTGGTAAGGGAAGGCTTTCATGGGACATGTCCATTGGGCTAGTATGCAGATATAAGTGAGTATATACCATTTGAGTCTTTCTGCTTCTGGGTTAACTCACTCATTATGATCATCTCTAGCTCAATCCATTTGTCCACAAATTTTGGGAATTCCTTGTTTTTAATAGCTGAGTAGTATTCCATAGTGTATATGTACCACAGTTTCTTTATCCATTCTTCTACTGAGGGACATTTAGGCTGTTTCCATGATCTGGCTATTATGAATAAGGCTGCTATGAACATGGTCGAGCAAATTTTCTTGCTGTGTGCTGGTGCTATCTCAGAAAACTGGGAATAGGGCTTCCTCAAGACCCAGCTATTCCACTCCTTGGAATATACCCAGAAGATGCACCAGATAGATTTCCATAGTGTATATGTACCACAGTTTCTTTATCCATTCTTCTACTGAGGGACATTTAGGCTGTTTCCATGATCTGGCTATTATGAATAAGGCTGCTATGAACATGGTCGAGCAAATTTTCTTGCTGTGTGCTGGTGCATCTTCTGGGTATATTCCAAGGAGTGGAATAGCTGGGTCTTGAGGAAGCCCTATTCCCAGTTTTCTGAGATAGCACCAGATAGATTTCCAAAGTGGTTGTACTAGTTTGCATTCCCACCAGCAATGAAGGAGTGTTCCTCTCTCCCCACATCCTCTCCAGCATGTGGTGTCGCTATTATTGGTCTTATACAGAGAGAAAACTAGGTTGGACTCAGGGACATCTCTCTATTCCTTTATCTTTCTTTTGTAGGTAAGGAGATAGGAGCTGAAAAAAAAAAAGAAAGGGAGATATAGAACTATAGAGGGAGGATAGAACAAAAGGTAGGTTATTTTTAATTCATTGGTATTAAATTTTGTATATTGGTGCAAATTATGGTCATGTCATTACTAGTCTAATTTTATCACAAGTATATATATCCTAGGTCTAATAGATAGATATGATTCCATAGATATATAAGGTAAGGTAAAATAGTTAAATAAGGTCTTCAAAAGCCTCAGAGGCCTACAGAATATGGCATTTAAAGATGTTTTTATTATTCTAAAGATTCTTTGACAACAAGACAAGTTAACTCCTGGCAACATCCAGCCTGCCTCAAAGAAGATGATGAACATCAAAGAACCTCCTTATGAAGATGGCTTCAAATTTAGCAAACCAGCCACTGAGCAAAATGTCCTCCTTTCTGCCACAGACAGAATTCTGCCTAAAAATAGGCAAGCTTAGATGCAGGCAGAGTCGATGGCCAAACTCTGCCAAGACAGGGTAAGCAAGTCCTCAATAGTTCCTGCCTCGCAAATATGTCTGTCAGATATATTGGGCTAGAAGGCCGAAGATGATGCACCAACATTATAGAGGCTTTTGGATGACTATTCAGAGAGCAAACTGTCTCAGACATTTTTCATTTCGGAAGCTGCACTTCTGGTTCACTCAGGTATTTAAGTTTTATTCCTTCTCAAGTCTCTGATAGGGTTCAAGACCAGATAGTTTAATCTTACAATTAAGCTTAGTTGGTTAAGGGTTAAGATGTTTTTAGATCAAGATAGATGTTTTAAATTAATAGAGATGAGATATGATAGATATTGATCTTCATTTAGAAATTTAGACCCAACAAGATAGGAAAGATGTTTACTTCAAGTTTGCCAAATACAAATAGCCAAATCACTATGAATGTCACATTCATATAATTCCTGATTGTCTTGTGGGTCTTCCTGCTGTAGGTAGTTTATTTTACTCATGTGTAATAATATAAATATATATGTTAAAAAGAAACATTAAAAAAAAAAAAAAAGACTAGTCACCTGGGTAGTCAGTGAGCCCTGGCAGTGTCACCCGAGGAGAGGACAGCCACAGTGATGATTAGTTGGGACTGTAGACCTGACTATGCATTCACAGAGCACACTTTTGAATGTATCTGTTAAGAGTGTTTCCAGACAGGTCTGACTGACAAGACCAACGCTGAACGTGAGCAGCACCATCCCCACTGGCTGACATCCCAGACTGAATAAAATGGTAAAACAGTTGATTACTAGCATGGAACACTTCTAGGCTGCCAAGTCACTTCCATTATCACACTTTCACCACGGTGACAAACTATAGGTCACTGAACCCCTACCTGACTTGCTTTGTAGCAGGAATTTGGTCACAGCCACAAGAAGTGCGACCAATACATTTACCTCAGCCGAGCACCTAAAGGACATGCTGCCTCCTTTGCAACAGGCTGGAAGGAAGTGAAGTTGGTAAGAGGTTTAATGCCTGCATTTTTCTTAATGCAGAGAGAGTCTTGTTTGTGCTGGCCAAGGTCTCAAGGCACTGGGTGACGAAATAAAGGAGGTGGAGCCTCGTGGAAACCTGAAATCCAGAGAGATAACCCACTTTTTGAAAATGGGCAAAAGGGCTTCCACTAAAAGCATATCTACTGCTGCCGTAGAGGACCCGGGTTCAGATTCCAGCACCCTTGTCATGCAGCTTGCAGCCACCTACACCTTTAGTTCCAGGGGATCCAACACCCTCTTCTGAACTCTGAGGGCTCCTGCACTCTGCACTCACATGTGCACATGCATGCACACACAGACACAATTAAGAAAATAAAAAAAATTTTTTTTAAATGGGCGAAAGACCTATATAGACAATTTCCCAAAGAGGATATGTAAATTCCCAGCTAGCTCAAGAAAAGACAAACACAACAACATTAGTCTTAGAGGAGTGCAAACCCAGCCCACAGTGAGCGACCACTTCACACCCATGAAGTATGAAGACGGCTCCAGTCAAAACAAGAAACAAAACAAAACAAAACCACAAGTGCTGGCAACAACGTGGGAAAACTGGGCCCTTCGCACGCTGCTGGTGGGCACAGACCGTGATTCAGTCATTGTGAGTTTGGCAAGTCCTACAAGATGTAAACATAGTCCCACTAGCTGACGCAGCAGTGCCAGCCCTAGTGCCAGCCCTAGGTATGACTGAGGCAAGATAGAAGCATCTATGTTCAGCACAGCCCTACTCATAATAGCGAAAAAAGAAAGGTAAGAAGACCACACCACACACACACACACACACACACACACACACACACACACCCAAACCCAGGAACAATGTGTATGTCCAAAGACTGCCACACGGCTCAACAAGGAGCTTGCCTACAGACGAGATGTCATAAAATGGATGAGACTTAATGCATGCTACAGCTTGGCTAAGCCTCGAAAGCATTATGCTAAAAATAAAGCACGCACCAAAGGTCCCATACTGTCTGTTTCTATTTATATAAAATGTCTAGACTAGATGAATCCCCTAGACTGAGTGAATCCCTAGAGATGGTGAACAGATCCGGAGCTTTCAGGGGCTGCAGAGAGTGGAGAGAAGAATGACTCGATAATGGAGGATTTCTGGGGGTGATTAAAAAAAAAATCTCGACTACCAAGAAGAGACTTGATACCCTATGAGCATATAAAGGGGGAGGAAGTCCCCCTCAGTCACAGTCATGGGGGGGGGGAAGTAAGGGGGAATGGGAGGATACAAGGGATGGGATAACCAGTGAGATGTAACAAGAATAAATCAATAAAATAAAATTAAAAAAATCTCGAATTAGATAGTGATCACAACCACACCTTATGCTTGTACCAAAAGCCATTGTGCTGTAGACTATGAAGTGGTGAGTTTTGCTGTAAATATAAAGATATCCAGACAGGAGCTATAGTCAGCTATAACTTGTGGGCTTGATCAGAAATTCTCATGACTTTCAGAATGGTGGCCACAGAGCACCCATGCAAGGGATGGGCCAGAGAAGGAGCAGCGCAGCTGCTGGGGTCTTGTTCTGGGGCCTCCACAGCAGGAGCCGGGAGTTCAGCTCCCCAGGACAGGTCCCTAGTGTTGCTGTCACTAGAGCTCATCTGTCCCATGCCCCGGTTCTGCCTTTGCTTGAGCTATCTCCTGGGCTCCTTCTAGCATCCTCTCCAGCTGGTCCTCAGAGCCCCTGATGCTTCTACACCCACATTCCTGTCAGACACTGCCCTCAGGCTCCGGAGATGTTTCCCACCAGCTGTACAAAGCTAGTGGTAGCTGGTACCTATGGATGGGGGTGAGGGTACCAAGGGCCACGGCCTGGGCGTCCTTCAGTAGATAAATAGATGGGATCATTCCTGGTGGCTGCAATGCTGCTTTGAGCGGCTATCCACAGGTGCTGTAGGGTTTGAGAAGAACAAAGGGGACAGCACAAGAATAGCACTGAGGCTTTCTTCCTTAGGTCCCATCCTCCCTCCTCATGATCTCTGAAAACAGACTGTATCCCTGACCAGAATGACTCGGTAATGGGAATGAAATAGTCCCAGCTCCCATAATGAAGACTGAGCCCACCAACTAAGTGGTGGGCTCCTGAGAGTGTGCGCAGGGCACTAGCACTGGGAATTAGAAGCTGGGTGATGGGGAGGGGGAGGGGAAGGTGTGGCTGACTGTCATGCTGAGAGGTGCTGATTGGCACCTGGAAACCTGAGAGGGAAAAGCAGATTTGCCCTGTGGGATCAGAGTTCACACCTGTGCTAGCATAAGAAGTAAAATCTTCAATGAAAAGCTTTGAGTGGGTTCAGGTTCAACGGCAGATGGACGCCCCGGGAAGCAGCGGGTCCCTAGGGGGTGGCAGCCTGCTGCGTCAGCTACCCCAACCCAACTGCCAGCTAGTGTAGCCACAGCTCCCCCACAGCCCTCAAAAAGTTCAGAGTAGAAAGTCAGGGACAGCAGAAGTTGTCAAACAGCCTGCAGATATGGCAAAGTCATGTGTCTGATCAGCTTTAAATAAACAGGATGTGAGACTCAGAAGTGTACTCCTGTATGGCACAGGGAAGGGTCGGCCCAAGATGGCAGGCAAGGTTGTACCCTCTTCATTGGTCAACAAGTGAGAAGAAAACGGAAGCGGCTTGTTGCTGCGTGCCTTTAACACAGTTCCTCCTGTGGTGGTGACCCCAACCATAAAATTATTTCGTTGCTACTCCGTACTAGTAATTTTGCTACGGTTATGAATCATAAGGTAAATATCTGATATGTAAGACATCTGATGTGTGACCCCCCACTCCCCACAAAAGAGGTCATGAACTAAAGGTTGTGAACCACTGAGTTGAGGTTTAAAATTTCTGCACTCAAACTAGCTCACCTGCCACTCTACACTAATGCTCTGCTTTGCCGGGTTGTGAAATCAACGCCTCCTTTTCACTGCCAAGTCCCTAGTGCTCTCAAAACAGGACATTCGGACTGTGCTTCCTCCATTGATGGAAATCTCACACCCAGCAGAGGAAAGGGGACGGCCAGGAGTGTGTCACTGCAGTGTCCTTAGACCACACCTAGCACTCTGGTCCATCCAGACACACTAGGTCAACCAGACACAGAAAGGTTTGGAAGGCCAGTGGGCTAGGGAGATGCTCTCTTGGGCGGCATGTGGTATGGCATTCCTGAGAGAACCAGGATCAGCATAAGACTCCCAAAACCAAGTTCTCAGCACAAAGGAGATTTATTTGCCCCAGAGGGACAGAGGGCATGGGATAAGAGACAAAGACAGGAGAGAGAGGATGAGGGAGAAGAGGAAGGAACAAGGGGGAGGGAAGAGAGATTTGCCATAGAGGGACAAAGGACTACCTTTGGCTAGAGAAGAGACAGATGTGGCCCACAGACCAAGGTACAAGGGGAAGCCCCTACCACGGCTTGGTTGATTTTGATTGGGCATGCTAATTAGGGTGGCCACAATGGGGGCTTTTGATCACTGGGCTTCAATACTTTGATAGCTGGACCTTGGTGGTCAGCCTCAGGGAGAGGAAGTGGCCAAATAAGGGAATAGACCTTGGTGCTTAGCTTTAGGGGTGTCTTTTTAGCAAGGAAGAGGGGATGGGGGAGACTGGCAAGGCCTGCCAGGGCCGTGTTCGCCATGCTTGGGCCTTCAAGAGTCCCTACAATTCCTCCAGCCTTTCTCCTCGCATATGTGGCCATCATGGCCCTGGTCCTACTTAGAACCAGATGCATCTGGCATAGTGAGCTCCATTAGCCAGATCAGGTGTGGTAGAACAAGGTTCTACCTCCTTGTTTTCCTGCTGCTCTGCACATCTGGAAACCCCACAGTCCCTGGTGCAATGCAGGAAGGCGTCCCTCTGAAACAGCTCTCCGAGGCTGGGGATCCATGCCCAGGTCCCCTGCCCACCTTCCCCCTCCAGGTCCATAGTCATCATTTCAGTGCTGGGACCTTGACGCCACTGTCTCATGGCGGGAGAGTGGTGTAGTGGGAAAGAAGCCAAGCCAGGCCCTCCCTGGGGTAGCAGTGACACCCTCACCACCCCCACCCCCAAGCTGTCTCCTTCACTTCCCTCTCAGTACAGCACTCAGCTTCCTGGCCCTGACATTACTTTCCCCCATCACTAGCTGGTGCTTCCCACGCTCCCATCGGACTTTCCACACACTCCTTGTGGCCACCAGACGTGTTTACTCAGCGCTGCCCTCCTGGAACTGTCCACAGCAGCCAGGGCCACGCTGGTCAGAGAATGCAGAAGTTCGCCCGAGGAGACCCTGAGAACCTTGACTGTGAAATGTATCTCTGTTTGGCTCAGCTTTATGTATGCGGAGACTTGCCTCCCAGGCACAGACGCTGTCTTTTTCGGAAGGTTCGTTTCCTGCTGCGAGCCCACACTCTTTGTAGCTCTCCCCTCTACAAATCTACGTCAAAGAGGCAACCTCAGGACAACCATGAGCAGCCACCGAAGTGGAGCAAGCCCTTCTTTATGTCAAAATTTCTTAAAATAAAAAGTTGTGTCTTATTGCAAAGCAATGCATCTTCATTTTAGAGAAAAATAGAAAATATTGAAAACCAAATAGTAGGGGAAAAAAACCATTCCGTTGTGATTACTGTGGTCACACACATATGTGTACACACACATACACACATCTGCATATATGTGTCTACATATATATATATTAGATTTATTTCTGTTTATTTAAAATATAAGCTAACAGTGATCATGTTACTAATTTAAAACCTACATTTTTTTCAACTAACAACACACAGTAAACTTCTTTGTATGTCAATAATTTCTTCCTACTACACACTAACATTTATATCATATTCAAAGTCGTGTCAAATCAGTCCTCAGAGTCTTTCCGTGCCTTCTTTTTTGCTTTTGTGACCAATGTTGTTATGTATGTCCTCATAGCTAAGTCTACACACATGGATTATTGGGTCCTTGAAGTAAATTTCTGACAGTTCAGGCAAGATTGTTACCCATCTCTCTTCTTCTCTCTTCTCTCCCTCCTTCTCTGTGCCCCCCCCCCCCCCCCACCTCTCTCTTTACCCTTTTCTTTAAAATGAAGTTTTTACTATATTGCCCAGGCTTTGAACTTCTAAGCTCAAGAGACCCCACCCCCACCCCTGCATTTCAGTCTCCCAAGAATTGGGAAGACAAATGTGCTCTACCAGGCTGCATGCTGATGAAGACTTTTGAGTGCATTACCAAACCCTTTCCCCAAAAGCATATCCATTTTTGTACCCTAGTATACACAGGAAGTAAGAGCCCTACCACTCAGCTATACCCCTGGCCCTTCTAATTTTGTTTTGAAATAGGGTTCCATTTAGTTGCTCAGGTGGACCTTAGGCTCATTCTGCACCCAGGCTGCCCTTGGACCCCCTCTGTGCCCAGGCTGCCCTTGGACC
>OU015742.1:121708769-121729114 GCA_907169655.1 Acomys percivali
ACACACACACACACACACACACACACACACACACACACACACACGACACAGGCAGGATAGAGGATGTCTTAAAGGAAGCAGGCCAACTTCCTATGCATGTGAGGCACTAGCCTGGCTTGAGGCAGAGGGTAAAGTCTTATCTCTGGGATCAGAAGTAGCATTTGCAAAACTAGCTCTGCAGTATCCAAGACAGACTGCTCTCCAGAGCCTGCCTGGAGCGCTGCCATCTTGAGGTGTTAGACTGGGGCAGATGGCTCCCGCTCAGAGCCTGGTTCCTCATCTGCAGCAGTGAGATGGTAGGGCCTAGCTCTCAGAGTGGCTGCCTAGTAGAGGCTCCTGGGATACAGCCAGGACAAGTCTCAGAATCCCTGAATCTAGTACAGGGCACAACCTAGAACAGAGCAGCCGCCTGGCCAAGAGTGAAGCAAAGCCATGCCTTGAATGCTTATCCTCAGAACTCATGTGTTGCAGCCGCAGTCCCCAACCTATATGTTAATTGTATTGGGAAGCAATTAGGACACATTAAGATCCTCCTGAGGGTCCCTCAATGGCATAAGAAGAGGAAGAGAGACCAAGATAGTACATTCATCCACCTCCCCCATGTGATGTCATCCACCACATTGTGATGAAACAGGAAGCTCCATGACTGGTGCTGAGGAGATTCCAGGGCTAAGTTCAGCATTTGGGAGGCAGAGGCATGCAGATCTTTGTGAGCTCTTGGCCAGCCTGGTCTACACATAGTGAAGGACAGATAGCTCAATAGTAGAGTACTTACCTAATACAAGCCATGGGTTCAATTCTCAGTACCACAAAAGGAAAAAAAAAAAGATAGATCCAATTTTGATGATTTGTTCCATAGCTACTCCTAGAAAACCACTCACTCCTAAACAATCACCTTCAAGAAGGACTTGACACAGGGTCTGCCATGACAGCCTTCTTCCCAGGTCCTACTTACATTGGTGACTCTCAGAATCCCTGTAAGAAAGGAGCAATGTCCCCCAGGGGACACAGGAGGAAGAAAAGCAAGGGCCACCCAAGTCTTCCAGCTCAGAATTGGTACAGAAGAGACACAAACCTGAAGCGGCTCAAGGCCATCTCTGATCCTGATCTCCCCCTAGCCCTCAGGAGCTGGCTATGCATCTGTCTGCTGTGGCAGGATGCGCACATCACCTAAACCATGGGTGTCATGGAAGCAACGGCCTTTACAACTTGACTTCCTGGCTATGCACTCTTCTGTAGACCCCAGGTCTCTACAGAAAAAAACTATATAAAGAGAAAAACAAAATCCCAGAAGAATTCCAAGGGCTCCCCAGCTCTGCCAGCCAAGCATCTGTTAGGCCAGGACCAGAAGTTTGTTGGGTTTGTAGCCTGTCCTTCATTGGCCCACCAGGCTGTGGGGGCATTGAGGAGACCCATGGAGACGCACATCCTTTGGTGACACGGCTATATTAAGATCAATTCCAATGTGCCACAAACATTTGAATCATTCACTGAGCCCTAAGTGCTTGGATTTGAATATTCATGAGAAGCTGCCCAGAAATGACTAAAATACATACATACATGTGTATATATAGTCAGAAAGCAAGACAGCCCTGGAGGTGAAGAATAACAAAAGGCAATTTGTCACTTTGATGTGAGGGTGCAGCAAATGTGGGGCTTTGTACTGGATTCATTGAAGAAGACTCATTCATTCACACTGATGTGCAAAGCCAGGGCCACCAGTGGTTCCACCCACACCATCCCTATAGTCTACCAATGTCAGAGTCACCAGGAGTTCTGCCCACACCCTCTCCTCAGTTATGCCAAAGCCAGGGCCACCAGGAGCTCTGTTCATACCATTCCCACCGTCTGCCCCATAAGCCTAAAGGGATTTTCTGATTTTTTTCCATATTACAGACAGGCAAGCTGAGGCTGTTGGTAAGTTCCATAAAGGAACTGGAGTTATAAAGCCTCTGGGCCCAAAGTGCTGGGCCCAAGAACTCACCCCATCCATGGTGATCTAGGCTCAGACTTCACAAACTCACCATTGCAGATCTGGGGAGATTCTCAGTCAATAAAGTGCTTAGAGTACAAGAGTGAGTGTTTGAGTTGAGTTCCTGGCACCTATGTAAAAAGCTGGGTATGTGGAGCGTGTTTACATTCCCAGCACTGGGAAGGCAGAGACACGAGGGTCTATGAGGGCTTGCTGGCTGACCAACCTAACCAAATTGGCAAACTCAAGATGAGACCTAGTGTCAAAACAAAACAGCAATGGCAAAAAGCTGGGTGCCTGAGGATGTTAAAAGTTATCCTCTGAGTTCCACATATGTGTACCTGGGGACACATGAACACACACATACACATTCATATAGGCACATGCACACACATGCACATGGAACTCTACAGACGGACAGACTTGGGTGGGAACGTGAGCTATTATGAATAAGGGACAACAAGAAAGACCTCCTGGAAATTAAGTGTCATAGTTCCAAAACAAACCAGACAGAGAAAGGATAAAATGGACAGAGCTGAATTCCAGTAATAAAGATGATAAAGCCAATAGAATTTCCAAACACAGAGCAGAAGGGAAAAACCACACACACAAACACACACACAATCTTGAAAACATACATGAAGTTAATATACAAGAACAATTTATCTCTGGCTTTTAGTAAGAATCCTTGAATTAAAAAAGAACAGAAGGAGGAGAAAAATGAAGGGAGCAGTGATGAGAACCCACTTCTCTGGCTAAAGAAAGACTTACATGTTCAAAGTTCCTTCCAAACAGAAAGTGGCAAAGGCTTACTTTCTAAGCAAAACTTCATGTTCAGAAAGAATTGCCAAACTCTAAAGATACAGAAAATTCTAAAAAGCCTCTGTGAAGCATCAAAAGATTTTGTGAAATGTCCCCGTAAGCTCATGTGTGTGGCCCCTGCTCTCCACCTGGTTGTAGTATTTTGGAAGACTATGGCCTAAGTAGTGGAAGCGGGTCACGAAAGGTTTGGCCTTGAGGATGATACAAGCTTTGGGTCCAAGCTCTTTGCTTCCTTATTTGCCAAGATGTGGATGAGCTGTGTTCCAAGCTCACCGAGGCTTCCCACTGCAGTGGACCGTGCCCTCGAGCCGTAGCCAAAACGAACTTCTCTCTTAAGTCATTCCTGTGAGGTATTTGGTCACAGCTTTGAGAAAATTAACAAATATAGACATGTAGAGAGACAGGAACTTGTGGGTCCTATGTGACCAAATATATAAACATGGGACTGAATGTCTTCTGTGCATAGACCTGCCCTGAGAGACACACTCAAGGGCAGGGCTCCAGCGAAATGAATAATAGCCCACCAGCTGAGGAACTAAATAGCTACTCACCACGCCCAAGTGCAGGGTGAAAAGGTTCTAGTCCTTGAGAACACAGGGTGCAAATCCAGTCAGGAATCTATAAGATTCTGAGAAGAATACCTTCCTGAGGAAAATTCCAGCATGGTTAACAATCAGTATAGTAACTGGTTATCTCTGGTAGTGAGGAGAAGGCTTGCCAAACCCTGAGTTTATGGCATGTGCCCCTGTCACACAGTGTCAAAAGTTGTTTTGTTCCTATGTCTGAGATAATGGATAGTCATATAATCAAAATATTTCAAATGCCGGTTATTCGCTTCGGTTGGTTTGGTCGCAGCACAGATATAACTATAGGCCCAGAGTTTTATAACTTGGCCTGGCTAGGAGGGGCAGGGGAGCCTCTTGTCTCACTTTCCAGCAGTGAAAGACAAGAGGTGGAGACGGGAACTTAGGTGTGGGAAAACAGAATTTTAAGCATATTATATAAAGCAACAGAGGCATGGGGAAGTAAAATATGCTTGGCAGAGCCTGGGGCTGCAGGAGATCTTTATTAGTATACATGCTGAAGTGCCTCGCTTCCCAGTGAGGGGAAGGCTCTTGCTCACTCTCCACCTTCTCTGTGACAGACGCTATGCAGTGTGCTGGGGATCCAATGGTAAACAAAATGCTGGCCCCTGTCCTCAAAGAGCTGGCAGCCTGCTGTGTGTGTGTGTGTGTGTGTGTGTGTGTGTGTGAGAGAGAGAGAGAGAGAGAGAGAGAGACAGAGACAGAGACAGAGACAGAGACAGAGACAGAGACAGAAAGAGAGACAGAGAGACAGAGACAGAGAGAGACAGAGGCAGAGGCAGAGACAGAGACAGAGATGTTCACTGCATACATTAGAAATCATATAAACTGAAACAAAGCTGCAGGTTTGGTAAGTGTAAATGGAAAGGCAGGGGGTCCAAAGAGTGCTGCTTCCAGAAGCCAGTAGAGATGGGGCTCAGTAGAAAACCAAGGTCCTGGGAGATAGAGTACAAGGGACCAAGCGGTAAAGATGGCTGAGAGGGAATAGAAAGCCAAGGTCCTGGAGAATAGAATATGAGAAATCAAGAAGTGGAGATGGGCACCCGGGAGGTAGGTACACACAGCCACCGAGGCCGGAGGAACAATTTCAGTCTAAAGGCATGGGAGGCATTGCTGCCCTCTACCCGGGAAAAGATGGGATGAAATGAAGTTTCCCAGGTCGTTCCATGAGGCAGGCACAACCCTGACACCAGCCCCAGAGAATGATGGCACTAACCAAGAAAACCAGAATAAGCCAGTCTCACTTGTCAATGTCTAGGAAACAATATTACATTTTTAAATGTTTTATCAGCAAGTGGAATCTAGGAATGAATTAAGAGAAAATAATATAACAATACAGGTTTCAGCCCCAGAGTGCAAGGACAGGTAAACATTAGATGGTCATTTATTGCACCTCTATAGGGATTTCTTAAAGAATGGAAGCTTATGATTTTTGAAGGGACTCTGGCCAGCTTGTGCATGGCGAGCATGGCTCTGGCAGGCCTTGCCCTCTCCCCATTCCCTCTGTCTTGCTAGAGGCAAGGCTAGGCCTGTTAGATTACAGTCCTAAAGCTAGCCACCAAGGTCTGTTCCTCTTTTGTGCTGCTTCTTCCTCCTGAAGTTCACCACCAAGGTCCAGCTATCAAAGTATTGAAGTCCAGGAATCAAAAGCCCCCTTTGGCTCACTTAATTAACAAGCCCAATTAAAATTAAATACTTCATCCTAACATGGGCTTTCCCCTTTTACCTTTATAAACCACCATGTCCTATGGCCTATATCTGTCTCCTCACTCTCCAGAGGCAGTCCCTTGTCCCACTCCGGGACAAATACCCCTGCCCTCCTCCCTTGTTCTCTTTCTCTTCTCCCCCATTATCTCTCCTCTATCTCCTGGCTTTGTCCTATATCTCTGCTCTTTGTCCTTTGTGCTGAGACTTGGTCTTGGAGGTCCTGAGCCAATACTTTTCCTTACAGTTTGATAAAGCATATGATGCCAGAACAGCATCCACAGAATGTAAGTGCTCAATCCCTCTTTTGAACAACTAGGAAGCCAGCAAGAGAATGAAAGGTTCTTGGCTTGATGAAGGCTATCTACCGACAGACCCTGCCTCACCTGGGGAAGCCTATGGAGGACCACACAGGACCCAAGGCATCCACCCACACCATGATGAGGCAAAGAGGAAAAGAAAAAAAAGGAAAGAAAGAAACAGTTGTTTCTGAAATTACTAAGTCAAAGAAAAGCAACTGAAAAAAATCATCAGGGCAATTAAAAGAAAATAAAAATAAATAAAAAGATGTCTGCAGCAGGGCACTGGTTCTCAGTGGGCCAACCACAGCAGCCTGAGCACTGACAGAGCCTGCTACTAATACAGAGTGAGTCTCAGGCTGCCCATGGCTCCCTCGTCTGCCTGTGAAACAGAATGGAGCATTGACATAGGGCGATGGCTGATATTGTCAGCCCAACAGGGCCTGGATTCACCCAGGAGACAAGCCTCTCTCTGTGAGGAAGTTTCTAGATTGGTTAACTGGGGTAAGAAGACCAACTCTGAAGGTAAGCAGTACCCTCTCAAGGCTTCATCTCTCTCTGCTTCCCGACTACAGATGCAGTGTGACCAGCCGTCCCTCCCTCCCGCCTCCCCTCAACAAATGGTGAACCACATAAGCCCTTTCTCTCTTAAGTTGCATTTTGTCCCTATGAGGAAAGGAGTCATGTCTCAGGGGTCCTGATGTAGCCATGAACTGATCAAGAGAACATTCTAGATCAGTGCTGAATAGTGGTGGCAGAGGATATCCCAGAGATGTCCTAAGTTAGGTGACACTGAAGCTAAAGACTGAAGAAGGGGGTGGTGAGAGAAGACAAAGGGGGAATGTTCCAGGCAGAGACCCCTGAAGTGAAGCGAACAGGACAGAGTGCAGATGTTGGTCAGTTTTTTATTGCTGTCATGAATATCTGAGAGAAATTATTTAAAAGAAACAAGGGTTGTGCAGGTGAGATGGTTCCTTGGGTAAGAGCACTTACTGTGACAGAAAAGGACTAGGTTCAGAACCCCAGCCCCAACGTAAAAGCCAGTCAAGGTGGAACATGCCTGTAGCAGCAGGCTCAGGGAGAGGAGACATACAGCGATGAGTCTTGAATCTAAGTGGTTTTGCTTCTAAGGGACATTTGCAGTATCTAGGGACTTTCAGCTTGCCATTCCCTGGATAGAGCATGAGGAATCATGTCACTGGCAGCCAGCAGTCAAAGGCCAGAATGCTGAACACCCAGCTATGCAGAGTGGCCCCATGGTAAAGAACTACCAGGCTCAGTGTGTCCACAGTGCTGATGCCGAGGACCTGAATTCCAAGAAGCGTGTGGTTGTGACCATGTAGAGGGTTGGAAAGGAGGGTGGTACAGACTATGTGTTCTGAGATATATTCTAAAGAGCTGTTACCCCCAGAGCAAAATGAGAGCCTAGGAAAACTTTGCATTTCAGATGGAGCGTTCTGGACTCAGAACAGATAAGCAAGAAATAAGATTTCTCTGCTGACCTTGGGTTCTGGGGTACCAGAGATCTCCAACAAGAAGAGATGTTGGCTCTTCTCTACTGAGTCCCAGAAAGACTGACAGGACAAAGATAATGCCTGGACCACACTCCCTGGACCAAATTCCCTGATTGCACTGGTCTTGCTGGAGCAACCTGGTCTTTGGACCATACATCAAAAGTCAGAGCTTCTGGAAGCCCATTTCCTCACCCCTGGCCCTCAGAGCTGCTGGCCCAGGATGAACCAGGGATGCTGGTCTCCAGGGAGCTCCTTTTATTGGGCATCAGCTTCTCATAAACCACTGTCCCCCTCATCAAACCTGAGCTCACTATAAGCTTAGTGTTTCACTCACTCGACAAACACTCTGCCCCAGGCAAGGCTGGGTTTGGGGTTTCTTCCAGTCCATTTTTCGGCATGGGGCATTAGTTATTCTCCCTGCTCTATAGATGGTTACTTATTGTGGTGATCTGAACAGGAATGGTCCCCATAGGCTCATATATTTGAATGCTTAGTCATCATGGAGTGGCACTGCTTGAGAAGGATTAGGAGGTGTGGCCTTATTGGAGGAAGTGTGTCACTGGGCTGGGCTTTGAGGTTCCAAAAGCTCAAGCCAGGCCCAGTCCCCAGCCCCCCCCCTCCCCCTCTTCCCCACCCCCACCTGCAGATCCTAGTATAGAACTTGCAGCTGCTTCTCCAGCACCATGTCTGCCTGTATGCCACCATGCTCCCCACCATGATGACAATAGACTAAACCTCTGAGCTGTAAGCCAGCCCCATTTCAATGCTTTATTTCATAAGAGCTGTTGTAGCCATGGTGTGTTTTCACAGCAATAAAACACTAAGGTACTTGGCAAGGGGTAGAGATAGGTAATAACAAGTCAGTGGTGCTTGATGGTCACACCCAGAATGAATGGTCAGGGACAGCTTCCTGAAGGAGGTGACCCAGTATCTGTACCTAAAAGCATAGCCAGCTGAGGGTAGAGCATCTACCTCCTTTGTGCCACTGGACTGTGTGTGACAAGACTGGGTGGAGACAGCTGCCTCCTCCACAGTTCTCTGGGACCCAGTATCCTTCTTGCTGTAACCCCCACTCCTGCAATGATTGCCCTAGGTGCCTAGGGCTGCTCCACATAGGACACAGATCTCTCCCAAGCACAGGAATGAAGTGGTTGTAGCCTGTAGAGGCAATGGGTATCTGCTGGAGGCAAATTCTTAGCTAAAATTTACACTAGCAGTGGAGAGCCAAGGATTGTTCTCTCTCTCTCCCCTCCCCCTTTCCCTCTTTCTCCCTCCTCCCTTTCTCTTTCCCTTTCACTCACTTCCCCACCCTCTTCTTCCACTTCCCACCCTTCCCCTCCACTCTCTCCCAGGCCATGAGATAAATGGGTTTGCCTCTATGTTATATGTCAAATCCTTGTATTTGATATGTCACCACAGACCAAGGCAGTAAGGCTAATCAACCACGGATGTCTCTAAAACTGAGACCCCCAAAACAAGCTTTTCTATTGACCATCTGGGGTTTTAGCCATAGTGACAGAAAACTGATGACAGTGTCTAATAAAGACTTTGAAGCCGGCTGAGTGGTGAAGGGAGAGGTGTCAGTCTGAGAAGCAGGTGACCCAGCCCATCTGATGGCAGTCTGACGACCATGCAGCTGCAGCTCTCAAATGCAGGCTGGGGAGCCACCCTTGCAGCCACATGGGAGGACAACCATCAGGAAGAGTCCAAGAGGATGGAGCAGGGACCACAGAGACAGTAGGCTGGGGACATTTTCCCTAACAGCCCTTCCTGACCAGAGGACATAGAAAGTGCCAGGGACAGTGTGATTGGATGTTTTCCATATGTGAGCTCTTAGCTGCTCTTTCTCTTAAAGATGCACACGGGGCCTGTGAGTTAGTAGGCTACCAATCTATGAGCTCAGTATTCGGACATCATGATCTAGGGGCCATTTATGGGGACTTTGACTAGAGTCAGTGTCTGACACACAGAGAAAGAAAATGGATGCTATAATGAACGCCCAAGTATTCACAAACTGAATGTGACAGTTCCCAGCATTTACTGTTTCTTGTTAGACCTTTGAAACATAAGCGTCAGACGTGCATACATTCTCCTTGAAGATTTCAGCACTGCTCTCCAAAAATAAAGTGAGACGTTCTTCATAGCCGTGCTGGGATTTAGGCACCTAACAGTGTCCTCAGGGCACCAGGCATGTCCTAAGACCTTCCTTATCCTGGCTATGGGGTCTGCACTGCTCAATAATGAGGGCCAACAGAAACCTAATGGCCGCATGTGGCTATGACCTTGACTGCATCCCAGGAGCTCTGTGACCTCTGGTCTCTCCATCTGCAAGCATCTGGCCTGGTTGCCCCTGAGGCTTTGTGGGGAGGGACACCAACTCCCACCCCAACACAGGCAAAAGAATGAGACTATGAGAATGTTCAAATGCCTTTCCCTGGGCAGAGTGGCCCACACCAGGCAGAGGAGGGGACACCACAGCCTAGCCCAGCTGCAAACAACAGTGATGCTGCCTCTTCCAGTTTTCAGGGGCTTTACTTCAAAGTGAGGTGAACCGCTCAGAGGAGGGAGTGCAATTAGTATGTAAACGCATCTGGGAGACAGGAGGGGACAGTCACCATGCAGCCCCTTCTCTGTAGCCACTTTTCACTTCCCTGTGAGTCCAATAGAGGGTGACTCCCTGCTGCTTGCACAAGCTTAGGCCAGCACCCCCAGAAACAGAAAAGGTTGAGTCTACAGGGGAGCCAGAAGGTCCCAGCCTCACCCTATGTAGGCTGAATCACCTCCATCCCCCCAAACCAGTCACTGTTCCCTGCCCCATGCCTCAGCCCTTTTCCATGTATCAAAGGGATCCCTTAAAAGTGCCAGAGGAGCAAATTAATGACTGACTTAATCTCTAAGGCTCTGGGGTGTGGTCCAGGGTGTGGGCCAAATTCCTTCGCACTCTTTGGAGGCCTTCTGGATGAAATTCACTGTTCTCCCATCCTTTCTCACTTGAGGGTGCTAAAGTGTATGGGGTAGACACCCTGAGGGGCTTTTCTTTGGGGTGCAGTCACTGTGTGAGGTCCAGGGAATGGGGGTGACTACCCCTAACTGTCAATAGCCCAACATCCATTGGTGGAGTTGAAGGGTAGGAAGGGCAAGATCAGTAACAAAGGTTCAATGCAGAAGGATTGGTTTTGTACTGAACACGTGTGAGACACTGCTCTGGGTTCCAAGAGACACATCCATGATCCAGAGACAGCCTTCTTCCTCTAGAGTCCATACCAAAGCCCAGATCACTGCCCACAACCAGAAGAGCAGAGAGAAAGCAGTGTGAAGCAGGACCACCATGAGGGAATTGGCTCAAGCACAGACTGAAATGAAACAAGACTGTGCAAGCCACATAAATCCTGCTCAGTTCCTGAGAAACGTCAGGCTTGATGTTGGGGGTCCCCATCTGCAGGCAACACTCCTGTGCTCCAGTTGGTCATCTCATAAACCCCCTTGGGGCCGCCTGTCCTCAAGTTCTATGGCCTCAGGTCTTAGGAACAGAGTGCTGCTGGCACTTCTGAGGACGGAGGGCAGAGCTGTCTGCAGCCCTGTGCTGGAAGCCTGGTTCTCCGGGGAGCTATGAGCAGAGGCAGATGCTTCAGGGTACAGTGGACTTCTTCCTTTCCTTCCATGGGAAGGGATACACATCAGAGACAAGGACACAGACACAGGGACACACACATGAACACACACACAGACACAAGGACACACTGACACAGACACACAGACAAATACACAGAGACTCATATACAGAGATACACACAGAAACATACAGACAAGTACACAGACAAGTGAGTACATTGACACACAGACATACACAGAGAAATGTATACATGGATACACAGACACACACACATGCACAGACATGCACAAAGATACAGACACACAGAAAGACACACAGAGATAGATACACACAACCACATGTACAGACACACAAACACACATGCACAAACACACGCTAACACAGAGATAATCATACACAAACATATAGATATATACACATGATATTGGTCACTCAGCATGTGCTCTGATAACACAGATCCTTCACACTGGCTGTGAACTCCAGGCTCTAAAAGGCCAAGAAGCCTGTGGGGGTCAGAGATGACCTAGCCACTGTGGATGGAGGGCTGTGAGAGTGGTGAGCCTGTGGTGAGCTCCACCACACCGTGGGAACTGTCTCAGGGGCTGCTTTGTCAGGTGTACTTCCAAAACCTCTGTTTCACTTGGTCAGGCCCCTACCTGTGACCATCAGTGTGGGTGGGGTGGAGTGGGGGATGGGATGAGCAGGAAGTGAACATAGAGACCAGATTTGTGTGTGTGTTTTGGTGGGGAGGGGGGAGAAGGGGTTGTTAGTTCTCGCAGCCACCAGAGCTTTGGGGTGCCGAGAAGTCATACAACCTTCCCACATTCTGTTTCCTCCACGTGGAAGGAAGTGACTGAACCCTAGAGTTTCCATGGCATGGATTCTGTCCCACTGCACCAGGGGACAGAAGGATAGTGCTACTTCTGAGAAGGAAGGGGGCCAGCAAGGGAGTGACAACAAAGGTAGAATCCCGACCAGCAGAAGGGTGCCAAGGCCAACAGGGACCTCCCGTGCACAGTGGGCAGTACAGCAAACCAGAGGCCCAGCGCAGTACAGAGAGCAGGAGATGCTTTGGGACCATGCCATAAAGAGGACAATGATAAACTTAGCAGGCCCCTGTCACCTTGCAGTTGGGGAGACACCAAAGAAGCAGTAAAAAGGGCCTGACTTGCAACCCCATTCTCACACAAGAGCAGAGTGGGCAGCCCAATTGCCAAGGTCTCTGGCTAGCCCTCCTCTGAGGCCCATAGTTTAAGAACAGGTGTACTCACAAGCCAAGCCCAGCAAGAGACAAGCCAGCCAGGGAACTGGACAGGGAGAGCGGTGCTCCTGGTTGCCTGAGCAACCACGCCCCAACAGAAACCGGGCATGTGTGCAAACGTTTGTGCCTCCCCCCCTCCCTCTCCTTCCCTAGTCTGGGCTGTCACTGTGGCAAGCCCAGCCTGTCTCTCTAGCCATGCTTTTGACAATGACAGTAGTCCTGGCACGGTGGTGGGAGTCTGGAGAGAAGTCCTGCCAGCGCATTGTCATCTATTACAGTCAAGTCCATATGGGGAAGATCTATGCAGAATGAAGGGTCGGTGATGGTGGCTGTAGGCCTTGGTCCCTGGGGAGAGGTGGCTTCTTAGGACTATGCAGTTGTTTGGTCTACATGGATGGCTTCTCTGTAACCGTATAACCATAGATAATTTCCTGTCACTTCAGCCAGGAAGTGGATAGGGGATGGCAGGGGTCACATCTTTCATTTCTAGGCTCCGCATTGATTGCTGTCATCAGTACCAGCCAGTGGCTTCTGCCCTTTGGACCCCAATTCCCACATCTGTAAAGCTAAAGCTAACTCACTGAAAGAGTTGTAGACAGCCCCTGAGCCTAGCTGTCGGAGAGCCTCACAAAGAAAAGCTGAGCACAGAATCTCTTGGGTGGTTTTTCCTATTTGGAAGCCTACATCAACCCTGTAGCTACGCTGTGGTCTGCCACAGGCATAAGACAGAATTCACATACGTTGAGGGCGGGGTGGCTTTCCACCTTGGATATATGGTGTGAGTGAAACCCTCACTCTGGTGGTAAAATGCTCCGCCGGGCACAGGCCCACCATGTGCAGAGCTGTCTTCCCACAGGCGACAGGTGGGAGGCCTCTGGAAGCAGTGTTTCTCATTTCCCCAGAGGAAATCTGTGACATCAAATCATTCTGAGGGGAGGGGCCAGGCAGCCTTTCCCACAGGGTGAGAGAAAGCAAGTGCCAGGGTCTTGCAAGCACTGAGAGGTGGCTGTCACCGCAAGGCTATTGCTAGTGTCTTACCTGTCTCAACAGCTCTCCTCCCAGGGAACAAATCTCGCCATTATTTCAGATCACCCTACTTATTTTATGAGTGCATCTAGACTGAGGTTATAGCTCCTTGCTTGTGGTCAGGATGGAACCTCAGTGCACCACAGCCACAGAACTGCCCAGAGTAGCTCACCAATGGAACTATATTGACCTTTTTTCTTACCTTATAAAACACCACCACTGAAGCCCAACCCACCACTTACAGAGTGATGCCTTCCAGAAACTGGATGACAATATTTTTCACCATATTAGGAAGCTGGGTCAGCCCTGAGGTTGGAGCCCTGGGGCCCTGGGCTCTGGTCAAAACTGCTGGGTGGGGGTGGGCTAGGGTCGGGGTGGGTGACCTGCCCATCAGATGAGCAAGTCAGCTGAAGGTTCTGTCTGGTTCCTGCCACTGCCACCAGAACCAGCCAATGGCTTCAGTTCTCTGTGCCTCAGTTTCCCCAATCTATAAAATGGACTGACCAGTTTACCCATGTGTTATTTAGAGACTAAACAAAACAGTCTGTGAATATGTCACCACATGTCCTTTTTTTTTGGAAATCAACTTGTATTTACACACATACACAACTCTACTCTAAATGGCACAACTGTGCACTCTCAGTGTTAACTGAAGCAGAACAAGGTATCCTTGTGACCAGCAGGACTTTTAATAAAAAAAAAAAAAAAAAGGCTCAATTATTTCAGTTTAGGACCACAGTTTCCTATCTAGGCAAATACACAACAATATCTCATTTTTCTCTCAACATAGACCATCAACAACCCCCAAAACATTTTTTTGCTCTTAACAGAAGTGGGTAGTGAGTAGTGCCCACACAGGTGAGATAAGAGCCCCCAGAAGAGAGATGTAAGGAGAAAGTAACTAGAGTCAGGAAGGTGGAGGGGAGGGGCAAGCCTGAACTGCAGGGAGCAGGCTGACAGAGAAACCAGGCAGGGAATTTTCAGGAGTCAAGGAAATGGGAGCTGAGAGCCTGTGGCACAGTAAGGACAGAAAGAGAGGCCCTTTCCCTGCAGTTCCCATTCTACCATCAGCACCAGGTGTCCCTCTCACAATTCCTGCCTCCTAGGAAATTCTTGTTCTTCTGGAAATGTTCTTGGGCATCCCTGGAAGCTACCTCAGATGTCTCTTCCAGCCCAGGGTAGGCAAACTCCTCTGCCAGAAGAGAAGGTGCTGAGGTTCTAGGGGCCATCTGGTTGACCTCAACTCATCAGCTTGTGTCTTGTACCTCCTTAGCCATCTCCAGTAACTCCAAAACACACAAACAGGCAGGTTAGTTCCAATAACACTTTATTTATTGACAACAAAATTTTAATTTAAAGAACTATTCACGGGTCACAAAATGTTATTTCTTTGAGTTTTTTTTTTTTTCTTCTTCTTCAACTATTTAAAAATATAAAACCTATTCTAAAGTCATGGGTTGTGCAAAAACAGGTGGCCCACCAGACCTGGCCTCACGCTACAGTTTACAGGCTTATTCTGGTTTTTCAAAGCCAGTTTGTGGATTAGCAGCCCCAGCCTCCAGCTGCACCTGGGAACTTGTTAAGAATATCTTTATTTTTTTTCAGCTCCATAAACCCAAACCCTGGGTTTCACACAATCACCATGACTCATGTGTACCTTAAGTTATAAAAATACTGACACTGGAGGGTCATCTCAGACATTCTAACTTCAAAGGAATGGGGTGCAGCCTGGACACTGAGCTTTCAAAACTCCCCCTCCACCCCCACTGGTTCTAAAGTACAAATTTCCAAGTACTTAAAAGCCAGTGATCTCCCAGGGGATAAGGACTCCTGGCTCTCAGAACATCCAGGCCACTCCTCTATGACAAAGCATATCACTGTGTAAGGATCACTATCAATCACAGAGCCCCCCCCTGGGACTAGTGTCCCACTGGATCCTAGGCTGTGGAGATCTCACTGATAGGTTTGGTCTCCCACTCCAGAACAAGCAAAAGATGCCTTGGAGCTGCGTGTACTCTTCTCTATAATTCATACTCCCCATCCCCATCTCTAGTACCACTGCCCCAAAAGGCAAGGAACACAAGAAGATGGCCTTCTGGCCCAAGGGCAGCCAGCTTCTCCCCCATCTTGGGACTCTGAATCCTCAAGATGATACCATGTCCTCTATTCCCAAGGATTTTGGGGGTAAAGGGGACAAAGACAAGCCAACCTTTCAGTAAATCTACTAAGTCCCAAGAACCCACACACCCCAGTAGGCCCTGTCCTCCCCTACCTAGAGTCTCCACTCCCTCAGACTCCAGCTTCTTCCTCTGCCTTTGATGGTCACAGGACCTTGTGTCATCCTGGAGAAATGTGAAGAGGAACCATACAACACAGTTTGAAGCAACCAGTGCTTTTAATCAGCCTGACCGGAAGTGCTAAAGACCTTCAGAGTCCTAAGTGAGAGGGCTGGAGGGACATGGAGTAGTCCCTGTGTCCCCTTGGACAGCCACTAACATCACTATTACATGGACCATCTCCCTGAGTATCTTAACACTGAAGCCATGGAGTGAGCCCGCACCTGAAGATACAACCTTGACTCTCAAGACTGACTTCTCCCACCACGTGACAACCTCTCACCTCCTGGAGACCCTGCCATAAGAATCAGAAACCCAAACCTTGGAAATTCTGGAAAGGCAGACCTAGAAGGTACCCTGAAAAAATCAGCCCTCCTCATCCTTCTTGGAAACTCTGAAGCTCAGGGAAGAGAAAGGAGCTACCTGAAGTGGAGGCAAATGGAGGACAACCTCGATCCCTCCATTTATACCCTCCACCTCCTACTCTACCGTGGTGTTCCTTCCTTGGCGCCCCGACAGCTGGGGTGGGGTGGGGGTGGGGAAGAGCAGAGCTCTACAGCGCCTAGAAGGTGGGAAACCAAAAAGGGTTAGGCCCTTAGGCACAGACAGCTCTTAGCTTTTGGCCAAGAACAGCATTATGGTACCCTGCCCATCCTTTAACTGCTCTTGTGCCCAGCCCAGGGCCTGTGGAGATCACAGTGGGCAACTGTGCAACTAGTTCCTTCCCAGCCTAGAACAATATAGAAAACAGCTATGATTGAACTGAGCCATACTGATGCCAGGAGCTGAACTCATAATTGTGATTCTCTGATTCTCCCTGACACACAAACCACTGAGGAATTCAGACACCCGCCCCCACCCCCTGCCCTTATAAGCTTCCCAAAAGGCCTCTTCCCCAATGCAGCCTGTTGCTGGAGAGACCACATGGACTTGGGAGCAATCCCAGCTAGGGCTGAATTTCTACTCTGTGTGACCCTGAGTCTCAGTTTTTTTACCTGTAAAATGGGGGTGCCTGTCTACTAGCGTAGCTGGGAAGAAAGAAGGGAACGTGTAAAAAGGACCTTGGGTGACAACTATGAGCTAGCTGCCCCACCAATGGGCTCTTGAACCTCTCCTTCTTCCCCAAGCCTTGGGAAGCCTGCTTTTCCACAGAAGGAAACAGGAGAGTAGCTCCTGGAATGTGGCAAGGCGCCTTGGAACTGAACCCTGCCTTCCAGCCCTTCTTTAATTAGCTCTCAACTAAAAATAACTACCCCCCCACTCCCTGTGAAGCTGCACACCTCCTTTCTGGCCTGGCACTAGGGTGTGCAAGAGTCACTCTTGGAGCGACAACCAGCCCGAGACAACCCACAACATGGGGGAGAGTATGCTGAATAGGAGGTCTTATTGAAGGGGACACAGAAGCAGATGTGGTCTTCTGACAGGCCATTCTGACAGCCCCAAGTGGCCCTGTGGCTCCTGCACTCCCCCAGACTTCCCGCATCTGGACACAGGGCACCTAAGGAGTCTTACCCAGCCTTGGCAGGGTCTGCTCAGGGGAGGGCTGGGAGACACAGGCAGCTCCTTTGAAACCATAGGCGTGCCTACTGCCATGCCTACCCAATGGTCTGTCCATCCACAGCCCAGTCTGTCCCAGCCAGGAGCCTAGCCATCACTTGCAGCTCTGGAGCCGGGTCCTATGATGCTTCTCCTCTGTCAGCAGGGGAATGAAGGTATCACTGTGTGAGAGCTTCAGCCGGCTGCCCCAGCTTGGCCCCTCCCTGGCAGCAGGCTCTGGGGGCAGGGTATCGAGGTCACTTCGAGAGCCCCCGGGTTTGCCTTCTGCACTGTTGGAATTGAGCTCCATCAGCTCCAGCTCATGTTTGGCTGCCGTCTCCAGGACCCGCTGTTTGTTGTAGTACCTGACAAAGTTGTTGATGATGGGGTGAATGGGCAGGGCAATGGCAATTACCCCGCACAAGAAGCTGATGGCCGCATTGAGCTTGCCCAGAGTGGTCTTGGGGTAGATGTCACCATAGCCCACTGTGGTCATGGTGATTATGGCCCACCAGAAGGACTGGGGAATGCTCTTGAACAGAGTTTCAGGGTGGCTCTGCTCCATGGTGTAGCCTAATGCGGAAAAGACAAAGATGCCCACGGCCAGGTACATAAGCAACAGCCCCAGTTCCTTAAAACTGCGCTTGAGAGCATAGGTGAGGGTCTGCAGCCCGGAGGAGTGGCGGGCCAGCTTGAAGATGCG
This sequence comes from Acomys percivali, assembly GCA_907169655.1. Classification (NCBI taxonomy): domain Eukaryota; kingdom Metazoa; phylum Chordata; class Mammalia; order Rodentia; family Muridae; genus Acomys; species Acomys percivali. The sequence goes on from OU015742.1 coordinate 121,726,140, forward strand.
TGCGATGCGCATGATCCTCAGGGCCTGCACAGCCTGCTGCACGTTGGTCAGCTCCATCATTCGTGCGCCCAGGTGTGTGAGTGTGAGACTCACATAAAAGGGGAGAATGGCCAGCACGTCCACGATGTTCATGAAGGACAGGGCAAAGTGCAGCTTGTTGGGCGACGAGAAGAGGCGCAGCAGGTACTCCAGTGTGAACCAACCGATGCAAGCAGTCTCTACGTTCTCCAGCGTCGGGTGCTCCACACGGTTGCCCTCCGCATCCACCACCTGCAGCTCGGGTATGGTGCCCATACACATGACCACGGAGGAGACAAGGATGAGCAGGAAGGACAGAACTGCCACTACCCGCGCGGGGCACGAAGACTCAGGCTTCTCCAAGAACTTCCAGACGCACTTCTGGCAGCGGCGCCAGCGGCCCTCCGCTGCGTCCACACCCAGGTCGTCCAGGATGAGCTGCACCCTGCGTGCAATCTCCTCCAGCTCCTCCCGCTTTTCGCTCAGATGGCTCTTACAACAGTCATCCAGGAATTTGAGGTCCACCTTCCAGAAGTCCATCTCGTTCTTGAAGCAGATGGGACAGATGCCTTTCTTCATGTGGACCTCCCCGAAATAGTACACCTCAATGACACACTTGAACGCGTCCGGGTCCCGGTCAAAGTAGAATTCGCGCTTGCCCGGGTCGTAATCGTCGCACAGAGAGAAGATGGTGTCATAGCCCCCCGCTAAGCAGTTGATGAGCTCTGCTAGTCGGGTCTCAGGGTACTGGCTGAGCAGGTCTCCGTAGAGCACCTGCCGCACGCCCCCCACATTCACCACAATCTCAATGTCGTCGCCTGCCGCAGCAGAGTCCTGGCTTCCCGGCTCCGGGAGGCTTTGCTCCGCAGACGGGTCCATGCTCCCCACAGGTGTGCTTGCAAGCCCGGGTTCCATGTGCCCTGCCTCTGCCGCCGCCAATACGAGGCCCTCCAGGACAACAGCCACCTGCCGGAAGAGGCACTCACAGCGGGCGGCAGCAGGCTGGGGCTCGCAGCAAGGGAGCCATGCACCCGATGGCGGGGCTGCGCTCGGGCATCCAGGCGCGCTGGCGGCGGACTCTGCGGTTGGTGGCCTTTGGTTCAGGGACACTCACCCAGGGCTCCGGATATGTCTCTTCAGGTCGATCCAGGACAGGACGAGGCTCTTCTCGCAGGCAGCAGGCAGTGTTCTCCTTCCCCGGTCGAGGGCGGGTCAGCCCCAGAGCTGCGCGATCTGGCTATGCAGAGAGCGAACTTGGACTGGCTTTACCGGAGCCCGTTCCGAAACACAATAGGAATTCCAGCCTGACGTCAAACGCTTTGCTACTGTACCCTCTTCTGGTGAGATTTCGCACCACAGGAGACACAGCTGCCCAGGAACGAGTTAACCCTTGGGCAGACCTGCACAGAAGGCCATCACCTCGCTACCAGCGCCACCCGCTCAGCCTAAAGACTCAGAGGTTATGTCCTAGGGCTTTAAGACCAACCGGCTCAGGCTGCTAAGTCCCACCAGCGCTGACCCATAGCACTAGGTGAGAGAGGACCTCTGTCTGTTGCTCACCAAGCCCCTCGAGGGGCAGCTGCACACTCTTTCAGCACATCCCTTCTGTCCTAGGCTTCTGTAGGCCCTGGAAGGGTTCCGGACACTCCTGAGCACTGCCTTGTCCCCTACCCTAACAGCGTGTCCCAGCCTCCACAATAAAAAGGAAATTGCTGCAGGTCACTGGATAAAAGGGGAGTTGAGTTTAGTCACCCCTTAACCCAAGGTTTTCCTGCCTGCCTGGCTGTTAGCTTTCAGCAGGCCAGCACCATTAGCTCCCAGAGCCCTGGATTCCTGTGGCACCTGTGCCCACCATAACCCCCCACCCCCCCCCCACACACTCTGAGGGAAATCACTTCTTAGAGTTGGATCGCTCCCTGCCCCTCCCCGCCCCTGCCCCCATCTTTCCTAAGCAGAGAGCATAGCTAGTTCAGTTCACGGTTCTTACCAGCAGGGCAAGCAACCCCGGATCTCTCTATAGCCTGGAATTGGGTTTTAAAACATCAGCTGGGTCCAGATATAGCTCAGTTGGTAGAGTCTTTGCCTAGCACACACAAGGTCCTGAGCTGCTTTCCATCCCACATAAGCTGGACTGGAGCCGCTTGTTCTGTGATGCCAGCTCTCCTCACTTAGGAACAGGAGGCAAGAAGAAAAGGAGGTCAAGGCTATCCTCTCAAGTTGGAGGCTATCCTAGGCTAGGGATTGGCTCAAAAAAAAAAAAAAGTTGGAAGATTGAATAGGCTAACAGGACAGTGAAGCTATTCTGTTTGATCGTGTGGTGGCAAACACGTCATTCACACTTGTCAAAACCCTCGGAAAGCACAAAAGCAAGAGGGGGTCCATAAAGGACACTGTGGGCCATGTAGGTGATGGTGATACTCTGTCTCTGCGGCTTCCTCAGTTGTAACAAGCATTCCACTCCCACAGGGATGTCCACAGTGGGGGTGCTGGTCATGGGGGAAGCTGTAGGAACAGGGGCCTGGGACATTGCTGTTTTCTACATAATTTTTCTGTGATCCAATGACTGCTGGTTTTAAAAGACTGTTGAAATGTGTTCTGTACGCTGGATTTCTTAGGCATTCAAGACCATGCCGTTCATGAGTCATGGAACCGGTACAGTGGGCCACTGGCAGTATTTTTCTTTAATGGGACGATATAAAAACCAGATGCAATAGAACACAGCACACAAAGTATTGTTGGAGAACGTCTTAAACCTTTTATTTTATTTCCATTTAGCATCAGTCTATGATATGTTACTCAGAACAGGAAATTGGGGCTGAGAAAGGTTGGATGACGGTAACAGTTAACACTAATGTCAGAGCACTGTGCACCAGCACTCTTCACTAATACAAGAGCACTGTGCACCCAGCACTCTTCACTAATACAAGAGCACTGTGCACCAGCACTCTACACTAATA
>OU015742.1:121729124-121745236 GCA_907169655.1 Acomys percivali
CTCTTCACTAATACAAGAGCACTGTGCACCAGCACTCTACACTAATATAAGAGCACTGTGCACCAGCACTCTACACCAATAGAGCACCGTGCACCTAGCACTCTGGGTGCTTTACATTTTTTTTAGTTCCCCCTGCAGCTCTCTGAGAAAATAGGATATCAAGTAACTGCCACCATCACCCACTGCATTTGGAATTCAAGCTGCTAGGCTCCAAGGCTATTTCCTTACTGCAGCCATCCCATCATCTCCACACCCTTAGATCCATATTGTCTGTACTCTTCTGGGCCCTCTGCTGTCGTTCCCTGTACTGGCAGGGCCCAGCACAAATGGCATCTAATTCTGAGCTTTATGGGCTTAAAAAGACCCATTCTCACTCACATATTCAAATACTTACTGAGGTCCTGTGTATGTGTATGCATGCATGCCACACCCACCCTGGGTAAAGAATTCATAGTCTACTGGAGACACACACACACACTACATCTGTGAGTGTGTGTGTGTGTGTGTGTGTGTGTGTGTGTAACAATTACAGTTAGGGCAACACATTACAAGAGAAGGATGAATGCACAGGGCAGTACTTCCTAAGCTCCCTCATAAGCAGTGCTGTCTGGGGGCCAGCTGGTTGGAAGCAGAAGGCGCAAAAGCAAGGTGTTGGGTCTGGGGTCATACCTCAGCTGGCAGAAGGCTTGCCTAGCATGCAGGAAGCCCTGAGTTCCACCCTCAGCAGTGCATAAAAGTGGGATGCCATAGGATCGGGAGTTCAAGGCTATCCTTGGCCAACCTAGTGATTTTGAAGCCAGCCTGGCACACAATGTAACCTGTCTCAAAAACAAGCAAAGCCTGCAGTGTTCATGGGGTTTGGTGCCTGATGGAACTTCAGCCACCACCCCAGGTACCATCACTGTGTGCAGGTGTTTCAAGAACACAGCGGTTTAGCCGGGCATGGTGGCGCACGCCTTTAATCCCAGCACTCAGGAGGCAGAGGCAGGCGGATCTCTGTGAGTTCGAGGCCAACCTGGTCTACAAAGTGAGTCCAGGACAGCCAAAGCTAACACAGAGAGAAACCCTGTCTCAAAAGAAAACAAAAAACAAGAAACCAACCAACCAAACAAACAAACAAAAGAACACACCTCGCCAGCACAGAAGAGGTTAGGTGTTAAAACTATCCTCCAAATTTAATGTACAATGGTCAGAGTCATTGTGTTCTTACAAATCCCAAGAAAAGGGCACAGGCAGGGCAAATGTGGGTTTGGCCAGGGAGGGCCGAGATCAAGGAGAAAGTGGGAGCCTTCACTGGGGTCTCCACAGGGCAGAATGAAGAACTGAGGTCTGAGGAGCTGGGGTCCTCTGGCAGGCTCAGGAAAGCGGCAGCCTCCCTTGTTTTGGTACCTGGGTCTGGGATGGTTTGGAGCAGTTATGGCATGTTGTGAGGATCTGCCGAGGGGGCAGGTGGGACAGGGCCTGGAACTGGATTGGTCATCCCCACTGGACTAACCCTGCAGGGACATTCTCTTCTCAGGTGTTATGGTCACAGATGTCAAAGCAGAGACCACAGAGGGACACTGCTTGTTGGCTTGCTCTCCATGGCTTCCTCAGCTTGCTTTTTATCCAACCAAGGACCACCTACCTGCTCAGGAGTGGCACCACCCACAATGCACTGGGCCCTTCCCCATCAATCACTAATCAAGAAAATGCCCTGCAGACGTGCCTACAGGTCAGAGACATTTTCTCAGTTGAGGTCCCTTTTTCCCAGATGACCCTGGCTTGTTGTCAAGTCAACAATAAAACTAACCACCATAGTGGATGAATCTGCTATCGCTGCAGTGCTTGAAGGCCTGAGGTACGGCCATCAGTCTTACTAATTATAGGAGGGGTGGGTATTGTGCCAGATTTGGTGGGGTCCAGATGCCTGGCCAGCCTTCAGCTGCCCACTAAACTCAGGTGGTGGCTGACCACTTTCACCTACAATGACCCAGACAGTAGCTACTGGCTACCTGGCTTCTGAGCATTTGAAATGCAGCTAGTGCCAGGGAGGAGCTAAGTGTTTTAGCACCACTTGACCTTAGCAGCTTTATTAAGAATAACTCACAATACACACAATTGCCGTGTGTGTGTGTGTGTGTGTGTGTGTGTGTGTGTGTGTGTGTGTGTCCATGGAATCCCAGGAATCTGCTTGTCTCTGCCTCCCTGGAACTGAGAGCACAGGCATGTACCACTATAGTAGGAATTTTGACAAAGGTTTTTGGATTGAACTCAGGTTCTCATGACTGCTCAGCAAGCACTTTACTGATTGAGCCATCCCCCTGCCTCAGCTTCCTCCTTTGCAGTGGACAACGGCTCTTAGAATATTCACCAGTTTGTGCACCATCCCCACCAATGAGTTCCACTCATTTTTTTGGGGGGGGTTGTTTTGTTTATGAGACAGGATCTCACACCATGTAGCTCTGGCTGTCCTTGAACTCATTACATATACTAGGCTGGCTTTGAACTCATAGAGATGCCTGCCTCTGCCTCTTGAGTTCTGGAATTAAAGGCATACATCACCACACCCATCTCAGCTCATTTTTGTCATCCCAAGAAACAGTCCTGAGGGGGGGTGAGGGGGTAAGGGGGGTGGAGGGGTGGGAGGGTAGAGGGGGTAGGGGGTGGGGGTTGCTAGAGAGATGGCTCAGCAGTTAAGAGCACTGGCTGATCTCTGAGAGGATCCAGGTTCAATACCCAGCACCCACATAGCAGCTCACAACTGTCTGTAACTCTAGTTCCAAGGGGCCTGGGACCCCCACACAGGCATAAATTCAGGCAAAACATCAATGCCCACAAAAATAAATCTTGAAAGCTATTTTATATAAATGGACTCTCATAAGACATGTTTTGTAACAGGTTGGTTCCTTTCACTTAGAATATGTTAAGACATTTGTCAGTTCTCCAGTCCTTTTTATGACTGAGCAGTGACCATTTTACTGATAAATCACACCTTATTTCCAGCCCTTTGTGGCCAGTGGCCACTGCATTAAGCAGGCCAAGCAAGAGTAGGTATAAGGGAGCAGGACTAGTAAAGATTGACAGCTGTCCAGACAGGAGGGATCCCCACCTGGGTCCTGGACCAAACACACACTTCATACACCTGAGTCCTTGCACTGCAGCGCTGCCCACCTAGCCCGGGGCTTATTATTTCCCACCCTTCAAAGCTCAGTCCTCAGGGTTTGTGCCACCGGCAGGAGGTCTCCTAGGACTATGATGCTTCCCCATGGTCCCCAGTGATGACAGCTCCTTCCCTGCACACTCACAGAGCCCCCTCCTGTCCCATACATAGCACAGGGCCTGGACATCCAAAGGGGCTAAGTAGGTGCAGGGAAGGGAAGGCAGAGAGGTTACAATACAGATTCTTTCTGTACAGTTTGGAAAACCATGAGGGTGTTCTTGCTAGGTGGGCTTTCATTTGCTCTGCTACCCCTCAAAGTGGCATCTGCAGTTCCTGAGGCATGTTGGTGAGAGAGGCTTGTCCTTTGAACATGCGTTGCACCATGGTAAGCCCTACTGAGAGGTGAGAGACACCTGGGTGCTGAGTGGAGTGCGGCCACACTAGTGAAGGGGCTGCTGTGAGGGCGTGGCTGGTGGGGGTGGGGCTGCTGTGGGCCACAGCTGATGGAGGGGCTGCTGTGGGGGCGTTGCTGAGGTTGCTGGGGGCGTGGCAGTGGGGGTGGGGCTGCTGTGGAGTCACAGCCTGTGGAGGGGCTGCTGTGGGGGCGTGGCTAAGGTTGCTGGGGGGCGTGGCTGGTAGAAGAAGGGTTGTTGTGGGGTCACAGGCTAGCCTTCTTTCTAAAATCAGGGTATAGATATTTTCCTTGCAATCTGAAAGAGGCAAGGCTAGCAAGAAACCAAACCTGCACACGCCTTGATCTTGCCATCCAGCCACAGAGCTGCACAACCATGGACAGCTGCTTGGGGTCAAGACCTTCCCTGACCATCAGCCAAATAGGAAGCCAGAATGGGGCTCCATAGGTGTCAAAAAGGCTCACATGATGCAATCTCATTGAAGGTCACTGTTGCATAGAAAACCCAGAGTAGTCTGAATCCGTTTAGAATTTCCTGAGGGTTACACAGGACAGAAAGGTATGAGCTTTTGGCTAAATCCGGAAAGTCCCTCACTGTGGTACGTTTGGTCCTATATTTGACTTCTATGGGAATGTTGTACATTTCACGGCACCATGCAGGGGGCTAGGGCGAGTGAAGGGACAGCCCACATCTTCTATTAAATACTAGTAGCACATTTGACTGGTGGGCTCGCCATTTAATAATGGTGAGAAAAACCCACCATCAAGTTATGAGTCTAGGAAGCAATTGTTTGAGCTACACTTTTCTTTATCAAATGTGTCTCCAAAAAAATTCAACAATAGCATTTGGGGCTATAGTGCTCTGTTTTTGTGACATTAGTTAAAACCAGCACACGTATACCTCAGTGATTGTCTAGAAAGAGGAGAATGCAAGCTCTAATCTGTTCCCCTTTTATGAGCAAACTAATCAGTTCTGTCCAGTTAGGGGTTCTTTGCTGTGCTGAATCTAATAGTGCCTTTCTTTCGTTAAGCTTTGGCTCTGTGAGACGGAAAACTTACATATCATTATTTCCTGGGCCCCCCTGAGCACTGGCAGGAGCTGACCACGCCCCATCCTCCTGAGCCCAGCCGCCTACCCAGAACTCAGTGACAGAAAGCTCAGTTTATCTCCTGCTCTCTCGAGGTCAAGAGCGGGAGGCCAGCTGAAGGGGAGGCGGAGCCCGATGGAAAGTAGGCAGAAAGCCAGGATCACAAGCCGACTTCAGTTTCCACTGAAAACATGAAAACCCCTGGTTTTGGTTTGTGTGTGTGTGTGTGTGTGTGTGTGTGTGTGTGTGTTTTTTAATGTCTTAGTTTTTACATCAGCAAAATGGAACTGGTGACCCCTTTTTACCCCACCTTGAGTGCAAGATTTTACAAAAACAACTAAGATACTGTGTGGGTTCTGTAAATGGTCCGATGCTTGGTGCACACAGGCAGGTGGAGCGGGGTGGGGGTGGGGGCAGGGGTCAAGCTCGGCTCCCTCCCGCCTACCATCTCAGCTGCCAGCCAAGGTCCGCAGAAGCCCCTTAGCCCCGCCCTGCTCTTCCCTCAGTTTAGCCTCAGCGGTGACTCATTGGATGGTGGGTGGGAGAACTATGCTGGCACCAGAGATCTAGAGAAAGAAGTTTGAGCCTTTATGCTACCTAAGTTGTAGGTACACTGAGGCTGGGGCGAGCAAGCCTGGGCCGCTCTGAGTCTCAAAGAGAAAGACGAATGGAATTAGAATTAGGAAACAAAAGCAAAACCCCTGCTTCCAGCCGCCAGTGCAGGGGAGAAGGGGAGCTTGGGAGAATGGAAATGAAGTGGGTGGGGCTGTGGAGTGAGGCGGAACTTGAGTGGCTGGGGCTATGGTTTGGGCCAAGGCCACCGAGTGTCTGCTCTCAGACAGATGAAAGGAAAAGGCTGAAGAAAACTCCACCGCGCCCCCGCCCCCCACCCACCTCCACTTTGGCTAAGCTGGCGGACCAGCTAGCTGGGGATCCATTTGCCTCAGCCCCTAACACTGAGTAGCAGGCCTGAGTGACCATGCTCAGCTTCACTGAAGCTGCTGGGGATTTGAACTTAGGACCTCTTGCTTTCACAACAAGTGTTCTAACCCACTGGGCTGTCTCCTAGCCCATAAGAAAGCGCCTTTAAAAAAAAGAAAGAAAGAAAGAAAGAAAGAAAGAAAGAAAGAAAGAAAGAAAGAAAGAAAGAAAGAGAAAAAGAAAAAAAAGTATATACATGCTTACATGTGGGGGGTGTGCACATGGGCACAGCTATGTGTGTTCATGTCTGTGAACCTGAGGTTGACATTGGGTGTGCTTCAGCATCTTCTTCCCCTGCGGTGATAAAATACTCTGCCAAAAGCAACTTGAGGCGGAAAGGGTTTGCTACAGCTCACAGTTCCGGGTTACAGAGTCCACCATCTGCCCACACTCCATCCCCAGTTGCTAGGAGAGAGCAAGAACACACACATCCTTCTGCTCTACTTACTTTCTCTAACAGCCCATAAGCTAGGGATCCATGCCACTCACGGTATTCAGGCCTTCCCACCTCAATCAATACAGTCGAGATAATCTGCCACAGATATGCACACAGGTAAGGCCAATCTAAACAACTCCTCACTGAGGCCTCCCTGCCAAGGCGACTCCAGACTCTGTAAGGTGTCTGACAAGTACACTAACCATTCACAGCTTGTCTTCCTCAATGCCCCTCTATTTATTGGGGCTCAACCTCTCACCAAATCTAGAGCTTGCCATTTCAGACAGTCTGACTAGCTGGCTTACGCTGGTGATCCTACTACCGCTGCCCCATAAGTAAGTGCTGGGAGTACAGACAGGCTAGCACGCTTGCCCACAGTGTATGTAGGTGCTGGGGACCTTATAAGGCAGGTACTTTGTCCACAGATCCATCTCCCCAGCCCCAGTAATAGCTCTTTCAACTGTGGGTCATGAACCCATCTGGGGTTGTATAATTGAATGTTAGAGTCCCCCACCACCCCCCAAAAAAATACCACCAAGAGAATGATTATACTAAAGGTTTCCCAACACACATTAGCTCAAGAATCTCAGGTGTGACGAAGCGGGGGTGTTCCTGGCACTGGTTACCCAACGTATCATGTGATCTCCCTGCAACTGTGGCTCTAACCACACACATGCACAGTTCGCACCGCGTGTGCCACGAAGCCACACCTGAACCCACGCTGAAGCACCTCTGCTCAGGTGCCAGACTGTCGCACACTATGCACTGCAGTCTTTTGCCTACATATGACGTTTTCTTCTCTTACAGAAACAGGATGGCTTAATTACAGAAAAACAAAGACAAAATGTTTTCCCATCACCATTCCTCAGCATGAATCAAATTGGCTTCTCTTTGGACCGTATCATGTTTGGAGGCTTGATTTTTTTTTTTTTTTTTTAATTGCTGTTTGAGTAACTGACTTGAAATTCATTTTTAAGGAATTACTAAGTGATTTTTGGCTTGGAGTTAGGACAGAATTTCCAGCAAACCTTGTTATGGCCTAAACATACTTCTGCCGTTTTGTACTCTGTATTTATGTCAGCATCGATAATTATAAAGTCAAAATATTGGTCAACACAGGAAATTACTGAAGGTGCTCAGCATCCTATGGCATCAAATATGCAGCCAAGATTTAATTCTTTGTGGAAAACTAAACAAGCACATCCACCTCATTAGTATGCAAATTTGCTTTCATCTTTAGTAAATGGTAAAATTGTGTGTATATGAAGGAATTCTTTTAAAAAATGAAATTCCTCATGATTTATTATCAGTGTTTAATCTGCGTATCTGTTTGCATATAGCTGTATTTTTGGGATCGTACAGTAATCTCTTGGGTAAAAGGGGGTCACCAGTGGAACCTGACTTAACCCCCCCACATTGTCGTGGTTACCAGGCTCAAAGGTACGGCTGTGGCTCCTCTGCGTTCCTATTCTCTGGAGTCACAGGCCACTGGTCACGGCCGGGTCTCATCCGAGGCTCAGGGTCCTCCCTGACACTCACAGGTGGAGTCCGATTCCTTACAGCTAGCTATAAAACCTACCAAAGTCTGATTCCTCTTTCAGCCCAGCAATGGTATCTCTGAACTCAGAGAAGGTTCAAGCTCTCTCTTAAGAATGCTTGACAGCGGCAGGCCCATACAGGAGATTTTTCTTACTCTTTATTAGCTTTTATTACTTTATTCACGCTGACAAAAGGTCATCATTGGATCCTCAAGATGGACTTTTTCACTTTTGCCATGTAAGCCAGTCAGAAGTCTGACATCTGTCTTGTTCGCTGACCTCCTAATACTCAAGGGCACACCAGTGGGGACAAGAGGCATGGGACCATCTTGGAATTCTATCTACTTTATAAACTTTCCTGAATTTCTAGACATTTCTGATAGAAAGACGATAGATGACTGATAGATGTTAGATAGATACATACATACATACATACATACATATATTCATTCATACATACATACATGCATACATATATACATTCATTCATTCATACATACATACATACCTAGATGAGAGAGAGAGGGATGGCCAACTATTCATTTAGGAATGACTCACAAGCATTCTACATTAGTATTCATGGAATATTTTTACCTACTCCCCTGTGGCTGAATATTAAGTTTCTCTCCAATCCTTATGAAAATAGTGATGTAAGAACTATACTTGTTTGTTCCATGTGTTCTTGGGTCCCTGCAGAGTGAATGTTACCAGGGACTTGTTATGCCAAAGAGCAGGCATTTAAAATTTTGACAAAAAAGCTCAAGTGTCTTGCAAGCCAAGACCCTGAGTGATAGTCCCTGATTCAGGACGTCATGCTTTCTGAGTAAGATATACATTTGTTTTTAAATTTTGGTTTTTGGGGCTGGAGAGATGGCTCAGAGGTTTAAGAGCACCATCTGCTCTCCTAAAAGTCCCGAGTTCAATTCCCAGCAACCACATGGTAGCTTACAACCATCTGTAATGAGATCTGGTGCCTTCTTGTGGTGGGCAGGCACACGTGTGGGCAGGATACTATATAAATAATAAATTAATATTTTAAAAAATTTTTGGTTTTCAGCAGAGTTGAAACGATATCTTGCTTTAATTTTCATATATTGTTTGTCATTTGAGTATCAATGAAGTTCTCTTTTCATTTGTTTTGTTTTGGTCACTTTTATTTCTCATTGAAGCTTGGCCCTCCTTGGCCGTATTGAATAACAGAATTAGATAGTCACCCAAGATGCTATGACGGAGTCTGATCAGCAAAGCCAGCTATGTGCATCTCTTCTTTCAGACACACCCCATGCCATCTCTCATTCCATATACATGCTGGACTCTGGACCAAGCACGGGAAATAAAGTCATTTGTCACCAAGACTGTTCACCCTAACAGGCTTTGATTGTATAGCAAAGCCTAGTGTAAGTCACATAATTTAACCTAAACAGGACAGCTGGATGAACAACAACAACACTCAGAGAATATTGCTGAAGAAAAGGCAAAAAGAATGTAACAGCCGGAAGGTGTGGAGGAGTGCCCTGCAATGCTGTCCTCTGCATTTGACATCTGTTGGACAGATGAACACACAGCAACTGTCAAGTTACCTGCAAAGATCAAGGCAGCCTAAACGACCCAGAGTTCCAGCACAGATGGGGAAGGTGATCTCTGGCCCCGTCCCTTGTGCACGTAGCCGGTAGCTTCTGAGGAGAGGGGCTCCTCCTTCTAGGGGGATAAGGATGCCATGGGATTCCCATGTGCCAGTGGATGCCCCACACTCATGCACACATGAGCAGTGCTACCTGAACTTAAAGGGTTATTAAACAATAACAAAAGGATAAAGTTAGAAAGACAGTTGAGAGGATGTTGGGGAAATTGGTGGCAGGAAATGGGGTTTATATGTGCTTATATGCCACAGTATACATGTGCTGGTTTTACATACAAATACTGGTAATTCTTAAATTTCTTCAAAGACATAAACCACAAAACATCACTCAAAAAGAACACAGACTCCATGAATAGCCCTTTTCCAATTAATCAAACAAGAGCTGGTCCTATGTCTATCCCATAATAGAACTCCAGGTCCAGGTGCTTCCAGAGATTGCTTCAGAAGGCATTCAAGATGGCGTGACACTGGTACAGGAGAGACACACAGACCAGTGGAGCAGAATGAGAGCCTGGGAGTGACTCCTCCCACTTATGAGCAGCTGATTTTTCTCTAACCCACAGAGTCTGTGAAACAAACAATGCCAAGATGCAGTTCACGCAACAGGATGAAAAAGTCAAAATCCGAATCAGTTTGTACAGAATGTATTATCACTTTAGAATTATAAATTTTGTTTAAAATTAACTGGAATTATTATAAATCAGAGTCAAACCTTACTGTATAACAGTCCACCGTGTGCTACAGTAGCCTCATGACTCTTAATGTTTATTGTGTCATTTGGTTCAACAAGAGTCTGTATGGGAAGACCGGCCTATACCACTGGGGTGTGCAGTCATTCTTCACTATTTCCACAGCCAAAAAACACTAACAAAGCCTTTGTCAGAATATACCTCCGTCAAGCCGCTCCTGACTTGTATAATCATTACAATGGAAGATTATGCAGCCATAAAAATAAAGTCATATTCACATGCAAAAGAAGAAAATCAGACCTCTTTCTGCAATTAGGGACAGGAAAAAAAGTCTCAAAATTAATTAAAGACTTTTGTAAGACACGTAGCCATAAGAATCTTAGAAGAACACCTAAGAGCAAGCTGCCTGCGATTTTTGTCTTGGCAATTATTTCATGGATTTAAAGAACACAGTGACAAGGCCACTGTGGGCGGACCATAGCTGACCTGTCAGAGGACAGATATCACTCGACTTCAAGACTTACTACAAAGATGCAACAACCGAGCCAGGATGGAACCAGGAAACAAACAGACAAGTGGGTCAAAGCAACAGATTAGAGAGCTCAGAAATAGATTCAGCAAAATATAGTCAACTGATCTTTGACAGAGAATCAAAGGCAGAAGAGTAGATGAAAGACCACCTTTCAGCAAATGGTGTTGGAACATCCAGGTATCCACATGTGAAAGAAGCGAGTCTAGGAAGAGAGCAAACACTTAGTACAAACTTTCAAATGGGACCAGAAAGCTGAGCATAGCAGCACATGCCTGTAACCCTACAGTCAAGAGGGAGGCAGGAAGGCACAGCCTAACCCACATAGTAAGACCCTGTCTCAGAAAGAGAGAGAGGGGATGGGGAGGGAGGAAGAGATGGGGAGAAGAGAAGGGAGGAGAAGAGAAGAGAAGAGAAGAGAAGAGAAGAGAAGAGAAGAGAAGAGAAGAGAAAAGAAGAGATCATAGAAAAAAAACCAAAACAAAACCATGAGCCTACATGATAATATGGTAGAGAATTTAAGTGACTTTGGCTTTGATAATGACTTTTGTCAGGCCTTATATCAGAGGTACAATCCACAAAAGAAAAACAGTGGTAAGTTGGCTTCCTTTAAATTTAAATTTCTTCCCTGAAAGGGATAACGTAAGAGAGTGATAAGGGGCTGGAAAGATGGCTCAGCAGTTAGGAACACTTGCTATTTTTGCAAAAGACCTGCATCCATATCATGTGGCTCACAAGCACCTGTAAACCCAGCTTCAGCATGCCCCACGCCCTCTGCTGGCCTCCTCATGCACCTGCACCCACATGCCCACCCCACACAGGAATCTATCCACATAAGTAAAAATAATACTTTAAGAGAAATTGAGAAATTAAGACAAACAATATGAAAATGCTTATAAAACATACATTGGGTGTTTATCAGTGTACTTATCATTAAGTACAAGAATGACAGAACAAACAACAGGATTAAAAGATCAGAAACATCTGTGGATAGACACCAAAGCATGTATCCAGGTAACAAGGGAGCCTATGAAAGATGCTCAACATTCCATGTCAACAGAGAAATGCAAATTAAAAACAACAATGGGTATCACCAAATACCTATCAGAGTGTCACGAAATTCAAAACAGTGACAGTACCAAGTCCCGGCGAGGACATGGAACAACAGGAACTCTGACTGCTGAGAGTGCAAAATGATGCCTCCACTTTGGAGATGGCCTGGTGGCATTTCACAAAACCAAATATTCTCTGACCCCATGACCATAACCATGGTCTTTGTAAGTGAATCAGCTGAGTGAAATATGCCCACACAAAGATAGAAAGTAGATGCTTACCCCAGTTACTTGTAAATGTAAAAATATAGATGCATCTGAGATGTCTTTCGGTGGATAAACTGCAGTACACCTGGACAATGAAATTTGTGCAGGTAGAAAAGAAATAAACTTCCAAGCCATGTAAAAATGACGAAAGAAACTTAAGTGCATGCTACAAAGCTAAAGAAGCTGGTCTCTAAGAGCTACAGTCTCTTTAATTGTACCTGTGACATTCTGGAAAAGGCAAAACTATGGAAAGTATAAGAGGATTCATGTTCACAAGATTAGGGTGAGCTGGAGAGATGGCTCAGCAGTTATGAGCACTGTTTGCTCTTCCAGAGGTCCTGAGATTGGTTCCCAGGAACCACATGGTGGCTCACAACCATCTATGCTGGGATCTGACGCCCTCTTCTGGCCTGTAGGTGTACATGCAGATAGAACACATATATATGTATATTAATCTTCAAAGATTTTAAAAAAGATTTTTAGGGTAGCAAAACTATTGGGGTGTGTGTGTGTGTGCGTGTGTGCGTGTGTATGTGTGTGTGTGTGTGTGTGTGTGTGTACCATTGCATTCGTGTGGAGGTCAGAGGACAGCTTTTCTTTAGTTCTTTCCTTTTATCTTGCTTTGGGATACAGTTTCTCTTATGTTTGCAGACGCCAGATTAGCTAGCCCTTGAGCTTCCGGCCAGTTCTCCTATACTCCCCATTTCTCTGAAGGAGTGCTAGGATTACAGATGTGCACCTATGTACCTGGCTTTAAAGGGGGGGAAGGAGGGGTTCTGAGGACCACACTCAGGTTGTCAGGCATATGTGGCTACATCTTACACCTGCTGAGTCAACTCCTAGCCCTATAGAGTCAATTTTTTTGTAACTGTTACTATATGATAGATACATGTCATTATATATTCGTCAGAAGTTATAATATGCCCAGCAAGCATGAAGCCTATTATGAACTCTGCATTTTGGGTGCTGTTGAGCCAATGAAGTTTCATCAAATGTAGCAAAGGTACTGGTACAACAAGGGTGGTTTACAGAGAGGAGAAGTTGGAGGAGGCGCCTTCTGTGTACCTTCTGTGCAGTGTGTCTGTGGAACTAAAAATGCTATGAAAATAATTTATTATGTTTTTGTTTGATTTTTTTTAATTGGCAAAGAATCATGCATACTTATTGGCTACAGAGTGTTGTTTACATCCCTTTATGCACTATGAAATGATCAAATTAGGCTAATTAGCATAGTCACCACCTTAAATATTTATCATTTCTGTGTGGTGGGAACATTTAAAACTCACTGTCCTATAATTTTTTTTAAAAAAATAAACAACTAAAGCTCTGGAGGAAGAAATCCAGCTGTACAGGATCAGGCAGGGCCAAGCCTTTACCTGAGCAACAGCTCAGGTAAACAAAGACAGGGAGCTTGAGGCCTGAGACAGCAGTGGAATTCGTGGGATTTGGGAAGGGTCCAGGATGAGGATTGGCTCCTGACACTACTGTGTACTTGGGAGCCCC
Organism: Acomys percivali; assembly: GCA_907169655.1. Lineage (NCBI taxonomy): Eukaryota > Metazoa > Chordata > Mammalia > Rodentia > Muridae > Acomys > Acomys percivali. The sequence continues at coordinate 121,742,401 of OU015742.1, forward strand.
GCCCTGGAAAGCACTGGACAAAAGGGTATCTTATGTTGTCCCCAGCTCTATCTCTGCTCCCAGATGGAGAGGAAATGAAGATGGTGACAGCAAGGGAGAGTGGGTCAAAAGAAAAGAGGAAAGGAATGGTGTGGGGAGGGCAAAGCAGCGTGGGCTGGAAGGGAACCAAGAGCGGAGTGGGAGGTGATGGAGAGGGGCAGGAAGGAGGAATGGCGTACAGAGAGAGAACACTGAAGCATCATCGTGCAGCCTTTAGAAGAAAATGACACATGGGGCAGGACTTGTTAATTACTGACATCTGTGGGATGTGCGAGTCCACAGGAACCAAATAATTATGATGTCATGAACCTCCTAGTGCAGTTCCCCCCCTCCCCCAAGTGAGCACACAGTCACCAGAGGTAGTGGTTTGTGTGTCCCCAGGGGTAGACTGTGCCGTAATCATAGCACAGGCTTTGTGATGGAGCTCTCTGGAGAACAGAAAGGAGACATCTTGTGTGGGCACAAGAATCAAACAGTACTGCGCATGAACACCTACAGGTCTGTGGGGAAGCTTGGTCTCCAGAGAGTCTGGACCAGAAGCCTACCTTCCATTCAAAACAGTCTCTTCCACTGTAACCCTCCCAGCAGATCTCAGCCTCAGCTTGGATGCCTCTGGTTATACAAAGCTGACAGCAGCATGAGAGCCAAATGGTTGGGAAGAAGAAAAGTTTCTTTCTACTTCCTGATGGCCAAGCGGTTCCAACCCAAGCCAGTTAGGCTGCGTCCTTCCAGGCAGGTAGCTAATCAGGGCACACTTTGGAGTACTGCCTCTACTGCAATACCCCCCTGCGTGACCTTAAACAGCCATTTGGTCTCTTTGAGCCTCTGCTACTTTCTGTTCTGGCTTGATTTCCATTGCTCTAATAAAAACATTCTGACCAAGAGTAATGTAAGGGAGCCAAGGGTTTATTTTACCTTAAAGCTATAGCTTATCATTGAGGGAAGTCGGGGCAGGAACTTGAAGCAAAAATCATGGAGGAATACTGCTTGCTGGCTTGCTCACATCCCTAATGCTCACCTAGATTCCTTATAGAGCCCAGGACCACCTGCCCAGGGAATGGTGCCGCCCACAATGGACCGGGCCCTCCTACACCAATGAACAACCAACATGGTACCAGATGCCCCCAGGCCTATCTGATCTGGACAATCCTTCACGGAAACTCCCTAGTCAGGCGGCACCAGTCTATTTCAAGTTAACAGTGGAAGCTCCCTAGGACACCTCCCATGCAGAATATAGATAATTGTCACTAGGCCTATACCAGATGGTCCCCTTGAGTGGCTGAAAAGGTGCACAGTGAGTGATGAGGTGAAGATCTGTCATTATACCTATTTGTCATAACATTGGGATGGGAAAGAACCTAAAAAAAAAAAAAAAAAAGAAAGGAAAGAAACAAACTTCTTTATGTCCCAGCCAACAATATTTATACAAGTTTTAGCATCCCTGTCCATAAAACTATGCCAATAGTCAGAAAGGAAAAAGAAGACGAGTTTGGGTTTGGAGAGACTGATGTCCACATTCTGTCACATCTTATGTGGTGCATGCACTGGCACAGCTTAGCCCACTGCACTGACCTCTTCAACTTCTATTTGGCTCCGCCCCAGCCCAAGCAGTAAAAAGCATGGAATAAGGGCAGCTTTGTCTCTATCTCCTATTTCAGAAGGGCTCTTGATCAGTTTAAGCCACTCCCATTGTCCTATTCCACTCATGTCCGTTATCATTTTATAGAAAGGTTAGTGGCCCCTTCCCAAACCACTCAGAGTATTTATTCCATTGGCCATGGTGATGAGGGACGGCCGGAACTCAAGCTGTCCTGGCTACAAACATAGTGAAAGATTTTGTTATGCTAAGAAAAAATCCCCTCCCTCTGCAATGTGGACCAACAGATGTCGTGTCCCTGGAAGCAGCTAGTGTCTGTCTTATAACCAAAAAGGAGAGCCAGCTTTCAAAGGAAGCACACGTACTCAGTGGCAGTGCTGGGACTCACACAGATACTGCCCTTTTTATTGCTGAAACACTAGGTCAAGCCACTGTGGGAGCTCGACTTATAGCTGTGCTTTCTATTGGGAGAGCCAATCTACTTAGCTGTCGCTTAAACCACTTTGGGTCACAGCCTTCAGTGCCCCCATTTTCAAACTGTGCACAAGGAGATATGAGCAGGGAACTACAACTTAAAACTGGAGGTTGGTTAAATGGTGGGTAGCCAAGGTGCCAGGTTGGTGTGTCCACATTTACTCTGTAGCCATAAAACATGTGTGTAATGGGGGAACATGGGAGTGTTGGTTGGGATGAGTGGCTGCTTCTCTGGGCCTTGGGTGTGGTCCTACAGAGGAAGGCTAGAGCATGAGGAGACCGTTCGAAAGCAGAAAACAAGAGAGTGATGTGCTTGGGCAAAGAACTTCTCTGCTCCTAGCAAAATGAAACTATGCCCAAGGAGCCCAGCAGTCCACAGTTTCTGGAGCCAGGTGAGCCATGTTCTCTCTCTACACAGGTACTGGGAGCAGAAGTGGAGCCAGAGAGCTTAGCTGGTGACCGGATGAGTCTTAGGTTTCCTTTCTTGGGCCCTCAGTATCTGAGGACAAAGGAAGTGTGCCATGGCCACCAGGCACTTTGGAGTCAGAAGGCCACTTGTCGTGTCTCCTGAAGGTGCTCTTGGCTCTTTCTCTCTATGGCTGACTATGAAGCAGCATAGCCAGGAGTGGAGGAGGATGGGGAGAGATGGATGGAAGTGAGCTGAGGTCTGGGATGGAAAAGAACAGGAGAAAGGCCACCTGCAGGATAGGGAGGTAAGAAAAACTC
>OU015742.1:121745336-121761983 GCA_907169655.1 Acomys percivali
CTCTCTCTCTCTCTCCCTCTCTCTCTTTCTCTCCCTCCCTCCCTCCCTCTCTTTCTCTCTCCCTCTCCCTCTCCCTCTCCCTCTCTCTCTCTCTCTTTCTGGGAGGCAGTGTAGGTGGGGACTCCCTACATCATTCAAGATCCCTAAAGCCATGTTCAGGAAGAAGCCAACTGAGCTGTGAAGAGCTGGGTAGTGGTAAACAAGCTAAGGGCGGAGAAACCAACCATGCAGGTGGACAGTGGAGGTGAAAAGAAGAACAAGGAGAAAGGGCAGAGGTCAGGGTTAACAAAGGTTTAGGTAAAAGTCATGTGCCATAGAAGGATGCTCCTGCTTTGGGGCCAAGTCAGGACGGCCCTGACAGGGCTGGCTAGTTTCCTCTGGGGTTTGCAGAATGCCAGGTCTGTGCTGTGGCACAGACTTGTATAGACTTGGCAAACATTGCCTTTGTTACACAGGGAGCAGGCCTTGGGGCTGGCTCCCACATCTGAGTATTGCTTTTCCCAAGAGCTAGGCAGAAGATACCCTTGGTCAGAGAGTGTCCATGTCAGCTTAGCAGTTTCATAAAACCTTGGTCAACATTACTCACTCACAGGCCAACAGCAGGGAGGTGTTGACCATCCGGAACAGTGTCAAAACCTCCACAGACAGTTGGTCCCAAACGGCTCTTGAGGCTTGCCCACCTCGGTTCCAGCCATTTACAGAGCTACAACCAGGAATGTGCACTTGCAACAGGGACCTCACCCCAGCCCCCCTCGGACAAGCAACCCAGACGGCCACCTGCAAAGCTCAGCTTGCCCACCCTGCAGCTGAGAGGCTCTTACATATGCTGGTGTAGACTATGCTCTTCGGTCTCCACTCATTTAGCAGCTGTCTGAGCCCATGGTGGGAGCTAGAGGTAATCTTTACAGCCAGAAATGGCTGCCTCCTAACTTTGTGGGCTCAGATGGGTCATAGTGCATGTGTGGGTTTTCCTGGTGACTGCCCAGAGGGGCTCAATAACACAACCCAGCCTGATGGAGGAGTTCACAACCATAAGTTTTAGGGGTGAGCTTTGGCGATCAGAAACGAAGGCTCATGAATTCTTTGCTTTTCCCAAATATTCCTCCACTTAGATGTGACTGAAACCAGCTGCAGCACTCTTAGGTTGCTGTGACCTCCCTATTCATTCCTTGGTCTCCGTTCCCTTCCCTTCTGGCCCCACTGCCCGTGGGCTCCACCCTTGCTTCTATGGAATTTCACTCCCCCATGCTTCCCTTGTTGTTCTCCTAGGCTCAGTTTTCTAGAGAGTATGAGCCAAGGAGGAGCTGCTCCCAGAGAAAGCTACTACCTTCAACTTCTAAGCATCCACAGCCCAAACACAGAAGCCCAAACACCAATGGCATCTTTACAATATCCTGTCTCTTATGGTACAGTCTGAGACAGCACAGGCTTCCACATCCTCAGGTTGGGTTGTAATTATTATGCCCGACAGCTTGACAGCTTCCAGGACCACAGTGGCCTTACCTACCTCATTATTCAAGTTACAGGCATGAAAGTCATGGGGCTCCCACCTCAGAATGCATGCTGAGTCTTACCCTATTTGGACAGGGTCTTCATGGGTATTCTAGTTTTATTTCTGTTGATCTGATAAAACACCCTAACCTCCCCACCTCCCGCAAAAAAAAAGGGGGGTGGGAGGAAAAGGAATTTATTTCATTACAATTCCAGGTTACAGCCCATCATTGTGGGAAAGTCAAGGCAGGAACTCCAAACAGCTAGGCACATCATATGCAGTCAAAAACAGAGAGACATTAATGTATGCATGCTCACTTGCTTACTTAAGCTCAGCTCCATTTCTCCACTATTACACAGTTTAGGAACTTCTATTAAGGGAATGGTGCTACCCACAGTGGGCTGGGTCTTCCCATATTAATTTAATTAAGACCATTCACAGTGGTTAAGAGCATTCACTGTTCTTCCAAAGGACCTGGATTTGGTTCCTAGCACCCACATAGCAGCTACTAAACATATTCTAGTTCCAGGGATCCAACACCCCCTTCTGGCCTCTGCAGGCACTGAAAACATGTGATACACTTGCACAACACCAATACACAGGAAGTAAAAAATGTTATTGAGGTGTATGTGTGTGAGTGAGAATCACCTACAGACATATCCACAGGCCAACCCAATGAAGGTGATACCTAAGACTCTCTACCTAGGTGGCTCTAGGCTATGTCAACTTTATAATTAAACCAACTACTGCAGCAGACATTATCATAAAGTTAAGATGACTTATAAACTATGATAAGTTCTGATCCCATATTGACCTGTGGCCACATACAGCTTATGTTTCCAACCAAACCTTCTAAAATAGAATAGGGATTTATCTCTGGGAAAGTAGGTGTCTTCTAAACAATGGTTCCTCTGATCCAAGTTGTCCCCCAACTCCAGGTCTTTCTGGAAACCTGCAAACTGGATGTTCAACAGGGATAGAAACGGAATCATAAAAATGCTGTAGAGACAGTGATGTGCAAATTCTCCAAAATCTAAGATGCACAGCAGTACTGTCACTTCTGTAACTGTTGCAACCAGTCAGCCTGTGTGCATGAGCAACACTGCCATCTTCCCAAATGGAAAAGTGGAGAAAAACCCAACAACCCTGGTGACATGTGTGGCTCTGACTTCATTCGACCATGGCCTCATCCAGGCATGTCACTGCATACTTGTAATCCCAGGACTCGGGAGGATCCAAAATTCAAGGTCATCCTCAGCTCCATAGAGAGTCCAAGGTCAGCCTAGACTGCCTGTCTCAGAATCTCAAACAGAAATCTCTAGCTGGGGCAATCACTTGGTGGTAAAGCATTTGCCCAGCATGCATAGAGGCCCTAGGTTCAATTTCTAGTACATGCCTCCCCTTCACCCCATTAAAGAAAAGACCACAGTCTTACCAGCAAGTCATTTACCTGACTATTTAATGAATTGCAGAGTGCCTGAGGATCATCTGTCATCAACAAGCTGCAAGGCTCTCTTGTCCTTGTTTTACTTTGTATGAAATAACCAGAGACAAGCTGGGCATGGTGGCAAATGCCTTTAATCCCAGCAATTGGGAGGCAGAGGCAGGCTGTGAGTTGGAGGCCAACCTGGTCTACAAAGTGAGTCCAGGATAGGCAAGATAACATAGAAAAGCCCTGCCTTGAAAAAAAAAAACAAAAACAAGAAAAGAAGAACCAGAGACAAGTATTGCTGTTAGCAAACTAATCCTCTTTCACCCACAGAAGATCCTCTGGGGTCAGGGGAGTTCCTTTAACTGTCAACCTAAAATCACCTGAGGAACTGCCCAAATGAAATTATCCTGTCTGTGAAGGACTGCCTGCTTTGCGTGGCCCCACCCCTACGCAGGTGCTCCTGGACTAAAGGAGCAAGCTGAGTATGAGCCTGCTTGTAAGCCAACTAGAAAGCATCCTCCTCCTTCTCGGGGCAGTGAGTTCCTTGGTCAGAGGCAATGTTGCATGGAACAGCAAGCAAGCCTGGCTTCAAGTTCCTGCTGAGTTCCTGCTCTGACTTCCCCCAGTGATGGGTCACAGTCTAGAAGCTGAACTAAAACCTTCCCTCTCACAAGCAGCTTTTGGTCGTGGTCTTTGTCACAGCGTCAGAATGAAGCCTGAACAGATTCAAACATCACCCCAGATTTGGTGCTAACATGTGGTGTGGGGCTGTGGCCCATCATTGAGTATGTGTGGGTAGCTGTGTCAGGCATCTGTCCCCTAAGCCTGCTGAAATCAAACAAATAAACTCAGAGGCATCGGCCCAGATACACACCACCTGCCTCTGTTTTACAAGCTTGCTATTTAATCCCTCCAATCGTCCACACTGAAGATTTTCTGAGGCTTTGGCAGGAGAGGGGGACCCTGTTCCAGTCCCAGCCATCTAGGTGGGTGTTAGTTAGCCTCGTGATCACAGACCAACATCCGTACGCTTCATCTTAGCGGGTTGGCAATTTGCAGCTCAGCGGACAGTGGGTGGGGTGGGGATGGGAGACTGCTGAGAGCTTATGGGTGGGAACCATGCATGGGATGGGGAGAGGTGAGAGCGAGCAATCTTTTTCTCAGAAGAGAACCCTCAGAGTGGCTCCCTATCTTGGCAAGCAGATGGGCTTGAGGCAGGAGGCTCTCACACTGGGTGATTTCTTCCTCTTTAGGACTAGATTATTTTTCCCTCTGTGGTGTCTTGAATGAGAATTCCCACCAGAGGCTCAAACATTTGAATACTTGGTCCCCAATCGGTGGCATTGTTTGTGGGTATCTAAGAGCTGTGCTTTGCTGGAGGAAACACATCACTGCAGGTGAACTCTGAAGTTTCAGAGCCACTTGACATTCCCAGTTTACCCTCGGCTTCCTGCCCCAGCTTCTGTTCCAGCCACCATGCCTTCCATTTCCTCATCGCCATGGACTCTACCCAGCTAGAACTGTAAGCCCAAATTAACCCTTCCTTCCATTACTTGCCTTGGCCATGGTGTTTTCTCAGAGCAACAGAAAAATAACTAAGACATCCTCCTTCAACCAAAGAGCTACGTTTGTTGGACTGTAAGAACGCACGCCAGGCTGTTAGCCATATTAAATGAGAGAAGCCTGTCCTAAGATTAGCAAAGGGCACTAGCCTGACTGCCCTCCCCCCCACCCCCCGCCCCCGGTGTGAATATGCCTAGCTTTCTCGAAAGACCACTGCCTTTTACAGTGTGTAGCCAGGACTGCCAGGCTGCTGAAACAGCTGTGTGCTATGTAGAACACAGGTCGATTACTTTTTTAAAATGGGGGCACCTGGCCTTGGGTGGCCTTGACTCTGACTGCCTCCATGCAAACTCACATGAACACCTACCACGCCAACAGCAGTGCATCCGAAGAGTTGTTTTAAGGTCTCTAAACACTGGGCATTTGTTTCTACCCTTTATTTGGGTTCTCCAGGAAAATGGGACCAACAGAGGTGTGTGTGTGTATTTGCTAGATTGGATCACATGGCCAGGTTTACCCCAGAATATCATATTTTCTTACAGCAGTTCAGACTAACGTCTGTTTTCTCTATGGAAGAAAACCACACAAAACTAGAGAGGGGTCAGAAAAATACAACAAAGAAACCTGGAATTGCTTTCTCAATATAAACAATTAATCTGGGCCAGGCAGGGTAGTACAAATCTGTTCTCCCAGCACCTCATGAGTCTGCACTGTGAGGCTTGCTGCACTGGAGGCTAGTCCAGTTTATCTAATGAGTCCCAGGCCAGCTGAGGCTACATAGTGAGATTCACTTTCAAAGGTGAGGAGCATTTTTTAAAAGGACTCTGTACTCACTGGATAGAGGAAGATAAAATTAAAACTCAAGGAAAGTTGGGGCTGGGGAGACAGCTTAGTCAGTAAAGCATTTGTGCAGGTGTGGGACTCTGAATCTGGCCCCCTTGAACTCTCATAAAAAGCCACACATGGTGGCATGTGCTTTGTAGTCTCAGTTCTGGGGAGGTAGAGACAGACAGAGGGCTTCAGCTCACTGGCCAGCCAGCCTAGCCTAACCCATGAGCCCCAGACCCCAGTGAGAGAACCTATCTCAAAAAACAAGGTGGACAGGCTCCTAAGGAATGACAGCTGAAGTTGACCTCTGACCTCTGCAGGCGCAGAAATGTGAGTGTGAGCTGTCAGGATTAACTGTGGGAGCTGCCTCCGAGCAAGCTGGAGAGGCAAGCAAGAATGGGGGGGGGGCGGTGAGGGTAGGCAGGGAGAGGAACACAGAGGGCACCTGCTATTGTGTAACAGCCTGGACCCTGCGCCTTGGGCCCTTGGCTTTCCCTGAAATTAAGAAATGGCTTCTCAGCTAATACAACCATAGTAGAAAGAAAGTGATGGGTACATGGACTCTGTGGAATTGGAGGAGAGATTGACGTAAACAGTGAGCACGAATTTGCACCCCACACTGCTGGCCTGGTTAATTTTTCTCTGTCATATGTCAGCCCATGGGTTGATGCTTCTTCTTTGTAACAGCCTTGGTTTGTTTTTGTTTTTTGTTTTCTCCTGCCCTTGAGTCTGTGCAGGAAGGAACAATCTTCCTCCTTCTCCCATATGGGCATTTGCACCCCTCAGGACAGCCATAGCCAGGATCTTGAATTTGGGGGTGAGAAGAAAATGCCACCGGAGCCTGAATCACTCCAATGCCCTGAAACACTCTCCATGGAAGGAAAGTCCTTTCAGTGATAATTTCCGACTTTGTCCTGTTATCAGCCCCCCACTACCACCACCCCCCAAGCAGCTGGGCTTCCAAACTGTCTGCCACCTGCCTGCCAGGGGCCCATCCCTTACCTCTTCTACCAACCATTACATTGTACTTATGGAAACACAAGTGCTCATGCCTGCACCCCAAGACCACAGGCGCTTGAACTTGGTGTGCAAGACACAGATCAGGCCTGTGGGAGCCTAGGCTGTGATCCCTATCCCCAAGCTGGACAGTCCTAGTGGAAAAAGAACATGTCAGAAATAGAAAAAAAAAATGAGCTGACAAGGCAAGAGTTGAGTCTTAGCAAGGACAGTGCAAGAGGTTCACGCAGAGGCAGCTTAAGCTGCCAGGGGTCTGCTGCCCCCACAAGCCCTTGTGGACATCGCATAGCTCCTTGGAGACCCAGGCAAAGGCAGTGTTGAACAGAGCAGAGTAGGTAAAGCCACAGAAGACAGACTGGCCCCTCAAAACTGCTAGCAAAACTCACGGCAAATGGAGCTCAAATTTCGACTCACTTGTAATCTTAGGCAATTTGTCTGTAACAAATAAAGAGCTGAACAAAGACACTTTGATTTTGATGGCTTTAAAATGGGAGCAAACTGATTTCTGGGGTGGGGAGGGGAGGGGAGGGGAATGTGCCATTTTTGCTTTTGAGAGCTCTGTCCCCATCGCCTGGGGTAAATCGGCTTTTAAGTGGACAAAGCTACATCCTGAATCAGGACAGGAGCTGAAGTGTGCTCTTCCTCCTCCTGACGGAGGCCTGTCAGCATCTGAGAGCCGTCTCATGCAGACTCCCAGTGCATAGGTCTGAGCTTTCCAACCCAACAAAGAGGGACCGCTCATGGGAGCTGGGACTGTGGAGAGCAGAGTCCCAGCTGAGCAGAGCACAGGGGTGTGGCTCCTGACGTCACCTGAAAGCCCTGTGCTGCCCCCTGTCCGCTCCTTCTCTATCATTATATGAGGGGAGAAGGCTCACATAACTAAGAACACTGTCCCCATCTAGGGACTCATGGGAGGTACCAGAGCCACAGAGTAGGATGCTGGCAGGATCCAATGGCTGAGGAGTATCCATTGCTTCTTGGCTCATTCACCCATCCACCCCTCCATCACTCCCCAGGCATTGGATATCCAACCCCCTCCCACCCCTGCCAAGCAACCATGCCTGAGGCTACTGAAGGGATAGGGCTTGACATGGAAAAGGTCATTTGAGGCACCACTACTACTTGGCTCTCAGGTGATCACGAACACCAAGCCCTCAGTCCTGCGGAGCGAGAGTCGTTAAGATTCTTCTCAGCAGATTGTGACTCGCTGTTTCTTACCTAATGGTGCATGTGGCAGGTGCCCGCTAGCAGTCACTGAGAAAGGCCGAGTCCCTCAGGTTGGTTCTGGTCTGTTCCTTGAGATTAGCATGAACGCCTCTTCATGCTCTGGGTGTGGAGACCCACCCGTCTTTGCTGCTGTAAGCCAGCCTTGGATTTGCGCAGTGCTGGAGCCATCTGACTCTTTGGTCTTTTGGCACCTCTGCCTGCAGGCAGCCCATTCTGTCACAGCAGGATACAGTTTCTCTGAAATAGTTACTGCAATCAGAATGAATCTGATAAGGTTCCCACCATCAAATCCCATCCCCACCTGGGCTGTGAGGTTTCATTTAATGTGCTTCTTCCAGCCTGTGCTTCCACAGAGGAGCTCTGCGTCATCCTGCAGTGACCAGTTGCTCTTTCAACTGGATATCGGCTCACCTGCTACACACACACACACACACACACACACACACACACACACACACATGCACACACACAAGTGCATGCACACAGGCACACACAGGCACATGCACATGTATACGCATGTGCATGCACACATGCACACACAAGTGCATGCACATAGGCACACACACATGCACGCACACACACACACACATACACACGCGAATGTAAGAAGTATAACCCCTTGTCATAGAGCTGACTCAGGAAAGGTAATGGATCTCTTTGCTTCTTCAAGGCCTGTGTGCTGTATCTAATTTAATCCTCTTACTGATTCTGGAAGGGATGCCAATTATCCTAGAATTGCAGGGGGAAAAAAGTTTGGAGAGGTGACATGACAACAGATCACCTAGACCAGCATTCCTTCTGGGTCCCACAGCCTCTATGTCTGGCAGTCCAGACTACAAGATCTTAGGGGTCACTAGGGTGAATCTAAATCCAACATGACCCACGTCCTTACACACAAGAGGAAGTAGGATGTAGAGACCATGAAGACAGTAAAAAACATCTAGAAGATGTGTGGTTGGTCCTGTAGGAAGAAGGTGGACACATGTCCTCCCGGCAAAAGGCATACAGAGCAACTGAGCACAGTGGGGGACCCGGAACAGGTCTGACATTTAACAGTCCACTGATAACTAAGGCAAAAAGTAATTTACAGGGTAAGGTTACCCTTGTCAACAAATGTGACTAGATGTCTGTATGCAAATAAAATCAACCCTAACCTCATACCTTACACCATATACAAATATTAAATTCGAGCATAGACCTGAATATAAAATCTAGGACTATAAGCCTCCTGAGGCCAAAACACAGAGAAGAATCTTCTGACCCAGGAATTTAGTGAGGACTAAAAAGGTGAGACACAGGAACCCTGTCTAAAAAAACAAAGTAATTGGGAGCCTGAGTAACACCACCAGAGATTGACCTCTGGCCTCAATAAGCAACACACAAACATAAGAACGCATGCACACGCACGCGTGCACACATACATCTGAGTAGACACAGACACTCAAATGACATTCACACAAAGTAAAAGATACCTGTACCACATGATTTAGTCATTTCACTCTTAGAGCAGTGAAACCAATTTGCCCATATTAAGACATGTATGTGAATTCCTAAAACTGCATTTATATTAGCTCCAAACTGGATACAATCTGTGGGGAGTGTTGAGATAAGCCTTTTGGAGGCCCACAGAGAATGGTGAGTAAATTGTCAGCGGCTCCTGAGACTCCTCGAAAGATCCTGGTCCACTGCACACAGTGTTGATCTACTCAGGACTCTTGGCACACTGGTGAAGTCTCAAAATGGATCCCAGGCTAGGGCCGTGACTGCTTCCCCCTTTCTCCTCTGGTGACGGTGCCCCCTCACATTTCCTCATAGCTATACCAACATGACAGATTGCTATTGGTGCTTGAGGCTAGCACAGGATGATCTGATTGACCCTTCAACTTTTTAAAGGCTTTTACACTGCACAATATAGTTTGAGTCTGGTCTCCCATGTCTGATTCCTGGGATTCAGTGTGTGCTGTTTTGCCATTCACTCCCCTTCCCATCCATCCCTGATCCCCACAACAATCCACATGTCCTCCAACAAGAGAATGACTAAACACATGGCCTTTATGCCTCTGAATGCTGAGCAACGTGAGAGGGGACAAAACATTCACACACTCAACATTATGGATACATCTTCAAAACATGATGCCAGGTCAAAGGAGTCAGATATATAAAATGCTACTAGATTTTTTAAAAAGATTTATTTTCTTAATATATGCATGAGTGAGAGGGCTGTATGAGTGCAGGTGCCCTTGGAGATTAGAAGCAGAAACTAGAGTTAGAATCAGTCATCAGCCACCTGACGTGATTACTGGGCATTGAACTCTGGTCCCTGTAAGAGTAATACACACGTGCGCACCACTGAGCCATCTTGCCAGTCCTCAATACTGGAATCTTTAAAAAGATTTGTTTTTATTCGTGTGCGTGCATGCATGTGCATGTGCATGTGCATGCGTGCGTGCGTGCGTGCGTGCGTGTGTTTGTGTGTGTGTGTGTGTGTGTGTGTGTGTGTGTGTCTGAGATATAGAGTGTGGGCGTGCACATGTGCATTTAGGTACCATCAGAGGCCAGAAGAAGGGTCAGATACCCTGAAGATTGAGCTATAAATGGCTATGAGCTACCCAGCATTAGTTCTAAGAACTGAACTCAGGTCCTCTGTAAAGGAAATGCACACTTTTAACTGCTGCGCCATCTCTCTAGCCCCTAAAAAAAAAGTGTGTGTGTGTGTGTGTGTTGAGACAGGGTTTCTCTGTGTAGCACTGGCTGTGCTGTCCTAGACTTGCTTTGTAGACCAGGCTGAGCTTGAACTCAGAGATCCGCTTGCCTCTGCCTCCCCAAGTTCTAGGATTGCAGGCATGCCACAATGTGCCCGGCTAATTTTTTTTAATATGTCATTCAGAAAAGAAAAATAACTGGGGACAGATATCCAGTTGATGGTTGCAAGGAGCTGGCTGGCATAGGAGAAACTGCCTTCAAGAGGGAATTGTGGGATACTCTGTGTGCATGCAGGAAGCGAGGACACGTCCAACCATACGTGGCCAATCTCAGTAAACTGTGCCTGAATTTTCCAGTATGTAAATTACATTTGGATGAGGCTAATTTTAAAACTTTGTAAGAATTATCACCATTCTGCTCAAAACTTGCTTCTCCTTTTTCTAGCAGAAGTTTATTGTTAGATGAAAGAAAAGGGGGAATTATTTATTCCACTCTCCTCTGATTAATATATGACTAAATACCATATTTTGTATAGAAGGAGCTATAAATACTGAGACTCTCACAGCCACATAGAGCACGGTACACATCGTACCTGACAAGAGCTTTTAGAATCTCCGCTTCTATAATAGTCCCTGGGACAGAACAAAGGTGAGAAAAGTGGCAGTTATGGTTATTATTATTCTGTTCCTCACATGCATCTCTAACCACAGCCACAGGAGGTGGGCAGGGCCAGAATGATTATTTCTAAGATATATACATACGCTGAAGAACATGCTATAGGAGCTGGAGAGGGCTCAGTGGTCAAGAGCACTGGCTGGATCTAGGTACAGTGGTGCACACCCGTAATCCCAACACTCAGGCAAGTGGGTCTCTCAGAGTTCAAGGCCAGCCTGGTCTACAAAGCAAGTCCAGGACAGCCAGGGCTACACAGAGAAACCCTGTCTTGAAAAACCAAAAACCAAAACCAAAACCAAAAAAAAAAAAAAAAAAAGCAGCACTGGCCGCTCTTGCAGAGGATCATGGTTCTTTCTGTTCACAGCACCCACATGGCAGCTCATGACCAACCATAACTCCAGTTCCAGAGGATATAACACTTCTACCTGGCCTCCATGAGCATCAGACACAGGCATGTATGCATGTGCGCACACACATGTGCACATATACACACCATGTACTTACATATATGCAGGCAGAATACTCATAAACACAAAATAAACCTTTTAATATATATAATTTAATATATATATAATTTTTAAAAAGAAAGAAACTTGCTGCAGGTGCTAACGAGACAGCTCAGCAGCTAAAGATGGCTCCAGCCAAGCCTGACATTCTCTCTCTCTCTCTCTCTCTCTCTCTCTCTCTCTTTCTCCTCTCTCCTCTCTCTCACCAAATGAATTTTGAAATAATTAAAGAGCCTGCTACATCTCCCTCAGCAAGTTGAAGGTAAGCCCTGACGTTGCGAGAACATTTAAGTTTTCCTTAATCTTTCTCTCCAAAGGCAAAGGATGGGAAGTGACCACAAGGAACCTAAGCAAAGCCCTGCTGAGAAAGCTGATGGGCAGGAGGAAAACTTGTTTCAACCCTGTGATCTTTTTTCGGTGTTTTCTAGAAACTTTAAAAGGTCTGGAAATAAATCTGAAAGGGCTGTGTATGCCTTGGCCCTGGGAGTGTGGGTTCAGATGTGACAGAACCAGGATATGACCTCCATGAGGTGAATGGAGCCCTTTGAAGCCACATGCCCAGAACACAAATCTAGCCTCATGCATGGCATAACTGCTTTCATCAGCCAGGCAGGGGTCCTGGAGCCCAGGACAACAGGGAAGGGAGGGAGAAGCCCCCATTCCTGGGCAGGAAGAAAGACCTTCCCCTACGGAGTGGAGAAGGAGGCAGCATTCTGTGGTGACTGCACTGTCCCTGGGCCATAAGAGTATAGTCTCCTCTTTCTCCATCCACTGAGACTTCCTCTGTGGCCACCTCCCCCTGTGGTTGACTCCATCTTGATCAGTCAGTGGGTCCCCTTGAGACCCAGCATGCAGCAGGGTGTGTGGTCAGGCCCTCCCTGGTGGCTCCAGAGCACTGCTCTGCTACAGCACCCACTCTGACAGGCCTGGCCCCTACACCATCCCATGGATCATCATCGTTCACAGCCTGCAAGCCAAGGAACAGAAGCTGCTGAGTCCTGGGAGGTACACACACAGGGTCTGTTCAAGCATTCCCACACGGGCTATTAGGAGAACGAAGAGCATTTCCTATTTCTATTTCAAGCGTCCTTGTCATGTGTTAAAGCAAATCGGATGATTTAGAACCAGACTGCACTGGGAAGTGCCTGGGAGTCCAGTGGGTCAAAAAGCTGCACTGACCACGCCGGGCTGCTTGTTGCAAAGGAGTAAGAACCTGCCCTTGGATTACTGTAACTGCTTAAGTTCCCAAACCCATCTGTACTGCTAGAAGCCACCCATGGAAACATGCTCTCTGTGACCAGACACACAGCAGCTTCACCATGGGCTCTGTGGAGGGGTAAGACCTAAATAAAAAAGCAGAAAGCTCAGCCAGGAGCGGTGGTGCATGCCTGTAATCCCAGCACTGGGGGAGGCAGAGGCAGGTGGATCTCTGGGAGTTCGAGACCAGCCTTGTCTACAAATTGAGTCCAGGACAGCCAGGGCTACACAGGGAAACCCTGTCTCGAAAAAACAAAAACAAAAACAAAAAAGCCCAGAAAGCTCCTTTAGAGCCAAGTGTGGTGGCAGACACCTGTAATCTCAGCACTTGGGAGGTTGAAGTGGGAAGGTCTGTGAGAGGTGAACCTCGGTTAGAGACCCTGTCTAAGAGAACCTAATCCCCCCTCCCCCACAACACACACACACACAAAACCCTACAGTTAAATACAAGCTAAATGGCTAGAACAAGAATGTTTCCAAGCACAGTGGAAGTTTGTTTTTCTCTTATGTAAACAGTTCTGAAGTGAGTTTATTCCACAAAGTCATTCAGAGAACCCACTACTTAAAAAAAAATAAAATAATTGTAATTTTAATTCATCATAATTTATTCAGATTACATCCCAATTGTTATCCCCTCACTTATATCTTCCCATTCCCCCTCCCTCTTCTGCCCTATTCCCCTCCCCTAGACCTCTGACAGAAGGAGCTCTCCTCGCACAGATATGACCACAGCCTACCAGGTCTCATCCAGATAGCCTGCTTCCCCTTCCTCTGTGTGCCACTGAGCCTCCCCACCAAGGGGGAAGTGATCAAATCAAGGGCACCAGAGTTCATGTCAGAGACAGTCCTTCCTTTCCCCACAACCGTGGAGAATGAGCTGTTCATCAGCTACATCTGAACAGCGGGTCAAGGTTAACCGCATGCATTGTCCTTGGTAGGCACAACAGATCTGCTGGACCTTGATAGTCTCCTTGTGGGGCTCCTGAACTCTCTGAGTCTTTCCATCTCCTCCCACCGCCACCCCCCACACCCCCCACAACCGTTATTCCATACTACTCTCAGCTCTCCGCGAGGGTTCCAGCAGTGACTAGATCCCCTGCTGGGTGGAGTCTCTCAGAGGACATCCATGTTAATCCACTACTTCTTTACAGCCTTAACAGGCTGGTTCCCTGGCTCATCCCACGGGCAACTCTTAAGTCACGTGACCACGTGACCATGTGGGCTGCACAGGGTGTCAGGGAAAATCCCTTTAACTGGGCTTCACATGTACCTGGAGACCTCAAAAGGCTCTATTATAAGAGAAATGAGATGAGAATAAAAACCAGGAAGGCAGAGCAGCCCACAGCAGACAGCTCACAAACACCTACAGCTCCAGCTGCAGAGAACCCAGAACCTTCTCCTGAACATCTTGAGCACCACACATGTGGCACACGTAAACATGAGTTTTAAACTCATCTTTTTTCAAAGACTTCTACAGGCTGCTAACTTTCAACTATTGATCAAGGAGAGGTTAAAGTCAGAACATGAAAGAGCCAGTAAACTCTCTAGGCAACATGTTCAAATTTCTACTCCCTTACATCTTCTCCCAAGTTCAGGATCAATTCCAATAATTCACCAAGGCAACGCACTGATGATCCCTCTTGTAACTTCTTCTTTCCTTCCTTCCTTCCTTCCTTCCTTCCTTCCTTCCTTCCTTCCTCCCTCCCTTCCAAGATCCCCTGCCTAGGCAATGGTGCCACCCACAGAACCCCAAGAAGGCCCAGTTAGGTTGGGTCTTGTTCTGAATGAGTTATCCTTCAAAGATGTTTTATTCCAAATCTCTCATTATTCATTCAGTGAACACTTCCTGAGCATCCATGCTGCCTGAATAAGAACTGAGGGTACAAAGCAGGATTCTTGATATCATAGAGAGCATTTAGTTGCATTTACATCAAAGTGAAGGGGGCAGACATTGCCCTGGCTTTGTTTCTTTTCCTGTGACTTACAAAAAACAAAACAATAAAGAACCCTGACAAAAATAACTTCTAGAAAGAAAGGATTGGAGGACTAGATAGGAGATGTCTCAGTGGTTAAGAACCCTTGCTGCTCTTGAAAAACCAAATTAAATAAATAAAATAAAATTTTAAAAAGAGCCCTTGCTGCTCTTATAGAGTACTTACTGTATCTTTCAGACCATAAGACGCACCCAGTTTTTAGAGCAGTAAAACAAGAAAAAAATATTCTAAAGACATTGGTTAATGACCTCTTTGTTGGTGCCCAATGGAGAACAATTGGACCATAAGGTGCACCCTAATTTCCCCCCACTTTTGGGAGGGAAAGGTGCATCTTACGACATCTTGTGGTCCAGAAAATATGGGGTAATTACCAGCATCCACATGGGCACTCACAACTGACTGTAACTTAGTTCCACTGGGTCCAGTGATCTCTTCTGATGTCTTTAGGCAATGCATACATGTGGTGCTAATACATACATACAGGCAAAACACTCATACACATAAAATAAATCTTTAAGAGAGGGGAATGGTTGGGGCTGAAGAGATGGTTCAGTGGTTAAGAGTAAATACTGCCCTTGCAGAGGACCTGAATTTTCTAGCACCCAAGTCTGGTGGTTCACAACCACTTTTAACTCAAACTCCAGAGGTACATGGCACCTCTGGCCTCCATAGGTACCTACACTCACACGCACGCACGCACGCACGCACGCACGCACGCGCACGCACACACACACGCACACGGGACGGGGGAGATTATAAAAAAAACAAAATAAAACTGAGAGATAAAGAAGGGCTTAAAATCTCAAATTACAATCCATCATCTCAGGTAGGTCAAGGCAGAAAATTGAAACAGCTAGTTATAGCCATAGAGCAGAGAGCAGATGGATGTGTGCCTGTTTATTCATGCTTAGCCTCTGCTCCACGTTTACACAGTCCAAGGTCCCCTGCCTAGGGAATAGAACCGCTCACAGTGGGCTGGGTCTTATTATATCAACTGACACTAGCAATCAAGACAATCCCCCACATACGTGCTCACAAGCCAACATGCTCTAAACAGTCCTTCGCTGAGATTCTATTCTTAGATGAGTCTAAATTATGTCACATTGACAATTAAAATCACTACTGATATTAATGAAAGAATCATACAAATCTACAGCTTCCTGTTCTGAAAGAAAAGAATCTGTTGCCTAAGAAGCAAGACAGAGAGCTGGAAGCAGGCGAGAACCAGTGAGGCCTCTCTGAGGCCTCAGGGAGGAGGAAGGGTGTGCCACTGTCCATGCAGCAGAGGGTGGAAACAGTCAAGGCCAGCCCCCTCACCCACCTGACCTGCAGCAGCAACTAGGTGGACAGAGCTCACCAAGGGACAGAGGTGTGTGTAAAAGTTTGCTCTTCCAAGGAAGGGAGAGGCACTACATTAAGTGACTCTTCAATCAGATTCTACAAACCAAGGGACAGTCAGACTCACAAATAAAATCTTTAAGGCTTGGCCGAGACACGGGCTTCTTCAGGCAACCCCAAGCCTTGCATAAAAGAAAGAGGCTTCCTGTGCTTCTGAGGCCGGATCAGCAGGGCTGCACTTCCTAGGAGACATATAGCACTTCCAGCCTTGTGTTGTGGCTGATTTATTCATTCTCCTCCCCTGTCTGGTATGCTGAAAGAAAGCTAAGCTGGTGCTACCAACATTTAACCAAAGCAGGGTCAGAGAACTGGGCTGGTGGCCTGGGTTGACCTGAGTAAGGAACTAATGTCTATGTGGACCATCCCAAGGCCCAGAGTCTATCTGCACTATCCCTGGTAGCTCATCTTTAGGTCAACAGGATGTCTCATGGAGGGGCAGGGGAATATCAAGCAAGGGCTGGTAAGAGATGGCTCAATGGGTAACAGCACCTGCCATCAAGCCTGATAACCTATTTTCCAGCTTCCAAAAGTTGTTCTCTAACCTACACACACACA
>OU015742.1:121764343-121774413 GCA_907169655.1 Acomys percivali
GCAGATGATTTTCCCCACCCCCACTGCAGAGCACCTTCAGCCACGATGCAAGATGTATCAACAAAGGAGGCTCCTTAATTCCTGAGAGCATGTTTGTTATAAATGGAATGCTGGGATCTGAGCTGAAGCTTAGGATGTGGCTCTGTGACTCATGGAGACCTGGACAGGCTGCCTCGAGGACACCAAAACAGGAGATGCTCTGAGAGACGCATAGCTAGAAGTTGAGCTGGCATTTGATGAGATGCCAGGGACTTAGGCAAGAATTCCTGCACCCCCAAGCTGGGGCACCTCTCCCAGAGGGATGGACTGACAGGCACCAGCAGGGCCCAGTGATGGGTACTTCTGTGCAACAGCAGAGCTGCAGGGGCCCTAGTCAGATGTCAGCCCAGTGTCCTAGGGAAAGCTCCCTTTCTCATTCCCATGGGTCCAGAGGCTAGGGTCTCTGGGGACCAAGTGAGGTACCTGTCAGTTTTTGTGGCTGAACATATTCTGTCCTATAAATGGCAATCAAGGTTCCTGCCCAGGTTTTTGGAGATGAACAAAATGAAGTCAAGCATAAAAGCCCAAATAGGATGCTGGGCACAGCTGGCTCCTTCAGAACCTTCAATCAGACAGCAATCCCAAAACCCAAAGGTAGGCACTTAACTAGGTCCATCCAAGACCACAGCTTCTAAGGCTGCCTTAGGGAAGCTGAAGGCAGAACCCACAACCTTTGGTTTCCTGAAGTAAGGTTTTTCCTAGATCAAGAACAAAATAGAGAGGCTGGAAAATAGGCTGTCCCTGGTCTGTGAATCTGGGAAACGCTCCAGCCATGGCTCGGTTCCCACCACGTGTAATGATTTCTGATTCTTCATGCAGTGTTTGTCTTATTTAAAAATCCTCCTTTTCTTCTTCCTAATTATTCAAAATTATTCCATTTCAAATTCAAAGTTATTCTTCATAATTATCTGTTAATGTGTTCTTTCTTCCCTAATTCAAAGTGCCTTTTAAAAAATAGGAGTGTGGGGCTGGAGAGAGATTCTTGGGGTCAAAGAACAAGTATTGCTCTTGCAGAGGACTTGGGTTCAGTCCCCAGCACCCACATGGCTGCTCACAACCATCTATAATTCCAGTCCCATGTAATCTGATGCCCACTTCTGGCCTCCATGGGTACCATGCGCGCATGAGGTACACGTTCATATATGCAGGCAAACATTCATACACATAAAATCTTTGTGCTAATGGAGGCACTATGCCTTTCTAATCCTCTGTCATATCCCCAATGCCTCTCACTCAGCAGGATTCAGCGAATCGTTGCTGACCCACATCTTCCTCCTCTGTGACTGGGGTTAGTTAGTACAAGAACCTGGGTTGGGTACCAAGACCCAAAAGAAAATCAGTATTTCCACATAGGGTATCGTTGTTGGTCTTAATGAGCAGCAAAGCTAGGGACACTCACCCTCACTAGAGACACAGACCACTATGCCATGGCCTTATCAATACTGAGTCCCAAAAAGAAGGGGCAAATGTGGCACCTGAGACTGTGCCACTTTCAGCCTGTCAGGGACAAGCACAAACCTGAAGTTGTTCAGCAGCAGAAGGGATAGTGCTGGCCCTGTAAGTCACTTGGTGCAGTGCCTGGTACTTCATTAACTACAAAACAAGGTCAGGACAGCCAAGGTTACACAGAGAAACCCTGACTCAAAAGCCAAACAACTACCCAAACAACGAATAAATAAATAAGATGGACAGAGAGAGAGAAAGAAAGAGAGAGGGGGAGAAAGGAGAGAGAGAGAGAGAGAGAGAGAGAGAGAGAGAGAGAGAGAGAGAGAGAGAGGGAGAGACTGTAGGTCTCTCTGTCTGTAATGTGAGCATATGTTAAGAAGGCAGCATCTAGAAGTCAGAGTCTTCATCAGAATTCAGACACATTGGCACCCTGGAGTTATAGGAAGGTAAATATCTATTTAAGCCTCACATATTATTACAACAGCCTAGGCTAGCACAAAAATTCCAAACACCAAACAGCTCCATGTTGCATAAACAAGCTCTCCACCAAAGGAGGAACTCCTTTCCCCATTGCTCAGACTTTTAGAGAGAGAAAAAACCTTTACTATCTCCCACAGACATCATAGAGTTTTCAAAGGAACTGGGAACTGGGGCCCATTGGTTTAACTGCCTCATAAAGAATTAATGGGGCACTAGTGCTCCTGGGAGCTGTGAGAAACCCTTAAAGACATTCCTCCAGTCTGATGATTCTGCCTGTCCCCAAAGGCTACTGTCATATCTTCTCTGGGTACACCTGTTCTGTAAAGTGTCCCTCACATCTTCCCAGATAATGTACAATGACCCACTGTGGCTAACACCATCACACTGAGTCAGGGGTTCATCTTCCCTTTTCTCACACTCAAGAAGCTGGGGGCAGGAGGGGAGTGTCACCTGACTTGTTGTTCAACAGCAGGCTTTGACCTCCATCCCTGCCTCCAATTCCCATATCAGTCCAACAGTAAGCATCCTTGCACAGTATAAACATGTACATTTGAATAAATTTTGTTAAATAAATGAATCCATTTATGGGCAAACAATTAAATGCAAAATGACAACTAAATAATTAGAGCTATTTGAACAACAGCCAGAAACAGAAATAACATAAAAAATAAGAAGAAAAGTGTAAGAGAGGAAGCAAGAGGAGGGAAATAAAGAGGAAAAAAAAAGAGTTTCTGCTGCCCGCATTCACCTGGGGGCTCCTGGTAGCCATGAGCCTCAGTGATGACTTGGTCAACGTCCTCTTGAGACTTGCTACACTTTACGGCAACTCCACTAAGTTGTGCTATCTAGGCGGAACCTGTGAGTGGGAAGGCGCAGTTGCTAGGGGGTGGGGCTGCAGAACCACTCTGCCGCCACTAGCATGTGACCTGACTACAGAGCTTCCCCACATTCCCATCCTAACCTCCTCAGAGCACACGAGGGGCCCCAGGAGAGTTATAGCATGCTTCATCATTTATAAAGTACTTCCGTGATCCTTGTCACGTGTTGTCTCAACACAGGCTTGAGAAGAAGGTGTAATGTGGTAATCAGTTTTCATTGTCAGCCTAACAGAGGAAGATGGGTTCATAGCAGGCCTGGGAGGATTGTCTTGACAGTTTGGTTGTTGTGGGAACATGCTCCTCTTAATCGTGGGTAGGACCAGGGCTGTGGAAGTACAGAAAAGCACTAGTTGCATTCACACTGCCCCCTGTTTCTCATTATGGATTGGTGTGACCTGCTTCCTCAAGTTCCTGCCTCTGTGGCCTCCCTAGCAGGATGAACTGTAACCGGGAACCATGAGCTGAAACAAACCTTTCCTCCCTTGATGCCTTTGTCAGCATCCTGGCACAGTATAGGAAAAGAAACTAAGACATGGTACCTAGCACTGCTGTGCAGAGGGGGACCATGGTGGTTAACTTTCACTGTCCACTTGACTAGATTTAGTCACCTAGGACATGGGTGAGGCACACCTCTGGATTTAGAGTCACCCAGAAGATTGGGGAGGCACACCTCTGGATTTAGAGTCACCCAGGAGCTTAGTGAGGCACACCTCTGGATTTAGAACCACCTAGGAGATTGGGGAGGCACACCTCTGGATTTAGAACCACCTAGGAGATTGGGGAGGCACACCTCTGGATTTAGAACCACCTAGGAGATTGGTGAGGCACACCTCTGGATTTAGAGTCACCCAGGAGATTGGTGAGGTACACCTCTGGGTGTTTCTGTTTCTAGACAAGATTAGCTGAGTGGGAAGGACACACATCGAATGTGGGAAACGCCATCCCATGGCCTGGTCATTCATGCTCCACACCCTTTCCATCAGGATGTGAACTGCCCTACTCCACCATGCTGCCGCTACCATGTTAGCCTAAATTCTCTGAGCAAAATGAGGAAATTAATATCTTTTCCTTTTAGCTGTTTCTGTCAGGCATCTTAGTCACGGTGACTAAAAACTAGATAACAAGGACAAAATGTCTCCCCAGATATCAAGGAATGTGTCCAAGGTCATATAGCTAGTCAGTTACCCAGCAAAGATCTCAATTCTCTTCTTCTTGGTTCCAAGCCTTGTGCTCTTTCCAAGTGGCTCCTGTGTTCCCTGCCAGAAACTTCATCTATCCACATAGACATATGTCCGGCTTGGCACGTCATCTGGGAAAATCTGGATCTGGCCTCCACTCACATTCACCCCGGAACTGTGAGCAATTTGTGTCCTTTGAAGGAAGCAATTTGCACCTGTCATTTCAGGCCATCTGAAACTGGCAAACGCCTGAGAGGAGCCCAGCAATCTGCTGAGCCAGGCAAACGTGGGCCAGTGCCCAGGGCAAGTTCACTCTGTGCCTGCTGACCAGCAGGAAACCTGTCAGGGAGCAAGGCCTGCAGGGGTCCCTCCAGATGGTACCCCACTGAATTCCCCATCCCATTCCAAAGCCTCAGCCTCTTTTGCAGCATTGCTACAACTTGTCTGATGCTTCCCAGCCCGCCACCCCTTGTCAGGTGTCAGTTCAAGCCAGGTCCTCCCAGCCCTCAGCAGCACTACCCACTTCTTAACATGGAAAAATGCTTTTAACCTTCTACATGGATGTGAGAGCATCCATGGAGTTGCAGATCTGCACTTTGGGATGTTTCTGAAGGCAGTCTGATGGAAACAGAAACACCCTTGTTGCTCCCCAAAATGCACAAGCAGCCTCTTCCTGAGATCTGAGGAGTGTCGGGTTTGCGGGAGCGTGGTGCTGAGGGATGGCATTGAGATTTTTACATGGGACCCACTTACAAATGTTTCTTCCCCAATATCTAATTATCCCATTCAAACCCCAGTACATTGTCTTCTAAATTTCTAAGTGGTTTAATAATAGAATTGCTTCATTAACTCTGATGTGTGCTTGGGAATTGGGCAAAGAAATTTAAGAACAGCTAGAAAAACAAGCAACTGCAGGGAGGAGTTGCATTTGTGAGTTTCAAACACTTATGAAGTCAGCTGCAGGAAGTGTTCTGAGAAGAATAAGCCGGGGCTTTGGCTGGGTGGTCACACAGGATGCTCCCAACCTCTCTGCTTCCCCTCAGCCAGGTCTTTTCTTCCTTGTGGAGAGTTGAGCAGGGGGTATAGGGGGCTGTAAGAAGCTGAGCATCCCTAGGAGACATTTAGGGAGCTATAAGAAAAAAACTAGTAAATATGGTTTCTAGCCCTTGGCTGGCCTTCCAATGGATGTTAGGTGGTCACATCTTGACTCCCACTGTCTGGGTTGGGTTGGGTTTTATTTGGTTTGGACTCAAGTTTTCTTATAGCCTAGGCTGGCCTCGGACTTGCTTCATAACCAATGTTGCCCTTGAACACTTGATCCTCCTGCCGCTTCCTCCCGAGTGCTGGAATTGCAGAGATGTACCACCCACCAGCACACTCCAAGCCCTGAGACCTCCCTTGAACCACTTAATTCCTCCGAGCTCCTGACTTCCTACCGTCCCACCTGAACTCAACATCTTCTCCACCACTCTAAGACAAACAGGAGTCTGAATCCTCCCCCAATGCCCAGGCACTTAAAATCCAGACTCACTCTTTCCTTCCTACAGTTCTCACCCAAATGCCTCTTGGTACCACTTGGTGATGCTTCTGCCCGCCTGCTGCCTGCCTCCTCCAGGCTCACAACATCCATCAGCACTTGCTCCGCTCACTGGCCATTCTTCCCCTACAACAGCAGAGTTCTGGAACCCCCTAGCATGTGGTTTTCTGCCACTTACGGGTCCCTCTGTCTCACGTACCACATTGTTGGGCTCGGGGTTCAGAGAGCTAGCAGGCACATCACAGCTACTTCCCTGCATTTCCCTTTTAGTCCCAAAGCTTACTTAGCACACTTATGGACATCAGAGTGAGAGAAGCAAGAGCCCTATATGAGGCAAGAACTTCCTTCACAGCAATAAAACCTCATCGCTGGAATCCACACTCAAAGGGCTTTCATATGGAAGAGCTCCCAAAACAAGGCCAGAAGATCTGACCTGAGGGATGCTGTCAAACTTCTACAAAGCAGGAACCTCCCAACAAAAGTCATTGAGTCCCTCATGATGGGGCATGGAGACCTTCCACCAGAGACTGCTGAGGGTCTGAAGAAACAACCCAACTCTCAGTGACCTTTCTGTGTCACCTTCTATGAAAAGACTAGACCTGCGAGGGGTGGGGGAAGTGTGAGAGACATATGGCCAATGCCAAAGGGCTCGTGCCCAATGGTAGTGAAGGACACAACTGAACAGAACTCTGGTGTCCTGTAGGAGGTCACAAGTGGAGTGCCAGGGACTCAACATGATGCTTCTAGAGGAAGGAAACCTGACTTCAAAGCCATCTCCACCTCCACTTATCATGACCAGCACGACCTCCTCATGGCCACCAAATAGGTGACATCACTCACAAAGGAACCCTAGCCAGGGAAGGAAGTTGTTCCTGGTGATGCCTTTTTAAGAGAAACACCAGTGTCCCTGAAAATTGCCTGCCACGTCCTTTGGCAGGGGCCAGTCACATACGAACTAGCCAAGGAGTGGATTTATCATTATAGCTAGTCCACCTTCACCTCTGGCCTGGGGAAGGTCCTAAGGAACATCCCTCCCACCACACCTGGAAAAATCTCAGCTTTTGAGTCCAGAGGATGAGATGGCATCCACTGACCACAGCCCACTCTGGCCACAGGACTGACTAGACTCAGCACTTCCTCCTGTGATAGAAAAGACAGGCAGAGTAGGGAGAACACAGCCTTCTGGCCAGTGATCTCAGAGGGTCTGGTGGGGTTTTTTTTGGATGGTGGGTTTTGAGGGGGGTTGCTTTTTTGTTTTGTTTTGTCCTCAGTTCTGAGGCCTGCCAATCGCCTGAGAAAGCCCCTTTTCTCTCTCCCAGAGCCTACGTTCTTCTCATCTGTGAGGCAAAGACTGTCATCCTTCGCCCAGCTGTGCTCAAACTCAGGTGAGGAAGGGTATTATTGTCCATATTGTATAACCTTAAGAGATGTAAAGCGCCCCCCACCTTCTCCTCAAAACATGTGAAAATGACTGTGCAAGGGGTGCTGCTCACTGGCTGGCACCAATGGAGGCTATTTTGGGAGGCGTGGTTACTAAGAAACAGTAGGCTCTGGTTGCCTTGGCAACCATGGGTAAGATGGAAGCATGGTAGGCCAGCCTTCTGTATTCTATCCTTGTCTCCTCAATAAAGCGTGGTGTCTGATGACTCATTTATGAGCTAAGGTGTCTCCTAGCAGGGCACTCGCCTGACTAAACTTGCTCCTGGCCAAAGGTCCAGATAGGCTATAGAAGAGCACAACTCCTCAATCCCATGGTCACTGTGAGAAAGCCCACAATAGCCTCCCAGAGAGCCTGCTGTCTGCTTCCTTCCTTAGGATGGTCCTGATATAATGACATAAATACCACATGTAGAAATAGGTGCTGGATGCTCAGTGTTCTCAACCTTCCTAATGCTGTGATCCTTCAATACAGCTCCTCGTGTCATCAGTGACCCTCAACCACAAAATGACATCGTTGCTACTTCCACAACTATAATTTTGCTGTTTTGAATCATAATGTAAACATATGATGTGCAGGATATGCAACCCCGAAGGGGTCACAACTCACAGGTTGAGGACTGCTGCTGTAGATCCTCAAGTAGGAAAACAGTTACAAGACTTGGCCGGGTCTGCCCAAGGACCCTCCCCCCACCCGCACAATAGCAATGTTCCTTTCCAAATTCAGCACTGGAACTGCCATTTGTGTCGAGTAGATGAAAGTGACATTCATAGATGTGCATAGGGTAGGGCCGGTAAGGGTGTGGGCTTTGAAGATACCACTGCCACAACATCAAGAACTCACAGCAACCTATGGGCCAGAAGATAATGGGGTAAGGATGCCAAAGGCAGTACTATTCCGGGGGATCGGTTCCAGGAGGGCCAGCTTCTGGCTCACATTGTATCAAGCCCTGGCCAGCATGGTAGGGCAGAGGGCTATATGCTAGAGGGTGCAAAGCTGCAATTCTGTGTGGGGAAGAGCAAAGTCCAGAAGGGCACAGAAGTCACTCTCTGTAGTTTGTGTATTAAATGTGCTTAAAAGAAAGAGAATGAAAGTATCCATATTCATGGGGGACTGTGCAGCTGTGGGCATAGCATTCCTCTTTCTTGGTAATTTTCAGTTCCATTGTTATCCATGCATCCTTAGCCTCTGGGACACAAGAACCCACATATCTCAGTGGGTGCCCTATGCACTCTGATTCCAAGGAAGGAATCTTTCCTTCCTCCTTTCCTCTTCCTCCCTCCTTCTTTACTTCTCCCCTTCATTTCCTCCACTGCTTCCTCTTGAATATTTATTTTTATTTATGTGCGTGTGTGTGTGTCTACACTCGCTCCCCTCCTCTGTCTCTGTCTCTATCTCTGTGTATGTGTGCGTGCACGCGTGCATTTGTATAAGAGGAGAAGAGGAAGAGAAATCTTAGTTTGAATTATCATTCCTTTAAGTGTAATTCCTTTCTTCCCATTTTGAAGGGGTAGGATATAACCTCTTCCTTGCCTTTACAACAGACCCATGAGACAGACAGCCATAGTCAGGTGCAAAGGCACACAACCATGACCCCAGCACTGAGGCTGAGGCAAGGTTTGGGAGTTTGAGATCAGCTTGGGGAAGACTCAGTCCCAAAGAAAGGATGTGGCGGGAGGGTTGCACAAATGGCAGCTCTGTTATTTGTCTCCATCCAGTGAGTCATCTTGCACACACCCACTCAGGATGCTGCATCTTAATACTGTACTGCAAGCCCCTTTCATCCTACAAGGGGCAGTCTGCAGACAGGTTATGAGACAGGCTGAGAGAGCCCAGAGCCTAAGATGGAGAAGAGGCAGTGCTGCTGCGGACCGTTACCCAGCCCAGCTCTACATGCTCCTGGGAAAAATCTTAGCCAGAGTGCTGTCCCTCAGACAAGGCCTCCTGGACACGCAGTCCTCAGCTTCTCTGCCCTCTTCTCTTTAACTAGAGCCACATAACAAATAAACGTTTCCCATGTAAAGACCTGGTCACAGGCAGGCAGGTCGCTCCTGCTGAGTGAGCCTCACAGTCTCCCTTTTTAGGGACTGCTGCAGAAGCTGAGTTTCTCCATAGTCCTGTCTCACCAATCTATCTCCATTGGGGTAATCTGTATATTAGAAACATCCCTGCTTGAATTTTGAAAGATTATTTTGTGTTTTATATTATGGGATAAGCTAGTGAGAAAGGGTATCCCAAGTTATTGATGGCTTTATAGTTAACACAATGACTTTCCTGATCTTGCTCTTGATCCCCTTCAATCAAGCGAACAATAGTAATCATTTTGACAATCCTACCACAAAACAGAATCCCAGCACTTGAGGGGCTAAGACAAGAAGATGCCACAAGTTGGAAACCATCATGGGCCAGGCCTCATTTTTGAGTGAGACCACATCTTTTTTTGTTTGTTTGTTTTCTAAGACAGGGTTTCTCTGTGTAGCCTTGGCTGTCCTAGACTCATTTTGTAGACCAGGCTGGCCTCGAACTCACAGAGATCCACCTGCCTCTGCCTCCTGGAGTGCTAAGATGAAAGGTGTGCGCCACCACATCCAGCAAGATATCATCTGAAAACAAAAAAGGTGGGGTTGAAAACATGGCTTGGTGGTTAAGAAAACTTATTGCTCTTCCAGAGGACCAGAGTTTGATTCCCAGACCCATATTAGGCACGCGCGTGTGCACACACACACACACACACACACACACACACACATACACACACAATTTTTTTAAAGAGAGAAAGAGAAAAGCACTCACAACAGTGGAAGTGGACCCAGAGGGCTGGGAGAGGTCTGAGGCTCACCGAGCCAGGCCATGAGTCCTCTGTCCTTGGAGGTCATTCCAACCACACCAGCCTTTGGAGACAGAGCATTACTTATGCTGTTTGAGCACATGGAGGCCATGGTCAGAAGGGTTTCCAGCCCTCCTCTGACACTAGTTGTTTTTCAGTATGTTATTCTTGATGCTTCTCTCCTACCTCAAAAGGAAAGGAAAGGGAAGGAGGGGAGGGAAGGGAGAGGAAGGGGAGGGAGAGGAGA
>OU015742.1:121797282-121842928 GCA_907169655.1 Acomys percivali
TAGGTAGGTAGGTAGGTAGGTAGGTAGGTAGGTAGGTAGGTAGGTAGAATCTTTTTAAAGGAAAGGAAAGTCAACTACTTCTCTTCTGGACGATGCTACCAGGGCTCTGTAGAGATGGAATCAAACTTTCCAGCAAAGGACACTTGGCGCCACCTGGTGGTATTCATGATTATTGCACCACTAGTGCAATAAGTACAACCCCACCCCTCAGCCCCCACCCCTCACCCCCTAAGGGGGGTCAACAGAGAAGCTTTGTCCCTTGGGTGGCAACTCAACAGTCGCTGTCTTGGAAGTTCACTGGCACAAATAATCCAGCCAAAACAAGTAAAGAAGGGGCGCAGATGTCTATCATTTGTCCATTTATTCTTCAGCCATGCATTCGTCTCTCTATTAGATGCCAGGGGCAGCACATCTCCACAAGGCCGACCTCCACTAGGGGGCTTTTGTCTTCACATAGTCTATTGAGCACAGCAGGAGGTAGACACAGGGCCTTTCTAGACTAAGTGTAAGAAGTCATTGGGAAAGTGGAGGAAGATGGGATGGGAGCAGGGACGCTTGCTAGAAGGGCTAACAGGTTAACATCTGGGCTTAGACTTCAAAGATTAATGAGAGTCAACCAAGGGCAAGGAGGGTCCAGGCAGCTTGGCCTGGGCAACAGAGAGGGAGGGCTTCCTACAAGACCCCAGAAGGACTGTCTTAGTTAGGGTTTTATTGCTGTGAAGAGACACCACGACCAAGGCAACTCTGTTTTGGTTTGGTTTGGTTTTGCTTTTTCAAGACAAGGTTTCTCTGTGTAGCCCTAGCTGTCCTAGACTCACTTTGTAGACCAGGCTGGCCTCAAACTCACAAAGAGTTGCCTATTTTCTGTTTGCTTTGTTTTGTTTTTTCCAAGACAACTCTTAAGCCCACCTACAAAGTGATGCACTTCCTCCAATAAGGCCACACCTCCTAATAGTGTCACTCCCTATGGCCAAGCATTCAAACACATGAACCTATAGGGGTCAAACCTAGTCAAACCACCACAAGGACCCTTGGCTGAGGCTGGCAGCCTTCCCACAGTGAAGCCACCAAGGCACAGAAAGTGATGTATACCATTCCAAATGGCCAGAAGGCCCATTTAGTCAGGTTTCTCGTCCTCAAAAGGCTCCAAGGTTGGTCTGTTCCAAGTGAGAGGCATCATGAAGACACAATGACAAACTGGTGGAGAGGAAAGGACGCCAAATGGCTAGGCTCCTTCGCACTGATACCTTGTTGCGGGTCTCCTGGTTTGCATTCTTCAACTGTCTAGACAGCCAGACAAAAACCATCCCTTTCACTTAAAGAACTGATTCTTCTTAAAATAAACACAGCACCGGGCTGGAGAGATGACTCAGCAGTTAAGAGCCCTGACTGTTCTTCCAGAGGACCTGGGTTCAACTCCCAGCACCTACATGGCAGTTTACAACTGTCTGTAACTCCAAGATCTGACACTCTCACAGAGAAATACGTGCAGGCAAAACATCAATGCAAATACAATTTTAAAAAGTAAATAAATTAAAAAAAAATAAGCATAGCACCTATCATAGAGCTCGGTGAGGCTCAGTCACAGTTCTTGTCCCAAATGTATAAGGCCCCAGGTTTAATCCCCAGACTGCAAGATAAAGCAGTCATAACCTTTACCACTTTTGGCATGGTTTTATTTATTAGTATGTTTATATTAAAAAAAAAAAAAAAAAAAAAAAAGAAAGAAAGAGCAAGGGCAGAGCAGGGCTTCTCTCATTTTCCAGAGCTCTGGGGAAGGTAGAAATGGAAAGAGACAGAAACAGAGGAGAAGGGAGCTGTTTTACTACCAAGGCCAGAAGTGCCGACGCCGGATGCAGGATTTCGGGGTTTGTTGTGATTTGGGTTTCATTGCTGCTGTTTAAACGTTCTTTTTAATTACATGTGTGTTTGTGTGTGTGTTTGTATATATGTGTATGTATCTGTGTATGTGTATGTGTATGTGGTGTGTGTGTGTGTGTGTGTGTGTGTGTGTGTGTGTGTGTGTGTGACAGCATGTCTGTGGAGGCCTGAAGCTAACTTTCAGGAATTGGTTCTCTCCTTTCTTCCTTCCTTCCTTCCTTCCTTCCTTCCTTCCTTCCTTCCCTCCTGAAAGCCCCAGGAACTGAACTCGGGTCACCAGCCTTTCAGGAAATGCTTTTCCACATTGAGAATCATGGTAGCCCTTATTGCTTTTGTGTCTTTGTTATTTTGTTTTTTGAGACAATGTCTACCTATGTAGTCCTGGCTGTCCAGGAAGAACTGGATATACAGACCAGGCTGGCCTCTGCCTCTACCTACTAAGTGCTGGAATTAAGGGTGTGCACCAGTACACCCAGCTCAGCTTTTGTGTTTTGTTTTGTTTTGACAAGATCTCGTGTAGCCAGGCTGGCCTCCAGCATGCTATGTAGCCAAGGATGACCTTGGATTACTGGTCCTCTTCTCTCCACCTCCTGAATGCTAAGATTACAGGCATGTGTCGCCATACGTGGCTTTGTGTGGTGCTGGAGGTCCAACTCAGGCCTTCCTGCATGCTAGACAAGCACTCTGGCAACTGAAGCAGGGTCTGTATGCACAGGAAGGAGAAACGATCCACTAACACTTCAGATCTGTGGATGGGGAAGAAAACGATTTGTAATGTGCCTGTGTCTCTGACCAGAGCAGATCCTGATAGGGCAGGATCTTTTGTTTGAAAAGCCCAAAGTCAACATCCTTGTTCTTGTGGGTTTGGGCAAAGATCCAGGCCAGGGCGGAGAAAGCCGGAGTGTGCATGAGCTCAGGGAACTGAGTGGTGCCGACTGCTTGGCCAAGGGGGACTGGCTGCGAGGCTCTGTAGAATCACTGTCCTTGGTGTCCTCCAGAAGAGGGTGTGATGGTTATTTTCCTTGGTGCTATAACAAAAGCAACTGGCTATAGGAGGATTCCTTTTGGCTCACAGTTTGAGCGCACAGTCCATGGCACAGAAGGCATGGCAGCAGGAGTACAAGGGTTGTACTGCATCTGCAGTCAGGAGCAGTGAGGATGGATGCAGATGCTCAGCTAGATTTCTGGAATTTATCTCAAGCCTGGGGAGTGGTGCTGCCTACATCCAGGGTGGATTATCCGCCCCCCCCCCCGTCATGTGACTCCATGTGTCACCATGTTTCCATGGTGATTTCAGATCCTGTCAACTGACAATATTACACACACACACACACACACACACACACAAACACACACACCATAAAAAGAGAGAGTTCTTTTTTAAAAAATACATAAATGCAACTTAATAACAAACAAACCAACAAAACCAAGTCAGACCTGGTGGCTCACACTTGTAATCCTAGCACTAGAGAGGGTGAGGCTGTTGAATCACCAGTTTTGAGGCTACTTTAGTCTTCTTAGGAAGACCCTGTCTCAAAATACTGAAAGGATGAAAGAAAAGGAAGGAGGATGAAAGAAAAGGAAGGAGGATGGGAGGGAGGGAAGGAGGGAAGGAAGGAGGGAGGGAAGGAGGGAAGGAAGGAAGGAGGGAGGGAGGGAGGGAGGGAAGGAGGGAGGGAGGGAGGGAAGGAGGGAGGGAGGGAGGGAAGGAGGGAAGGAGGGAAGGAGGGAAGCTAGTGCAAAACTTCCATTAGAAACAAAATCTTTATTCATAAAAAGCAAAGGCTGGGGGAATGGCCACTAGGTAAGAGCATTTGCTGTCAAACCGTGAGGACCCACTCCCCAGCTCTCTGGTAAAAAGCTGAGTATGGCTGGTGCCTTTGTGGCCCCAGTGATGAGGAAGGGAAGTGGTCAGAGACAGGAGGAGCACTTTCTGGCCAGCCAGCATAGCGGGGAAACCATGGACCCCGTTAGTAAGAGCTATTATCTCAAGGAAACATTATGGAACACAATAGAGGAAGACACATGACAGCCTGCGCTCCTGTGGGCACGGGTGCATAGTGACATAGGCACACACACCCATACAGCTTTAAAAAAAAAATCGAGTATTACAGAGGTTTTTTTTCTTCTGGCTCAGACTCTGCTATTGGTCCAGAGGATACTACAAAGAAGTGTGGCCCATGAACCATGCCAAGCTTTTTAACAGCCTCCGAGATAGGGTATAATTATCACAACATGTGTCTGGCATCTGTGGAAACTGAGGCCTAGAAGGTCTGGAGTCCACAGGGACACTGCTGATGAGGGACAAAGTCAGCAGTGGGACCAGGTGGTCTAACATCAGGACCTAGCTGAGCTCTTTTTCTATCAGGCCCCTAGGAGAGGAAGGCTGCCTCGCCTGTCTCCTGCTTCCCCATTCACCACAGGAGCCACTCTTCCCATTGGCTTCAGAGTCCACAACATCTCAGGAGGAACAAGAAATCCAAGGCCCATGAGCCCTGTGCTTTCTGTATGGCCAGAATAAATGGAGGCTCTGGACACAGGAAAAGAGTAGAGGCTTGAGGTACGGCCTTGTCCCACTGCCTCACTCACTCCCCTTCAAGAATTCTTCATGGTGTAAGGCCTTAGCTTGGTGTCCTAGTCAGTGTTCTAAAGACACCATGGGTTGGCTCACATTTCAGAGGGTTAGATCATTATTGTCATGGTGGGAAGCACGGCAGCATGCAGGCAGACATGGTGCTGGAGAGGGAGCTGAGAGTTCTACATCTGGATCCACAGGCGGCAGGAAGGGAGAATGACACCGGGCCTGGCTTGGGCTTTCGAACCCTCAAAGTGCACCTCTTGTGACACACTTCCTCCAACATGGCCACACCTCCTAATTCCCTCAAATAGTGCCACTTCCTGGTGACCAAGTATCCAAATATATGAGCCTATAAGGAGCCGTTCTCATTCAACCTATCACGCTTGGTCAGCAAGCTCGGCAGGTCAAAGGCTCACACTCTGTGTGTTTTCTGTTGATGGGCACTTGGGTGGCTTCCCTAACCCATCAGCAGTCTAGCACAGAGCAGTGGCGAAAGACCCAGACACACCATCTTCCTGCCCATTCACAGGCCATTGGCAAGGAGATGAATCAT
Organism: Acomys percivali; assembly: GCA_907169655.1. NCBI lineage: Eukaryota > Metazoa > Chordata > Mammalia > Rodentia > Muridae > Acomys > Acomys percivali. Next base: position 121,802,295 of record OU015742.1, read on the forward strand.
GCATGACAGACTGCATTCCAGCTTAAGAGACCCAGCTCTGGCAACATCTCACAACCACACACAATGTAGAAAAACACATGCAAATCCTTAACCTGTGGCAGCTGATAATCGACTATCAAAGAAAAGGGCTTGCATTAAATTATGACAGAAGTGGCTGGGTCACAGAATGAGACACATTGGCTGTTCCCCAATAGCTACGGGTCTCCCTGCTAATGGTAACACAAAAGAAATCAAAAGTTTCTGCTGACACTTGGCTATAATCTAGAATGATCTTCTTAAACAAAGTCTTTGAATCTGAAAGTTGAAATATAAAAGAACCTTTGACTGCAGGTACAAAACCTTTGCCCATGAATTCCTTCATGTCTCCCTCTGGGATGGGAAAACTACCAAACTGACACAATCTAAAATCACCTGGGAAGACAGGCTTAGTGAGGTATTGTCTGTGGTGGTCTGTGGACGTGTCTGATGGAATTATCTTGTGTTCTTTGAGGTAGGAAAATATACCCACTTTGGGTGGCGTCATTCCCTATACAGGGAATCCTGAACAGTTTATAAGTAGAGAAAGTAAGTGGAGTGTAGGCATGAATCCATTCCCTCTCTGTCTTTATTGAGCAGTACAGAAGGTATCACATGAGGAAGGAATGAGACGCTTACAGAAATCTTTAACAGTGTTTACAAAGGATTATGTCTCTGACTCCAACTGACCCAGGCAACTAACACTACTGTAACCAATATCATTATTTATCAACAAATACCAATAAATGAATATTTTAGAAAATGGCTTTCAAGTGTTTCATACCTATTTATGTGGTGCTGGAAATCAAATCCAAGACCTCCTAGCATTTGAAGAAAGCCCTCCACCAACTAAGCTACACTCCATTTGTCTTATTTGGGTTTTGTTAGTTAGTTTGGTTGTTGCTTGGTTTTGGTTTTTCGAGACAGGGTTTCTCTGTGTAATCATCCTGCATGTCCTGGACTCACTTTGTAGACCAGGCTGGCCTCGAACTCAGAGGGATCCACCTGCCTCTTCTTCCCGAGTGCTGGGATTAAAGGCATGTGCCACCACATTTAGTTCCATTTGTCTTATTTCTGAGATCCATAAGGCCAAGCACAGGCACAGTTGTGGTACACAATAGGCACTCAGGAAATCTGTGCCAAGTAAAGAATCAATTCTAGTGGGAAGAAATGATAATATCCTCTATATTTAAGAAAACAAGAATGGGAAGAAGATGCATTTGGTATTTCAGATCCTCTGAGCTCAGATGCAGCAATAGTCAGGATGGTGGACTGGAGTTTGTTGCCGTAAGTACAGAGATGAACTTTGCTGGCTTATTCCAACGACAGGCTGTTTCTCTCCCGTGCAGCGTGTCTCGCATATCCCAGCTTCCACTCTGCTCTGCAGGGCTTCATGGGACTTGGGGATGGAGTATCCCCATCAGAGCACTGCTGATATCATAGCAGCAGTGCACGGCTGATATCATAGCAGCAGAGCATGGCTGATGTCATAGCAGCAGAGCACGGCTGATGTCATAGCAGTGGAGAACGACACCCACAGCCCAGACACACACTCGGCTCTCAGTGTGCTTTGAGGCCACACATCTGACTTTTGCTCACATGGATGTAACCAAGCAGGATACAAATTATACATTGCTGGCTGGAATATCAATGAAAAACATTGTAACAATGTCTCTAATATAAATCACAGAATGACCACAGGAGAGAGCAATTGCACTCCTGGTTATATTCCAAAGAACTGAGGATACTTGACCTTCAGTAGTTACAGCAGTATTAACACTGAAGGACCAAAAGCCCCCAAATGTCTACCAAAATGGGTAAAGAAACCATGGCCCATCTCTGCAATGGAAAATCATTCAGCCTTAGGAAGGAAGGAAATTCTAACACACGCTAAAATATGGAGAGAGTTTAAAAACATGCATGGCAGCTTGTGTATGCCACATTATATGTAGTAAACAGGCTAGACTATAAAAGGACAGCATCGATCCAGCTTATACATTAAGCAAATTTTAGAAATGAAAAGTGAAATGACCAGGGATGAGGGGGAAGGAGGAATGTGTGAAGTTCTTAGAGGCAGAATTTTTATTAGAAACAATGAAAAATCTGGACATGGATACTGATGATGACTACGTGACACTGTGAGTGGGGCCTAGGGTGCAGCTCCAGGGTAGAGCGCTTGCTAGCATGTGTGAGGCCTTGGTCTGATCCTCAGCACTATGAAAAAACTGAAAGCAGCAGATTATATGTATGTTTTACCACAGCTAGGATGCAAACAAAAAAGAGATTAAGTCTGGGTTCCATGGTACCAGGGTCTTCAGTGAATCAGAACCCAAGGAGTGCAGTCATATAATGTGCCTTTGTCTCCTTGGCCTCTGTGTAGGCTGTGTGCTCTCTGGCCAGTGGCTGTGCCTCCAACAGTACCCGGCACAGTTAGGCTGTGCTTTAGTTTTGGCTTGGTTTTGTTTGTTTGTTTGTTTATTGGTTGGTTTTGTTGTTGTGATAAAACACTGACCAAAAGCATCTTGAAGAGGAAAAGGTTAATGTGGGTTACAGGGTACAGTCCCCCATCAAGACCTGGAAGCAGGACCCGAAACAGAGACCACAGAGGGACTCTGCCTCCTGGGTTGCTTCCTAGCTCATGTCCTATTACCTTTCTTATACAACCTAGGAGCACCTACACAGGGAAGTGTGAGCCCTCCTCCAAGTACTAGCAATAATAATAATAATAATAATAATAATAATAATAATAATAATAATAATAATAAAAAAGTGCCTACACAGACATACCCACTAGCCACACTGACGGAGGCATTTTCTCAATTGCAGTTCCTTCTTTCCAGGTGACTCTGTGTCTAGTTGGCAAAGGCTAACCAGCACAGACCGTTAATATATGCTTTGCTTTTAATGAAAGGAAGTGGGTGATACTTATCCTGGGACACATCTGGCAGCCTGTCTCGGTGTGCAGTATGCTTCATGGGAGTTCCACAGTCCACTCTGAGCTACAGTGTATGAGGGATCTCATGGGTCACGAAACACACCAGAAGTCTTACCACTAACAGGACTGCTTTTGAGTAGGATTCTGGTGTTCACACAGCAGGCCTGAAGAGGTAGGATCAGCTAGCAGCTTCAGAATACACACCCCTTTTTGTACCGTGTGGAAGCAATGAATGAAGTTGGGTGTCCATGTGAGGAGGAGGAGGCGGCGGCAGCGTTAAGGCATGAGAAATGAGAGGACTCCTGCGGGTGGTCAGAATCAAATTCCTACATCTGGAAGGAAAATTAATTTCACTCATTGGACCTCAAGGAAAAGGATCTCTCTGTAGTTCAGTTCCTCACATATTTCATGGGGAAACATGGCAAGCTGAGGCAGACCTGGGAAAAACAAGCAGCATTTCTTTCACTTCAGGGCCTTCCAGGGGGACACACTGACCCGACTGTGTCTCTCCAAAGACCTCACTCCTCTGCTCTGGCTCCACGCATAGCTCTGTGGTCACTGGTGCATTCTCCAAGTGTCTTCCTGCGAATATGGGCCTACCCAAGTTCCCAGAGAACTTCCTGTCCCAGAAGGAGCAATGTCCCTGCTGCAGCTGGAAAAGTTTGCCTGTGGCTTAGAAGAGTCAAACTCATGGCTTCTGGGGATTGGGTGTTCCTTGGAGTGTGGTTTGCCTGTCAGTTTCTCCAAAGGCACTTCTAGGGCTACCCCACCCCCACCCGGCTACCACCTCTCCAGAAGCCCTTTGCCCATGAAAGCTCTGGCCAGAGGGAGCTTTGTTTTGGGTACTCAGTACTACAAAGAAGCTACAAACAACAACAAAACCCCAGAACAACAAGAGTGTTCACAGCCACTCCAAACATCTGAGGAGGAGTCAGAGGGAAATCTAGTGATTTTTATTACTAATATTAAGATTTTTTATTATCATTATAAAGGTTTAGACAGAGCCAGGCACCGTAGTGCGCATCTGTAATCCCAGCACTGTGGGAGGCAGAGGCAGCTGGATCTCTGTGAGTTCGAGGCCAGCCTGGTCTACAAAGTGAGTCTGGGACAGCCAAGGCTACATAGAGAAAGCTTGTCTTGGGAAAAAAAAAATTAGACAGGATTTCATGTAGTGCAGGCTGGCCATGAACTCACTATTTAGTCAAAGCTGGCCTTGAACTCCTGATTCTCCTGCTTCCTTTTTGTTAGTGCTGGGATTACAAGTGTGTCAGGGTCTTAGAGTTATCCTTGCAAAGCAACTTGGGGAGGAAAGGGTTAATTTGCCTTATGCTTCCATGTTCATTACTCAAGGAAGTCAGGTCAGGAACTCAAGGCAGAAACCTGGAAGCAAGGACTGATGTGGAGGCCATGGAGAGATGTTGCTTAATGACTTAGTCCTCGTGGCTTGCTCAGCCTGCTTTCTTATAACACTCAGGACCACCTGCTCAGGGGTAGCCCCACCCACAATGGGCTGGGCCCTCCCCCATCAATCACTAATTGAGAAAATTCCAGCACATGAGTGAGTTCAGGGCCAGCCTGGTCTACGAAGTAAGTTCTAAGACAATCAGGACTACACAAAGAAAGAAAGAGCCCGGCGTGGAGTCCGGCGTGGTGGCTAGGCCTTTAATCCCAGCACTCGGGAGGCAAAGGCAGGCAGATGGCGGTGCGTTCGAGGCCAGTCTGGTCTACAAAGTAAGTCCAGGACAGCCAAGGCTACACAAAGAAACCCTGTCTCAGGGGGAAAAAGAAAAAAGAAAAGAAAAAAAGGGGAGGGGGGAGAAAGAGAAAACGCCCTACTGCTGGATCTTAAAGAGACATTTTTTTCCTCAGTTAAGATTCCTTCCTTTCAGCACATTTACCATGCTGTGTTCCTGTGGTGCCAGGGATCCAATTTAGAGCTTCATGAGTGCTAGGCAAGCACTCTACCAACAGAGAGGCATCCCCAGGCATTATTTTTTAAGTGTGTCTTACTCTGTTAGCCTTAAAACACCTTTGTAAATATTGCGAAGCAATATCCTCACCACCAAAGCCAAGAACGTGAACCCTGCAGTTAAAACTCTAAAGGTCTCAGGGTAACATGAACGAACAGGGCTTTGCAGTCAATTTAACAAAATGAAGTGTGGAGTGATGCTATATACAAAATAAGTTTGGCAAATGGTTTTCATTGAATACTGAATCCGCGTACAAAGGAATATATAAGTCATTTAATAAGGTAGCGAAAACACTGAGAACCAGGCGCTATTCTCCCGAGGAGTGAGGACTGGAAGGGGCCATAGGAAAGGCAAAGAGGTAAGAATATGAGGGACTGAGAAAAATAAAGATCTCAGGCCTGGGTTCTTCAATTAGCCCAGGAAAAATTAGGGTAACCAGGGGGGGACCCGCAGGGCTAAGGCCATACTTTCCCCGGTCCTGCCCCTTCATTCCCCGCCTATCTCCGCCCATCCCCGCCCCTCTCAGGTCCGCTCCACCGATCTTCCCCGCCCCCACGGGAAAAAAAAAACAACCCAAACCGGTAACCTCTACCCGGCCGCTTTCCATTGGCCATACACGTGAGCGACGTTCACAGAGACCAATGAACGACGGCCACGGCGCGGCGAGCCCTTCCGGCCCGCCCCGCGCGCCGGCGCACCGCCTGCTAGAAACCGAGGGCGGGACGTGGGCGCGGCAGAGCCGAGGCGGCGGCGGCGGCGGCGCGGACGGAATGCGGGTGCTCGGCATGGCTCGCCTGGGGCTCGGTAAGCGTGGTCCTGCGGTGGGAAGCCGGGCTGAGACAACCTGAGGTCCCCAGGCCGCGGAACAGTCTGGAGTGGAGGAGTGGGGTGCCGGGCTAGTCTGGGGACTTCGCGGCGAGCAGGGCGGGAGAGCCCAGGTCGGGCCTTCTGCAGGAGGCCCGGGGCAGTCGGGACCTCGCAGTCTCGGCTCCCCTCGAGTGCGGTCCATCTCCAGTCCAGCTCAGTCTTCGCTTTTAGAGGCAGGTAGCAGAGGCCGGTCCCGAAGGTGCTTCAGGAGTGGGCAGTGCCCTCCGAGGGAGGCTCCAGAGCACTTCAGGGCTATCGAACGTCCACCCAAGTGCCCGGGAATGATGTTTAGCGACTCAGTGGGTGAATTTGGGGTGGCCTTATTCATGGCCTTACAGTCTCTGACATTAGTTAACGCAGCCTAGATCCTGACTGGAAAGTAGGGGAGGAAGGTGGATCCCCGCGTCCCTCCCCCTCCATTTACTAACTGAGACCTGAGACCGGGAACATATTTTCTCACTTCTCTGCCAGTGTTTTGCTTTGTTTTTTTGTTTTTTCCTTTCAACCGTGTTCACTCCATGAGCGGTAGTACATGTTTAAAGAGAGTAAGGAAGAAAAAAGAAGAAGAAAGAAAACTGGGTAGAGGGCAGATGAGAGGGAAAGATTTAATCTCTAGTTTTCCCAAGAGTGATTCTGTCAATTAACTCATTATTTGAATCAGGTAGTCAGCCTTTTTTGGACACCCTGCTGCTGGCGGGTGCCAGGCAGAAATGTTACTGGTGTGAATTTATAACACCCTTAACTGCTACAGAGATTGAATGGGAAGCTACAGATGGCAAAACCATCTGCACTCATAGATCGTGGACCCCGGGTGGGGGTGAGGGGCGGGGCTATGTTTCCCTGTGGTGCGCATTATCACGAGCTAGAGTGGCCTTGTGAATTTTAGAAGCAGAACTTGATGGGTCAGCATTGACCTATAGCATTGATGGGCGCAAAAAAAAAAAAAAAAAACCCCGCCTGGGAGCTGGGGGTGTTGTTGGCTTGGAGAGCAGGTGCAAGGGGCAGTGTGTTGCTAACCCTGTTTGGATCATCTTGGAGCCATCGGTGGGTAGACTGAGGCAGAATTGGGTGGCTCTGCTTCTCTTTGGCCTTCGGGGCAGCAGGGGAGCATGCATGTTTTCTGCAGACACGCACAGGGATGGGTGGTCACTCCATGGCACCTCTTCCGTGGGTGATTTGTTTTCCTAGACATTGTGGTAAGACTTCCCTTAACAGATAGCTACCCAATAAAAAATCCTATCGAGGGTCTAAGACCTAAACACCTTAAAAGTTAGGATGACCGTCAGTCAGAAGTAGATTGCAACAAGGTTCTAGTGTTGTCTTGGAGGTAATAGTCTATAATGACTTTATGTACAAAGTGTCTGTAACTTCTGATTTTTTTTTCCAGCTTTGAAATTTTTACAAGACTCAGTGTATTCAGCAAGTATGAATTAAAAACAATTTCATAAACACGATAAACTTCTTGTAAAGTGATAGAGCTCACTGGGCATGGTAGTATATGTCTTTAATCCCAGCATTCTGGAGGCAAGCTCTGTTATTCCCTTTACTGAGCAACCCCATCCAACAGATAAAATGCAAAATCTAAGTATCATATGACTCTAACTGTTCGTTCTAGGAGCCACAAATAAAAAGACAAAGCAGAACAGGTAGCGATGCTTTGAATTGATTTTACGTTAATGACTATATTTATGATTACACCCCCATTGGGTATATCCCCTAATGATGTGCTAGCCATCCCTATTTGTGGCTTTGGTGCAGTGGTGAGATAGTCTACATGGATGTTTCTCAGCTTACATCCTGTCATTAAGCCACACTTATCTCTACTTAACCTGTCATGATTTTTAACACATGAGGACCAGTATGAAAAATATTAATAAAATTTGTTTACATTTTTCTCCAAGTCTTTGGAACCAGTATGCTTTTTTTACCCTTGGAGAACCTCAATTTGGAGTAACCGCATGTGGCTGATGGCTTCCGTAGTGGGTGTGGGTTTGAGGTCAAAGCCCCACTGGCTGAACTGGCATCTTTGTGAAATAGATGGAGGACCTCCCGGGCTCCTGTCATTGACTCTGGATTCCCGTCCTGACTTAGGGCCTTTTGTTCAGATCTTCAGTGTCCTTAGCCTCTCCCACTGTCCACACATACCCACATAGCTCACTCCCGTCTCTAGGGAGAAGCACCCCTCCACCCCGCATGCCTCTTGCTCTTGCCAGTTCTTCATAATGAAACTCACCGAAATAGTTGTCTGTGTTCTCTAGACTTACTCCCTCTACTCCTCCCATCCTCTGCCCGCCGGCTCTTGGTTATTTTCACTGTCACAGTAGTAGCCCAGGTGCTCTGAGATGGCTCATTAAATGCGGTAGCAGTTCAGCTTCCCTGCTCTGCCTCCTGGTCGTATGTTAGCTGTTGTTCACTCCACACTTGTTATGTGGCATCACTCTTAGTAAAGACCACGTTTATTTCATACATTCCCCACAATATGGCCATATCTATAATTCAAATGCAATGTACTTCTTAGACATTTATATTAGCATATATTAACTGTACAGAAGAGTGGGTTTCTTTGTGACATTTTCATACATGTACGTAATGTACTTTGACCGTGGTCACAGCACATGCACACAGGCCATTCATTGCCTTTTCTAGTTCCCTCTTCCTCTCGTCTCATTCCTCCTCAATAGTTCCCTTCTGTTATGTTTTTGTACTTGTGTGTGATGTGGGCATATGTGGCACATTCTCTTGAGTGTAGAGGTGTGTGCCCCTGTGCCTGCACCTGCAGAGGCCAAAGGGACCTGTTGAGTGTCTTCCTAAAGCACCTTATTCGTGGCTGGCCAGCAAGCTTTCCAGATGCCCTACCTCTGCCCCTCCCCTCCTTCACAGTGGTGTTACAGGCAAGTAAAGCCATGCTCAGCTCCTTATGTGGATACTAAGGATACATGGATCCTCATGCGTGCAAAGGAAGTGTTCTTATTCACTGAACTATCTCCCCTACTTAAACATCTTTAAAAACAAAACAAAAGAAAAAAAAATGGATCCATCAGATGCAGTGTTCTTGAATAATGTATCTGTTTATTCATGCCAAGGCATGCAGAATTAACAACTTGTAAACGGGAGTTAGCTACTCGGCCACTTCATATATTTGCATTGACTATAGATGGCCCTTTTCTTCCTGTGTTTGCTTCCTTACAAAATAAGGATGATTCCTAGACTCTAGCTAGCTATGAAGAATCAAGTGATCTTACTTGGAATTGGAAGCAGCAGCTGCCAATGTTTTGAGAGATCCATGCCCTTCATGGTCAGTACTACAACACAAGAGCAGGGGGCAGGCCCCGGGCCATCCTCTTCTGTAAGGGCTTTGGGTTGGGGAAGGTCCTCATGCTGTGGAATGTGCTGTCACTGCTGTGTTTTTGTCATTTGTCCAGGTCTGGTGAGCTGTACCTTCTTTCTGGCAGTCAGCGGTCTATATTCCTCTAGTGATGATGTTATTGAGTTAACGCCATCAAATTTCAACAGAGAAGTTATTCAGAGTAATAGTCTGTGGCTTGTAGAATTTTATGCTCCATGGTACGTATTATAAATAGTTGTGCTTTTTAAAGATTTATCTATTTTGTTTTATTTGAGACAGGGTCACTAGCTCTGGCTGACCTGGAACTTTATGTAGACCAGGCTGGTCTTGAACTTGCTGAGATCTGCCTGCCTCTGTCTCCCGAGCTGGGATTAAAGGTGAGCATACCAGGCCTGACAATTTTTAAATGTGTGTGAGTATATGCGTGAGTATAGGTGTCCTGTCTGGTCTGGGTTGGTCTGGAACTCTACCATTGGGTCCAGACTAGCCTAGAATTTATATGCTCTTGCCTCGGGCTCCTGAGAACGGAGGTTACAAAGCTATACCACCATATCCAAATAGTCGCAGAAGCAGAGCCTGGGAGATGGACTACACATGTCAGGTCTCTTGAGCCATGGAGATTGAGTCAGCTGTGGGGTGTTCTGGCAAGATGTCCAAGTGGGTAAAGGCGCTTGCTGCCATGCTTAGTGGCCTGAGTTCAGTCCTTGTGACCACAGGGTGGAAGGAGACCTGGGGCTTTCATACATACACAGAGTGCAGTGTTGCATTCTTTTTAGTTGAAGCATTTGATGAAAAAGAAAGCAGGGATACATGAGTGGAAATTAAGTAAAATGTGTACAGGATTGTGGCTGTAAAGCAGACTGTAAGACCTGTGAGACAAGCTAGCTCTACAAACATGCCTCTGAAAATGAGCTGACACACAGGATGGACTCTCAAAAGTGAACAGCAACTTTTAAGCTTTGGGAAGGGATATTCTTAGTTATTTTTATATTACTGTGGTAAAACACCATGACCAAGCAATTTTTAGAAGAAAGAGTCTATGTGGGCTTAGAGTTCCAGAGGGTTAGAGGCCATAGTGGTGGAGCAGAGGAAGCAGACAAAAGGCATGGTGCTGGAGCAGCTGCAGCTAGAAATGGGAGGAGTCTAAACTCTCAAAGCATGCCCCAGTGATGCACGTCCTCAAGCAAGGCTGTATTGCCTAAACCTGTCCAAACAGTGCCACCTACTGGGGACTGAGTATTAAAATGCCTGAAACTTGTGGGGGTGGGGGAGGGTGGTTCTCATTTGAACCACCACAGTATATGTATGACATGAATTTTGTTTAATTTTAATGCTGGATTTTATCGGGTTGCCCTGGCTGGCCTTCAACTCACTTCCAAATCTTAGGAAAGCCTTGAACTTGTTCCTTTGCCTCAGCTTCCCAAATAGCTGGGATCACAGACCTGGACTCACATTGAATTCTGAAGCCGTTTAGGATGTGACCAGTGAAGGTTCTTTGGAGGATTCTGAAATAGCTCTAGAAACTTAGCGCTGCTTCTCAGCAGATTATTTAAGGGTCAGTGTAGCAAGTGGAGATGTGGTGTTCAGCCTTCATGCCAACACATTGCAAGTCTGGCTCTTTTTAATACTTTGAGTATCTTATAAAGGTACTTAGGTTTTTCAGTCCAGTTACTAGTTTCCGTGGTTAGCTCATCTGCATTAGTACAAGCAAATAGTACTTGTACAGTTTTTTGAGTTATTAAATGGCTCTGTGAGATGGTTTTGCACATGCTGCTGCTGCTGCTTATCACTTGTGTCATGGGTAGTTGCTTTGTTTCTGGGAGCTGCAGTGCTAGAAAACAGTTTTCCCTGTGAAACTTTACCAGATGGCGTGATTTTGAAGGCAAGTTCTGGATGTGGTAGGTAACAATTTCTGCTCCCAGTTTTATGCATAGTGTTAAGGAATGCCTAATTAGAACAGTCACTTTCAGCCTTTTTATGGTTGGATTCTAACAGCCCAGTGACAACCTCAGATTCCTTCATGGACTAAACACAGTAGATGTTGAGTGGAGTGTATAGAGTTGGGTGTTGTGGCGTGTGCCATTAGCACTAGCTCTCCAGAAGCTGAGGCAGGAGGATTGAGTAGTTCCGGGCTGCATAGCAAAACCTTTTCTTTAAAAGAAGAATTAAAACAATTGGGAGATTTAGGCAAGGGGATCAGAAATTCAACATCAACCTCTGGACCACGTGAGACTCAAAAAAGAATAAAAGAGTGGAGGGGCAGGGCGTGCATCTTAAAGTACAAATTGAGTATCTCCTATCCAGAAGGCTTGAGGGCAGAGGTGTTTGACGTTTTTCAGATTTTGAAACATTCACACAAATTTTACGTGTTGAACAGCTCTAATCTAAAATTCAAAAACCCAGAACTAGCTGTCACATAGTGCTCAAAGGCTTCATGCTTGAATGGTTTGCTTTTTTGTTGTTGTTGTTGGGGTTTTTTTTGTTGTTTTGGGGGGTTTTGTTTTTTGTTTTTTTGTTTGTTTTTTTGTTTTTTTTTTGTTTTTTGTTTTGGTTTTTTGAGACAGGGTCTCTCTATGCAGCCTTAGCTGTCCTGGAATTCACTTTGTGGACCAGGCTGGCCTCGAACTCACAGCGATCTGCCTGCCTCTGCCTCCCGAGTACTGGGATTAAAGGCATGCGCCACTACGCCCAGCTGGTTTGCTTGTTTTTACTTTCACAGTGCCAAGAGTTGAACCAGGGTTTTGCTTACACTGGGCACTGGCTACATCCCCACCGCTGGATTTAAAATTTCAGGATTATAGACACTCAACTTGGACTTTTCCAGAGTAATATCAAGAGGCACCCTCCTCTTTAACAACTTTGTAACTCTAAAGTTGTTGTATGCATAAGGATGTTAGAGTGTTTCCAGCAGTTGTAATGATCATGAGAATAGCTGTGGGTTTTATTCATGGCAGCCATTATGTAGTAATCTCATCAACTGTGGGATGTTACGTTTATACTAAAAAGAACTCTTAAATTTCTATCACAGCGTAACAAAATAGATTCATTTTTATGTGGTGCTGTGGTATGTATTTAAACAGTTTGAGTCCTTCTTAGATAAATTGAAACCTAAGCCTTGTGAAAATTTGACTTTAGGATTGTGTCTTGCCTAAGTAACAAACCATATATATAAGTATGTCAATGAACCAATTAAAGGCATTGCCCCAAAATAGCCCTAATTAAAATATTGGAGCTTTCTGGTCCCTCTAGACTATTAATCACATGGTGTCTGTGGCAACATGATGGGCAGGCCAGCATTTGAATCAAGCCATTTGTAATCTCTATTTTATCACTATAGATAGCCAGGGCCTGTCCTCAGCTTTACACAAATCCAATGACATCCTTAGTGACTGTGAAGATTGGGTCTTTAGAGACCCGGGTAGAAGATAATCTTTTTTAAATGTGTACCTTTTAAAACTATGTACTATATTGCCTATAGGTAAACTACACTGTCTGCATACAGTGGCCTTTATACAGCAGTGAAAATGAACAGTTCAATTACTCTTGACCTTATTGAGTAATAGAAATAAGTTTCTGTCTCGTTTATATATAGTATGCTTTGTTATATTTCACAGCAGGTTTTGTTTGGGATTTGGCAATTTGAGAGAGAATCTCACCATACTGTCTTAGCTGTACTGAAACTTGTTCTGTAGACCAGGCTGGCCTTAAAGTGGTCTTCGTGCTTCTGCCACTCTAATACTGGCATGGCAGGTGTGCTCTGCCCTGCCTGACTTACAGTGGATTTGTTTTTGTTTATTTGTTTGTTTGTTTGTTAATGTATATGAGTGTTCTATCTGCATGTATGCCTGCATGCTAGAAATGGGCATCAGATCATATTATAGATGCTTGTGAGCCACCATGTGGTTGCTGGGAATTGAACTCCAGACCTCTGGAAGAGCAAACTGTTCTTACCACTGAGCCATCTCTCCAGCCCTACAGTGGGTTCTTTGTAAATGTTGTTTTATAGTATTAGTGCCTGCAATACAAAGGCTTTTCCTTTGTGTCTAACAGGCCTGTTCCAGGTAGTGAGCAAGTGATGGAGTTTATTTAATGATTATGGTTTACTGAAGTTTTTATTAGGATGATGAAAAGCCAGTGTCCTAAGTACAGTCACTGGGCCTGTGGTCCTTGGCTTCCTGCAGGCTCCCAGCCCCAGGGCATCCTGCTGGGTAGACCACTAGTGGTCTTAAAATATTAAAAGCTGAAGGTTCAAAGGGTTTAACTGTCATCTTATTTTTGCCTTGTTTCTGTTTTGAAAGGTGTGGTCATTGCCAGAGGTTAACGCCAGAATGGAAGAAAGCAGCAACTGCTTTGAAAGTGAGTCTCTGAAACTTCTCATTCACCTGTGTGTGTTTAAATGTGCAGATGGGTTTGGTTTACCCTGGGAAGTTAATTTGAGTAGTGAAGTCCTGAGTGCTGGTGGTGTTGGGGAAGGGTGTGGGACAGATTTTACCTCTTCTGTTGTCTTTTTTTATTTGGTCTGTTTCCAACATAAATTATATAGTTATCTTAGTGATGCTGGTTATGAGCCTTCTGTGTTCAGTCCTTCTCCACACTCTCCTTCCTGTCTGGACTTGCCCTTCACCCATGTCCAACTTAAATTTCTCCTGGTTTTCAAGGCCTAAACTCCTCAGTGGTCCTTATAGCTTCACTCATTCCTTTACTTTGTGTGCTTGAGTCTGATGGGGCTGTAGTGATAGGGGAAGGAGGTAATCATCTGTATTTCCTCAGGATGTTGTCAAAGTTGGCGCAGTAGATGCAGATAAGCATCAGTCCCTGGGAGGTCAGTATGGTGTCCAGGGATTTCCTACCATCAAGATATTTGGAGCTAACAAAAACAAGCCAGAAGACTATCAGGGTAAGGACTCTTACTATTTCATTCCCCTATAAGCAGTACTTTCTGTACCGAGTTAGCCTGCCTCCTGCAGTGTCTTAACCATGCTGTCTATAATGGCATACAGCACTTAGTTTTACGCATTAACTTGTAGATAAAGGAGTGTGTGTGCGTGTGCCTGTGCCTGTGCTCACGCATTTGAATTATTTAGGGTAGTTGGAGACTGACACCTTTTTACCTCCATGCCTTTTTCATTATAGCAGCTTAATATTTAATAAAGATGATCTATTTTCCTCCCCTTACTGTAAGACTAGGGTCTGGCAAAACATGAATGATACCTAATCAGAATTGTTGTGTTGGGACCGATCATAGTCCTCATGAAAGTGTTGTGCATAATTTTTACATTGTGAGGCAAATTTAGGACCACTTTCAGGAGTTTTCACCTTCCACCATGTGGATCTCAGAAATTGAATTCAGGATGTCTGACTTTCTGACTTGGTGCTAAGCACCGTTATCTCCTGAGCCATCTCACCTGGCCTAACTAAGGTATTTGGGATATAGCCAGCCCTGTGGCTTTACGGACAAGCAAGGCTGCTTTTGCACCAGAACAGCAGAGCTGAGTGGCAGCAGAAGACAGCGTGGCCTCAAAGCTGGATAGTACTTGGATGCATATGGTGGATGCACTGTGGAAAGATCAGGTGCACCCTCTTTCCCTAGATAAGTTCTGCTTGGGTGTTTTCTGCACAAAGGGAGGGGCAGGGACACTGGCTCGGACGTAGAGCTGTCTGCAGTTAAGTGGAGGGCTGCTTTCCTATTGAGTCTGGCCATCCAGTTACCTGAGTACTTACTGAGTGCTCCCTCTGTACATTTGGTCTAAGACTCCTGGTAGATGCCTGACCATAAAAAGTCTGTGTAGACTTTTCATAAATTAGGCAGTCAGAGATTAACAGCAGTAACCAATAGTAAAATAGAACAGTAATAGTTGGTGACTGTGGTCTCACTTTCAAGAGTTAAGACAAACTATATTCTTAGACTGTGGCTAAGTAAACCATAGACAGTGGGAACCACAGTGAGGGTGGCTCCTGTAGTGTTTCCCTTCCAATGTGATGTTGGAGAGTCTATTTGAACTTGGCCTTGAACAAGACATGTGTTTTCCCTGCTCTTCTGGGCCGGTTAGTAGCCCTGGGTGTGTGGTTTTGGGTAGACTCTCACACTTCCTCTACTCTTGTCTGGTGGAGGTTTGTTTTGTTGTTGAGCTAGGGTCTCCTGCAGCCCAGGCTGCTCACTGAGTTTAATGAGGTTGTTACTTAGGATTGAGTTGATCTTAACAGCTGAACTGGAAGGAGGGAGGGAGGGAGAGAGAGAGAGAGAGAGAGAGAGAGAGAGAGAGAGAGAGAGAGAGACTGGGAGAGAGAGACTGGGAGAGAGAGACTGGGAGAGAGAGGGAGGGAGGGAGAGGCCTTGAATGTTTTCTCATTACTTGTACTCGTTCCACACATTTCTCTCTACTCTCCATGTCTTAGAAAAAGGATTGTTGTCTCTCCCCTCACCTCCCCGATTTGGAGATTTCCCCCACTCCCTGTTTTCCTGACTAGATGTTAAGCTTCTTCTGTGTCAATCTTGGATGTTCAGTAAACATGGCGTTTTCTTATTAGAAGATGTTGGTTTCCAGACAGTGACCAGAAAGATCTCATTCACATTAGTAATAGTAAACTAAGGAACTAGAAAGTGCCGCAGTGAGTGTATGTGAGAGCTGAGTACCACCAGCTGCCTCTGATAGATCTTCATGCACAGGTGTCAGAGGGGCACTTGTGTAGAAGGCCAGCCTGAGAGGTTACCTGCCTTCACCTGACTATTCTTTGCTGTCCTGCAGGTGGCAGAACTGCGGAAGCCATTGTAGATGCTGCCCTCAGTGCTTTGCGTCAGCTCGTGAAGGATCGCCTTAGTGGGCGAAGTGGTGGATACAGTTCTGGAAAACAGGTAAGGCTATATGATGCCAATTTTAGTGTGTCTGGCTTTCTACCTGAATGTGTATGTGTTCCTTCCAGAGGGTATCATGTGACCTAGGCTAGCCTTGGATTCTCTCTGTAGCCAAGGATGACCTGAAACTTCTAATCCTTCTACCTTTACCTCCCAAGATCTGGGATTACAGGAGTATACCATCCCTGTCCATATCCCCCTGGTATTATAAATTGGTAAACTTTCTATTAAAATATAAATAAGGGTGGTTCAACTGATTGGTGAGGGATTGGGGATGGGGGTGAGCCACCCAGCCTGTTCATTGCCATCCTTAACAGTTACAGGGCACACCTAGTCAATCCTAGATCATCTTGCCACAGTCTGAGAGTGAGGTTCCCAGGCAGGTGTCTTGGGCCCTAGGCTGGAATGGAGAACTGAACTACAGAGAGTGAAGGAACTCTGTGCCAACCAAGGGCAGCAGGCTCACAGTTCCAAGAGGAGCGTCATGGACTCACTTCCCAGATGGCCTTACATGAGCACTTGGCCTGTACCTGGAGCAGTGAGTCTGCTCATGGGAAATTCAGCAGGAGAAATAGGGCAGAGGAAGAGACAGAAGCTCCTGTTCTAGGAGTGCTGTTTTCATACTTTTGTATAAAATGTGAAGCTTGACTGTGATGGCCAGGCAGCCTTAGAAATGAAGTGCTGAAGCTCTTTATAAGATGGCTCTCCACCCTGTCAAGAGGCCAGTAAAGCTAGTTTTTGATAGTCTCAGTGCTATCCACGGTGACCCTGTTGCCTTGTCCCTGCCAAAGTGGTTAGCCAGGTGACAGCAGCACAACAGACTAAACTGCACTGTAGGTTTGACTAAAGAAAATTCAGGTCAAAGGGTGTAGGATCATGGCAGAGTTCTTGCCTGCCATGTGCACAGCTGTCGAAGGAGGTGAAATGCTAGTTAGTGTGAGCTATCTCAAATGATCTGGACTTCAGACATGAGAATGAGAAGCAGTTGTGTTCGCAGAGTGCTCTGTCAGAGTCTGCACTCAGCCTTGCTGTTGGGTACTTGAGCTCTTCATAAAAATAGCAGGTGCAGATCATATGTAGTACAAGTGTAACAGGAATTGTTTACAAGAAAGACTGTTACCAAGCACAAGTCATATTAAGAAATGCTTCCAAATCAACCATTGAATAATGCTTTTCATTTATTTGCTAATGAACAAATCGAAAACTTGATCACCTTGAAAATGATCGATTTGTCTGTGCTTGCAGTAGGAGTGGTGCTCACTATTGTCATGTTGCTGTGACAGGGCAGAGGTGATAGTTCAAGTAAGAAGGACGTGATAGAGCTGACGGATGACACCTTTGATAAGAATGTCCTTGACAGTGACGATGTTTGGATGGTTGAGTTTTATGCCCCATGGTGTGGACACTGCAAAAAGTAAGTGCCTTCTACTGAGTAGTGTAGTCAGTCATGCACTTCCAGAGGAGTCACCCAGCTGTGTAGTACTGTTCGCAGATACAACAGGGGAGTTGGCTAGTGTCCAGATTTGGGGTAGTGATAGAAGCAAAGGCTACCAAGATATGTTTGCGGTGTGACATAAAACATTAGTATAAGGACCTGTGCTGTGCGTTCACTGTGTCTATAGTCTGGAGCCAGAATGGGCTGCTGCGGCCACGGAGGTAAAGGAGCAGACGAAGGGAAAAGTGAAACTGGCAGCCGTGGATGCCACCGTGAATCAGGCTCTGGCCAGCCGATACGGGGTGAGTGTGCTTACAACTCATTTACTTTGAGAAGTACTTAACAAATACTTGACTCCCTTCACAGTAGGCAGGGGCATGTTTACCCACTTGTAGAAGAAGAGATGGTGTCCTCACTGTCCAGTCTGGAACTCAGGACTTGTGGGTTAGTTCACTATCAGTCCACTTGGCTTTGGATGCCCTAGGTTTTACAGGTCTACTCATCTGGCTTTTGAAAGTTGATCCTCTTGCTCTGGAGTACACACATTGTATTATTAAATACCGAGGGCCTGAACAAGGTTTAACCCAATTCCACAATTAATGAACCTCTGACTGTGCTTCCAGCTGGGAATTGCCCCCCTGGTTCTGGTGATGTAAGCCATGGCTGGCATGCTAAACAAGTGCTCTACCACTGAGCTATATTCCCTGCGCTCACGGATTTATTTTGAGATAGTGTTTCATTAAGTTGCCCAGGGTGGCCTCCAACTTGTGGGCCTTCAGCCTCCCAAATAACTGGAATTAACAGATAAGCCACCATGCTGGCCTGGAGTATTCATTTGTGATAGTGAAGTGGTTTTAGAAACCATAAAGATTGTGGGGGTTTGTTTGTTTGTTTGATTGAATTCAAGTTTTCATTTTAAATATTCTGCTTGTACTTTGATAGATAAGAGGATTCCCTACAATCAAGATATTTCAGAAAGGAGAGTCTCCTGTAGACTATGATGGTGGACGGACAAAATCTGACATAGTGTCAAGGGCCCTTGATTTGTTCTCTGACAATGCCCCACCTCCAGAGCTGCTTGAGGTAAAGTACTTCTTCTGGTGGAGAGGAATCTTCCGGTCAGCTGATGGAGCTACTGTAGCAGTGAATCCTTGGTTATTTTTTAAAGATTTATGATTTATTATTTATACCATGTTCTGCCTGCATGTACACCTGTGTGCCAGATGAGGGCACCAGATCTCAGTATAGATGTTTGTAAGCCACCATGCAGTTGCTGGGAATTGAACTTAGGACCTTTGAAAGGGCAGATGGTGCTCTTAACTTCTGAGCCATCTCTCTAGTCCTGACTCTTTACTTTTTAGACAGTTTGATTGTATAGCCCAGGCTAGCCTTGAATTCACAACAGTCTTCTGCTTTTGCCCCACAAGGGCATGTGCCTCCAATGACTGACTCCTTTCCTTTTTAATTACTGCTTTTCACAACTCTCTGCATACTTAGACTGTGAGCAAAAGCTTGCCTAAGCTTATAGAGTGGATTCAGTCACACTTGGGCAGCTGGAGCACCTGGTGTGGCAGAGGCTCTGCTCTGGTGTTTGTGCCTGTAAGAACTATTTCCAGTGCACAGATGTGTGGCCAGTTTGTACACTGTGGGAGACCAGGCTGTGCCAGGCATTGCAGTTTCAGAGACTGCTTAGGTGGCACTTTGTTCTAGATGACAGATCTGTCCTAGGATCCTCACATCTTTCCAACTGCTCTTGTCTTGTGTGCAGATAATCAATGAAGACATCGCCAAGAAGACCTGTGAGGAGCACCAGCTGTGTGTGGTGGCCGTGCTGCCCCACATCCTGGACACTGGTGAGCACATGCCGCTTCTCATCACTGTCACTGCTTAAAGCGCTTCCTAAGTGAACTGATTTTATTTCACCTTCAAAATATTTTATCTTTAAATCAGGAGCTGCAGGCAGAAATGCTTACTTGGAAGTTCTTCTGAAACTGGCTGACAAATATAAGAAGAAAATGTGGGGGTGAGTTCCAGCATTTACCTCTGAGAATGGGGTGCAGACCTCCCTGGCTCTGCTGTGGGTGTTCTGTAGTGTGTGCCTGTGTTCCTTGTTGCTTGTCAGCCCTGAGACCCAGGGTATACACGATAATCAAAGTTCTGCTTTCCCAGGTGGCTGTGGACCGAAGCTGGAGCCCAGTATGAACTGGAGAATGCACTAGGGATCGGAGGGTTTGGGTACCCTGCCATGGCAGCCATCAATGCGCGCAAGATGAAATTTGCTCTTCTCAAAGGGTCTTTCAGTGAACAAGGCATTAATGAGTTTCTCAGGTAATTTTTTTTCTTAGTTGCTTATTGTTTTTTCTGTTGGGCTTTGTTGCTTTATATTTTTATATTGTTATATGTAAGCCAGGCAGTAAGTAAAACATTAGAGTAATGAGCTGTTTATAATTGTTCCTCTCTCTGTGGCAGTGACTCCGTGTGCATGGTGAGGCTGTCTCCTGCTCTCCCTTCCTTCCTGCCTGTCATCTTGCACATTGTCCTGCCTCGTGGGATTCTCATGAGGTCTTACACACGCGTGAAGCAGCTGTGCCTTGCCCATTCCCACCCTTAGCCTGGACTTGGTATTTGTATGTGAAAATGAGAGTGCCTACCTAAGGTCCTCCTGCTGTTGGCAAACATGATGGGTTCTTACATCAAAAGCTGGTTTGCAGAGCTCTCCATTCTGCCCTTCTGTTCACCTCTTCATAAAACTCACTTTATCACTTCTTGGGCAAATATAAGGCATTGACTTAAGGAGATTGAGTTTCCCTGGCCCTGCTTTCTTCCTTGTTCATTTCTCAGCCACCATGGAAAAGATACCTGACACAAAGGATACTTGAGGGGTCTGAGCTTCCTGCTTGGTAAAAAAGTGTAGGACTGGCACTGTGCAGAGACACACTGTCTTGTCAGTGTGCCTGGAGCAGGGCTACACTGAAGGGAGGTGGCATTAAGACCATTCCTGTACGTTCTCTTAACATCAGTAAACAAGAAGTGAGAGTGTACATTTTCCTCAAGCATGGTAATAAATGGAACCCAAAGTAATGATTGGTTTTTAGGGACACGGTCTCTTCATGTGGCTCTGGCTGTCCTGGAACTTGCTCTGTAGATGAGGCTGGCTTCAAACTCAGAGATCTGCCTCCTGCCTCTGCCTCCCAAATGTGGGGTTAAAGGTGTACGCTGCTGCCGCCACCACCCAGCAATTAAAAATAAAAAATTTTTTTAAATCCACAAAAAATTAATAGTATAAAACTAAACCCATCGTAAGAGACAGCTTTTCACCTATCCCAGTGGTGTGTGCCTGTTGTCTGGACACGAGGGAGGCGAAGGCAGCAGGATCAGCTTGGGTTATAACAGTCTCAAAACACCACCAACAACAAAAATATCCCACAGGACAGCTTTTAAAACATGAATGGAAATGGTGGTGCCTGTAATCCAGCAGTTAGTAGAGGCCAGAGGATCAGGAATTCAAGACCAGCCTAAGCTTTCTGAGACCCTGTATCAAAAACAGCCACGGTACCATTAGAAGACAAAATGAGTTTCTCCCTTCAGTCATACTGAATTATACTTGAGGACTCTGATGATCAAGAGTTTCTGAATACAGAATCATCTCACTTGAGGTTTGTTTTGTTTTTGTCCAGGACAGTTGATGTCACATCAATTCATGGCTTCCTCTCTTGCTGCCATCCTATACTTTTTTGTGGTTTGGTTTTCCAGTAGCCCAGCTATAAGTATTTTTCATGGATAGATGTTCAGGTCTCACTGCTAAGCTGTATTATGTATCAACATTGTGTCAGCCCCAGTGAGGAATGGTTTACCTCACTAGTGCTTTCAGGCTCATGGGCTTAGCAGACAAGGCATGGACATCTTTGTTTGGATGATACAACCCCACCTTATTTTAAAACACTTTGTTTTTGGTTTTGAACTTAGTAGTGCCTGGCTTTAATGAGTGGTCTAATAAGTCTCACTCCTGACTGGTGTATCAAGGCTTGAGGCTCTTCAGGAGGCATACTACAGCAAGGGGTGGTGCCTCCACCTCTCTGTGTCTGTGTAGTAGCTAGCATTCCTCTGTTCCTTAAAGATGCATTTCATCTTGACAGTTTGTTCATTCCTGTTTATTTATTACTCATATCTAAATGTGTGTTTTGTGTTTTTTTCCCAAGGGAACTGTCTTTTGGGCGTGGCTCCACAGCACCCGTTGGGGGTGGTTCCTTCCCTACCATCACTGCCAGGGAGCCCTGGGACGGCAGGGATGGTGAGGTGAGTGGCACGGGAGGGCTCTCCCAGCTTGTGCATACCTGGAAACCAAGCCCCTTCAAGGGCAGTGCTCCTGCTGTCCTACCAGCATGCACCTCACTTTCAGTTTTAGAGAAAGAATGTTCTGCTAAAATCACAATTTAGAGCTGGAGGGGTGGCTCAAGATGGCTTACAACCATGTGTAACTTCAGACCTGGGCCCTCTTCTGGCCTCCCTGGGCATTGCATGCTCATGGTAAATAGACATACAAGCAGACAAAACACTCATACACATAAGTAATTTTTTAAATTACAATTTAAAGGTCAGGTGATCTTGGTTCCATGTCTGTAATTCCATAAAGTGCTACTCAAAAGGCTGAGGCAGCAGGATTGCCATGAGTTTGAGACCAGACTAGATTGAGCTAAAGAATGAAGCTCTGAAGCTCTTTTTCAAAAACTCAAACAGAAGCCCAGGTGTGGTACCTGTCTGCAGGCAGAGGTGGGAGGACTGGGAGGCCAGCCTAGGTTACATCTGTGAGACCTCATTTTGTCCAAGGTCTCTGGTTTTCCATCAGAGTTATAACTGGTCCAAGAGCCAGGCTGTAATCTGGAATCCCTTTAGAATTTGCATTTCTTTTGAAACCTTTGGTCATCTGAGGCTCTAACTATCACTTCCTGTCCCAGCTTCCTGTGGAGGATGACATTGACCTCAGTGATGTGGAGCTTGACGACCTGGAAAAGGATGAGTTGTGAGGGCCGCAGTCCAGCCTTCAAATTTCTTCCCTTGGGAGCGAGCAGTTTTCCAGTAGTGAGGTTTTTTTCCTGTCAGCTCTCTGCCACTGGCCTTGTGAGCAGCACTTGCCAGCCACTGGAAACATTGCAACAGTGAACCTCAGCGTCTCAAGAAAACACTGAAGAATTCTATGAATTGTAGCAGTGAATTGGATTGTATTCTGTGGCATATTTTGACCAAAACTGGGCTGTTGAAACATTTTTCCCTCCTAACTGCTGCTTGGATGTTCTTGGAGGCTGTTTCTTATGTATAGGGTTTTTAAATTGTGATTCCTTTGTTTGAATATTAATGGCTTTTTCCATTAAAGAATAAAATGATATTTTGGACAATGCTGATAAATGTATGAAATTAGTAACACATCATAAAACCAGAGTCTGATGTGTAGCCTGAAAATTAGCCCTATGAACTATTGACTCACATCACAGCCTCCCTGTAGAAATGTTTTTAAATGGAAAATCAGACTTTTTGGCAAGAATGTGTGGAAAACTTGGTACCAAGTGAGAACCTCATTCCAGGCCCCAGAGTCTGTCTTCGACTGTACCAAGTTTTCTATGTTAAAAACCCCACAAAGACATGAGCCTGGTGGGTCACCAAGTTATAGGCATTTCACTTTATGGAGAATGCTTGGGAAAAAGTCTGGAGTTACATTAGGACACAAGAAAAGACTCAGAGGACTGAGCACTTTATTGTAACTTAAAAAAATAAATACATTCTAATAACATCTGGGAGTATCTTCTGAGTCAGAATCCTGCAAGACTCGGCTGTCTGGCTTAGAGCAAGGTCTGAGGCTGCAGTGAAACAGGCTGGCCACCTAGTCAAGAAGGCTGAGGTCGATGTGGAAGTACACGTAGGGGAAATAGTCCTGGTTGCTGAGCTGCAGTCCAGGGATCTCCACAGATGCCTGTGGAGCAACAGCAACGATGGGTCTTGTTTTTTAAGGGATCCAGGACAGCCAAGGCTACACAGAAACCCTGTCTACAGGAAAAGACAATGTTCCCCCCCACCCTCACCCTCGTGCACGTAAAGAAAAGACACTATGCACCTTGAATCCCCGTGATACCTACATCCAGTATGCTTGCTGCAGCAACTTCATCCAGGTGCCGGAAGACAGAATTAAGCACCTCTCTCAGGCGCTTGGTGGCTGACTTTTTATGGGGCTGCAGGAGCACAGCCTGGAAGTTCACTGGAAGTCCGTACCTGCTCAGACAAGACAGGCCAGTATAAACAGCCATGAGGGCCTGGCCAAAGTATAGGAGCAACTCAAACAAGTGACTTTGGGCTGGAGATGGCTCAGTGGTTAAGAGCACTTGCTCTCCCAAAGGGCTCCAGCTCAGTTCCCAGGACCCTTGTCAAGTGGCTCACAGCTGCCTAGAACTCCAGCTCCAGGGAATCCTACAGCCTTCTGGCCTCTGTGGGCACCTCTGTGCACATCACACACA
The DNA here is from genome assembly GCA_907169655.1 of Acomys percivali. Taxonomy (NCBI): domain Eukaryota; kingdom Metazoa; phylum Chordata; class Mammalia; order Rodentia; family Muridae; genus Acomys; species Acomys percivali. The sequence continues at coordinate 121,826,219 of OU015742.1, forward strand.
CACATGCACACACAGAAATAAACTAAAAACAATGAATGAGCCAGGTGCTGTGGCATACACCTTTAATCCCAGCACTCAGGGAGGTAGAGGCAGGTAGATCTCTGAGTTCGCGTCCAGCCTGGTCTAACAGAGTGAGTTCCAGAATAGCCAAGACTACACAGAGAAACCCTGTGTCGGGGGGGAAAAAAAGAATGAATGGCTATAACTGACACAACTTAGGAAAACAAAACTATAAAAAGATAACAGGGCCAGGTAAGGTCTCTGAACTGTGCTGACCATTTCTGAAGGTAACAGCTTATGACAAGAGCTCATGGCCCCCTGCCACCAACGGATCTGAACTTTAGAGGTCCCCATTCAACTGTACACTAAAGGATAACCCCAAAAGTCCTGTCAAGGCATGTTGCTCTTGCTCAATCTTTTGGATGTGTAGAAAAGATTTTAAGTCTGCCCAGTCATTTCCTCAAGAATCATTGTGCCTGGAATGTCCATTGTTCCAGAACAGCCTTAAAGTGTGTCAGTGAGCCAAGGTTTGCCTGGCCCGTGTGTCTGTACTACTCTGTGCCCCTGGTGAGTGTCCTCAGGTGTCCTCTCACCTAACACCAGAATTTCCTAACTAGAGTCTGCTGTGGAGACCAGTCAGGCGGGATCTGTGGATGCCACCAACGTGACTGTGAATCACCTCCTGGCTCCCTAACCTTCCTAGTCTTCACTGTGGCCAAAGTATCCCTGGAATATGGTGGTGCCTTACCTGTTATATCTGTAGAAGCCTCTGGTGCCTCTGCTTTTGTTGGCCAGAGAGGCCCCTTGTACTTACTGCCTGTCCTTCCTCAAGGCAAGAGCCATACTGCAGGTGAGCTGACGGCCCTGTTGATTGTTGAGAGGCAGGTGTTTGCTCACCTAGCCCAAGCTGGCCAGAAACTCTTAAGTGATCTTCCTGCCTTGGCAGATTACAGACATGAGCCACCACATTTGGCTTCAGGGCCACCTCATCCTCCTAAGTCCTACAGATTTCTTGGCTTTTTTATTGATGACATCCAACCTGCTAATCCTCCTGTGACAGTTTAGATGAACATCATCCTGCAGGGCTGACCAGTTCTCCCATGGCTGGTCGTCAAAGTGACACCCCCATACTTAGTAAAGAAGCTGCCTCCTCTGTGGTGAGGTCAGCCACTAGATGGTGTCTTGCTACTTCTGGGTGCAGGCTTCCCACTACTGCCCCATCCCACTATCGTTGAGATTTAACATGAATGAGCTGGTTCACTGCCCCTTGAGAGCCAAATCTGCACACCCACTGCTCTCCTCTGAAAAACACTTCCTGTTTGATTCTCTTCCCATGAAAACATTGAGAATGACACATATCTGAACATTAGATGCTTGGGCTGGGTGGTGGGGTGGGGGGAACAGAACCATTAAAAAAAAAAAAAGAAAAGAAAAAAAAAAAACCAAATAAGCACACACCAGGATGTGTTTGCTTTTAAAATCACATATGCTAGCCGGGCAGTGGTGACACAGGCCTTTAATCCCAGCACACTCGGTGGAGGCAGAGGCAGGCGGATCTCTGTGAGTTCGAGGCCAGCCTGGTCTACAAAGTGAGTCCAGGACAGCCAAGATAACACACAGAAACCCTGTCTCGAAAAACCACATATGCTATGGCTTGCTCTGTGATGCTGGGGACTGAACTCTGGGCTTCCTACGCATAAGGCCAGTGCTCTATCAATCACTGAGCTACACCCCATCCCTGACAGGTGACTTGGATTCACATTTGTGCTTATCTGTGGTTACTTTCATTTTAAAATGATAGAAACTGAGACAAAATAATTTTTGCAGGTATAGCTTTCCTATTTTAGTGGGGGAGCTACCTTGAGGACTGCCCTGGGGGGGGGAGGAGAGAAATAAGACAGTCTGAGGATGTCTCCCAGGAACCACTGGGGCCCTGCAATAACACAGAGGCTCTGTATTGGGTACACAGTTGAGTGAGGCAGGCAGACCACACAGATAAGTGTGGCAGGAAATGAGTGCGTCCTGGAGAACAGGTGGCCAGCTGGGATTCCTTTGACAGAATGGGGACAATTGCTAAGACACAGCCACAGAAAGCAAAGGGCAGGAGGGTAAGGAGAGAGGTGGGGACAGAGCACCCGAGCTTCCCCTCCAGGGCCTGTCACTCAATGTTATCCATCCCAGCATCCCCACTACGCACCTGAGCACAGACTCCACAAATACTCTCAGGGCCTTTATGTGAATCCAGGCAATAAAGGCCTCGCTGAAGTTCACTTTGAGCCATCGAAGCAGAGGTCCCTGCAGAGACAGGAGAATTACATTAGCCTCTGGACACTTGCCTGATAAAAGTCAAGAAAAGACTCGCTGTATACAGAGCAAGCCCTGAGACCAGAAGAAAGGACGGAGCCAGCAGAAGCACAGATGGTTGGAAGAGCCTGGGAGGCTCAGGACCTCTGCATGCAGGCGCCTGGCACTGGGGAAGTTCTGGGGCAACCACCAGCACATGCGAGCAGCCACCTCAGACCAGGGGTGGGTGGGAAGCTAGGCAGCTCTTGATCCCAAGACTGTCACTGGCATCTGAAGGCTCTTGTCTGACATTGAAGAGCCAAGAAGCCCACCTCATAGGAAGGCACTGCCCAAAGAGTCCAGCCCATCCAGACACCCACGCCAGGGCTCTTACAGCCCCATGTAGGCCATAGCTGCTGCTGCTAAGCCTGATGTGCTTTGGGGCAGCTCTGATCTGACACTTTTAGCTGCTGAGTAAAGCTAGAGGTGGCCCAGCCAGGGCTGTCAGGGAGGCAAGCTGAGTGACCAAACCACCCACCCTCCAGCCAGAGCCCTGCCCATCACCAGTCACCAGCTCCAGCCACCTTCAGCCAGGGCACAGGCATTCCTCCAGCCAACAAGCCCCATCCCTGCCTGGAGAGTCAGCTCCAGAAAGCCCATGAAGGTTAGGACAATGGGATTCTGGGCTCCAATTCCAGTCCTCACAAGCCAGAGGAAACAACAGCAAATGCAAAGATTTGATCCTTAGAGGAGCCTCCGCTGGGGAGAGAATTGAGCCAGGGACCCCCCAGGGTTCCCTGGGATGCTTACCTCACCCTCGCCCTCACTCTCTCTGTCTCTGTCCGTCTGCCCCGCAGCAGGCCTAGCAGGGTTACCTAGCGGGGTTACCTTAACCTTGTGGTCCCGGTAGGTGGCTGATCCCTTTTTAAGAGCAACACAGGAAGTTTGCTAAAGGTACAGAAATTATTTATTAATCTTTCAGCAAATATGCATCAGGATCACAAAGAATTCTCATGGCCTGGAGAGCATGTACAAGTGAGCTCCAGAATCCAGGCTCATGGAAGGGTGAGGCAGGGGTCCAGGGCCTGTGGTTTCAGACACTAGGGACAGAGCCAAACCTACATGCCTGACCAGGTCAGGACCCCAGCAGCAGCAAAGACAGCTCCCAGAAGTATGACTGAACTATCCTGACCTAGGGAGCTCATCTATCTGGGCCCTGACACTTAGGAATAGCTTCCTCCTTGCCATTCATAGAACACTTTGACAAATCACATACAGGACACTACACAGGAATACTGCCAGGCCATTTTATCCTTTATCACCCTGGCTGCAAAAGGGTGAAAACACAGGGTAACTCAAACCTGTGTTCCCAAAGCGACCCAGCCCCTAGCCCCCATGGGCTGGTAATGAAAGGATATGGGACACTTGGCTGTATCCACTCCCAGACCAAACAGGAGAGATTCTCAGGGTGCTGGGGTGGGATAGGGTCCTCACTGAGCCTCTCACCCACACAGCTTCTGAGTGTCTCCCAGGAGCTCTGATCTCACATACACATGGAGACTAGAAGGTTCTCTGGGGCAGTTGGGCTATGCCATGTTAGGATACCACCAGCTGGCAATCTGAGCCCCAAGGAGCAGGTGGCAGGCTTACTTGTGTCACTCTAATACACAGGGTAGGTGCCAAATGTCCTACTTCACCTATCGGAAGGGCTTTCATGATCTGGCCCCATCCAGAGATACTGCAGGGACTCAGTTGGGAGAGCAACAGTCCAGGAAAAGCTCCACTAAGGGCAAGGCTAGGCAGTTGTGATGGACAGGGTCCCAGGAAGCTGAGCTCAGGCAAGAGCACCACTGGTTTCTGTTCTTGTTGGTGACAGCCACTCCTGCCAGAGTGTGCCATGTCTATGCCATTGCTCCAAGGAACTGAGCACCCTCAAAGGCTCAGGGCCCAGGCCTCCAGCCAGGCCTTTCATCTTCAGGAGCTTTGGGTAGGCCCCAGTTGATTTTGGATCTAGGCACTGTGGGTGATAGCTCAGTGCACACACTTGTCACGCACAGGCGCGTGTGCATCTATGTTTCTATACTCCAGGGAGAAGGGTTAAAACTCTGCAACATGGGGCTGAAGGTGAAGGTGTCACTCGCTTAGCAGAGTGCTAGACTACCATGTATAACACCTTCAGTTCTGTCCCCAGAACATGCACTGAGCACTGGCACACACACCTCTAATCTCAGCACTCTGTGGGTAGAAGCAAGAAAATCTGAAGTTCAAAGTCACCCTCAGTTACATATCAAGTTAGAGGCCAACCTGTGACACATGAGATGCTCTCTCAAAAACAAACAAAAGCAACAGTAACATAAAAACCCGAAGGCCATGAACCACCATCAGATGGGGGTTCCTTCTAAGGAGTAAACAGCAGGCAGGTGGGGCTCCGAGAACTATTTTGGGGGACTCGGTGGCTTGTGCTTTTTCCCAAAAGGGTGGATGAGAAAAGCCTCTCAAAGCAAGGTCAGCTTGGATGTGCACAGGCTGTCTGCCCGATGTGGGAGGAGGCCTGGGGCAAATACTGGGGAAGCCTGTGAAGCCCTGTGCCTGGCCAGCAGCCCCGCCTCTCCTCAGGCACATACTTACAGCTGTGGGCACACACAGGCTTTCCTGAGGACTCAAGAACACTCCATTTACTTCTCCCACCTATCACTCAAGTGACACTAGAAGGTGCTCTGATGAAGCCTCCCTCTGAAGGAGGGGGGAGAAGGAACCAGAAAACATCCATCCTGACAAGTGCCTGGAACACCCTTTGGCAGAGCGCTGGGATGATGTTTCCAGAACTACAGGTTCTTAGTTCCACACCGAGCTCTCAGTTTTGCTCTAGTGGTGGAGGCTGACCTCTTCACAAAGTTTCTAAGTGTCTGTGGCCAGAGCGGCTCAGATAAGCACCTCGTCTGCTGAGAGCACAGGGCAGGTAAACACAGGCGCTGGTGATGGCCTGAAATCTACAGTCAGGGATGGTAAGGGACAGGTGGCTGTGTAGTCTCTGAGGCAGCAGCGGCACTATCCACTCTGCAGACAGATGCTTCATCCTGGTGCCCTCTGCTCCAGCTGACCTGCAGCAAAGCCTCAGGTGAGCCCCTGGCCAGGGTGCACGTCAGCATGTCAACTACTGTGGAGTGGACAAGCCCTTTCAGGACAGTGGTCCAGGAAGTTGCAAGCTGCGTCAGCGAGTGAGGCTCAGTATATATGCCATCTGAACCCATGTGTGCTCAGTGTGAGCCCAGGACATGGGGACAGTGAGACCGAGGAGTGGACTCTGGCCTGAAGAACATTGTGGGATGCATCTGAGCTGTCTGGAAAACCCGTCCCGCACCCTGGTACTCACATACTGTTGTTTCTTATCAGACTGCAGCCGGCTCATCTCTTCCCTCTCTCTTTTAATTTCTTTTTCATCATAGTAAAATTCCCGGACAGTGAACCTTTAAAAAAGCAACTACAGCTGTCACTGAGATAATCTTGGCAAGGCAGGTATTCCCCAGGAGCTCCAGCAAACCCGGGGAAGCCATAGCCCACACCCTTACTTGTTTTCTTTGGCTTTGACTTTGAAATCTTCGATCACTTTGCGGAAGAGAGTCACTGTGAAGAGGCCACCTTCGTTGTCCTCGGTGATCAATCTAATGGGGAGACACACTTTGAGCTGGATGATCTAGGGTCACTCCACTCCAGGCTGTGAGCTGAAGCTCCTCTTCAACCCACCGGCAGAGCCAGGTTCCCTGGGCCTGGTGACCTGGGCTTGGGTCCTTGGCTGGGAACCAAGGGTGCCCTGATGATAACTTCCTAAATTCAGCCCCCACCACCCACCCTCTGGTTGGGTGTGGCAGAGACCACAACGTCTGTTTGGTTCCTCAAATGGCTGAGTGACCCAGCTCCCCAAAGCGCTGCAGACACTGCTGCTGACTATGTGGATGCCAGTGAAGCAAGTAACAGAAGCCATTCCACAAGAGCCACTCCACTTCCGATATCACGAAGCCCTAACTGAACATGCCATGGCTAGCATGTAGCACAGGCTTCTGGGGTCATTGTCCTCAGTAACCTGGGAAGAGCGGTCTAAGCAAGAAGTCTTGGGGGCCTAGACATGCCTGATTGGCAGGTTACCTCTCCTGTGTCCCAGAGCCCACACCCGTAGGAACTGCCCCTAGGCTTCAGACCTTTCCCGAATTGTTGGTGCAGGCTCAGGTACTCTCTTAATCATGAAAGGACTGATGTCTCTGCTCTGTGACCCAGCAACCTGCCAAGCTGACCGCTGCTGAGGAGGCCCCAGAGAAAAGCCTCAAGAACAGAAGACACCACTGCTTACCAGGCAGCTCCTGGCTGGTGCTACCTGCCCACAAAAGATGCACCTTCTCTTCAAGCTCTGCCTCTCCCAAGACCTTAGGTTGTGGCCAACCTGTTCCTTGCAAACCCAAAATTTAGCTCCTGGTGGCTATCTCCTGGGAGTTAGTGGCATGCCCCTCAAGGCCAAGACCTCAGGAATGAGTGGGTTAAGACAGGAAGGGAGCTAGGGTAGAGTGAGGTTAGGGCGACTGGGTAAGCCAGAATGGGGGAGTGTGATGGGCTGGGATGGAATGGGATAGTAGGTGGGATGGGATGGGGTGGGATTGGGTAGAGAAGGGTGCGAAGAGAGTGGGATAAATGGGTAGGATGAGTGGGATGGACAGGATGATATGCGGTGAGGAGGTGAGGAGAGTGGGATTGGATTGGGTGGAGTGGTGTTGGATGAAATGAGATGGGGCAGGTGGGATGAGGTTGGGTGGGGTCGGGTAGAGTAGTTGAGCTCGTATTTCTTGTGGCTCATTCTAAAATGTCCTTTATGGATTACATAAAGGTGCAGGACTTAGGATCACAGATAAGTTCCACGCAGTTAAGAGGACCCTAGGTTCTGCCCAAATAACTCATCTTGATGACCCTACAGGTAGGTGGTTTTTCTCATTTCCATGGTCCCCATCACTCTACTGAGACATTCCTGTCCCATTTTTTTAATTCTAGATAAATGGCAAGGTTCTGTGTATACCCACTGTATAGAATGGCCCCATAGGCTTATATTATTTGAATGCTCAGTCACCAGGGAGTGACACTATTTGAAAAGGGTTAGGAGGCATGGCCTTGTTGGAGTAGGTGTGACCTGTGTGTCACTCGGAGTGGGCTTTGGAGTTTCAAAATCTTTTACCAGGCGCAAGTGTGCAGGTGTCCTCTCTCTGTCTGTCTCTCTGTCTCTGTCTCTCTTTCTGTGTGTCTCTGTCTCTCTCTGTCTCTTTGTCTCTGTCTCTGTCTCTGTGTGTCTCTGTCTCTCTGTCTCTGTCTCTGTCTCTGTCTCTGTCTCTGTCTCTGTCTCTCTCTCTCTCTCTCTCTCTCTCTCTCTCTCTCTCTCTCTGTGTGTGTGTGTGTGTGTGTGTGTGTGTGTACCTGCCTGTTTGCCTGCCTATGGATTAGAATGTAGCTCTGAGCTACATGTAGCCCCAGCATTGTGTGTATCACCACATTCCCTGCCAGGATAAAAATGGGCTAAGCCTCTGAAACCATAAGCAAGGCCCCAGTTATGTGCTTTCCTTTATAAAAGTTATCCTGGTCATGGTGCCTCTTCACAGCAATAGAACAGTGACTAAGACACCTGCCAACAGCTAATGTATTGCTCATTCTCAAAGTGAGCCCTTGTGTGTGTAGTGAGCTGCTAGTTTTCAAAGCAGACACAGGTCAAACCAGTCCTACCCATCATTTTTGCAGTGCCCACTTGATGTTCCTGTTCTGATCCCAACTGGCCACACACTGAGACTATCCTCCCTGCTCGGACTCCGTTGCCAGCCCCTGGGCTCTGTCCAGACATTTGTGGAACAACCTCTGCACCCACCCTCTTAGGTGAAGCAGAATGGATGTTAAGTAGAGCACACAGAGAACACAGGTGTGGGGGAGCGGGGCTCTGCTGAATGCAGCCAGAACAACTTTCCCAGAGGAAGGGCAGGGAACTGGAGCTTTGAAACACAGTGGAAAACAGGAATACCCCAAGGTGCCAAGAAGGAATTCCAGGCCACAGGGACTCAGGTATGAGGCTGTGAGAAGCCCTGCCCTTGGCACATGTCTGGTGCACATTCCCCTCTGGGGACATAGACTAAGCTGAGGTCTCACTTACTTGGTTGACCGAGGGACCACCATGTCCGATAGGGACTCATATGTCTTTTGCCATTGTGCATAGCTTGACCTGTGAGGACACAGAACTGTTGAGTGCACCGTCTCCTGAAGACTGAAAGTCAAGAGATAGAACCAGGGGGTGTCCCCAGCATCCCCAAAAGTCTTGATATAGCCCAGTGCCGTGCTGAGCCCAGTCTGCATGCAAGGGCCCCAGGACTTCCCAGAAGGTCCTTAGGTATCAGTGTGTTTGAGGCTCACTAGTAATTTTCTGATCATGGCCCAGGTGACCAGGCAAAAGGCCTTCCTAGCCTCAGGTCAAAGGAGAGCTTGCAAGCTTTTTGTGAGCATAACAGAGATGCTGAATAAACATTCTGTCACTGCTACCATCTCCCTGCTTCTGTGTCCATGGAGACACTGGCCCTCCATAGGTCCTATGCAGGAATGTCTGCTGATCTGGGGCAAGCAGGACACAAGGGGCCCACCTCACTCTCTCCTGAGCAGGGTACCCCACTGCCCCACCGCCTTCCTATCCACATACTTGGGGACGATGACCAGTAGGGTTATGAGGTATTCAGAATCAAGGACGAAGTCTTCCTTGCTGACAATATCGCTCAGTGTCCGAGTGAAGAGGTTCCCCCTGGAAGGCAGAGGGACAAAGGGTAAGACCAGCAGAGAGAAGATCACCCACCACATGTCCTATCATGTCCAGACAAACAGCAGGATATGGAGCAGGCTTGGGGCAGTCTCGGAGCCCAGTCTTCCAGAGCCAGGTACAGAGCTATTGCCTCTTCCCTGGGGACAGGGCGGAGGGGGAAGGGTGACTGGCAAAGCCTCTGCAGCTATCACCTGTCACTCAAGGGGCTGCTGAATCCAACACCTCAGTGACCTGCACTTCCCCCAAAAACCAACCCCAGTGCTGGGAGGAGTTCTCAGGTGGCAGGCAGCTGAAGTTATTCAAGTATCAAGACAGCAGCCAGGTCTCCAAGTTGCAAGGCACAGATAGGCCTAGATAGAGCTAACTCCGTGTCACTTTACACTGTTTGGTCCAGCAGCTGGGGACACTCACCTGAAATAGCTTTGTCTATGCTACTAGCCCTGGCTGGGATGAAGAACATGGCATTATCACTATATAGCCACATGGGCAGATGTGGATACCAAGACAGGGTGCATCTCCAGACTGCAGAGTCCTAGCCAGAGAACCCAGAGAGCATGGGGCCACAGTGCTAGGCACAGAGCCAAAGGCAAAGCCTCAGTAGTAGGTGAGAGACCCCATCCCACAAGTGCTTCTCCTCCCTTGCCCGTAAGACCACCATGTGGTCATGGACCATGCTAATGGATCCCCTCAGAGGCACGCCGGCAGGGCTGCTCTGTCACCATAGCATGCACACTAGCCTGCCAGGAGACTTATCTCTGGTTTATAGTACGCCCAGGCCAAAACAACAAACCCACAGGTTTGCTGAATGAGTAACTGTGACTTTTCAAGAGTAAAAACTGTTTCATTTTGCTTTATATCTAGAAGGCCTGAGAACATTGTGGGTGGTTTAAAATGTAAAAGAATAAACAGAAGGCAGCCGACATGTTTGGTGAGGAAAAATCAGAGACTATATGAAAGAAGAGGTTGGCCCAGTATCCCCACCCCCACCCATCTTTCTTTCTTTCTTTCTTTCTTTCTTTCTTTCTTTCTTTCTTTCTTTCTTTTCCCCCTTTTTGACAGAGTTTCTCTGTGTAATAGCCTGGCTGTCTTGGGCTTTGTAGACCAGGCTGGCCTTGAACTCACAGAGATCTGCCTGCCTTTGCCTCCTTAGTGGTGCTGGGATTAAAGGCGTGCGCCAAGTCGAAGCAGGAACCCACTGGCTTCCTACAGTACTCACACAAAAGCTGCAGATATGCTCACATGGCAGTTTTACTCTGTTGTCGTGGCTGTGGCCAAAGCCATGATGTCAGGTATGGGACTTTCCATTTAAGGGATCATGCTGATGCTTAAAACTTTTCTGTGGGGCTGGAGAGATAGCTCAAAGGTTAAGAGCACTGGTTGCTCTTCCAGAGGCTCTGAGCTCAATTCCCAGCAACCACATGGTAGTTCATAACCATCTATTAAGAGATCTGCTGATGCCGGGCATGGTGGCACATGCCTTTAATCCCAGCACTCGGGAGGTAGAGGCAGGTGGAGCTCTGTGAGTTCGAGGCCAACCTGGTCTACCAAGCAAGTCCAGAACAGCCAAGGCTACACAGAGAAACCCTGTCTTGGAAAAGAGAGAGACAGAAAGAGAGAGAGAGAGACAGACAGACAGACAGACAGACAGGGAAACAGAGAGAGAGACACAGAGCGAGATCTGGTGACCTCTTCTGGCCTGCAGGTATACATACAGGCAGAACACTGTACGTAATAAATACATCTTTTTTTAAACTTCCATATTTCGGAGCATTTTTCATTTTGAATTTTTAAACTGAAATGGCCAACTTTTGTTTTCGTTTTCTTTTGCAACTACCAAATCTGGTCTAGGGAACCCCTTAAGAGAGAAACTTAATTGGAGGTACCAAACAGAGGGAGAACATCTGGCTCTGAGCTTCTGGGCCCCTCTGCTTTCCTGGACTCAGACTCAGGATCTGGAGTCAAAAACTGAGCTCCTCATGCTAACTTGCCCTGTTCATCCGTCCCTCTCACATAGGAGCTTACATGGCTTCTCCCAGGGTGCTCACCGCTGCCCCCTGCCCCCCCCCCCAAGCCCCAAGATAATCCCTGCCATGATGGCCCTGAGCTTGCTTTTCTTCTGATTCCACCACCATTCTCACCCTAAGGCCAGCAGACAGGTCCTGTGACCTGAGTCCCTGTAGCTGTCCACCCTGGGCTGCTGCCCAGGATCCTATCTGCCCCTTGAAGAGGTCTGGGCTCTGACATCACATTCTGTCTGCCTCCTTGAGGAGGAGGTGCAGTGAAAGGCCTGGGCAGGCCCCCCAGAGCGACATAAACTGAGGAAGGAGTGGGGAAAGAAGGAAGGTGCCAGCTGCAGAAACCTCATGCTCCTCTGCATTCACAGGCAGCGGCAGCCTCCCTACCTGGATGGGCTCTGTTCATCCGCTCCAGGTTTCTAGTGCACAAGCTCCATCTGTCCCTCTGGTTGGAAAGCCACAGGCAAGGGGATTCTCCCCACGCCCCCAACCCTCAGATACACGCACAGAGAGGGCAGCGGGCACAGTACGCACGTGCATTTCTTTTCCAAGTTCTCCAGGTTGGCCTTCAGAACACTGTAGGCGGCTGTGCGGGACTTCAGGTCCGTCTCGATTTGTGCCAGTTGCTGGGAGGGAGAGGCAGGAGAAATGCTTCTAGTGACCTTGAGGAGTTAGTGAAACCCTTCAAAATCTCACAAAGCATCCTTGGGACACTTAACAACAGTGATCAAGCCAGCCACAAGATGAGCTCATTCCTGTAATTCCAACACTTGGGAGGCAGGAAGATCAACTCACGACCATTCCTAGCTACAGAGCTAATTTGAGGCCTAGGCTACATGAAATCCTGTCTCAGGATACAGAAAGAAACAAAGAAAGAAAAATAAAAAAGAAAAGAAAAAAAAGCAACCTGCCTACTCACCAGGCTGGTCCTATCTGCCTCCCTCCTGACTCTCCCAACCCGGCCAGCACCCAGCCCCCACAGTCTCCACATGGGAAACTGAATGGGGACAAAGCCTCACTTTGCAGGTGCTGAGGTACCAGTCACACAGCATGCCCAGTGCCATACACTAGCGTGGGGCTCCTTCCCAGCAAGCAATGCTGAACTGCCAGGCCCCGTGTCCACTTTCCTTGGTTCTGCTGGAGGGCAGCCAAAGACCTATCCTGATTTCCATGGTAACTTTCCACCTTCAGCGTCCCAGGCATCTACCTCTCCAGGCTTGATGCAGGCCTCCTCCTAACCTGCAAGGGCACAATACCTGCTCACCTCTGTTCCCACCTCAGGTTCCCCAGCTACCTAACAGGAGAGGAATGCCGTCTTTAAAAGAGCCCCAAGAACTGTTGGCCACAGCGAAGAGCAGTCAGTCCAAGGAGGTAAATAAGCTCTGAGGCTAGAAGGCAGTGAGTGATTCAGAGCCACAGGGAGCCCCTCCCACAGGCTGCACTCTGTTCTGCCCTCCTAGGGCTCACAGCAGAGCTGGCCCTGCATAGACACCACACAGCAGTGAGCAACACCCAGTAGGCAAAACTGCAAACAGTTGGGTGTGGATATTTCATAGTGTGTGGGTGCACTTGGCAGTGGCAGGTACTTCAGAACAGAGTACGTAGCACAGTGATTCTCAACCTGGGGGGTCACAACCCCTTTGGGGGCTGAATGACCCTTTCACAGGGGTCGCATGCCAGATACCGCACATATCAGATATTTACATCACAATTCATAACAGTAGCACAATTACAGGTATAAAGTAGCAATGAAGATAACTTTATGGTTGTGGGGAGCGGGTCGCCACAACATGAGGAGTTATATTAAAGTGTTGCTGCATTAGAAAGTTTGAGAAACACTGCTGAAGCCTTAACACACAAGCCATTTGGCCATCCCCTTGTGTCAGTTTGGCAGTGTTGGTGCCCAACAGTATGTGTCTATGCTATTGGGCAGTGCGCAGTTCTGATTGAGGAGATGTTGAGAGTCATGAGATGGAGCCCACAACACTGCGGAAGTTCTGAGTTTCAATACTCAGAATAGATATCCAAAGAGGAGGGTCCTCTCTGAACCTCAGGCACTCGTCACCGTTACAGAAGAAAAGAGAACAGGCGGTGAAACAGTAGCAGACCTTCAATGTCCCTGTCTTTACATTGATTATGCCGGTAAGATTTATCTTTTCCTTACATTTTAAAAACATTTTCCTTTGAAGCAATTATAGATTCCCAGCTCATTATAAGAACGCTCCATAGAGATCCACATGCCTTGTGGGGCTTTCTTCACTGGGACATCCTACCGAAGATGCACACTAGGCTACACAGGCTGCACAGCTACACTGCACACTTGGATCACACCACACACCACACTTACGGGGTGGCCACACCATGTGACTACAGGACAATGTGCTATACAAACCAAACAAAGCCCTAAACTGCTACCTCAGGAGAACAAGGAGAGGCTGGGAGTGAGACCCCTGCTCCTAGGGCAACGTGGACTGAAGAACTAATCTCCCACAGCCTCTGTCTTACCTAGCTCCTTCCCCGTGCTGGAGAGCAGAGCCATGCACATAGTACAACGTGTGGGATGTGATCTCTGACCCATATCCCTTCCCAGTCTGATCCTTCAACAGCTGTGCATTCGGGAACCCCGGTTCAGAGGGGAGCCAGTTCTCCTCCATGACCCTACTCTCTGACTCCCGGAAGCCAGGTCTAGTGCCCCTGGGACTCAAAATCCCAAGTTGGCATGCCGAACCTCACAAAAATCTGTGTCCTTTGCCTCTGTGGGGCTCTCCTGGAAGCCACACTTGGCACAAAGCCCTGGGCTGACCCTGCTAGAAGCACCTTTGAAAACCTCTACCTGATTGATTCGGAAGGGAATATAAGCCCAAGCAGCCACACCCAGATTCCCAAGAGACTGGAAGGAGTGAAGGATTCAAAGCCCCCCTTTCTGCCCTGCCCTGCTCTGCCTACTGACTGCCCTCAGGGAAGCTCGGCTATTCACTCAGAGAACAGGGCAGCTCTGTTCAGAGTAGAGCTGGGATCTCCTAGCCATGGGGCCAGCCAGAGACATGATTTGGAAGGGCTTCTGTATGTATCAGCAACAGGGCAGGACAGTCAACCCTCACCCATGGTGAAGGCACATAGACACCACCTTAGCTATGGGATGCCCACAATGTCGCTGCAGACCCCTCTGCTATGGGGCTTGTACACAGCGTGAGTGAGATGGAAACCATGGCTTGGCAGACAGCCCCCTGTCATGGGATTGATTTGTTGTTGTCACAAGACACTTAGGGGATGAGTTGGCACAATGTGACCGAGAGGTGGGGCTACTCAGCCAAACTGTCTTCTAAGGCAGTGCAGTTTCCGAGGGAGCCGGGCCTGGTGCCCAAGGCCTGTAATTCCAGCTACTAAGGAGGCTGCAGCAGAAGGAGCATGGTAAGAGGAGACCTACCCAGGGTAACTCAGGGGGCTAACATCCCAAGCCTTTGCCTTGCACCTTGTCAGAGTCCCAACTCCATGCATATCATCTCAGATGGTCGGCTGTCTCCAAGCTGACTCTCCTCACCTTGGCCAGTGTGTCCACCACATTCACCAGTGGCTGCTTGGCAGGATATTTGGCCATGTCCCACTCGAAGTGTGTCACAAAGGACGTCAAGTCAACTGGAAGAACAAAGACAGCAGTGAACACAGCCCACCTGCCTCCAAGACTAAGACTTGAATCCAGAACCATGCCAAGCTGCTCACACCAAAGCAGTTAGGGAGAAGTTGAAGAGCAGGCTCTGAAGAGCAGGCGCCTCACGAGGGAACAGTTCAGAGCCCGTGGGAGGCATCAGCTTGCCATCAAAACACTCCAAAGCAATGTAGCAGGCGAGCTGTGACCCCCCCCCAAGTCCCCCCTTTGCAGCTTGCATCAGTAATTGCTCCACCTTCCATGGTTGCTTGGCCTACCCTCCACAGCTAGGTCACCACTCTGTTTTGAGGCACCCCAAAGGCACCCCAGAAAGCATCAATCCAGCCCCCCAAACCACACAGCCATGGCCTGTCACAGGTGCCACCTGCTTGTGGTATAGTCTCCCTGCTTCTTGAGCCCCAACAAGAGCAAGGCAATGTTAACCCACACCATCCACTTTAAGGAAGACCTCCCATAGCTCAGCCACACACTGGAACATGCTTGTGACTGGCTTTCCCACCTGGAGCCATGGGCATCATTTAGTGCATGCCTGTTGCGTTTTCCTCAAAGCTGTGAACAAATTCCACCACAAAGAAGGATGTTCCTGTCTACCCTAGCCAGCTGTGCAGTGGAGGAATGGGAGGAGCTGTTGTTGGTTCAATCGAACTGACATATTTTTGTCCAAGGAGCCTGGTTGATTGAGATATTTAGGGATGTTTTGTTTTGTGTGTGTTGAGACAGACTCTCACTGTGTATCTCTAACTGCCTGGAATCCACTATGTGGACCAGGCTGGCCTTGAACACAGACATTTGCTTGTCTCTGCTTCCCACTGAGCCACCACGCTCAGCTGTGATACTTAATTTTAACTGTTAACTGACAACTATCTAGAATCACCTGGGAAGAGCGTCTGGATCAGGCTGGCCTGTGGGCATGTCATTAGGATATCATCTTGGTTAAGTAATTGATGTGGGAAGACCCAGTCCACTGTGGGCAGTACCATTCCCTTGGCTGGGCTCCTGCACTGCATAAGCATGGAGAGGGAATTGAACATAAGCAATATGCATGAATGCGTTTCTCTCTGCTCTTGACTGTGGATATGCCTGGATTTTCCTTCAGCGATGCACTGTGACCTTTAATTGTCAAGACAATAAACCCTTTCTTTCTTAAGGGTGCTTTTGTCAATATTTTTATTATCATAAATGAAACTAGGACACTGGTTTAAGCCCCAGACTGCAAGCAAGAGAGAAAATGAGTCAGTGTTCCTACCTGAGAAAGTGGTCAGACCACTCACATCTTAAGGGCATGCTTGGTTGATTTTGAGACAGGGTCTTGCTATATAGTACTAGCTAGTCTGGGGTTCACTATGTAGACCAGGCTGCACTCGGACTCACAGAGATCCACCTGCCTCTGCCTTCCAAATGGTGAGACTAAAGGCGTGTGCCACCACATTTGGCCTAAGGGATTAATTACTCTTATACTCTACCCATCCGGAGAGTGCTAGGAGGGCTGTTACTTCTGCCCCCTTCCTGTTCTTTCCTTCCTTCTTTATTCCTTTATTTCCCTTTATTTATTTAGTTCTTTGACGTGGTGATCTCTTTGTGTGGGCCAGGCTGGCCATGAACTCCTGGGTTCAAGCTATCCTCCTGTCCCAGTCTCCCAAGTAACTGGAATGACAGGTGTGCCACATCACTCTTTCCTAGGTGGAATTTCCCACCACAGGATCTGTACATGCCAGCCCTCCCCCTGTGGATGCTTGTCCTTATGCACACGGAACGAACCTGTCATCATCCTGTAAGCAGTCATCTTTCCCTGTATGGAGTCTGCTCCCTGCTGTTGGGAATCCAAGGCAGACACCCTTCCTCCCACCCTCAAGTGCCAGGGTTAAGTGTGCCAGGGATAGTTAGGTAGGCAGTAATGAGGGGATTCCCTCAGGTTCCTA
>OU015742.1:121881312-121911649 GCA_907169655.1 Acomys percivali
GTGTGTGTGTGTGTGTGTGTGTGTGTGTGTGTGTGTGTGTGTGTGTGTGTGTGTATTCTGCTTACATGCACTTATGCATACGGCATGCCTGGTGCCCAAGGTGGCTGAAAGAAGGTGCCGAAGACCCTGGAACTGGAATTAAAGGACAATTGTAAGCCTCTCTGTGGGTGCTGAGAACCTAACCTGGGTCCTTTACAAGAGCAGCAAGTGCTCTTAACCACTGAGCCATCTCTCCTCTCCAGCCCTGTTTTGTTTGAGACTGGGTCTCAGGTAGTCCAGGCTTTAAAGTCTTATACAGCAGAAGACGACCTTGAATTCCCAATTCTCCTACCTCAGTTTCCTGTGCTGATATTATAGACATCAGCTATCATGCCAGGCCAAAACCCTGGGCTTTATCCCTAGCATTACAACAAACAACAGAACAGTAGCTTCCTGTAATTACAAATATTATTGGTAATGTTATTACCAATGACTGGCCCAACTTGAGACCCACCCCATGGGAGACAGCCAACCTCTGACACTATTAATGATACTCTGCTCTGTTGCAGACAGGCGCGTAGCATAACTGTCTTCTGAGAAGCTTCATGCAGCAGTTGATGGAAACAGATGCAGAGACCCACAGCCAAACAATAGGCAGAGCTAGGGGAGTCTTGTGGAACAGTAGGGGTGGAAGGCTTGAGGGAGCCAGAGGGATCAAGAAAACCTACAGAGTAAACTAACCTGGGCCCATGGGGGCTCACAGAAACTGAACCACCAACCAAAGAGCATGTGTGGGCTGTACCTAGGTCCCTACACATGTGTAGCAGATGTGCAGCTTGGTCATCATGTGGATGACCCCTAACAACTGGAGCAGGGCCTGTCTGACTCTGTTGCCTGCTTTTGGATCTCTTTCCCCTAGCTGGGTTGCCCTGTATGGCCTTGGTGGAGAGGATGGCCTTAGTCCTACTGTGACTTGATGTGCCAGGGCAGGTTGGTACCCACAGGGTGTGTGAAGGTGGAGTGGGGGGAATGTTTCTCTGAAGAGAAGGGGAGGGGAAATTGGGGGAGGGAAGTGTGAGGATGGGACTGGGAGGAGAGGAGGGAGGGGACTACAATCAGGATGAAAAGTTAATAAATAAATCAATGAAAAATTAATTCCTTATTACTACTACATGTATTATGCATATATGAGGTGGGGTACACATGCCACTGTTATGTGGAAGTTAGAGGGCAAATATGTGGAGTCAATTCTCTTTCTGCTTTCATGTGGTTCTAGGGATTGAACCCAGGTGGTTGGTCCCAGCAACAATGCCTTTACCCACGGAGCCCTCTCACTGGACCAGCCTTTTTTATTTTAGACAACCAGATATATTATGTACATGTTGTTGTTTGGTTCCTACTTTCCTGATGACAACTCATGTAGCTGACACTGGCATGTTTTTATTGGTCATGAAAATTCTAACATATTTTATTAGATTGTTTTCTTTATTGAGTACCAAGAGTTCTGTTTGGTTTTGATTTTACAAGTTATATTTATTTTCATTACAGTCTTAAGAGATTTAGCCCAAGATCTTGTACATTAGGCAAGTATTCTATTACCAATTACAATTACAATTACCAATTACAGCCATTTTAATTTTTTTTTTTAAATATTGAGGTAGTATCTCCCTAAGTTATCCAGGCTGCCCTTCTACTTATGGTATGTATCAGACTGGCCTCAAACTTGCAATTCTCTTGCTCCAGCCTCGTGAGCCATCAGGGTTATGAGGGTCTATGTCATCAAGGCTGGTCTTTTTTATTTTTAAATTTTATTTATTTATTCATTCATTCATTTCTCCCACTTTGAGACAGGGTTTCTTTGTATAGTCTTGGCTGCCCTGGAACTCACTCTGTAGACAAGGCTGGCTTTGAACTCAGAGATCTGTCTGCCTCTGCCTCTGCCTCCCGAGGGGTGAGATTAAAGGCATACTCCTCCATACCCAGCTTAATTTTATTTTTTAAAGATTTTTAAATTTATATATGTATATGAGTTCTCTATTTGCATGTATGCCTGCATGACAGAAGAGGGTATCAGATCCCAGTTTAGATAGTTGTGAGCCATCATGTGGTTGCTGGAAGTTGAACTCAGGATCTCTAGAAGAACAATCAGTGTGCTTAGCCACTAAGCCACCTTTCCAGCCCCTTAATTTTATTTTTAATTTTTGTGTGGAAGAAATGTGTGTCTGAGGTCAGTTGTCCTTTGAGGCCAGAAGAGGGCAGCAGATCCCCTGGAAGTGGAGTTTCAATTGTGATACCAAGAGCAAACACTCTTCACCAGAGTCATCTCTCTAGCCTTCCTGGGTGACCTTAGTTAGCCATGGACTCAGAATCTTCTTGTCTTAGCCTCCCCAGGCCTGGGATAACAGAGGTGTGCCACCATGCCCAGCTAGAGGCTCCTCACAGTTCCCAAACACTAGTCTTTTGTTAGATATGTATTTTGTAAATATTTTTTCCCGAGTCTCAATACATCTTCTCTCAGTTTATCTCCATCTATTTAGATATGTATCTGTGTGAATGCATGTGTATATGCTTGTACAGGTGGGTGTGTCTGTGAGCACGAAGAGATCAGAAGGCACTGGATCCCTTGGAAGCAATTACAGGTGTTTATAGGACACCTGGTTTGTTGTGCAGGTGCGGAGATGGAAGGCCTGGTCCTCATGATTGTGCCACTAGTGCTCTTCACCGCTGAGCTGTCTCTCCAGTCCCCAGTCTTGATATATCTTTATTCATTATCTTAAACAAGTCTTTTAATGATCACTAGCTATCATCTCTCTTTATAGTCATAATGATGGGTGAATATTAAGCCATGTATAGTGTTATCATTTCTGCCTTACTAAACCATCCATGAAATGAATTGTGTCTCCAGACAAGTGTCTTTTGTCATACCTCTTCACTATGATTAGACTTGTTAAGTTAAACATTCACAGTACGATGGTCCAGTTACTCAGATCTGACCACCAGAGTTAAATGGTGACAATGTACCAATGCTATGTGCATTACACTGCTAAATCCCAACAATGTTTACACTTGTTGGAAGTTGACTCTGGGAGCAAGGAAACTCTTTTTCTCCACCAGAACTCCCTGTCCTGGGTCAGGCTGATCACCTGACCCTGTAATGAGGTAGAAGGAAAACAAAAAACAAGTACTTAAGAGAATTAAAAACATTACATCAGGCTGGAGAGAGGGCTCAGGGATTAAGAACACAAATTGCTCTTGCAGAGGACTTGGGTTCCTAGCACTCACACTAGGAGCTTACAGCTGCCGGTACCTCCAGCCCTGCAAGATTCAGCACCTCTAGCCTTCATCAGCATTCACATGTTCATACCTATACACAGTCTCAACCACAACTAAAAATAATAAAATATTTAAAGAGTTTGTATGGTTGAGAACAGCTAAGGGGCAGGTATTTCTAACAGATATTATTGTTGTTTATCTCAGCTGGGAAAAAGAGGCCCAGAGCTCATCCACGGCCAGTTCTATCCAGCTGACCATCGCCTTACCCTCCCTAGTTGATTTCTGTTGGACGTTTGTAAGTGTGCAAACACCGTGGGGCTCCTTTGATACTGTGATACCTTGTTCTCACAAATGGACAGGTCCAGTCATCTATGCCAGGTGTTTTGACCACTCAATTTGATGTTTTCTCATTTACCTGCTGCTTCTGCCTGCTACTTGCTATTTGTTGTTTTATTTTTGCTTGCTTTGTGTTAATAAACTCACTAAGTATGGCTATTATAGGTCATTTTCTAGACCGTGCAGAACAGGCAGTGTGCAAGTTTTGAGGGAATGAATTAAAATGTGGTCCCAAGTCAGGCATCAATTTCATCATAAAGAGAGAGGTTGGGAAAGCATCACGCACAGCTGTCTTGTGGCCAGATTGTAGCCCACAGATATAACAATTAGCTTATGTTTGTTCACAGTGAATATCCAACAATCTTTAGTTAAAGGGTTCTTTTAAAATACATGCTAAAACATTTTAAGTTATTAAGGAATCTGGAGACAATTATGTGGGGGGTCAGAAGACACAGCTCATTCCTCCCAGCTGGGGATCAAACTTAGGTTGTTAGGCTCAGAAGCAAACACCTTTGTCCTGTGAGCTACTTCTCTGGCCCTTAGTCAAAGGATTCTGCAATTAAGCAGCTCAAGCCTGGTGTGGTGGCACACACTTTTAATCTCAGTATTTAGGAGGTAGGGACAGGCGGATATCTGAGTTCCAGGTCAACCTGGTCTAAGTGACACTCTGGAATCAGTGATACGTGGCATAAACACATTGACTTTCACAACACCCAGCTGCAGTAGGCACTGTAATAAGCCTTGTTTTTTCAAAGGAGAAACCAGAGGCAAGGGGGTTAACTCTCATTATGCAGCAGCACACATCAGAGCCAGCATTGAAACAGTCTGGCTCAGAAGCTTGTGTTCTTAGCCTCAAGAGTATCACAGCCTTCCAGCCAAGTTCACTGCTACCCAGGGTCCCGGTGCCTTGCTAGACAAGATGCTGCAAGCACTGGAGTAGCCACTCTGAACCCAGCTACTTCCTCAGCAGAAGGCTGCAGGGTGAAGTAGGTCAGATCCTTGGCCTGTGAGTGTGCAGACTTGGCTCACTTTGAGGCAAAGCTTGTGTTCTCTTGTGTGCAGTTGCTCACTCTCAAGAGTGGATGTGTTTGGAGTGATAAAAAAATCATCTTCATGCAGCTGTGTAGTATCAACAAAGGCTGAAGCGCTTACAACACTGAAGGACTCTGGGTCAGCATGACTCTCCCCGCTTCTTTTTATGTGTGTGTGCCTCTTCCCCCAAATTCGTATGTTGAAGTCCTACTCCTCAAGGGGATGGCATTAGGGGGAGGGGTCTTGGGGGGTTGCCAGTCAGCTTTCTGCAGCTGTGACAAAATACCCAAGAAAGCAACTTAAAAAGAGGACCGGCTTGTTCTCAGAGGTGTTGGTCCATGGCTGGCAGGCTCCATGGGCTTCAGGGCTGTGGTGAGACAGAGCACCATGGTGGCAGGAACATGCAGCCAGGAGTATGAATGCCTCAAGTTGCGAGGAAGAGTGAGATAGAAAGTCAGAGAAAAAGAAGATAGAAGAAGCAGAGGGAGAGAGAGCCTTCATAGGCATGTCCTCAGGGTCCTACACATTGTATTTATTTGTGTGAGTGTGGGTGTGCATGTGTCTGGAGGCCAGAGAGCAATGTGCAGGAATCATTTCTTTCCCTCACGACATGGGTTCTGGGGATCAATCTTAGGCGCCCCCCCCCAACCCGCCCACCAGGCTTGGTACAAGGACTATTACCTATTGAGCCCAGGTCCCAACTCTTAAGAATCTATTTAGCTAGCTAGCAAGCTGGAGCTGTTAGGATTCAATTACTTCTCAATATCACCATCAGCTGGGGATCAGTGTTTAACACAGCAACACTTTTAGGGAGTGTGACAGTTCACATTGAAACCATTGTAGGGGATCATGGAGTTGAGGGTGGAGTCCTTAGGAATGTGATTTGTGAGTTGTTTGTTTGATTTTGGTTTTTCTTTTCTCTTTCTTTCTTTCTTTCTTTCTTTCTTTCTTTCTTTCTTTCTTTCTTTTCTTTCTTGTTGTTTTGAGATAGGGTTTCTCTGTGTAGCCTTGGCTTTCCTGACCTAGCTTTGTACATCAGGCTAGCCTTGAACTCAGAGATCTGCCTGCTTCTATCTCCTAAGTGCTGGGACTAAAGGTGTGTGCCACAAGCCAGGCATGGTGGTGCACGCCTACAATCTCAGCACTCAGGGAGCCAGAGGCAGGTGGATCACTGTGAGTTTGAGGTCAGCCTGATCTACAAAGTGAGTCCAGGACAGCCAAGACCACACAGAGAAACCCTGTCTGGAAAAAATCAAAACCAACCAAACAAAAAACGTCTGCTACAAGACACACAATTTAAAATAAAAAAAAAATAAAATGAGTTTCATTAACTTCAAATGGACTGCTGTCTTAAGGGAACTATACTGCCTGAAGAAAAAAGAGCCAAAATTAGAAACAAAACACAGCATTACATTTAGCTCAATACTACTGAACTTGTAGGACATTTAAAATAATTGCACATTTTGCTCATAAAAATGGACCAGTCGGGGTGGGTGGGGGGAACCTCTGTTGTTAATGGCATTTATACAGTACAGAGAGGCACAGGAAAATGAGCTAAATATTTAACATGTGAGTCTTGAGAAACCAGTGGAACTTGGGCATAAGGGTATGGGAGGTACTCTACATTCCAGCACAGCAGAGATTCAAATACAGAATGATACAAAATGCTCATACACCTAGAGGATACAGGAAACAGAACTGAACTGAAATAAAATGGCCTAGGGCCTTTAACAACAAAATCAGAAATAGATAACATCAATAAATCTTCCAATACTCCTGCTTCAACTTTTCTTTTAAAATGTTTATATATGTATTTATTGTATATGGATATCACCATGCCACTGAGGCATATGGAGGTCAGAGAACAGTTGGCAGGAGCCTCTTCTTTTACTTCTGTCATGTGGGTCCCAAGGACTCAGGGTGTCAGGCATGGTGGTAAGCACTTTTACCTACTGAACCATCTGCCCAGGATGGCCTTGGACTCACTATATAGGTACTACCTCCAACTTCTCATCCTCTTTCCTTCTGCTCTGAAGTGCTGAGACTGTATGCACACACCACCACGCCCTGCCTTTTCCATTCTTCCTTTTTTAATACCACAGACTTGAAAATGCCAATGCTTAGATCCTGAGTATGGGGACCAGAGGCAGAAAGGGGCTATTCTACAGATGTAGCCTAGGAGCCTAATAAGTCAGTAGTCAACGAACAGAAAGAGCATGGTGGGGCACTGAGGTAAGGGTGCTGGCTACAGATGTGAGAAGTCATGGTGCTGGTAAGAGACAGACTACAACCAGGGGCTAGAGGCATGAGAAATTCCTAGTTTTGAAGATGTAAAGCGACCTTTGCTTGAGTTGGGGCACTACATGCTGGGTTTTGGGATTCCAACCCTTTTAAAATCATTCATTTATTTTGTTGAGACTGTAACCCAGACTGGCCTTGACCTCTTGGTAAGTCTCCAGTCTCAGCCTTTCAGATACTGGCATTTTAGGTGGGAGCCTCTATGCCAGGCTTGGGAACTGGCAATTTCCCCAGTCTAATCTGGAAGATTGTGAGCATCAGAGGGCACTCTGTCCTAATTTCAAAAGGTCCTCTAGTTGACTAACTTGACTATACAGTTAACCTCATTTCACCCAGCTAAGTCAAGAATTCTCGGTACACCTATGGGTGCTCCCAGAGGAAAGATCGATTGTCCCAGAAAGGAGTTGACGCAGCTGTTCAAACCTCAAGTTTCGAAGGTGTTGACAGGGACCTGAAACTGAAGCACGGGACGGTCTGAGCGTGATAGACAAAGGGCTGTCTACATGGCACCATGGTTTTTTGTTTGTTTGTTTTGTTGTTGTTGTTTTTAAGACAAGGTTTTTCTGTGTAGCCTTGGCTGTCCTGGACTTTGTAGACTAGGCTGGCCTTGAACTCCCAGAGATCCGACTGCCCCTGTCTCCCTGAGTGCTGGGATTACAGGTGTGCGCCACCAAGGCTGGCTTCAAAGCACCATTTTAAGAACTGGGAATCCAGCACACGTGTGTACGCTACTTGGATGCAGAAGCAGGACAGAAAGGTCCTGCAGCAGGTCTGCTTTGCTCAGAAAGAAAATGCAGACGCGAAGAGTACAAGCCCTCTCAAAGCCAGCAGGGTCTAGTGAGCCACGGTCCACGCACAGATGAAGACGTAAGTACCCAACCCTTGTCGAGAGGTAGATGTGAGGGACCTTGAGGATGACAGCTTAAGTGACAACCTCTTCTACCGAAGATTCTCGGGCGCAGCCAGGATTTGGTGGTGGTTTGACAGGACTGGAGAAAGCATTACGTAACCTTTCTCTCTTTCCCAGATTCCTCTTTTCATAATGTGTGTGGAGGCAGGAGGATACAGAGAAAGACGGAAGAAGGCTCTTTCTACTGTCCTCAGATGTGTAGAGCAGTTAGTTTCTAAAAATGATAAGGGTTATAACTGTCACATACTTGTCTCAAACGATATCAGGTTCAAACTCGCTTCCCCACCTCATGCTTTCTCGTATGATTTTTCTTCTCACTTTCATTTTAGCTTTTTTCTGACCCCAGAGCCGGTGCACGTTTCTCCGCAGAGGCTCCGTTCACCTCAGGTGCCTCTTCACTCGCCGAGTCCCAGGGAGGGCGTACTTCCGTCGCCGGAAGTGTGTCATCAGCGTGCGCCAGTTCCTGCACGCTGTGCTGGTTCGCCTAGCCTTTGGATGCCGGAGTAGTACTTGGGTGACTGGCGATCAGTGACTGCGTGCCGGATCCCGGCAGCTCCGCGCTGCGATGCAGGTCTCCAGTCTCAACGAGGTGAAGATTTACAGTCTCAGCTGCGGCAAGTCTCTCCCTGAGGTGAGTCCTTGTCCCCTCGCCGCCGCCTCTCCTCATTGCCCTAATGATAGATATTTTTAAGATTTACCATTGGCTGACTGTGCTGTCTGGTTTTATGTCAACGTGACACAAGCTAGAGTTACCCGAAAGGAGGACACCTAAACTGAGAAAATGCTTCCATAAGATCCAGCTGTAGGGCATTTTCTTAATTAGTGATTGCTTGTGAGGGCCTAGCCCATGATGGGTGGTGCCATCCCTGGGCTGGTGGTCCTGAAGTCTATAAGAACGCAAGCTGGTTGAGTACTCCATGGCCTCTGCATCCGTTCCTGCCGCCAGGTTCCTGCCCTGTTGGAGTTTTGGCCCCTTCCTTTCCTCAGTGATGGACCGTGATGTGGAAGTATAGCTGAAGTGAACTTTCTTCCCCAAGTTGCTTTTGGTCATGGTATTTTATAATAGCATAGAAGCCTAAAGACAACACCTTTGTTCTGGCTGCATTAGGTTCATGTGTTAGACATGCCGTCTAGAAAGTGCTCTCAGGTCTTTTAATTGAAACATCACTGCCAGAAATACAGTCAGAGCAATACAGTCACAGAGACTAGCGGGAGCTGCAAGGAAGCTCACTCACTACAGACGGGAGGCAAACTGCCCCCTCCCCCTGGAGTGTCACCCTGTTCCAAATGCAGACTGCCTCCATGTGTATGTTGGGTCTTGAAAGGTGAATCTGCTGTGTGACTAGAAACTTCTAAGGAGTATTCTGCCATGTCCATGGTTCTTTTAGAAATGGCACTTCTTATTTATTTTTCATTTCTTTGAAGGTTTGGTTTGGTGTTTTGTTTTTGTTTTTCGAGACAGGGTTTCTCTGTGTTAGCCTTGGCTGTCCTGGACTTGCTTTGTAGACCACACTGGCCTTGGACTCACAGCGATCCGCCTGCCTCTGCCTCCCTAGTGCTGGGATTAAAGGCTTGCGCCACCACACCTGGCTTTTCTTTGGAGTTTTTAACCAGGAATTTACTGACATTTTGAGCTGGACAATTCCTTGTTGCTGGTGTTGTTTTGTAGATGTTTGCCGACATCTCTGGCCCATACCCACCAGATACCAGAATTAACACCTATAAGTTGTGGTGACAGAGTCAATCTTCAAGAATCTCCATAAACCCTCTGTGAAGCAAAAGTACCCCAGTAGAGGCCCATCCACTCAGCATCACTATAACTGACAAGTGCTTCATTGTTGCTCATTCAACTGTTGCCTGTAGACCAAAAGCTCCCTTCATTGACTGTTCTGGTAAAACAAAAACAAAACAAAACAACAACAACAAAAACCCACTTCTTACATTATGACAGGCGGATCTGGGCCCAGGGGTTCTGCTCAAACTACTGCACCAACCAAGGACAATACGTGCAGTAAACATCAAACCCTACTCAGATCTAGTCAATGGACAGGACATTCTCCACGGCTGAGTGGAGAGTGGGGAATGACTCTGTGCTCTGAACGAAGGTTAGGAAGGTGACAAACTCTGGTGCCCCACATTTGACCACGTACCCTTGATAGGGAGGCCCAGTGGCAGTCAGAGGAAGGATAGCAGGCTATCAAGAAGAGACGCAATCGTCTATGATCATATAGAGGGGGAGGAGGCCCCCCTCAGGCACAGACTGGGGGGGGAGGGACAGGGTAAAAGCAGGAGGAATAGGAGGATACAAAGGATGGGATAACAATTGAGATGTAATTTGTAAATTAATTTTTTTTAAAAAACCCACTTCTTTTTTGTTTGTTTGTTTTTTCAGGACAGGGTTTCTCTTTGTAGCCTTGGCTGTCCTGGACTCGCTTCGTAGACCTGCCTCTGCCTCCTGAGTTCTGGGATTACAGGTGTGCACCACCACTGCCCGGAAAAACACCATTCTTATCCAGGGTCGGCTATTAAGCCAGTCATATATCTGTTCCTATTATTTGTAAGAAATTAATTTAGTTGGCAAACGGGACACATTTATAGCCCCAGTGCTTGGGAGGCTGAGACAGGAAGAATGTGAGCTTGTGTTCAGCCTGGGCTACAGAGCTACATAGTGTGACTCTGTCTCAACATACGGGAGCAGGCACACGCACACACATCGGGGGCGCTCACATCATATAGAAATTAAAACCCATCACTTTGAGCTTTTGCATTCATTTAGCTTGGATGTATTAGTTTTATGCTTAATGCTTTGTAAAACAGCTGTTCAAAAAATTGTTTAATATATGTAAAGATAGTTTTTTAAAGTCTAGAAAACAGCCAGGTGGTGGTTGTGCACACCTGTAATCCCAGCACTCAGAAGGCAGAGGCAGGCAAATCTTTGTGAGTTCAAGGCCAATCTGGTCTTCAGAGAGAGTTTCAGGACAGCCAAGGCTACACAGAGAAATCCTGCCTCAAAAACAAAGCAAAACAAAAATCCAGAAAATATGTTATCATGGAGCTAAGATATAGAATAGCCCCCGTCTCCATTTTATTATTTCCTCTAAGCTTGCATTTTTTGCAAGCAGGAAACAATTTAGGTGTGTTTTAAAGCTCATTGTTTGTTTTTCTCATAGTGGCTTTCTGACAGGAAGAAGCGAGCACTGCAGAAGAAGGATGTGGGTGAGTATTCACAGTGCTCCAGCTGTGTCACCTGCCCATGTGACAGTGTCCTCAGTCCTCTGGCTCTCCAGTGTGGGAAATAAGCTTTGTGCCCCTTCTCTCTGATGATGTTGGGTTTGCTGTCTCCCTTTGGTGTAGAAGTTAGTCTCCTCTCCCTTTCAAGCTAACACATTAGCCTTTCCTTGTTTCATGGGTGGCAGCAAGGCTCCTGGGTCAGAGACACAGACATCAGTACTCATGACACGGCACGGATGACATGGACATCAGCATGCTTGTCCCAGCTGGCCCCCAAGTCCCTTGGGAGGCCTTCAGCATGGCTCAGAAAACACACACACACACACACACACACACACACACACACACACACACACTTCAGGGTGGAGCCCAGAGCTGAGAAGCCCACTGCTTTGGTAGCAGGCAGTAAACCAGGCCTGCCTTTCCGTGACCTCATCTGTCAAATTTCTCTGCTGCCTGTAACCCCAAGACACAGCTCTGGTAAAAGTGGTCAGACTCTTGCAGGACTGCCACACTCAGCAAGATGCACAGGGACACAAGAGGCCTAAGGAGGGCTGTCTATCCCAACAGTTCCATAATGGCTTTATTGCTAGAATGTCAGAGTCCTTCCCTGTTAGCTGAATCTCTCAGTTTTGCAATCGAGAGACAGTAAACATCTTCTTTATGAACAGAAGAACGCTGTGAGTAAGGTGTCTGCATGTAAACATGAGGCCCGATTGTAACTGACTTTGTTGTTTGGTTTTTTAAAGAATTTTATTTATTTATTATTATGTATACAGTGCTCTGCCTGCATGTACACCTGCAGGCCAGAAGAGAGCACCAGATCTCATTATAGATGGTTGTGAGCCACCATGCGGTTGCTGGGAATTGAACTCAGGAACCTCTGGAGGAGCAGTCAGTGCTCTTAACCTCTGAGCCATCTCTCCAGCCCCTGTAACTTACTTTGATGAATTTATTCCCCTGTTTTCCACTTCAGGTTGCCTATGAAAGGAGGGTTAACTTCCTGTAGATTTCAGATTTTAGTTGAGTCTCTAACAACCATGCACCGGGAGGGTTCTGGCTGTGAGACTGAGATCTTTTGGCAAGCTTCTTGGAAAAATAGGCTTTATATAGTACTAAAGTCAGGTAGAAAATGCGATTTTTAACTCAGGAGGAAACAGCTGCTGCTCGGAGCTTACAGATTGGGATTTTACCTGATCTCCTTCCAGGGTGCTCCTGTGTAACAAATGGGCAGAAGCCGTTTCCTGACCTGCTCAGGACTGATAGGTGTCTAGCAATTCAAGTAGCTCAGTCTTTGGTTTTTGTTCTTTTGGTGTCAGGGACTGAACGCAGGGCCTCACAGACATTAAACATGCTACCTAGTGCTGAGCCACGCCCCCAAGCCTTCCTCTAATCTTAATATTCGTGCTTATAAACAAGGCAGTGTTCATAGTAGGCACATTCGAATAGCAACGACTCAGAATCCTTAGCCTGATAGACTTTTTGTCTTGAGAATGGGTGTTAGTGCTGTGGTCCACAGAGGCCTTACTAGGTCTTCCTCTGGCCTAGGCTTCTCTTGGCCAGAGAGGCGGAACTAACAGGCAAACTTCAGCTCTATGCTAATTTCTTATATAAGCCTGAGATTTTGGAGGCTTAAGCCTAGAAATGCTCAGGGGAAAACACTGATTTTTGTTGTAACGATGAATGATGCTTTAGTGTTTATTTGTTCCTCCTTGACTTTGGTCTTAAAATTTTGTCTGATTTTTTTTTTTTTTTTAATACGAGAACCCATGTGCAGCTTGCTTACACCAAACCAATGTAGAAAGGAAACAGTGCGCTGGAATAATAAGGCCCTCATACTGTCTGATTATTAGTGTGCACTTCTTCTTTTCAGTTAAAAAAGATGCTCTTTCTTTCTAAATGTGAAAAGCTTTTTAGAAAGCTTTCCATTACTGTACCAGAGTGCCTGAGATAGACAAGATTAAAGGAGGAAAGGTTTGTTTTGCCTCATGGTCATGGAGATTTCTGTCCGTGTGCAACTGGTTTTGTTGCTTTGGGACCTGTGGTGAGGCAGCACATGGTAGAAGGCCTGCTCACTGTTCAGCATCCAGGAGCAAACAGTTGTCCTGTAGTCTCCTTAGAGGGCATGACCACAGCGGCCTAAGACCTCACTGCTCCTCCCTGGAAATTTTACCACCTGCCCAGGAGCTAGACCTTCAGACACTTAAGCCTCTGGGGCCATTTGAGATCTGAACTGTAACAGGTGGGAGCTAAGAAGGAAGCTGGGTGGGCCGTGTTGGGGTCGTCCTCGGGGCTGGGAGCCTTTGGGTTGTATACTGCTCCCTGCAGCAGCTCTGCTCCTCCTGTGTGTCCGTCCCCCCCCCCCCCCCCGGGGCCATACTGAATTAGTTTCCCCCCCTTCTCTTCTTTGTAGATGTTCGCAGGAGAATTGAACTTATTCAGGACTTTGAAATGCCTACTGTATGTACCACTATCAAGGTGTCAAAAGATGGACAGTATATTTTAGCAACTGGTAAGCATCTTTGTGGCTACGATTTGCACGTGTTCCCTAACAGTGAGTGCTCTGGTAGGAAAGGTTGCCCTCTGTGTTAACCCTGGGGTTTCATTATCAACATTCTTAGACATACAGAAATACTCAGAAGGATTAAATGAGCACCTCTTTATCTGCAACCTAGATTCTGCAGTCAACAGTTTACCCCACATTACATTTTTTAAAATGAGTTTTCAGAGTAGGTCACAGATAGCAGCTTTTTTGTTTTTATTTTATTTTTTTAATTTCTGGGCTCACTGTGTATCCTAGACTAGCCTCTCAGTCTTCCCGCCTCCACTTCCAGGTGCTGAGGTTACAGGCCTGGACTTCCATACCAGGTTTTTCTCTACTCTGTGTTAATGGCTTCATACATGTCCAGCCAGTCTTGTGCTGTATTGATGTTGTCTCAGGACTGACAATGTCCATATCTCTAAGCCTGTGGGGGGTTTTTTAGATTTATTGTATTTTTCGTGTATGAATTTTTTTTGCCTTTATCATGTAAATGCAGTGTGTATATGCCTTATGCCCTGAAAGCCAAAAGAGGGCTTTGGTACCCAGGAACTGGAGTTACATACAGTTGTAAGCTGTCATGTGGGTGCTGGGAACCAAACCCTGGTCTTTTGGAAGAGCAGCCAGTCTCTTAGCTGAGCTGTCTCTCCAGCTCTTTAGCCTCAGGTTTTATTTTGAGAAACTGGGAAAGAGGGTTGAAAAGATCTGAGATGTGTGGACACAAGTATGGAGTCTAGAAGGAACTCAGACCTTTAATTCAGGTCTTCCAGAGCCACAGATACTAAATGCTATGTCCCTGCTCCAGGGCGTGGTTAAAGCTCCAGGGCGTGGTTAAAGCCGCAGGGCTTTGTTGTTGTTTGTTTGTTTTGAAGACAGGTTCTCACTATATAGCCCTGGCTTCCCTAGAACTGCCTGTGTGTGTACACCAGGCTGGCCTCTAACTCAGAGACCCACTTGCCTTTGCCTCCCAAGTGTGAGATTAAAGATGTGCAAGAGAGATTTAATGTTAAATTACACTTTCTTTTATGAAATCATTTTCTACTCCTGACAAGATTAATTGCTTTCCTACTTAGAATCCTTGGGTTTTACTCCCTCCCCGACCCCTTTCCCCTTCCCAGCAGGGTTTTTCTGTGTAGCCCTGGCTGTCTTGGAACTCACTGTGTAGTCCAGGCTGGCCTTGTACTCAAAGATCTGCCTGCCTCTGCCTCCCAAGTGCTGGGATTAAAGGCGTGCACCACCACTGCCAGCAGCTGGCTTTTACTTTTACCTTAAAAAGACAGTTTTTTTTTTGTTTTGTTTTTTGTTTATCAAGAATGTGTGAACATTGATAATCTCAGAACTGAAGTTTTGGTTTAATAGCTTTAATTTAAATGCCTATATACAGCTGGTGGCTGTCATGGGACAGTGTGGTTGGGTGCCGAGTCCCCTCTGGCCCTTTCCTTGGAGGGCGTGGAATTAGGGAGCCACTTGCTGTCTTGTTTGCTTAGTTCAATAGAGCTAGTCTTTTCATCTCTGGCTTCTGCCACTGCCTCTATCTTTGTCACTGTGTCTGAAAACCAAGTCAGATAAAATGTGTCGTTGGTGATGTAGTCTAGACGGGGGAATCGGCTACCCAAGGGAATCAGTTGAGGGTGTGTGTGAACTGTGGCTCTGTCGCAGAGCTAAGCAGCCTCTTGGTTTCTCTCGGAGGCATTCAGTCTAGAGGCAGGCTGGATCCAGACCTGCTCCTCCCTCCGTTCAGTGCTGGGGACCAAACCCTGTGCTTCGCAAGTGCTTCATGAGTGCTCTAGCAGCTGAGCAATGCCTCAGCCGCAAATCTGTCCTTAGTGTCCTTGTTAGACCTTAGTGGTACATACTGATGGAGGCGGTAACAGAGGAGCTGATTTTATCCAAATGTATGTTTTTGCCACATTTCTTTTTCCTGAGAGTCAAGATAATGCAAGTGATCTTGTAGATAATGCAGAAGCATAAAGGTTTAAAAGCATGCTCAAATTCAGCTAGAGCAAAGGCCCTGCATATCTTAATAGTTTTTCCTAAGGCCCATCGCACACATGTCATCATCCAACCGTGGGCTCCTAGTCTGCACGCTGTTCTCCTCTGGAGGGCCTGCTGTTCTGTTGCTTTAGGGGCAAGATGTCTTCTCTGGCCTGACTGAGCTCATGGTCCTTCTGCCTCAGCCTGTGAGCTACTGGGATTATAGGCATGCATCACCATGCTAGATATGTCTCTTTGCTTTTGAAATTTTTCTCTTTTCAGCTGGCTATGGTGGCACAGGCCTTTAATCTCAGCATTTGGGAGGCAGGGGGAGGCAGATATCTGTGAGTTTGAGGCCACCCTGGTCTACAAAGTGAATCCAGGACAGCCAGGGCTACACACAAAGAGACCCTGTCTTGAAAAAAAAATTTTTTTTCTTTTTTAACTGAAATCGTAGATTTTTTTGTTTTTTTATGAGACAGGGTTTCTCTGTGTAACAGCCCTAACTATCCTAGAACTCTCTTTGTTGACCAAGCTGGCCTCGAACTCACAGTGATTCATCTGCCTCTGTCTCCTGAGTCCTGGGATTAAAGGTGTGTGCCACCAAGCCTGACTGAAATCCTAGATTTTTGCTTCACGCTACAAAACAGGATTTTCTCCTCACTCCATGCCCGCCCAACCTCCCATAGTGTCGTTATTTTAAAAATTGACCTTTGTGTTTTTTTCTCATTGCAAGTGTGGTACATTTATGCGGAATGCAAACCTTATAGAAGAGCGTGACATAAGATGTGGGCACCCCAAAGCCAACTTTAGAGGTAGCCCCTGTGCCTGTGCGTGCTCTGCCTACCACTCCCATGTGGCAGCCCTTAGCTTTCCAGCATTGGGAGCATCTACACCGGGCTGCAGCCCTCACCTCCGGTCTCTGAACTCACTTCTTTCATCATCTGGGGGGCTGCTGAGGTGTCACAGTAGGAACGGTGGTGGAAGGAGAGAAGCAACTGCGAAGCCCACTTTGGGTGCCTGTTACTGGAGCCCCATCTCGATGGCTCATCTTTATGTGCTTGGCGTTTCCTGGTGTGGGTTACCACTGTTTACTTAAGCATTGCTTGGCCAGTGGAGCCTGCTTGCTTTGCATCTTTGGCCATGTATGACAGAAGTTGTAGTGGACATTCTTCCTGTCCCTGGCATGCTCAGGGCTGGGTTTCTGAATTTCTGTCACATACCTTATAGGTATTGGAGATTAATTATCAAGGAAGTTGTATCTGTTTGTGTATGATTTTTTTTTTTTTTTCAAGATAAGGTTTCTCTGTGTAGCCTTAACTGTCCTGGACTTGTTTTGTAGACCAGGCTGCATCGAACCCATAGAGATCCACCTGCCTCTGCCTCCCGAGTGCTGGGATTACAGGCGTGCACTGCCATACCTGGCATGAGTAATTTTTTTTAACCTTTTCACCAACACACATATTAAGCATCTTTTTTTTTAACCCTTTCACCGACACAAATATTAAGCATCTTTTTCATCTTGGCAAACTGATTGTTTCTTTTTCTACTGAATTACTGTGAGTCTTCTTAAGTATTTACATTTCGTTCATTATGGCATGCTTGTTTTTCCTTTGTTGTTCCCTTTAGGGTGTTTGTATGGGGCTGTTGTTAAAGCCCTTTCTTTGATTTGGGGATAACTATTTTACCTCAGAGCAGAAAGGACATGCAGACGCTGTGTAGGGTGTGACTATTCAAAGTGTAGCCTTCAGTTTTTGCATGATGCTGATTTTTTTTTTTTTAAATAGGAACATACAAGCCTCGAGTCCGATGTTATGACACCTATCAGTTATCCTTGAAGTTTGAAAGATGCTTGGATTCAGAAGGTAAGAGGTCAACCCTGAGCTCATAGGTAGCTTTTTATGTTTATCTATCACGCTGCTGTTTAAAATGGGAGTGGGTTATATTGTAGGTTTCGCTTGCTGTAGAGAAAGCAGTTAAATAGGTGCTGTGTTTCAGGCGGCAGCCCACACTGGCCAGCCTCTTAGCTCTGCACAGGGCTGCTCTCAGTGGGCCAGCCAGCTAGCCTTTTATCTTTAAGGCAAGTTTAAATGGCAAAGTTTAGCTTTTATCAGTTAGCCTAGTGTTTAGGATCAAAGGGAAAGAAGTTATTTGGATACAGTGTTCTGTAGGATTACCAGCATATCACCCTGGTCTCACCCTTGCTTCTAGAGAAACAGACACCTGGTGTGCCCTTAATAACAGCTGTTTTACCCTATTTTTATAGAGGTAAGCTTGTATAGGCAAAGAGTTACTGTTGCCTTTTTCTTTATTTTTGTTTGAGAAGGGTTTTTCTCTGCAGCTATGGCTGGTTCAGAACTCATTGAGTAGACCAGGCCAGCCTCGATCTCCCAGAGATCTTTCCTCTGCCTTCCATGTGCTGGGAGTAAAAGTGTACACCACCACATGAACACCCAACCTGGTGCCCTTTTTAAAAGCAGCATTTTAAAGGTTGCTCATTATATTTGAAAGCCTTAAAACTTATTAAGAACATCTCAGCAAAACAGTGGTAAAACTTTTTTAGGAATCATTGTAAATTTATTTTAGTTCTTTAAAAAAAATCTAGATGAAAGTAATACTTAACTTTGCATTTAGTATTAGTGGGAATTTTCTTCTTGCTGTATGTAGAGATGGGGCAAACAGCATTTGTGTAAAATTACTCACCAGTTAAAACCAATTAGAATCCTCACATAAAGTTTGTAGTCTTGTTAGAACAATGGTGGGTAATTATGTTTTGATCTATTATTTTTCAGTTGTCACCTTTGAGATTTTATCAGACGACTATTCGAAGGTAAGTTTTGTAGCATTGGCTTGTACTTGCTGCACTCAAGAATTAAATGAGAAGAACTTAATTTTTAAAAATATGTTTACTTTTTATTTTTATTTATATGTGTGTGTATGTCTATATGAGTGAACGCCATATGTGTACAGTTGCCCTTGGAGGCCAGAAGAGGGCACCATATCTTCAGGTGATTTTGAGCTGCCACATGAGTGCTGAGATATGAACCCAGGTCCTCTGAAAAAGCAGCAAGTGCTCTTAACTGCTGAATCATCTCTGTAGCCCTGGAACTTATTTTTTCTTTCTTTCTACCCTCCCCCCCCTCCAGAATTTTTCTGTGTAGCCTTGGCTATCCTGTACTCGATTTGTAGACCAGGCTGGCCTTAAACTCAGAGAGTTCCGCCTGCCTCTGCCTCCCTGAGTGCTGGGGTTACAGGCATACACCACCACACCCAGCAGAACTTATTTTTCTAATAAATATTTTTATGATATTCCCAGTATTAAATTAACAATCATTGGATAGTAGCAGTGAAAGGCAGGCCTGGTTATTGGTATTTTTAGCTAGGTACATGTCTGATGTGTGGTATCTTTTAAAACAACATTGGGAGAGAACCTTTGGTCAACCTGATGTCCAGTTGGTTCTGAGCATCATGGGGCCTTGCCTTTATTGTAAGGATTTGGTAACTAACAGTTACCCTTTGTTAGGCATCTTACGGTCTTGATCTGTGGTTCTGATTGTTGATGTTAGCCTAGGCATGTTTGCCAGGCTGCCTTCATTTCCTTATTTCTACAAGATAAGGAGGCCATCAATTTGCTCTGTTCTTGTAACTCAGCAAGAAGTTGTATGCTGTGGTGCAGGTCTGAGCACAACTGAGTAGGCTTTTTTCCTTTTTCTTTTTTTTTTTTTTCCTAATACCATTGGTCCATCTTGACTTCTTATGGCCATTTTCAGTAGTTTTTAATTATATTAGGGAAGCCCTTAACTCAATTTAAAGTGGAAATGATGGAAAGTACCATAGTGCCCTTTAGATATTTACCAGTTAAAACCAGTTCAACAAAACAAAACAAACAGTAACTTTTTATGTCAAATGCCATCTTGGAAGAAAGTCCCCTCTGGCTTCATATCCTCCAGCTGTGAGGCACAGTTATCCTTTCAGCTGTACCAGCTGTTTACCTAGGACTTTGATGGTAATTTTATAACTTATTTTTTTCTAGTAATGATAGATTTGCATTTGAATACTATGCAGACTTTCCACACATCTTTGTCCTATGCTAAATGCGCACTTGTGTACATGTGTCTGCATACTAATACAGAGAGTGAGCAGGGGGAGAGAGGAGTGTTTCTTGCGTGGTTATTGATAATGAAAGCTAAGCAAACTAACGTTGGTTGTTTCCTTTTCAGATCGTCTTCTTACATAACGACAGATATATTGAATTTCACTCACAATCAGGTTTTTATTACAAAACCAGAATTCCCAAGTTCGGCCGAGACTTCTCTTACCACTACCCGTCCTGTGACTTGTACTTTGTAGGTGCAAGGTACCGATCAGATTACTTTTTGCTTTCTCCTTCCCGCCTCCCACACAGCTTCTCTTAGATCTCTTATAGACATTATCTGTTCCGGTGTCCTTAGTTG
Source organism: Acomys percivali (assembly GCA_907169655.1). Lineage (NCBI taxonomy): Eukaryota > Metazoa > Chordata > Mammalia > Rodentia > Muridae > Acomys > Acomys percivali. Next base: position 121,901,339 of record OU015742.1, read on the forward strand.
AGAAAATGATGTGTCATTACTGTAAAAGGGGGATCAGTCAGTCTTAGAAAAGGGATTAGGCTATGTTCTGAGATGTAATTTCTAGTAAGGGGTATTATTATGTTTTTCTGTTTGGTTGGTTTTGGCTTTTCCAGACAGGGCTTCTCTGTGTGGCCCTGGCTGTCCTGGAACTCACTCTGTAGACCAGGCTGGCCTCAAACTCGGAGATCTACCTGCCTCCACCTCCCAAGTGCTGGGAATAAAGGTGTGTATCACCACCGCCCTGCTATTATAATGTTTTAGCACCTGCTATTTTGCTTAATACAATCTTTTCTGACTTTAAAATATTCACAAGTCAAGTGTTTAACCCAGAACCCATGCAAGCCTCATGGGGTAGCATGGTTGCTGCAGTTTAGAGATACTGCTGCTTATTTTCCTTTCAGTTCCTCAGGTTCTCTGCCTCCCAAGTTTATAGTGTCTGTTTCAAGCTTGTTCACTATCAGTGATGGATGTCTCTGTGGGCCATTTTGTCACTAGTGCCATATGTAGTTGTTAAAACCTATTTAGAGGGCTTCAGACATCCAATGGGGACAGTTCTTTCTCTGCAGGCACGAGAACCTGGGTTAAGATGCCCAGGTGGAGCAGCAGACTGTGGAGGGAGGGCTCCAGGAGCTGGTGTCACAGATGCTTGTGTGCAGTCTGAGCGGATGCTGGGAGCAAGAGTCTCAGCTCGTAACTACCAAGATTGTGGTTAATTGTGAACAAAGTGTAAATATTTAGAGTAAGGTTTTTTATCAACTTTTCAAAGAGAAGTGATGCTTGTGAGTGAGAGCTGTTCACGAGCCTCAAGCTTACCCTCCTCACAGGAAAATGCCCGTGGCTTACCAGATTCTCTTTGTCACTGCAGCTCGGAAGTTTATAGATTAAACTTAGAACAAGGGCGGTACCTGAATCCTCTGCAAACGGATGCCGCGTGAGTACTCCAGCCCTATTGCCTTGCTTCTGCCAGGAGGTGGAGCCCAAGGCTGTCAAATGACCCAGCATCCTGGGCTGTCATTTAAAAGAACACCACTAACTGTGTTCTTACTCAGAACTGACAGTGCTGTTCAGGTTTTTTTTCCCTAATACCATCAGTCTATCTTGTGTACTTAGTGTACACAAGGCCCTAGGTTTGATCCTCAGCAGATAAATAAATGAAGGAATCAGGTGAATCAGGGGTTTTGGTTTTTGCTTTTAAACAAAAAATTTGCTCAAAAGACCTGATGTTTTCTTTTCTTTCTTTTTTTTTTGGGGGGAGGGTGGGTGGGGAGGCAGGAGTTGAGACAGGATTTGTTAATGAAGCCCTAGCTGTCCTGGAACTCACTCTGTAGACCAGGCTGGCCTTGAACTCAGAGACCTGCCTGCCTCTTTCTCCTGAGTACTAGAATTAAAGGCATGTACCACCACCACCTGGCCCGATGATTTCTTAAAAGTTTAAATTCTTATAAAAAAGACTTGTAATTTAATACCAGCACTCATGAGACAGAATTGGGTGGCTCTCTGAGTTTAAGACCAACCTGGTCTACATAGCAAGCTTCGGGCCAGCCAGGCCTATATGGACCCAGGATTATATAGAAAGACCCTGTCTTAAAACAACAATGAAACTTCTAACTGACTTTTCTCAGTTTATCATTTTTACTTTTAGCAAAGTTTTCATCCATGATTTTGTTTTAATTTTTTTTCCTGTGAATTCCTTTTCATGAGACAGGGCCTCTTTTTGTGTAGATCTGGCTGTCCTATGTAACTCACCATGTAGGCTAGGCTGGTCTTAAAATCCAAGAGACCTGAGTCTATCTCCTAAGGGCTGGGATTAAAGGTGTGTACTGCCACACTCAATTTGAGGAAACATTTTAAATTTTATTTTTGATGTCTTTATTAGCAGACATTTTAGTTACTTTTGTTTTTTCCTTTTACACAATCTAAGCTTCCTTTCCTTTTAAAAAAGCTTTCATGTAATTTTATTGATTTATGCTTGCTCTTTTGCATGTATTTTACATTTTGTTTCTTTTGAGACAATGTTCCTATGTACCCCTGTCTGACCTGGCATTTTCTATAGACTTGTCTTCCCTTATGACAGTCCTCCTATCTCTGTCTCTAAAGTGCTGAGAAGACAGGCATGCACCACCACACTTAGCTCCACTTTTATTCAAAAAGAAAATTTCAGGAATGACCCCAGTACCTCCTTCCTCATAATGATGACTAGCAAGTGTGCAAAGATGTATGTGCATGTGCCGAGTGTTGTCAGCCTTTACTGTATCAGCCAACAGTGCCAGGGCCTGTGCTCTCTCAGGAGTCACACAGGGCGGCTGCACTGTGCTAGGTGGCTTGTCCGGGGCCCTGCAGCTAGGCAGGCAGGGAAGCTGGACGGCTGCCCATCTGTACAGACAGAGCTTCCTAACTTCACCTTATCTCTATGAGGGCTCTGAAAGGAGAATGTGGAGTGGTAAAAACCCTGAGCTGGCAAGATGGTTTTGTTCTGTCCTGGCTTAAAATATTCTTATGTTTAGGAACATGTAACTTCATAATACACTATTGCATAATAAACAGTTACCTGCTCTTCAGCTGCTTAGTTCCTTGTTTAGAACCTCTGCTGTTTATTACATATCCTTTATACTCTGGACACTGTGGGGTATTTTGTTCTTTAATTTAATCCTCACAGTAACCCGTTGAGGTAGGTCAAAATTTACTTCAGTGAATAAGAAAAATGAGGCTTTGTTCGTACGTCCAGGTCTTGAGATTGCCATAGTGATGGCCTGTGTTCTTAAGAATGCTGGAAGGACTTTCTTCTCATGTGGAATCGTATTTCAGAAGGATGGCCTCTCTTGTCTGGCATCCTTAGGTGGTGTCACCCTGAGTGCCTGGGACTCTGGTGATCGTGAGGCAAGCCTTTAGCTCACCCATGCTTGCATGGCGTTTCACTTGTGGATGAGAGTCTGCATGCTGTCTGCCCACAGGATTTGGGTGGGCTGCAGAATTAGAGTGTTCATTGAGTGCTTCTTCCCCTGGACTAGGTGCTCCCTAACACTTTTTTCCTTTGTTTGCTTTACTATTTAGGGAGAACAATGTTTGTGACATAAATACAGTACATGGATTGTTCGCCACAGGAACAATAGAGGTTAGCACGCGTTCACTTCATTTTTGTAAATGTGCTTTGGTTGTTTACAGTTTCATGTTTTTCTTTAAAATGTCTTTTTTCTTTTTATAGTTATTTAGTGTGTGTGTATGTGCCCGTGTGTGCATGTCACAGTGCTTATGTAGTGATAAGAAGACAGCTTACTGAAGTTGAGTCCTTCTACTGTATCAGTTTGGGGAGTGAACTCAGGTTGTCAGGCTTGGCAGCAAGTTGCCTATGCCAGGCCTGCAGTTTTATTTTTCATTTAAAAAGTGATTTCCTGGGGCCTAGAGAGATGGCTCAGCAGTTACACGTTTGTATTGCTCTTTAGAGGACCTGAGCTTGGTTTCCATCACCCAGGAAGGGCAGCTCACAAATGCCCGTGATGTGAGCTTTCAGGAGCCTGAAACCATTTTCTGGCCTCTTTGGCCATATGCACCCACAGACTTATACCTAGACACAGACATAAATATATATGTAATTACACATAGAGACCTGCCTAGCAGTGTCTAAATCAGTGAGCCAATCAGATAATCAATCGACAATTAATTAATCAGTCCTCAGCTTAAAATTTAGTTTAAAAAAATTATACTTTCTAAAATGTTGAAAACATGTTCCATAATTACATTCTACATACGCCCTTTAAAAAATAAAATGTTGATATATTTAAAATTTTTTGATACATTTGAAAAGAAATCATGAACATTATAACATTTCATGCCTAAATATTTAAAATGTGATCCCCTTCCCCCAGACAGAGTTTCTCTGTTTAGCCGTGGCTGTCTTGGACTCACTTTGTAGACCAGGCTGGCCTCGAACTCACAGCACTCCCCCACCTCTGCCTCCTGAGTGCTGAGAGTACAGGTGTGCACCACTACTACCCGGCTTTAAAGTGTAAAACAAGGACTGAGAAAGGTATACAGTGCCCCAGCACTTGTGGTGGGTGTTGGAGAGTCAGAAGCTGAAGGCTAGCCTTGGCTACACACTGAGTACAGGCTGATGTTGGCTACAAAAATCCTTGTCTCAAAATGCAAAAATAAAAATAAGCTAGGTGTGGTGGTGCACCTCTTTAATCACAACTTGGGAGGCAGAGGCAGGCGGGTCTCTGAGTTTGAGACCAGCCTGGTCTACAGAGAGAGTTCCAGGACAGCGAGCGCTACATAGAAAAACTCTGTCTACAGACAGACAAACAGCCCAAAAAGTAAAAAAGTAAAAAGTAATACAGGTTAAAGCAAAGACTTATTCTATGTTTTAGCTACTCAGGAGGCTGATACGGGAGGCTCAGTTGAGTCCAGGAAGGCTAGCCTGGATGACAGAGTGAGATCCCTATTCACACAAACAGACAGACAAAACCATAAAGACCTTTTTCATAAAATATAAATGTCTTTATTACTCCTTCTTCCATTAGGAGGTAATCCAAGGGTTGTGTGTATCATTGGGACTTTTTCATTAGTAGTTTCTTTTCTTAATTATGAAAGTAAATCACCTCATGGTGAAACACGACAATGCCAAGATTATAGATTAAAGCTTAGCTTTGATTCTGCATGAAATAAGTAGTAATAATAATTATTTTTGGTAAATGTTTAAAAGTTTTCTACTAGCAGCTTTTACTTAAAACCAGTCTCTTTTTCCTTTGCTCAGGGCCGAGTGGAATGCTGGGATCCAAGAGTAAGGAGCAGAGTCGGAGTGTTAGACTGTGCATTAAATAGTGTCACAGTGGACTCAGAGTGAGTAGCCATCAGCTTGCAGTGTAACTGTCAATCAGCCTTCCGATTTAAGTCCACCTGTCAGTACAAAATGAACTGCTAGAGGATGCAACACTTTCTGACTCACATCTCAGACTGGCATCTGTGATTGTTGTCAGTAAGAATCCCTTCCTATAAAGCCACAAGCAGGCCAGGGAGGCGCCCTGTATCCGATGCTGCACAGTGTGGCACATTTAGGCCAGGGAGGCTCCCTCTATCCGGTGCCATACAGTGTGGCACTTTTCTCTAGCTGCTGTGGGACTGGTCAAGGTATGGCAGGAACTGATATTTCAGCTCTGCAGGGTCAGTGGTTGGGTAGGACCCACTGCTTCAGTTAGCAGGCAAGAAAATGCACATCGCATGTTATAGTGAAGGAAGCAAGGAGTGATGGATTTTTATCCTGTCCTTGTCGGTCTAATCACTACAGTTAAAACATGTAGACAGTAGTGCATACTTGAAAAGAGAAAATATGTAACACAGGTAGCAGCTTGAATTAAGAAAGCATCTTTGTGTGTCGTCCACTCACCAGTGTGGACTGGCACAGGCTGGTAGCACTGCTCAGGTACCAGTTGTGAGATGTATAGGTGGACCACAGCTCAGGCAGATCCTTGCCCTGGGCTTTTCTGCCCCAGTCAGTGCAGGATGCCTTCCCCTTCCCCAGTACATCCACGTGTACTTCAGAGAGACTCTACACACCATCCATTGATGTGTCACGTGGGAGGGTGAAGTGTCCGGTGACACTAAGGACCCTTTATTGCAAAGTTTTGTATGATTTCCTTTAAAATGGGAATTCATAATTCCTTTGAAAAGATGTTTATATGGACTGTCTTTGATCTAAAAAAATAAAAAAGTTAAGAATGGCTCAGTTAGTTGATGCAGCTCAGTGGGAGAGTGCCTGTGGAGTATGCAAGGCTGCAGGTTCTATCCTCACTACCACAGTAACAACCAATCCAGTGTGAAAAAAACCAAGAGCAACAGAACTAGAAAGACACGTCTAATATATAAATCTTACTGTATGTGTTAAGAAATACAACTTTTGTTTTAAACTGCTACATTTAAAGTAACAATAGAAACATTAATTTTTCTTTTTTTTTTTTTTTTTGGTCTTTTGAGACAGGGTTTCTCTGTGTAGCCTTGGCTGTCCTGGACTCGCTTTGTAGACCAGGCTGGCCTCGAACTCACAGCAATCCTCCTGCCTCTGCCTCCCGAGTGCTGGGATTAAAGGCGTGCGCCACCACGCCCGGCTTGAAACATTAATTTTTCTTGATTACTATTTGTGTTTACTTTAAAGTGTTAATCAATGGCACTAATTATGACATGCTGTAGAGAATATTAAGAACTTTTAAGCCAGGAGGTTCACTTCCACATAGAGTAAACTAATGCAAGAATGCATACTAAGGCATTTTGGTTTTGTTTTTTAAGATTAGGCGCATGCATGTGCATGAGTGCAGGCACCTAAAAAGGCCAGAGGAGGGCGCTGCATTCCTAGAATTGGAGCTGGAGTTGAGAGCAACCCAGTGTGGGTACTGGGACCAGATTGTAGTTGCCCTTAGAGCAACTTGTGCCTTTCCATCAGAGGCAGCTCTTCAGTTCCCATATTATTCTAACCTGTCAGCATTAAAGAGAGGAGGTGCGGGGGGGCAGGGGGAGCTGGAGAGATGGCTCAGTGGTTAAGAGTACTGTCTGCTCTTTCAAAGGACCTGAGTATTTTATTTTTTATGTTTAACTTTATGGTTTTCCTACAAACCTTGTAGCCTGTCATTTTGTTACCTAGTAAATTCTAAAAGGTGGAGAAGATACAAATACTGGATAGAGGAAGGTTGTTCTTCTCTGAGTGATTGACTGTCTGCCTGAGAAAGTCAGCAGACTCACCTGGAAACCAGGAAGAACTAATTAATAAGAGAGTTATGTAAGCTGGTTAGGAAATATATGTGCACAACTCAGTAGATTTGGTATTTATTAACCCCAGTAGGAGGAGACAGTAGACCAAAGTTCTCAGAACATAAGCTGTGTGGTTACTGAAGGATTCATTCACCTGTCTGAAGAACGTGATAAAAGTGCACCACACACCTGAACATAAGACGCACCCAGTTTTTAGGGCAGTAAAACAAGAAAAACAGTAAAAATAGCAATTGGACCATAAGATGTGCCCTAATCCCCCCCTACACACACGCACACTTTTGTGGGGGAGGGGAGTGCGTCTTATGGTCCGAAAAATGTGGTAAGCCTTGGAGGAGTAGGAAAACATTTTTGTATGAGAAGTTATTCTAAAGCTCATTTTGAAGGGTAGGTGATGGAGGCTTAGGGGAGCAGCAGCCTGCTTTGTAGCCACCGCTCAGTGCAGCTCCAGGCCGAAGCTGTAGGTGGCAGGAGAGGCTTGCTAATGCTCCGGGCATGTAGCCCGTGGGGACTGGAAGCAGAGTTGTTGTCCACTTCTCTTTGTGGGATGTGATCTCACAGTATAGCCCCACCTCAGCCTCCTGAGTCTGGGACTATAGGCATGCATCACCCCAGCCAGCTGCTGTCTAATGTCTCTGACCTAATGGCTCTGACCTTTTGTACTTCAGTCTCTTGGTGCAAGTGTTCATAGCAGCCGGTGCATTAGGAGCTTGTTCTAGAATTGTAGCCTTACCTTTTGTTCTTCAGAGCCACAGAGACCCTAGAGTCTTCCTTTGGCTCTTAGTCTTTTATTTTAGGTGGATGAAATTGATCTATTTTATTTTTTAAACAGTTTTAAATTATGGATTGTGTGTGTGTGTGTGTCCTTTAGTGCAGGTGCCTGCAGAGGTCTAAGGTGTCAGATACCCTCCACTTGCAGCTATAGGCAGTTGTGAGCCACCTGATAATGGGAGCGGGGACTTGAATTTGGGTCCTCTGTAAAAGTGGAGCATGTTCTTAACTGCTGAGCCATCTCTCCTGCCTTGGTGAAACTGATTTCACACCAGAAGTAAGCATACACATATCCCAAGATAAATTGATTCCCTGAGTAAAGATGGGGATGTTTCGGGGCTGGGGAAATGGCTTGTTCAATAAAGAGCTAGCTGTACAAGGCATAACTTAGTTCCAATTCCTAGCATCCATGTAAACCAGTTATAGCAGCACACACATGTAATCCTAGAGCTGCAGAGGTGGAGACGAGACGATCCCAGGCAGTCCTGGCTAGGAAGCTCCAGAATCAGTGAATATCCTATTCCAAAGTGCACATGGGTTAGAGGATAACTGAGGTGACTCCTGGCATGTGCATAAGGCACATGCACACACATAGAGGAGATGTTTCTAAAAACAATCTTCCATTGTCTGAATAGAATACAAGATAAAGGTAGGGTTTATGGGCTACATTTGTATATGAAGTGTTTTTTTTTTATTTTTATTTTTTTTATTTTTTTGCTATGAAAGTTAGGTGCAGTTAGACTATAAACAAATAGCTAGTAATGGTTTTCCTTGTTAGATTTGAAATGAAGATAAATGATGAGCCCGTTCCTTAGTGAAAGGTTTGGTCACATAGTCACAGAGGACAAACGTGTACCTTTCAGGGTCAACAGCTTACCCACCATCTCTGCATTGAAGTTTAATGGCGCCTTGAACATGGCAGTTGGAACGTCCACAGGGCAGGTAAGCTTCACATGTAAGCCAGTGTTTGAGTTGTCTATTGGAAGGTGCATACTTGGGACAGCGAGTGAGGCTGTTCATTTTGGCCAGAGTGGAGAGGGGCCTCCAGATCCTTCTAGTACCTCAGAAGGTTGGCGTAGTCCTTCAGAGTTGGAGTTAAAGCCGGGTAGTCCGTAGACATTCTTGATAGGGTTTTGGGAGAGCAGGTGTGGAGCAGGGTTCTGGGGTCTCTCGGGAGAGTCACTGTGGATTTAAGTGCATACTGGAGGCCCTGGGAATTCCTGTAAGCAAGAATTATGATCACTAGATATTTCCAAGATTTGTGTGTGCATGGAGTCTTTGCTTCTTTTGAGACTGAGTCTCAATATACAGCCCTAGCTGGCCTGGAGCTCTGTGTAGAAGAGGCTGGTCTTGAACTCACAGAGATGTGCTTGTTTCTGCCTCCCAAGTGCTGTTATTAAAGATGTGTGCCACCACATCAGCTCAAGGTCACTTGTTGCAGGAGCTTCTGCTGTGTCCTAGGCCACAGATTTGCTAATTAAGTGAAACACTCTTATGAACACCTATTCCTTTCTTAGTAAGATCAGCAATTGTCAAATTATTGTACCTAAAAACTAGAGTAGAAGTCATGAAACTGGTCCAAGAGCTGACTTTAGTGTTAGGCCCTGGGTAAATGTTTGTTGTATTCATAGAATGTTGTGAAACTTTTTTCCCCTAAGACAGGGTTTCTCTGTGTAGCCTTGGCTGTCCTGGATTCACTTGGTAGACCAGGTTGGCCTTGAACTCACATCGACCCACCTGCCTCTGCTTCCTGAGTGCTAGGATTATGGGCGTGTGCCACTGTGCCTGGCTCTTTCTTTTCTTTTCTCTTCTCTTTTCTTTTCTTTGACAGGGTCTTCTGTAGCCCAGGTTGGCTTCAAACTTGATATGTAGCCAAGAATGACCTTGACTTTCTGATTTTTTTTGCCTCTATATCCTAAGTGCTGAGACTACTAGCCTTTACCACAGCACCTGTTTTCTGCCATGCTGGGAAATGAACTTCGGGCTTTGTGCTTGCTAGGTCAGCAATCTGTTAGCTGAGCTTCCTTCCCAGCTCCCGTTATTCTGAGTGTTAGATGTCTTGTTTTGAAATTACTTGTGGGACTAGAATTAACTGTGTTCTCTCTTAGGTGCTGTTGTATGATCTCCGCTCGGATAAGCCGCTGCTGGTTAAGGACCACCAGTATGGGCTGCCCATTAAGTCGGTTCATTTCCAGGATTCCCTAGATTTGGTTTTGTCTGCAGACTCCAGAATTGTCAAAATGTGGAACAAGGATTCCGTACGTACTTTCTGTTGACATTGCTTCCTGTTTTCCTTGCCTGTTCCCAGAGCTTCTCCTCTTTCTGTTGTGTTTTGAGGGCTTCCTTGGGTCCCTGAGAAGTGACTGCTGAGTAACCATGGGAACCAGCAGGCCAGTCACATCAGGTCAGGTCAGGGTACATCTGTGTTTGGGCAAAGCTGACGTGAGCCTGTCTCCAATTATGGAGTGTCTTCATTGGCTATCCCTGGCTGGCATGCTTTTTGTTTCTTTAACTTTTTTATTTATGTGCACTTGTGCATGAAGAGGTCAGAGGACAACTTGGGGGATCGAACTTAAGTCATCAGGCTTGGTGGCAAGGGTCTGTACCTGAACCTTCTTGCCAGGTCTCTGGCACTCATTTTACTAGACGTGTGTTTGATGGAGAGAAAAATCACTGTGAAAGAGGATGTGCCCCTGAAGAGCCTCTCAGCCACACCCCTACACACACACACACACACACACACACACACACACACACACACACACA